>OX388351.1:14572693-15772693 GCA_947579665.1 Sympetrum striolatum | reverse complement strand
ATTCTGTACCTCTTCAACTTGATCGTTTCTTATTTTCTCTTCATTGGCCGTTGCGATACGAGTTTACCATCCATGCGGAAGGTCGCTTATGTAATTTTCTTTACACTGGTTCGTAATGTACAAGCTTGAACTAATTTGCTGTCAACAGTTGCTTATTTAGTAGACCTCCACTTAGCTTCAGCTACTCTGCTTTCTCGCTTACTATTAATCCCTCGCTCTTTTCATTTTATCACTGTGAATTTTAATTTTAACTACAAGATGATTAATCAATTTTAGTTTAGCGGAGATAATGAAAGTTATGTTCAATTTCGCTTTCAACCTACTAAAACTGTGAATCGATTGTGAAATTTGATCTCTATAAGTTGTACATTACGAAAGGGTTAGGAGATTTTTTACGATATTCCGAATTTCCAAAGGCGAAGATCCAAATGTCAGTATGCAAAAATAGTGTTTTGTGAGTATTAATTAGTTTAAAAAATAAAATCTTCGTTAGATTTGAAGCATTGCAGAAATAATTCTGAAAAATCTGTTGCAATAAATTCCAATGCTAGCAATGTTTGAACCTCATACTACGATATTTCATATTTATTGTCTATTCCTATTCTGTTCGTATACCAAACATAAGTAGTTGTGTTCATGGTATTCTATTCAAGTATATATCTGAACTAGCTATTCAAATGATTCTTTAATCTTATTGAATAATTTAAGAATTAAAAACTTCTCCATGTTTCATAGTTGAATTAAGAACTTCTCCATGTTTCATAATTTATTTCACTCTTTCAACCTTTCCTACAGATTTCGCAGGTTTTTCGCACTCCTCTTCTCTTTGCGGGTGTTTTCCTGGAGTGGATTTTTTTCCTTAGATTAAAATCTACAGTTTTTATTTCATTCTACGAAACCATTCTTTCTTTCCATATTTCCTCTCTTTTCCCGTATTACTAAATAAAAATCTGTATATATTGCGGTTATGTTTTGATTTCATGTGTATTTATACTATTGTGTGTATAAGACAAGGAATAAATTAAAGATGGACTTTCTAGTACATATATCTGGCCCAATAAAGACGTTAGTATTCTACTGTATAATATTTGTAATCATTATGGAGTGAAGTCCTTATGAGAATGATATTTTAGGTTAGTAAGACACGACTAATACTATTATTTTTGTATACCAGTAATATTATATGTAGATTTATAGAACGATAGGAATTTTATGCCATTACACAGCTCTATAGAACCTAATACGAGCATTAAATAAAATATATTTTAATGTTTACTGCTGTTTTTAGGACAAGAATGCCTCATCTCATGACGCCTCATCGAGGATTGGCTTTAGAAATTACGATTGCTGAGGGAAAAGTGAAATCTAGAGGGTAAGTTGATATTTATTATAAATTCAAAGTGGCTATTCAAATTTATGTGCTAATTCAGACTGGTTGTACGTGTTGAAATCACATCGCATTTACCCAAGGTCTAAGATTCATTAAGAAACACTATCGTATTCCAAGCATTCTAAGAAATGCATGATCCTTCTTGAAATTACGTCGTACTGTAGAGAATGTATTCATCAATACGATTATGTTTACGTTTGAAGTTTATCTCTAATATGTTCAAAGTGGAAAATGCATTCAATATCATTTCATAAATTGAAATGTCTCTATTTCGCCTGTAAATGATCATTACTCGAGTCAGATAAGATGCAGAAAATACTGCTATTTAAACACAGATAAAAAGTATCACTAGACAAGTTCCTTTTTACTTCTATTTAATTTTCGGAGCGTCAATGTCTTTCGTTTATGCTCATTCAAACCCGTATTGGTCGATAAAGATAAAGATCGATAAAACATATCGATATCAATATGTAACACTTTTCTTCGCATTCAATAAGAGAATACCTTAATCAGGTATATTACTCGGTGTATTCATACCTCTGGTACTTTTATGTCGTTACAGACATAGAAAGGATTAAGACAAAAGCAGAGTAAAGGATAAACCTTTCTTGTTCTATTAAAATAGATTTATTTACAATGAAAAACTAGTAGGATATTATCACAATTTTCTCACGTAGGTAATAAAGGAAAAAGAGATAACGTAAGTAAATACATATTTTATCAATTCCTTGCTTCAATTTTATGGGTAAATAGAACTTTCATGTCATTACAGACCTATGCAAGATTAAGATAAAAGCAGAATACAGAATAAACCTTTTTTTCCAATAAAATAAATTTATTTACAATAGAGAAACTCGTAGTAAATTATCGCAATTTTCTCAAGTAACTACTAAAAGAGATAATTTGAGGAAATACTTATTTTTATAATCTCTAGTTCCATTTTTATGGGTAAACAGAACTTTAGGAGGAGCATCCGAGTTTCGGGGAGTTTCGAGGAAAATACGAAGAACTCAGTGAATGATAAAGGAACGGTTAAATTGAATGCTACACATACTTCCAAAGTGCTTGCGACGACAGATTTCATCGCTCTCTTCGCTTTAGTTGCATCTCGAACATTTAACGACTTTCATGATACAACTCTCTTCTCCAATGGAACGAGGAAAATTTCCCTTCGGTCATAAACGGGATACTTCCTCCTTTTCCCCGAACTTTTGACCCGGAAGCCCATCTCGAAGTGAAAACCCCCGCTTTTACTTCCCTATCGATGCACTCCCAGGCATCCGAAACAATATTTCAATGCATCGACGAGCCCCGCAGCGAGAAAGCCGTTACGTATCGCTTTTTTGGCGGATAAAAACTCCGGATTGCAGGAAAGAGGCGTGCGTGGGAGGGGTTAAACCTGTTAAGTTGAGCAAGATATGCAGCCTCTCATTACGGTGGCGTTTGGGGGTAGTCATGCTCTCCAAGAGGTCGTTGAACCTCAATATAGAGACAATCGCCATATACAAAGCCTTTCCCTTGTGTCGTAACCCCACCGCCTTTCTCCCCTCTCCCTAGTGCCCTTATGCAGTCGGCTATTACGTGAAAGAGTTACTCTTGCAATAGTGGATGGGGTTTCCTACCGTCTTAAGGGACGATTCCGAGACCGTTTAACCTTTTTAGTGGAGGAGGTGTCGTTATTATTCATTCTACGCGTAAATTACGCTTTCTCCGCATTTTGTTGGAAATGAATAGGAGAAAACTGATTTGATTTCAGGAAGATATTTCGGCTTTAACTAGGATGGTACATCTACATTTATGCCCTACAAATTAGGTCGCCACCTCTCCCGGAATTCCTGAAATCTTCCAGACCGACCCCGGTGAATTGGCCCGGGGGAATTCGTACGCGGGGAATTCATCTCCCGACAGATTGGTACGCGGGGAATTGATCCCATGCGCTGATGTTGTACTACCAACCCAACCCAATGAAACTCCACCCAACCCAACCCCACCCAACCCAACCCAACCCAACCCAACCCCACCCAACCCAACCCAAGCCAAGCCAACCCCCCCGGTTAATTAATTTATAACATTAACCAATAATCAGGGCGTGTAGATTAACATAAGACTGAATAAAAGTAGTGCAACATCAGCGCAGGGGATCAATTCCCCACATACCAATTTGTCGGGAGATCAATTCCCCGCGTACGAATTCCCCGCGTACGAATTCCCCGCGTACGAATTCTCCGCGTGTGAATTCCCCCGGATCAATTCACCGGCCACGCTTCCAGACTTTGATCGATTTATACGCGTCTAACCCGGTTGGAGATTAAAATGTAAAGGAATTTATAGATTCGCCGATCTGTGGTTTATCATCTGAAATTTGTAAATGAAGTCAGCCCTGTACATGTTAACCAGTGTATGGGATTGACATTCCATGATTAAATTCCTTTAGGTGATCGGTACGTGACGAGTCCTTCAACGCAAATAAATATAGGGTTTCGATTCTATTAATTAGTCGCACCACATTTACTAAAATATATTTTAAGTGCAAACCAAGGACTCTTGAAATTTTTATGAATGGTTGAAAATCAATTTTGAGAGTCAGAAATATTGTATTGGTTTGCCTTTCATCAAGGCAAGGAATTGAGTTCACTTTGAAAAATTACAAACACTAATATTCAGTAATAAACACCACATAACGCCATATTATTTATATTCTTTTGATCTAATCATCATGGGACCATAAACATGCTCTACAAACTACATGCTTAAGAGATTTATGGGAGGCAAGTTTTACCTAAAGTGGGCCTTAACATTATATGCCATGGGTTTGAGATTTCTCAGTTAGCCACTGCTGTGTAAACAACATTCTACTAATGACTTTGACAAAACTTAAAGAATCAAGTTTTCTTAGGGGTCTAGGCAGTAAATCTCACACTTTTCACTTCTTCGTCATACTTCTATATCACATAAAGATGTGACGGTCACTATACCATGTTATATGTTTGCTGGTTACAATATGAATCAATTTCTTTAGCAAAAATATTTAAATGACGAATTAAAAATGAGCAACCTCGCAAAATATAGCAAAGACGTTCACTTTCAAAAATCGTGCATAAGGAAAAGTCCTCGTTTTTAAACGCCAAATTGACATAGTGAGATCAGATGCCCTTCAAGGAACTGAATATATTTAAATTGATGTGAAAAAAGCGTAGATTAAAAATTGAAGAGTGTCAAGCAGCCAGGATTTGCGAGGAAATGGAATGAGTTCTGTGAACATGGAGGAACGTGACGTGGTCAAGGGCAAACTTCCGGATAAACATTGATGGGGAGCAATGGAAGATGAAGAAGGGGAATCTGAAAAAGGATTGCATTAGGGAAAAGGAGGGACTCAGTGGGAAAACTGTTGAAGCAAAGTGGTCAAGTCATGGGTTAAACCATGGTGACCTGTTAGGGCGATTAGCTCGGGAAGAGCTGTGCAGAGATCGAAAAGCTGTGGAAGGAGGAAATTTGCAGAGTAATTCCAATTCATTACTTTTGATACAGTTCGACTTGGGCAATACATCGTCGCCAAATGATATCACTTCCTCTATTTTGCATGTGATTAAGGTGTGAGCAGAGTACATGAATTGTTATTTTATGGGATAATTATTTATGATTTAACTATAGTTACTGTCTAATGACTGATCTTACCTTCTGATTCTGCTGTAGTAAAATCGTAATGGAATTGCTCCCAGAGATTAAAAATCCTCACCAAGGTGAAGAGTATTATACTTTTTAACAAGGAAAGGGTTCAAGGTACTTTTCGAATAAGGGGGTGCACCCAGGAAAAATCCAAAGGAAAAACGGACTTGAAAAAAGTCTGACAGGGCCGGGAATATACTGTTTTATTTTATTATATTTGTTATGCTTATAATTCTTTATCTTTATTTCTTTGTCGGCAACGTAATATTTCGTTATAATATGTATAAATTACTAGAGATTTTTTCACGTTATTTTAACAATTCTTATTCATACGGTTAAATTAAAAGAAATAGTCTCTCCCTAAATAATTGTGGAGTGACTCATCAGAGAGAGCTCAGGTCAGTAGCAATAGAAAATAGGGAAAATAGGAAATAGCTCAGAAAAAATGAATTACTAAAAATAATTAAATAATTTAATAATTAGATAATTAAGCATATTAATATAAAGGTATTATTCAAATTAGATAAAGTTGATTTATGATGGTTAATTTCATATGCTGGTTATCTTTGTTTTGATTATTATTTCGTATAAATGACAAATCCAAAGTACAAATATACACTGTGTGATAACTGTAAAGGTGGGATCAATTTATGTGGTATAAATGTGTTGGAGGGAATACCAGAGGTGATAATTTATGAACTGAGTCTTACTGTATTTGTGAGTGTGTCCTGTTACTGTCTGTGATTATGGTGATGTTAATTTAAAACTTGTGGGACATTTGTGGGACCTCTGTTGATAGACATCTTTCGAGTGTTCGCATATATTTTGTATTACTTGAATGCATAGGGACTGCCGCCTGACATTAGTCTTACTTCAGATCTGTAATAATAACAACGAGTTGTTAAAACATCTCCGTAATCATCATCGCCGACTATTAAATTGCGAATACCTTTCAAGGACTCTTAAAAAAAATTTCCCTCCTGACTTTAAGGGAAGGGAAATTTGGGCCTCGAATTACGACTGCGATAAACTGTCGCCACGCGAGAAATAACTCGATCGCCGAGCAGTGGAAAGCCCGAGCGATGCGTGTCCAACGAATCTGATAAACTTCCGCAATTGGTGCATTCGCCCCCATTCAACGAGACGCACGACAAACACGAATCGAAAGAACGAGGCATCTCTCAGTTGGAGCACCGAATTGCTTTATTACGTTCCGATGATGTGTTTACCGCAGGCGTGGCTGTCGATGGTTGCGAAACCGTGATTCGGCTCTTTTCGTTGAGTGCATTATATGGGGATTAAACCCCTTGTAATTGGTTTTTGTCTGTGGGAATTTCTCGAGATTAAGCCGACTGTGAAAGTGGACAAGAAACCGAAGCGAATGCTCGTTAACCGACAGATTTACGCAACGGATTAAATATCATCAACTGCTTCACTTGCATCATTTTAAGAGCAACTTTCCACCGTAATTGCTGACATTGTTCCCCTTAAAAACTGCTAAACAGAGAAAACAGGCGATATTCACATTGATCGATTAGCGTTAATACTGTTCGATTACAGTCGATATTAATCGATAGATGAAGTATTCCATTAATACCAATAATATTACACCATGTTAGTCCATGATTATATAAATTACTGATTAATGAATTGACTCTATCTATGGCGCAGTCAAAACAAGATATCCTTATTCCGATAAATTTGATATCGGGAAGAAGCAAGCAATCAAGGGATATAAAACATTTTATGGGATGTTACAAAATTGCTATTCTTTGCTAAAGTTAGACATAAGTCAGGTAGCAGTCTCAAAAATTGTTAATTTTTCCTTTCACACTTAAATTATAACATAAAAAACCTAAATAACAACACTATGTTAACAAACAGGATTAGGTCACGCTTTTAAAAACAAACAAGACTAAATTTAGCAAACATCCCCCTATCACTACACCTAATATTTACATCAGATGTATTCTATAATTACTGTTCCTATATAATCACGTTTTACATTGTTCCTTCGATAAGTCACATGTCACTTCATAAGTTTTTCAATCATCACACTTGCATATTTTTTTAAATTAGCAATATTTAAAACAACGCATCCAAAATCCCCTTTCAAAAATACATTTTTATAATATCTCAAAGCATCTATGTTTAAAATCTTTAATTGATTTGGGTTAAAATAGAAAGAGAGAGGAAGAATATTCCTCCAGCAAATATTTATCCTGCAATAATTGAAAATATACATAGTGCGTCTAAAAATGTTTGGGATGAATCACCTAATAAGGTAGAGGATGTATGAATTCAATACACGGCTATTTAAAATATTAAACGATAACAAGATTCCTCACAATATATTTGTATATCTGGGAAAAATTTTACCAATATTACTATTAATGTTATATTCTGAACAACATTGAAATTATATTTTGTTTTAATACAGTAATCGCAAGACGCAAACCCAAGGTTAAAGAGAAAGTGAAAAAAGAACATTACTGGCTAAAATGTTCGATTAATTAGAAAAGCTTTGCTGATTTTGAAAATTAATACAATTTATTGCAAAGAGGAAGCTTCGAATTAATTACTTGATTAGGAAGATCTGAATGCTTCCCGATATTTTGCATTTAGGTTTTTCAATTGTATAAAACAAATGGGTCGATTAGGATGGTTTAGATTAGAAATGTTAAAGTCCAATGAATATTTTTAAGAAAACATAAAATATAGTGGTGACTCATATGCAACAAAATTGAAAGAAAAAAATATAGCTAAAGTTTCTTTTATGGATCTGAAGAATAATAATTCGATGACAACTCTCCTTTTTAAGTGTTTTTTTATCAAAGAGATGAATTCATTTCCGATATCTGACCTTTGGCTTGAAATTTACATTCTGTATTATTTAAATTCCGATTGTGAATTTTTATTTATCTGGATTTAACCTATTCTTACTGAGATGTAAACTGTTTATAAAGTAATTTTTTCATTTTATTTTACTAGCTTGCTAATGTAAACATATTTTATAGGAGCCCCTGATACATTCCTCATGTTAAAATTATTTTCTTAGATAAAAGAATATTTCTCCTCTTATTACCTGCCTGTTCAAGCCTTTATTTAGAATGTCACGCCTATTTTTGCTTCACCCGATCATAGCAGTATCAATCTGTCAATTTCTGCCCAAACCCTACATTAGTCATTTCAGTTTTTCCCGTTCATGAAGTCTTCGTACTTTTTAATTGCGGAGACCAATAAATCTCTCGAATTCAATATCTGCGGAAGGCGAGCCTCGTTAGGAGCACGATATTCACTCAGCCGCTCGCTCAATTGTTTTGTAACGGATCGCGGACCAATTTCCGGGATGTTGAAAACGCAGATCACAATGTGCATCGTCGTGACTGTGCTTTGCAATCGTGACTTCATAAAGGCTAGCCGCGGCCATTGCCTCAATACTCCGCCAATATCGAGCAGTTGACATGCTAATCAGATCTATTCCAGCATAATAAGTCGGCAGTAATCGCTCCGCTTTGGCTACCCATGCGAGTGTATGACCCTTATTTTCATAATCTCATAATCCATTTGATCAAAGATTAATATCTCGCGGGTGGAGATCATCAAGATCTCCCTCGTTAATGCTGGAATAACTTTGGAAGCGATCGGCAGAAATATATTCAAATCAACAGCTAAGGACGTTGATACTAGTTCTACTTGTGTTTAAAATTCTACCTTGGTATCTGTATTGGGAATATTGTTCCTATATTTATTTTTCGTCTACTTTAGTCTCAGTCTTATTTTTGGCTGTGATGACATGAAAACTACCGAGGTATGAGTGTTGCTGAACAGTAGCGCTACTTAAGTTATTTCCTTATGGAATGCTTGGAAAAAATGTTACTCGCATATTAGATATAAAAACTTAGAAAAACTTTTAAAAACTTAGCCATTATACATAATTATCAGGAGTAACATCCCTGGATGAATATAGGCAGTAGAATCACGGTGCTATCATCCTAATTTCTACTCCCATCATTGGCCAAGTATTAACAGATTTAACCTGCTGATCTCCCAAAAATGAACTTAATCAATGAGGGGTATAAAATTAATAATAATAAATAAATGTTAATAGAAATTAATAAATTATGTCTATATCAATGGATTAGATCCAAAACTACCAGTCATCAGCCAGCATTCCACATTCTGCCTTACTCTTAACATTAATTATATGAATGTAATTATGTTTTGTAGATATTAAATATTTCCTATCTCTTCCTTATTTATTTATTATTTATTAAATAATTTCGTTGCAGTTTTTCCCTAGGACAAGTGACAATTGAAATGAATAACTAGTACACAATAAATTGAATAACCAGCAAAGTTCTACGTATATATAATCTATAAATTTCCTTGAAATGCTATTAACACCACCAGTCAATACTCCTTATCAAGTAAGTTTGTTCATGGTTCATAGACCTTCATAGCCACCGTAAAGTCACGGGGCCCACGAAGTTTCCACTGTAGATCACCCTCTTTGGTGATAGTTGTGCTTGCCTCACATTCCGTTATCAGTACATTTTACTCTATTATCTATTTGCTGTTGAAAGTTAGAGATCGAACAATGCGTATTTTGATCGAAATCAAGCATTCAAAGAGGAACTTAGCTGTAATAAAACATTATAGTTAAATATTAATAAAGTGGCATCAATTCCGAAATGAAACGCAACCGTTTTAAAATTCCCAAATGCTTCTGCAGCTCTCTCTCTCTCAAGCTATGAGCTTAAAAGCCACTGTGTTAGAGGTTGTTAAAGTTTTAACTACAAATGCGTGGTAGTAAAGCTATCCGTTATTATTCATAAGGTTTTATTTCTTTATTAAAAACATCAACAGACAGCACAAAGACAATTGTGGTTGACGATGGACAATAGTAACAAATTCAGTTCAACAAATTAAACAATGGTATAAAATATTAAGTTAAAAAAAAAACAGAAATACAAAACAAACATGTACATGGATTTATCAGACGTATTTCAGGGATCACTTTCTTGCTACAATTTTAAGGACTGATTTAAGACGGAGATAAAAAGTATCAAAGTTTAAATTGGAAGACAAAGAGTTGAAAATTGAGGGTATTCGAAATAAGACTGATCGTTTTATTTTTGATAGACGTGAAGGGAACCCGTAAAAAGAGAGAGTGGAATTTGGGAATCGGCCTTGTTATTAACAATATTATGTTGGATAAAGAAAAATCAGTCTTTAAGTTGGGCTTGAATACGCTTCAGCATTAGAACCAATTCATCCGGCTAAATTCAGATGGGGAAATGAGGTAGATAATGCAAGGTTAAGGAAGAGATAAACAGATACGACATATTGGTTTCTATGAAAGAAACAATGGAGGTCGCGCCATAAAGTTGATTAATAGAGGGCGATGTTGCGATACAAAAGTTTCCAAATAATGCGCACTCTATAAATTATCTTGAAAAGCTCTTCATGTGTTCATTCTATTCAGCCGAAGGAAGATTAAAGGGAAAATGGCTACGAATCGTGTCGAAATATCCGAAAACTGGGACAATAAAAATCTCCGACTGAGGTAATCGATTCGTATCAAGGACAGAAGTGTTCACACCTCTCGGAGATATTGTTCGAAAGAGATTTCTTGGAAACAGTGTCATTTATTCGCGAATTACGCTGCGACCTTTCCTATTTGGAAATCCAGAGTGACTGGAATCGATTCGCCATCTCTTTCTACACGTTCCTATAAAATATAGCGTGCCGTTTTGCGGCAATGATGCAATCTGCAAACTCCATCTTTATCTCAATTGGTCAGTATATCTTATAGGTGCATCTTCTTTACCTGTCATTTATAGAGTAGTTTATAAATATCTTCCATTTTGGTAAAAGCATAGTACGTAATATGAGTGGTATTACTAAATTTACGGAACTGAACGTTAACGATGAATATGTAAGTGATGACATTTTTAATGTTTGTGGAATAAATCTTATAATGTAAAGTAATGATATTACCAAGAGCACGCCTTATACATACTAACATCAGAATAATGTTATTTCTCATTTCGTCACGGATTACGCGAATTTTTTGTGTGATACTACGGATACAATATCCCCAGCATTTGTAAAAATATTTCATTTGAATCCTTAATAAAAAAATAAGTATGGTAAATTTTAATTACGTATATGCCGGCGTATAAGTCGATCTTTGAAGCTTGAAAAAAACTCTTAAAAACCAGGGGTCGACTCATACGCCGAGCACAAAATTTAACCCTTTACCACTGAGGTGTAAATAAGTGAAACTGCCTGCTTAGTACTTGTTGTACACAATTCTCGACACTCACCACAATTATTACTTACTGAAACTAAGTTTTGGCAAGTCTAATTAACGTATATTTCATATAAAACAAAGTTCATCGCAACATACAATTGTGGCCGAAAGTAAAAATGGAGATCACTCCAAACTAATTATCGGCGATTCAAATATATTTAGAAAATAAATTTGACGCATATTCATTCTTCGCGAATTATGTTCATTTCTTCACCTGTATTTTTATATTTTTAAATTTATAAATATTTCGATGTTTTCTTTTTACAAATGAAGAAAAATAAGCACATAATGTTTTGTTTTTGTTTACATATTTGTTATAATCGTTATGATTAGACTTAGTTTTAGGAGTTAATGGAAGTTGTTTCAGCAGTGTCGTGATTTGATATTACCACGCTGTATTACCTTTATTTCTATAATAAATTTTTAATAACATTGTGTTTCTGTTTCGTAACACAATTTTATTTGTGTAGCCAGAGTGATACCAACGAAATAAACTTACAAGGAAGAGGAAGGGTGAAAATTGCACATAAGGAAGATCCCGGGTTCGATTCCCGGCCTTGGTGGACTTTTTTCCATGTCCGTTTCTCCTTGGGAAATAAACTTAATTAATAGTATAGCAGAGGTGGGAAGTTGACATGGCAGCTGAAAGAAACAACTCTAGCATCTTAATCTTATGCAGTAAATATTCCTAGTAGTAGTAGTATTGTTAAAAGTGCTTCGACAGCTTAGTAAATATTCCTTTAGCTATCGTTATTAATGGATACCATATCGCACTAATGAATACCGTATCGTATTAATGGATATCGTAGTTTTACTTCCCATAAATGGAGCTAGGGAAGTGGTATTGCCTTATTTTTTGGGTCGAAGTATACACTGAGCATTGGTTAAAACATGAATTCACCTCAAAATTTTAGGGGTCGACTTATACGCCGGCATACACGGTAATAGCAAAGGTGGTGGTTGAGTTTCAGAGGGATTATTAAGAAATAAGATAGGTGTTTACCAGACTGTTATGAAATTAGCACATTCTCTGTTCAGAGCATTCAACCGAGTAGCTTTGCCTTAATTAAATATTTTGCTAGGAAGTATCACTTCTACTAGGACTATATATGCTTTTACTCTCTTTCATGATAAAAAAATATGATTGATTATAAGTAAATGATCCCAGTGACATGACATGACAAATGACATCAGTGTGAAATAAATTGTTATGGCCATTCATAGTGAATAATTGGAATAGAGGTACCCTTTAGGTTTTTAAGAGGCATTTTCTCGATTTCCGAGTCGTTCTTCTCGGGATTCCGTAACGGGAAAACTGTGGGGAAGAATGGAAGGAATTTCCAACCGGAAACCATATGCGAAAAATTTAATTTCCATATGCGCCCAACATCTTCTCATCCGATGCATTTGTCATTCATGGCTTTCATTGGTTGCCCAAACCTCGCCATATCACGTGAGCCATTTTACTCAGTACTTTTCTTCGGCCTATATTTCTGGAAAGATCTCCTTTAAAGAACGCACGAACTAAATTAGAACTATACTAAAGAACGAACTATTTATTAATACGAAAGAACGAGCAAACGAACCAAGGAACCGATAGTTGAACGAAAGAACGATCGACAGAAAGAATGAATAAAAGGAACAACCTTTCGAACGAACGAAATTTATCTGTTTTCGTCAGTATTTTAGCTAAACTTCGACAAAACTTAGTAGAATTTGGACTTATATTGACGATATAAACAAGAACGCTTCATATATACAACAAAAATCATGTTTTTAGAATAAACAAACGAAGGGAAGATAGAAGGATCCAACAAACGAATTTTTTAAAGTTTTATTGCTGTATTTTAGCTAAATGCTATCATATTCCGGAAAATTCCTATTGCGGAAATACGGAAACAGAAAAAAGGATAAACGATTACACTAAAGATCTAAGCAATTAATATTCTTATTTTTTTACAAATATTCATCTGTTCGTCTGTTCGTCCGTGCGTCGTTTCGTCCGTACGTCTGTTCGTCTGTCCGTCCGTACGTCTGTTCGTCCAAACAGATGAACAGACGTACGGACGAACAGACGTACGGACGAACAGACGCACGGACGAACAGACGTACGGACGAACAGACGTACGGACGTACGGACGGCATTTACCGAATTTTGATCGACCATCTATGATGAAAATTAAGTTAAATTAAATTATTTTAATTTATTTACGAATATACGGAATTTGTAATTTTTTGGCTGTATTTTAGCTTAAATTCAACAAAAACTAGCAGAATTTGGACTTTTTTTTGAAGATATAGCAACATCGTTTCATATTTTGAACAAAAATTCCAGTTTTTATGACGAAGATACAAACGAACGAACGAAATAATGCAGTTCTGTGGCTCTAGTAGTTCTAAATAACTTTGTCAAATTTGGGCTCATCTTGAAGATTTAAGTGATTTCCTTACTAATTATACACAAAGTTTACGTTTTGTAAACATATTACGGAAAATTCAGTGAGAAAATGCATTCTTTTTTAAGTTTTCAGTTTTTCGGCTGTATTTTGCTTATTCAGGATTACCTAGTTGAAATTGAAATTGCCTTGAACATTTAGACGAGTGTTTTATTACATAAATAACAAGAAATGCACTTTTATTAGCATAGTATGGAAAAATCGGCAAAGATTGGGTTTATATTCGAACTTTTTCAGTTTTTGGCTGAATTTAAGCAATAATTCGAGAAAACCTAGTATAATTTGGACCTGTTTTTAAGATGTAAGCAAATCATTTTCATATTTTGAAGAAATATTCCACTATTGTTAATAAATTACGGATAATTTGTGAGGAATTTTTATTTTGTTGTAAATTTTCAGCTATTTTGCAGTATTTTCCTGGAATTCGAGAAAATGAAGTCAAATTTAGACTCATACTTGAGATCTTAGCAACTTCTTATCAAATTGTGCACTATAATGTCACTTTTACTACTATAATACTGAAAATCAGCGAAGAAATGCATTTCGAATTTTTTCAGTTTTACGGCTGTATTCTGCCAAACATTCAAGAACCAATAGTCGAAATTGAAATAGACATGAAGATATAAGCTAGATTTTTTCATTTTGTTAAGGAAACGTACAGTTTCTCTTGCAAAATACGGAAAAATCGGCGAAGAATGGGCGTAGTTTTCGAAATTTTTCAGTATTTTGGCTGTATTTTGCTAAATTCGAAAAACCCTAGTATAATTTGGACACAATATAAGGACTAGTTTGTTTCATATTTCGAACAAAAATTCCTGTTTTTTGAATGAACGAACGAATGAATGAATGAACAATTGAACGAAGGAACGAACGAACAACCGAAAGAACGTCCTAACGAACTTTGTCAGTTTTCTGCTGTATCATAGCTAAAATTCGAGAAATCCTTGTAGACAAACCGTATTATCCTCATTTTGGCTAAATAATATCAAAAAAGCAACGAAAAGGGATAATTTTAGCGAAATGAATTTTTTCCCCTAATTTGCCTTTATTATTGCCATTTTGTGGAGATAATATTGACAATAGCAAAGAAAAGGGATAATTTTAGCGAAATTTCAATTTTTATCCACTATTTTGCCTTTATTATTCTTATTTTGTCGAAATAATATCGAAAAATGATACAAGAAAGGGATAATTTTAGCGGAATTTAAATTTCATTCTTTTATTCTGTCTTTATTATCATCATTTTGTCGACATAATATCGAAAGAAAGCATCGAAAAAGTATTATTTTATAAAAATTTCCTTTTTATCCACTATTTTGTCTTTATTATTGTCATTTTGTCGAGATAATATCGAAAAAAGCAACGAAAAGGGATAAATTTAGCGAAATTTAAATATTTTCCCCTATTTAGGCTTTATTATCCTCATTTTGTCGAGATAATTACGAAATAAGCTACGAAAAAAAGCGAGAGTTTTCAAATTTTAAACAAAAAATTCTTTCTTGTATGCAAAGTACGGAAGAATCGGCAGAGACTGGTAAGACTTTCGAAATTATTAATTTTTTTGGCTGTATTTTTCCTAAAATTCGATCAAATATGGTTTAATTTCGTCTCGTTATGAGGATCGAAGCATTTTCGTTTCATATTTTGAACAAGAATTCAAGTTTTAATGAACATCATAGATGATTACGATAGATTTTATAATCAAAATCAAATATTCAGTGGCAGTTTTAGCCGACATTATTAATTAGGTGAACTAACAGGAATCGTGCATGTAATCACCAGTTCCAGTTAAAAGTAAAAAATCAGTCTAGTATCGTTATTCTTATGAAGATTTATTGCTTTTAAACCTAATTTTATGTAACAAATTCTATTTACTTCTGTCCCCAAAAAATTTCCAAATTGTTTTTAACATGTTGCGATAAAGTTTTCTCGGTAGATGGGGAGGATGGGAGGACATCTTTAAACCTTTTTTCTCTTTTAGTTATTTTGGTAAAGATCGAAATCTATAATGCCCCACAAACATCAAACCCATTGTCTTAATGTGTCAAACAACAATGTAACCATAAGGGCGGAAGAGAAGAGAAGAATAAATATGGGTTAAAAACCTCTAATATAACCCAGAAAAATAACAAGGAAAACAGTTTACTGGATGTGGTGAAAATGAATATCAGGAAAAAATCGGGACTTAGGGGCCCTCTGCAATCAAACCCATGACACTGAGGTTCAAAATCACAATTTTTCTGGCAATCACACGTTATGGCCAATACGTCGTAAAAATTTCAAGTCAATGACACTTGTGGTTTAGCCTGTGAATTAGTATCCTATCTATCTATCTATCTATCTATACGAGTAAAATGTAGCTTGCATACTGCAAGCAGATCGGCAATACTAATTTCATATCGGCATCATATCGGGACGGTTCTCAAACGAACAAAAAAAAATATTCAAAATATTCTTAAAATTCGCTGTTATTTTATCGTCTGGCATCGAACCTGGGTCTTACTGGTAAACTTACTTTAAAGCACAATAGAAGATCAACAACTCTAACTATGTGTAAAAATTCAAGCAGAAATATTGGATACAACTGCCTCAAAAAACGTTCTAATTTTCAGGAATGTACATGCCTCTCGGGACTCGAACCAAGGACGATCTTGGAAATCTAAAACATAATTTTGAAATGTATCTATGACGAGTAAAATGTAGCTTGCATACTGCAAGCAGATCGACAACACTAATTTCATAACGGCATTATGTCGGGACGGTCCCGGTAAGGAAAAAAAGGATTGAAAATATTCTTAAAATTCGCTTTAATTTAATTTTTTGGCATCGAACCCGGGTCTTTTTTGTGAAATTTCTATGCAGCACATCAGAAGATCATCTTCTCTAAATACGTGTGAAAATTCAAGCAGAAATATTGGCTGCAACTGCCTCAAACGAAGACCTACTTTTCACGAATGTTAATAGCTCTCTGGATTCGAACCAAGCACGATCTAGGAAATATAAAATGTGTTTTCGAAATGTATCTATAAGTTCTATATATATGCCGAATTTCAAGTTTTAATATTATTGGGAAGTGGTTCAAAATAATTCTTAAAAATCGAATCAGCGACTGATTGTAGAGACACCTGGTGTCGAACCCTGGACGTATTGGAAGCTGTTAATGCACAAAATTACTTGCTAGGACTTGATCTAATTTCATACTAAGTTTGAAGTCGATATCATGCCGGGAAGTACCTAAAATCTGTTTCCGTTATCCCCATAAGAAATGCATTGTGGAGTGCAAATGGCCCTCTGGGATCGAACCAAGGACCATAAGCGAATGCAAAAAAATTTATTATGAAATATATTTATGATTTGAAACCCCATGCCAAATTTCAAGTTTCCATGCCATCGGGAAGGGGTCCAAAAAAATCTTAAAAATCGCCACAATGCATTTTAAACGGCCGATTTTTGCCCCGACCTAGCATCGAACCCAGGATATTTTCCGTAAAACTCATTTATGTTTTCGATAGATGATGACCATATATATAGGCTCCTTGAGTTTAAAGTCCTTTCCTATCCGGCAAGTATTTTTTAAAAATTCCCGAAAATCAAAGCAATGCATTTAAACGGGAAAAATTGGGACTTTGGGGCCCTCTAGAATCGAACCCATGACACTGAGGTTCAAAATCGCAATTTTTCTGGTGGTTACACCTTATGGCCAATCTGTCGTAAAAATTTCAAGTCAATGACGCTTGTGGTTTGGCCTGTGAGTTTGTATCCTCTCTATATATATATATATATATATGATACGAGTAAAATGTAGCTTGCATACTGCAAGCAGATGGACAACACTAATTTCATGTCATCATATCGGGAAGGCCGTCAAAAGAAAAAAATTGGATTGAAAATATTCTGATTATTCGCTGCAATTTATTCGTCCGGCATCGAACCCGGGTCTTCTTGGTGATACTTACTATAGAGCACAATAGAAAATCACCATCTCTAACTATCTGTGAAAATTCAAGCAGAAATATCAACTGCAACTGCATCAAACGACGTCCTACTTTTCCCTTATATTTCTTATGAGAGAAATGTTAATGTGGTCTGGCATCGAACCCAGGAATATTACGGTCTTCTGAAAACTGTTTTCTTAAACCAGTTTTAACCATACATCTTCCGGCCAAGCACGAACTTCCTATCATTTCGATAATTGCATCAAAAAAATAATGAAATACTAACCCTATGTATTTTAAACGGGAGATATATTTACCGCCCGGCATCGAACCCGGGTCTTTCTGGTGAAACTTCCTATGCAACATAATAGAAGATATTATTCTTTAACTATGTGCGAAAATTCAAGCAGAAATATAGGCTGCAACTGCCTCAATCGAAGTCTTACTTTTCCCTTATATTCCTTAAGAGAGAAATGTTAATGTGCTCTGGCACCGAACCCAGGAATAGTACGGTCTTATGAAAATGTTTTTCTTAAACCAATTCTTACCTTACACTTTCCGGCTAAGCACGAACTTCCTATTATTTCGAGAAGTGCATCAAAAAAAATAATGAAAAACAGCTCCCATGTATTTTAAAGGGTAGTTCTTTGCATCGTCCTAGCATCGAACCCAGGATATTTTTTGTGAAAGTCATTGATGTTTTCAAAAGTCCAAGACCATAAATATAGGCTCCTTGAGTTTTACTTCTCTACCTATCCGGAAAGTATTTTTTAAAAATTCCCGAAAATCACGGCAATGCATTTAAACGGGAAAAATCGGGACTTTGGGGCCCTCTGGAATCGAACCTATGACACTGAGTATCAAAGTCGCTTTTTTCCTGGGGGTTTCACGTTATGGCCAATATGTCATAAAAATTTCAAGTCAATGACGCTTGTGGTTTAGCCTGTGAATTTGTATCCTATCTATATAGCTATATATATGAATGAATCCGGAGAAGCATCTATATATAATAGATATGAATGAATCCGGAGAAGCATCTATATATAATAGATAGGTACATGAATGAATCCGGAGAAGCATCTATATATAATAGATACAACAATTTTTACCTATATACATTTCAATGGGTGGAAAAATGAAAAACCGGTTGTAATCGCCTACTTGAACTACACATTTATCCAAAAGGTTCATTGCTTAGAACACGAATACGCGTGCTACCATCAACACTAATGATATCCTCTGCGTCATAACTCAAATTAGTTTCGGAGAATTTCTCGAAAAGTTTCCACCCATATTCAGATCCCCGTGTTCTTCGGTTTCTCAATCATGGAGAAATGTTTTGGGCATAAGAGAAACACCAAATCTTTAACTGCGGTACTTTTCCATTCCGACTTTCATATCTTCAAAATTTTTCTTCTCTCTTAAAATAGCTCGGTCTATTTTGCCTCATAAAAATGGACATCGCGATAAGCCGAAAACTTAGCGTATCGGACAGGTTTCCTCCTTAGTATCAAATATCCCGAGACAATGGTGGAGAAAAATACCAATACTTTAAACAGAGCAAAATATTTTTGTTACGATAAATAAAAATATGCGCCCTCACAAGTAACTCATTTCTATTAGGTAACGTGTTGACGTAAAGAATTTCCTCCGTTGGGTATTTTATATGTGATACGACTGAAAACTAACGTCTCTTACCGGGTGAGAAAAGCAAGGGCAAACTACTTAACTCCTCATCTTGTCTTGTGAATCTCATTCCCATATGCTAAATCAGGTAGCTAACGTTGAAGGGAGATGAAAAACCAACCAGCCTTTGGGTTGAATGCTTTATAGACATGCTGGGAATCGAACCCGGGACCGGCTTAAATGTAAACGCGCTGTCCACTTGGCTATTCGGGAGCCCCGATTGACTAAAAACTGACACCGATTCAATTAATTATTCCTTAAAACGGCCAAATAAATACATGGTTCTCATTTCACGTCATTAACACAGCTAGTTTTTACAGTTCTGTTATCTCTTGATTCACTATCGTTTGGGACTGACTTGACCTGTAGTCAGATATTCATGGATTCAGCGATGGGCGTGAAGAGTGAGGAGAAAGCAATTTGGGCGTAAATCACACTCGGATCTCTTGCGCTACGATTCAATTTCTTCGAAGGACGATCTCCCACAGAATCCACTTTCTCTCCGAATACATTAAATGATGCAACGGATCTCTGGGGAGTTATTTGTGAACAAGAGCGACACTTGACGTTCTTCGTTTCTCTTTCCACGGAATGAAAAACCTTTAGGCAGCTTATTTTCCACGCAAGAAGATTTCTTGGACATATTGCGACCAGATTCTCAGCGATTTATATTCTATTATTTACTCTCTTTGCTTGCTAAAAAAGTGTTAAAATATGGAAATATTTTGACATCGCCCGGATACTCCCGTTAAAAGTCAGTTGAATACAATGCCTATTAAGTATTCAGCCTGTGGTTTTCTCACTCCCTCAGATATTCGTTGGGGGGAATGAGGCTTACTAGGCAGGATGAGGAGTGAGGTAGTTCGCTTTTCTAACTAAAACAGAATGCTAGTAGAGGAACATAACCACGTAAGTGAAGCACAGTAGGTTATTTAGCACAGTTATTTAGCATCGATCATACCACAATAGCTTTTATGTCATCCGAGACAACCAAGGCCTAGGCAAAAGTAAAGATAATTTTTTCTTTACCCTGTACCAAAAAGACAATATAAACGCAATATTACTCAAATTTAGAAATATCTTAAAAATTGATGGGTAAAATAAGACAAATGAAATCGGAAGAAATTGTTTGGGAATGCTAATACAATTATAACGAATCGCATTGAAAATGGATCGACCTGCATCGGCGGAAATGGCAATACGTAGAGAAATATGGAATGTATACGTGTGAACAAGGCATTAGAATTAAGGAATGTTTATAACAGATGATGGAAGGGCGAAATTAGAATTCTCCAGAAGAAATACACTCACCAGATTCTTATTTTTTCCCCGAGCGTATCATTCGTTCTTCATTAGGTAAAGGGAGTTCTTGGGTGTGGGTGACAATGGATGATGCATTGAGAATGAAGGGGTGGGTCTTGAATACTTCGAAGAAGCTGTAGAATGAGGAAACACCTAAACCACGACCCTTTGGAGTAAGGCATTAATTATGGTAATGCCATACTCATCCATCTGAATTTGGCAGCAACATTAGTGCCTACATTTTCTCCAATTTAAGATTAAAATACATCGTTGTCGTGATAATCAAACATATACCTGAAATAAAATTGTGATAACAGTGTTACCTGCGTGTCATATATCTATTTTAATCATTTCATAATATGTTGGAGTTGCTCTTCTTGCTGTAAGTTAATTTCTCATTCCGTAAAATCATCTTAATAAGGGGGGCATCTCATACGTAAGAAATAAAGAGACTGAACGTTCGAGTCAACATATAAGAAGAAAGAGCAATGTTAAAGAAGAGTTTGAGGACTATCGGGAGAGCATTGGTTCATTCATGAGTGTTCTACCTTTCGGTAGGTTCATGCGGACTCAAAAATTCCTATTAAGCGCCATTTTCTTGATTTCCTTATAGTTAACCCCACCCCTCATCACTCCATCCAACATCATCTGTCTGCATTGGTAATTTAACTGGAAACTAAATATATATGAGCAAAAAATAGAAGAGTTCTCAACATAAAGGGAGTAGAAAACAGGAAAAAATGAAGATCTCATAATACATAATCATAGACCAATAGAAGACAAAGAAAAAACAGTGATACATAATTGTCATTTATAGCATAAGGAATTTCAGCAATTATTGCATTCTACATAAATATAAGTACAAAATATTAAAGAAGAATAATTCTTAGTAATAAGAAGAATATTCTTAATAATTTCCACAGACTGTATGTAATAGACATCCAGTCATAATAGACAATAGACTTCTATCTTTGTCTATTTGTAGACGAAACTAGCCCACTTTATTAAAATATAGTCTGTAGGAATGATCAAGTATTTTACTTCTTTAGCATGACGTTCTTCTACAAAGTCAAACTTGATCAGATTTAATACAAAAGAAATATTTATTCGATTCACGCGGCAAGTTATATCGCGATTTTAACTTACCAAAGTTTTCCTTTTTCGCCAATTTATGACGCAATATTCCGCGATACGAAAAGCAGGAAGTGTAAGCTCAAGGATAAGTGCACATGAATTCGCAATAGCGCGATAACAATGGATTCCAAAAGAGTTGGAAAAACCCATCTTCTGTCGAGGACTTCGGCCAAGTCTTAAGTTAGGCGAATAGGCTAAAGTTTAAATGGATCGAGATAAAAAAGGACAATTAATGGAGATGCATCAGGTTGTTGAGCAATAGGAAGTCCATGTCAAGGAACTTTTCGCATGGAAACGACCTATCGACTCGGTCGAATTCGATAAATACTTTTTCGTTATTTATCTCAGTGTCAGTTCCGATGCCCGTCGTGCACGATCAGTGACATGCTCTTCAATGCTGTGATTCACTAAATCGAACTGCTGATATCTGAAATTAATGAGAAGATATTCCCGATAGTGCCGATTGATTCGCGTACTTATTTATTATATTACTGACATTACTCAGTAAACTATCACGAGTAACAAAAATTTAATTCTTTCCGAGACTTTTTCCCATAAAGATTTCAAATGTACGTTTGATATCTTCGTATTCAGAGTCAAATAAAAGAAAAAGTACTAACTATAGTACGTAGTAAATAGGCGCATGGAACGTTTCTATAGGGATAGTATTTTAACTGAGATATTCCATTTAAACAACATTTTAATACCTCGAATGGTCCAATGAGAGTCATAGAACTTTGAAAAACGTTCTTTAATATTTTACTGCATTTTTCGTATGCGATGGTACATTTATTCACTTTGAAACTCATTAAGAATCCTAATCCTGCACTATCTTTATAGAATGACTATGTAGAATCGGCAAAATTAATGAAAACTTTATTTCTCAACTATAGGCTTATCTCTAAGACAATGTCTAATATATCTATGATCTATTGCAAATGAACTATGATCGGCACATCAAAATAAGCGAACGTAAGCACTCAAGTTCTTATTAGAACTGGAACAAGAGGATAGGTTTCAATTTAGGTAGGAATCATTAGAGAAAATCAAAAGATATATATGATGGCGCATCATTTATCAATATCCGTGATGATGAAGTATGTATCTGAAATATTTTAGGCAAGGCAGTCAAATTTATATTAAGAGCAAACCGGAAAATGGTTAAGCTATCTTTGTGAATAAGGGGACCAAGGAAAACCGGATTTGAAAAAAGTCTGACCGAGATTGCTTAGTTGGCTAAAAGCATCCCCCAGATAGATGGAGATGACGGGTTCGATTCCAGGTTTCGTTAAACGTTTTGCAAATCCGTTTTCCTTGGGAAGAATATGAATGTCGAATTCGAGAAATAGAATGACAAGGTTTTGCGAGGGTAAAATCGCTTATGCTTATGCAATCGCTTGAAACCTAAACGCCTACCTTAGGAAAAAAGATCTTTTTTCAAACCTTAATAAATTTTCTTCGTTAGGAATATTTTTATTTTGATGGAATGAATATTCAGTGATATTAAATCCCTTTCTCCACGAAAAACCTTCTGTCACCAACACCTAACTTCGTTGTCTCCCAAACCACTTTCAACTCACTACTTTTGCATTTAACGAACACTTTTTAAAGCAATAGATGTGGCTTTATACTATAGCATGGAGCAGTGGAACTGGTAATACTTTCTTTCCTTTCCCCTACAAAATTTACCAATTCAGTGCAAAAAGGTCCAATTAGTTACATTTTTCTCACACAATTTATTATCTGTCACCCTCGTTATTTTAAGGGCAAGCATCTTACACTAGCAACGTCGGTTTGAATCCTGGTTAGGGTAGGGTTATTTGTGCTAGTGACTTGAATAAGGCAATTGTATTAGTGAAGATCATAACCCCTAAGATGAAAATCGTCTAACCAAGTTGTCATTCCTATGATTAAACTCTTTAAGGAGTGAAGCTATTCTTTGGAAACTTTTCTTTGAATCCAATTGGCATGGATAATCCTTCCTCACATCCAAATTTAAGCGTCTATGATGTTGTTCCTAAAATTCTTCCCTAATAACCCAGTCTCAATTATTGGTATGGAAGAGAATCAATTTTCCTTACATCCACCAAAAGATCATTGCTCGCCTCTTGTTCTTGTTTTCTAGAAAGGCTTCGTTTGCCAGTGCTTTTTTTGATAATAATAATTTTTATTTCACACTGAGAGAGATTACACACACATGGATACAGTATTTTTGTGTGAAATACAGGCATCTCACAAGAAGACTTGTGCAGGGATCGGCTTCACTCAATACAGCAGCGTTAGTTCAACAGCAGAGAATGAATCGATTATTTGGCATAAAATATAGACTTCTTTAACTCACGTTAAAAAATAGATACATGTCATATGTAGGTACTTTGTAAATAGTATAAAAATGCATAATATTGTTTAGATTACACATACAAATGTTGTTATAAATAAAAACCCATGTGGCACAGTAACAAAATAAGTCATAATAAGATAAATACAAATAGTATGAACAGAATAAATATAAACATACTAGTAAATTGATAGCATCACATATTCTTGCTTACATTGTTTATTTGGCTTCCTAAGTACCGAATTATTTCACTTCTTCTATCTGTAATCCTTTTATTTTAGCCTGAATATCACAACTTCTTTTCTTAATCACCATAGTTAATTAGATTTTAAAAATATAAAACCTAACCTCATCTCAATTTAATTCTATCTCAAACACTAGCTAAGTGAACAGCTCTTCGGCTTCGGTGGAAGCCGTCCCTGGCTCGATTCCCGGTGGATGCTCATGCGCGCAATGACTCTAGCTGTGGAAGCGCTAATTAGAAACAACATTTATTTCCAATACGCTACGTGTGTGAATAGTGTCATCTCTATTCTAGATTCTTCATTAACCTTTTTGGCATCGATGAAAGTATGTTCCCTTGTTTTTATGATCATGTTTTCTTCTCATGGTCATTTCCTACTTGATATATTCCTTGTGAACATCGTTTAGTAGATATCGAACATCGTTTTCAGTAGATATCGGCTTCCGGTTCGGAAAAGAATGATTCCCCTCGTGGCACATTTAGTTAAATGAGGTTGTTTGACCACCACGCTCAATGGTTCCGGAAGATGTGTGTTGAGTAACCCGCCAGAATGACTTCGGGAGAGTGATCTGTAATTTAGCTATTTAGGGGAAGGGTTGAGAATCCGGATGCTTGTTTTACAGGGTCATCGTCCTTCTTCAGGAACAGCCAAGTCCTCAAGCGCGTGTATACCTTAAGAGGGCGTACGTCACTTCCCATTGGGAGACTCGAGGAATGTCCATTGCAAAACACTTTTTGAACCACAGATCAGCCATGTTTACCCAAGAATACAGATGGGTAAATAAGCCTCGCTCACTTTGATCACAGTTTAAATAAGAAGAGTTGTTTCCGATGAGGAACTAAACAGGAATGCGACGCTGGAAAATTTTCTTTTTAGTATTCTGTTTTTCATTATTGAGCAGTGTCAAGAATTATGCAATACTTATATCTTTCTGTAAAGTATTCAGCCCGGACAATTCACCTTCTCTATCATTAGCTACAACGATATAGGGAGTGGATGAGGCTTACTTGGATGGATGAGGAGTGAGGTAACTTGCCCTTTTTCCCCTCAACATCAGTCTGTAATATTGAAATTGTGCCCATCTGGAATAGTGATGTTTAAAAACCGCGATAGGTGTAGGTAGGACTGAATCACCGATGTGGTAATTGAGTCATCACGGATGACAGCAAGAGACAATTCTAACTTCCTTTTTAAAGTGATGAATTTACGGCCAGTGCCTGCTTCAGACTTTCAGTCGCCCTGGGGCGGGAACCCACCCCCTCAGAATTCGGTAACGATGCAACAATCACACTATTTTACATCATTAGCATTTAAAAATATCTAACTCTGACTATAGATAATTCTTTATTATTGGCGTTGAATGATTCAGAGATACATTTTGCATAATTTAATTTGAACTTATTTATGACATGCGTAAACAAAATTCTCTTCAAAGGAGTTTGAATAATGCGAGCCTGAAGGGGCTAGTTAAAAAAATTGGAAGTATCAAAAAATTTGAATTTAGAAGCTCCTTAATAGTTGGCTGAAAAATAATTCATTATACCTATAACAGTCATATATATTTATTTTTTAAATTATCTGCGTATAGCCTAAATAGCCTTTGTTTAGTTGGAATGAAATCAAACCATTTCAACTGATAAAAAGCAAACAATTAAAAATATTCGATTTTAACTACCACATTTTTGAGATTGTAAATTTTGACAAAAAGTTTACATTGCTTCAAAAAATAATGAATTTTTAATTGTTTTTTATCGACATAAGTCTCACAGCAATAATATATGATCCTAGTTGATTTAATTACTGGAAAATGGATTCGCGCATATCTTTATGACTTTCAACAGCGTTTAAAGTCGCTCACCGATATTTACGAAGTTTGCGATGTGAAATTATTTTATCTTGGTCCTGAAAAGGTGGAATTAAAAAAACGAAATTCCAATTAACCACCATTTTTTTCATTTGCATAAAAACGTTTCGGACCAAGAGGAAGCTCTAATTAAGGACGATTTAGAATTGTATAAGTTCGAATTATTCAAGTTCCACTGTATAGTGTAGAGTAAAACCAATAAGAACGATGGGGAATTTTCCACACATGTCTTTAAAACGTCGCTATTTCTCCGTCTATCAAAGACATTACGATGTGACAAGGCTTCTTCTAAAATTTCATGAGTGTTGAGTCCTTTTTCGATCATATAATAGTTTAGTATCTCCCCAGTTTTCGACTCCACACCTAGAATTGGCAGAATAAGAAATTTAAATTGTTGAGAAAGAGGAGTGCAGCACCCAGCTTAAGACCGCCCCTCACTAGTTTGCGCCCTGAAGCGGTTACCTCAAGCACTACCGTTGGTTCCAGCCCAGGTTACGGCATATTTTGAATATGCGTTCTCTGAAACGATTTTGTACATTCTGAGAAGACATCTGTATTTAGTGGAAACGATTTGTGGGAAAAATAAATATTGTTGGAAGTGATGCAACATTTACAAAAATCCAGTCACGGAATAAAACGGTTTTATCCGGCCATCTATTTAGCATTTCCATTCTATTGGAAAATAAACAACAAGACGCTTAGTTCAATAAGGGTATTAAATGACATCAACTTCGAAGCTTGAAACAAGGACCCCAAAAATGGAGGACAATGGCGAATTGGAGGCGGAGGGAAATTAAGGTGTGCCTTAGAATGGAAGAGGTCGAGGAAAATTAAAGTGTGGTGGCGAAATGCTGGTAACTGAGCAAGAGAAAAGGGGTTTCATGGAAGAAGTGAAGCGGAGAATGGGTCAGATATTGAGGAACAAATGATACTTAGCAAGAGATTATTGAAGGTTGTCTATGTCTATGTAAGAACCCTGCAAGCCGCCTTTAGGCGTTCGGCAGGGGGTGCTGACACCTTGACTCTATTTTCCTAAACGGTTGCTTTCGTGTATACTTCGCGGAAAAAATGAATTTTTGAAACCATTCGTTCTAACATCTATTTCCCTAATCTTTCTGGCATTATCAGAACGGCTCATATAACATGGGGGTCGCATTATATCGGTTACATCATCTGAGAATGTGATTTCTCTGAACTTATTTAGTAAATTTATCCTTTGAATTTTTCTTCTCTCTTCTAATGATTCCCATCCCGCGCCCAGTATCATCTGAGTAACACTCGCTGTTTAATCGTTGCAATTCTTTACAAATCGTATCGCCTTTCATTGTACTTTTTCTAAATCCCGAATATGACATTTCTCGGCGGGGTCCCATACACTACATGCATACTCAAGGTGAGGCCTAACCAACGCTAAGTAACATCGCTCGCGAACTTTTTCTTCGCTCCTACCGACTATTCTTTTAACGAAGCCGAGTTTCTTAAGTGCTTTTCCACATATATTTCGGATGTGAGCACTCCATGATAGATTATTCGTGAGAGTTACTCCAAGATACCGATTCTACTGTCATTAGGTTTACCCCTCGGAGGCTGTAAGAATAATCATTTATTATAGATTTTCTTCCGAAGAAGTTAACTACCGAACACTTCTCTACATTAAGCTCTAATTGCCAATCATCGCACCAGTTCAAAATTCTATCTAAGTCGTTCGAAAGGGTTAATCTATTCTCTTAAACAAACTATTTCCCTGTAAATGACTGTGTCGTCTGCGAATATTAAAAGCCTGCCTGCTAAGGTTAAAATGGAATACTTTGTGGGAGATAGAAGATGGAAGGAAATACGAAGCAGAAAGTCGTTTATGGATATGAGAGGAAGGGTAAGTCCAAAAAAATTACAGGAATACCTTGGTGAGGTTGTTCATCAATCTTTACATTGACATATTGTCGCTAGCAATAGAATAAATGTAAAGTTAACGTAAAATACTTAACTTTTAGTCTCAAGTCTGATCTCCTCGCCATTGCGTTTGGAAATTTATTGTTTCGCAAAATCTCTGAAGGGGGTTGATCCTCCTCTCTAGATGAAGTAATTCTGGAATCTACTAATCTGGCCTCGAGGTATTTCTTAGATTCTCATTTTGTGAATCGTTTATAATTATACAAAGGTTTTGCAGCTGAATGTATCTGTATCTGAATGAGTGCTGGAATTTTTTCATTCGCATTTGGTACAGAAGAAGAACCTATCAATTTTCAATCTAATACTTTATAATAATAATAGCATACCTAAACCATTTCCTGAAATTTCATTTATCTTGATATTCCTTTACGTTTTTATGCTATTTTTAAATTTTTTAGTTGTAACGAATTTCCTCTTTTTTATTGATATAGGACAGAAAAAAGTATCATTCATTTATTCTTTCCTCCCTGTCCATGGCTGTAATGATATGAAAGCTACTGAGGTGTGATTGATACTGGAAAGTGGCACTAATTAAGGTCCCTTCTTATGGGTTGCCAAGAAAAGTGTTACTCGTAAATTTATAGTGCTTCACTTACGTTGAACTGTTCCGCTGATAGTATTTCAACTCACTCCTCGTCTTGCAAAGTAATCCCGATTCCTTCCTCTTAGCCTTTGATAACTAACTGTAGAGTGGATAATGTTATAACATTCTCTGTTGAAAACACTAAGTCTTGCTATCATTGTTTACTTCACTTTCGAAACAGCAAAATTATTTAACTTCTTCTATCTTCAATCCTTTTATCTTGATATTAGCCTAAAGATCACGATTACTTATCTAAATTACCAAAGTTAATTTGATTTTCTTGGTATAAGATTTAGGAAAATAGAGTCAAGGTGCTTTCCCTGCCACACGCCGAAAGGCGGCTTGCAGGGTTCTTACATAGACATAGACATAAGGTAACAGCTCACCTCAAGTTTATTATATTTTATTTCCAATATATTTCGCGGGTGATTAATGCCTACTGTATTTTAGTCTTCATTGACTTTTTCTGGCATCAATGAAAAGATTTTCTCTTGTTCTTAGCTCATATTGCCTCCTTATAGTCCTTTTTTGCTTGGTAGTGTACTTCTTCGGGCTGTAGACTTTACAGATAAGCATTGACTCAGCCTAATTGTATACATTCAAAAGTCTTAAGATTATGAAAATTTACGCAATTATAACAGCCACATTCTTCTGCAGCACGAAGGGCGAGTGGGATTTGAACAGAGGTGGAATGACATAGGAATTTGAATGAAAGTGGTGTAAGTTGACACGCCTTAAGCTCTTTCGCCATTCATGAGTCGCATCTTTCGACACTGCGTATTTTCGTCTCTCCTTACGATTATCTCCGTGTAAATACGGCCGCAGATAACTTTTGAACCTTATAACTGGTTTATATCGAAGCATCCGGAAAACCAAAATGACCAAATGGATTTTCGACCGGATCGCTTGAAACTCTGCATGGATTTTTCTCTTGTGCAACCGAAGTTTCGAGATAATAAAGATGCCTCTCATGGCGAATTTGCGACAAGCAGAAGAAGTCCGGTTGTGAGAAAAACTTGTATATTCTGGATTGATTGGGTTGCCAGATTTCTGGAGACTTATGTGGGACAAAGATGACGAAAATGGACTAAAGTAGGACATTATGCCGTACAAAAAGAGTCCTATGTATGTATGATTTATGTAATATGTGCAATTTTTATTTTATCCCAGTGAAATTTTAAAGAAGAATACGATATCGGGTAAATGTTAGATTAAATTGGCTCATCAAAACTTTTCTGCCAAACCAATAGAATATATATTTAGTAAGACAGTAATTCAGACTAGAATAGAAGGGAAAAACCGTAGGGGAAGACAAAGACAGAAGATACTAGAAGAAATAAAGGTCAAACAAACATAATAAATAGCTTTAGATAGGGATTATGAACCTAATTTAAGGTAGAACTCAATTTCATAATTCGAATCAGTCATTCATCATTGCCATTTAATGATTTGACTTAATTTATATAACCACATGTAGTTAACACGAGCCTAACATTAGTTTTTCGTTAATTAATAAATTTATCGAAATAATATGTTAGATATAGGATTAAGTTCTATGATTGAGTGGAGATCTCATGATAGTCACTGAAATCCCTCCTCCTTGAAAGCAAATAAGGCTAGACTAATAAGCTTCAACGAATTCCCAATAAAATTTGAATGTATTTAATTAGTAATATCGTATTTTATTATAATATATAGAATTAATAGTAGGTATATGTAAATGAATAGTCGTTTATGTTTATTATGCATGATGAAGGATAATATTGTGCTAGTTCATTAATAATTTGCTTGGTAATGGAGATAATGTTAGCTTTTAACTATGGAAATATAAACTGCACATTTGTAGGCTATATATATGAAGTGTATGTCTATTATTCCAGAAATTATTTTAGCATCATTTTTTAGTCTCATAGACCTAGACTCAATATTACTCGATACTTAATAGTCTCAATCATAGTAACCTGTCTTTCTATGTGCATTTTTCCTTCTTCTCATGTGTTAACTTCTTCGGGAACAAGGGTCAACATTTCATCACGTGAATCACCTCTTCTTTGGCCCAAATATTTTTCGGGGCCCCAAAAAGCTCTTCGTTGCGACAGCCACTTCTCCGATAACAGGATCGTCCTCAGATTATCGTTTCGCTTGAATAACTCACCTGTTACAGGTCATTATGATTGGGAAGTATCGAAGCTATTTCATTGTCCCACAAGTGAAAATATAGGTGTATCGGTTTTTTGAAATTTGTTGGAAACATGCAATGAAGGTTTATAGTACCGTTCATTCCTGAACTACAAGCTTTATTTGCACCGGATCATTGGTCAGTTAAGCGTGGGGTTCTTAATACATTAGAGTATATGTAAGTTTTGGTAATGACAGGACTAAAATATTATAATTATATATTATAATAAGTCACTATTCATACGTTTAGATGAAGATGTTAAAATTTCAAGATCTAATATTTATAAAATTCCATTTCATCTATAGAGGGAATGATCTCCGATATTTGATGATACTCGATTAGTGGAATTTATTTGGTCAGCAATGCTTCAGGAAAGTGTTGTTTAAATAGGTTCCCTTTGATTTCAATGCTTCTAGAAGACATATTTCTACGAGATAGAAATAGATGTTGGAATGAAATATTCTACGAGATAGAAATAGCTGTTGGAATGAAGTAAACTTGAACTTTTACTGGAAAAGCAAATGGTTACAATTCCGATTATGTATATTTCCTACGATAGGCACATTATTTAAAGTGTTCTGAGAGGTGAAAGATTTTTTCATAACGTCCCTTTCGAACTTACCGACAAAACTCACAATCAATCTCGTGATCAGAAATATTTTCTTACTCTATTACTAGTACTAGAGTATTTTCAAAACAATTATATTTTTTTATTTGAATGTTTATTTTATGTTTTTTATATTTATTATTTTATCATAGTGTACTATAGTAATTTTTCCTTTTTAAATTTATTTGATATTACTATAATTTTTCTAATTTCGTTATAATACTGATTTTTAAATTTCCATGTTAGACACAGCTTTCTTTTACATGTTTTAGCTTTTACTATTAGTAGGTTTGCGCAGTTTTTTCACACCCCTTCTTTGTGGCTGTTTTGCTGCAGTAAATAATTTTTCCTAAGATATCAACTTAGATGTTTTTACATCCACTCCTTCTAGAGTTTTCCTCTCTATTTCTATCACCTACGCAAAGCTTTTAATGCATATAATATCATTGACGAAAAGCTAGATGGAAGAAGGGACATTTCAGTCTCAATCTCGCCTTAATAAATACCTTATAAGAACTTATAGTATTAAAAATAATTTTTATGATTAACTATTTGTCCTCTAATAACAGTACTTTTTGGTGGTAGTTGCAGAATGTTATTTTTGGGTAAATCGTATCGATTTGATTTAGCATGTTGTTTTTATTAGGTTATTTGCATATAAAATTGTCACATCAATTTTTTTCAATCATATGTATACAATAAAGTAGTCGGAGGCAGCAGAGATATTGTGGATTTACATCATAAAAATAACGCATACAAATATATCTTTCCCATTAAACGGTTTAGTATGACTACTTATAACTATACCACTTGAAACGTATTTGTGGAAAAGTGTTTGTCTGTATGCGATATTTTCATATTTATACTCTTACCACTTCCACCTGTGAGTAGGTATTAAATCACGAGTGAGATTACCAATAGTAGATTTACCAACAAGCGGGTTGGTTACCTGTCTGTGTATCTGTGAATGCATTGCTCTTTTTCTTTGGCATGGTACCTGATGTAGCACAGCTATGAAAGGGTCATTCGTATAAGTTTCTGGGTTTAGTAAACCTTTTCCCTTATGGAGTTGTTTTGTCACACGACCACTATTACAAGTTTCTCTCCTTTATATCTTGGAGGTTGGTTGATTTTACTAAATTCACCTTGCTTAGTCTTTTTTTAACTTCTGCTCTTTGCACTCTACAGATTCTACTTTCCACGTATGCATGGCACTTTAATCAATTCCTGTCGTTGAAAAACTTCACCTGTGGAATATAACGGAAGACCCATCATCTAGGATCGCCTTAGCTACAGCAGTGGGTGTTCAACGTGAGTAGAATTTCATTAACTTACCTTCGAATATTTGTCCGAAGGATATTTTCTTGGATTATCATCTATTCGAACAATATCAAGCAATTTACAAATTTTGTTAGGCATAGAAGGAGTCTTACGATAGCCGTAAATGTTCTTAAGATACTGCACAATTGCGTTGCTAGGTTACGTGATAAGATCACAGATTTAATAAAGAAGTTTTCCTTACGAGTAGGATTGGAATATTCTTAGCTAATCAGAAAATGTTCGCTTATGTGATTCTGGCTTCATATCTGACATAGCACTTTGCTATTTTGGAGTGATAAGTTCCCTGCACCACCTAGAATCCGCACGATTTTTGTCACCACGAAAGCAATTATGCGAAACGTCTTACTGATGTAATTCACGGCTATTTGCAACTTTGTCTTTGCATAAATCTTGAGTTACGAAAATTGGTGTTGTATTTCTCCTCAGATTTTCCAGAAATATGTTTTTAATATCTGACGTATTTTTAATTTCATACAAAAAATCAGACAGAAAGTAACTCATTAAGTAACAACGTATCTAGCCGCTAGATTGTTTCGAATATTAATAATTTGAAGACAAAAATATTTTTTAAAATTCGAATCCAAATTAATAACTATAATTAAAGGCAGAACGAAATAATGTTAATTAGTACTAAATTTTTGCAGGTGAAAAGCTTACAGATTACTATTATCAGGGGAATGATGGGAAAACGCTATGAGAATTAATTGGAGGTACATACATACACTTTACTGTCATACCAGTAGAAATTATCACAGGAGATCAATTTCACATTTTAAAGTGAACTTAAATATTTCTTTACTCTAACTAAGACCTCATTTCTCTCCTACTTTTTAAAAATAAAATCATGCAGCATCAAAATAAAATAACCTAATGATTTAAGTTACCAGATGATTCTAAAAATGAACGAAGCACCAAAAACCAACAAAAACGTAGTAATAATGGAATAAAAATGAAATGTTGGTGCTTCTTTCATTCTAAATTTCAACCATCAGCGGCCTTCCATTATTATAGATGATTTTAAGATAGTATCCATTGAAATTTGTTCAAATCATAGATTTGTTATTTACAATGTTTCGCTATTATGTTTGTTCAATTATAAATATAAGATGACACACCAAATAATTCATATGAATGGACGCTTCTAGCAAGGTACACATAGCCGATATTCTCGACATGATCTTTAGAGTGTTCTGCCTTTACGTTTGTCTTTTTTTCAGAGAAGGCTTTAAAATGGGCACCATATATAGGGTAACGAATGTGGGTCACAGTTTTTAAGAAAACCCCGAAAGTTGAATCGTCACTGGTTTCGTAATTGGAGTGGCCTCCCTTCGGAAATCCACATTAATTTTCTCTCCCCTCTTACGATCGTTTGATCAATTAACGTGCCCACATTTGTCATTCTTTCTCGTATTGCGTCATTCTGCCAATTCGTCGAACGTGTCATGGTGGAGGTTTGCTTTAGATTCATTAAGTTTGAATTTATTTACTGTAAAAGGAAATAATAAATTGTAGGTAACTAAACTGATGCCATTAATCTGAATGGTTGGAGTATGTAGCAGTGAAATTACGTTTTTTTTATTTTTTTACACGAAGAATTTTGCGTAAAGTACCCTTCAGCATATGGTTGAGGATAAATGGAGCGTTTGAATTCAATAGAGGTTGTAATATTTTTTTGATAAACACAAAATATATTAGCATACGTCTTAATAAATTAAATTAAGTTAAGATCCAGATTTAAGCATTTCGTACAAACTGACAAGTCGCTATTTTATTCTCTTCAGAAGCAGGCCCATAAGTTGATATTTTTCAATAATTAGCTTGAATGGAAAGGTATTCCTTCTCATAAATATTACAATGAATCTCTTTATTTATTTAATGTCCACAAAACGCAGAATACTGGTTTTTCCTTGTCTTGAAATACCTTCTACTTCAGAAAGGGGTGCAGAATCAGATTTTAACATGGTATTATTATATTTTACCTGTCTTGTTATCCTCAGTGAATTGGCACGACATGCACTCTCTGTTTGGCCTGAATCTCGGAAACTACAGAGCTGATCTAATAAATATTTCACGAAAATTACGGTTAATATCTATCAATGTATTGATAAAAAAATTTAAAAAAATGAAAAATAGAATTTTTGGCGCCCGGGCACCAAAGGGCGCTTCTGAAAGCGAAGCGGGCACCACATAATATTTCCGTCCATGGTGACATTCAGGCCATCCCTTGGCAATATTATCACTTTACCAGTTAACCGTTGGCCGCTTGAAAAAAATCGTTCCATGGTAAATAAGATCAAAAATATTACAACGTATATAATTTCATCACACTCTAACATCTTATATGTGAGAACCTCTCAAGTCTTTATCTCCGAAGAAGATTTGATAATAGGGAATGATACATCAGGTATGAAGGTTTTCGCTGCATGTGAACCTCTGCGTTCCAAAAAGCAGCATTTAGTCATTGATTACGGGGAATTTGATACGTTGATGAGCTGAGACGAGCTGAATCTTCGCATTCGCATAATGAACAAAATATGATATAGATAATCGTCTTATCAACCTGGACGTAGGCGATAAAAGGGGTAAAATGTTTACGAAACCGAGGACCAGGCCAACCAAGTTTCTGACCCTTTCCCCGCCAAACCTCCACTCTATCCCCGATAGAGATATCCCAAGAAATAATGTTGTAGCAAATAAAAGAATCTTTTTACCGAAGCTTGGCAATGTACGAGGTCGGTTCGGGCACCAGGTTGAGTACCCCTGCTTTAGGGAGTGTTCCGGAAACAAAATCCCGCAAATAATATTTCCCCTATAAATAAGTACCACCCTAGTGTAGTACATACCTGCATCGGCGAGTTCTTAGACGCATACAGTCCTCTTGTGGCGGATCTTGAAAGCTTAGGATAAAGTTGATTTCTTTTAACTCTTACGTCTGTCTCTTTCTTTTAAGTTTAACCTGACAAGAGTCAACATAATAAGAGACTCATCATCCTACAAGGAGTGGCCGATATGAAAAAATGCCTGATAGGACCAATACCCGAGTCCAGATTTAGTATCTGCTGGTTGGTTTATATAACCATTGAGATATATTCTTTCCGTAACATTTTGAAGTTCGATAGATTTTGTTAGTAAGTAGGTGCGGTTTTTCCGAATGTGCGGCATCGCTCTCGGCATCTTTGAGTCACAAACTGGTGGAAAGGAGAATTCCTATTGAGGATAACACATAGGATAGGCTATGAGGTGATCATGTCAAATGTGAAAAAACCAGAAATCTAAACAATTCTCCCACCTTCATCTTTACCCAAACTTATCCTTTATGCCTGAAATTCTCCACTAGCAACATAAAGGACCCAAAATGAACTTATTTATTTAGTTTTCACATTCAGCAAAGATATACATTAGGAAGACATAAGAAAGAAGACGCGTAACGGAGATGGTGGAGAAGCTCGGCTGGGAATCACTGGAAAAAAGGAGAAGGGTGAGCCGATTAGTAGGAATCTTCCAGGTTAGAAAAGGAGGCGAGGCATGGGCAGAATTAACAGGATAGAATAGAGGGACCACATTATGTAGCTCGAGGGGACCATAAACATAAGTTTAAGCTTAGGAAACAACGAACAGATATCGCAAAGTACTCTTTTATAAATAGGGGGATAAAAGATTGGAATATGTTACCTGAAAAGGCTCTCAAACACTATCCGAAAAGCAAAAAAGACTTTAGGAATATATGTTTTAACTTACTACAAGGTATTATAATGTTGTTATGATAATATAATGTCTGTTTAAATCCTACCACCTGAATTTTTTTCTATTTTTAAGATTTATTATGTAAATAAATAAATAATTGCCTGTTTAATTGAAAATCTAACAAAGGAAAATGTAATTAATTATAACAAAATAAAAGACAAGATAATTAGAAATATTTAGAAAAGTGTTGCTTAAAGTTCCTAAGAAGATCCTTGATTGAAGCCTTCTATTTGAGTTCATCTGCCGGTTTAGGAGCTCAACTATAAAAATCGTTCTTTTTAAATAGTCACTATTTACGGCCGTAGAAGCCGCTTTTATGTTTTGGCATCTATCATCATCGGAACGCTTTCTCCTTTTTCGAGGGATGCATAATTCGCAGGGACCGGCGTAATTGAGGCGAGCGATCTCAGAAATAACCCACTCGCGTAATCCGGCAACTTCGCGTGCGAAATATTTAGCAAATTTGGATTCGCGTGGGTCGAGAGCGTCATATGACCTATTGGGCAAGGCTTTATTAGCGAAAAAAGAGAACGACGGCGTATTTGTCCATTTGGCGGAATTGCGTCACGAGCCGGAGGGAGCCATAAAACAAAGATAGCGGACGGGTTTCCCATGAAAAAAGGGAGTACACCGAGAGAGTGTGATTCCAGGTAGCGGAGAACGATTTGAGAATATAGCCAATGGCTTCTGTTTATACCAGACCAACGAGGGGTGAAAACGACTCACATGTCTGTTTACATAGGAAAATGTCTTTCTATTTACTTAATAAATAAAATTACCAACGGGGATTTCCTTGATGATTTTATAAAACGATTGATATGCAATCATTAACTTTTGTACCATGAACTAATAATTCTCTTATCAATTATTTTATTTTATGAATCAATTTTCTGATAGTGTTTTGAGCCATAATCGAAGGTGATAATGATATCTTCTAAATATATAATAATACGAGTAAAATGTAGCTTGCATTCTGCAAGCATGTTGTTAACTCAAATTTAAAGTCGTCATCATTTCGAGAGGGTCCTCGAAAGTAGAAAAAGTATTGGAAATATTCTTAAAATTAGCTGCAATTTCTCCATTCGGAATCGAACCCTGGTCTTTTCGTGATACTTCCTATAAAACACAATAGAAGATCACTATCTCTAACTATGTGTGAAAATTCAAGCAGAAATATTGGCTGCAACTGCTTCAAACGACGTCCTACTCTTCCCTTATATTCCTTATGAGAGAAATGTTAATGTGCCACGGCATCGAACCCAGGAATAGTACTTTCTTATATAATTTTTTTTCTTAAACCAATTTGTACTATAATTCTTCTATCCTAAAACGAACTTCCAATCATTTCGATAAGTGCATCAAAAAATAATGAAAAACTACCTCAATGTATTTTAAACGGCCGATTTTTGCATCGTCCTAGCATCGAACCAAGGATATTTTCTGTAAAAGTCATTTATGTTTTCGATAGATCATGATTATATATAAAGGCTCCTAGAGTCTCGATTCTCTTCCTATACGGGAAGTATATTTTAAAAATTCCCGAAAATTAAAGCAATGCATTTAAATGGAAAAAATCGTATCTTTGGGGCCCTCTGGAATCGAACCCATGACACTAAGGTTCAAAATCGCAATTTTTCTGGTGGTTACACGTTATGGCCAATACGTCGTAAAAATTTCAAGTCAATGACGCACGTGGTTAAGCCTGCGAATTTGTATACTATCTGGGTATCTATATATATGAATGAATCCGGAGAAGCATCTATATATAATAGATAAATTACTATTATTTATAATTTTCTCTATTATTAATGAACCTGTTTAGCGTAGTTATTAGTTCATTTTATCTGATATTTACGCAGAACTTATTTTACCGAAAATGTTGTGATTTTTACCGCTTATTTTCACAGTATAAGATTTTGCCTAATGTAATCCTATATGTTATCTCGTCATCATGACAAGTAATATAGTGACACATAAGTATATTTTGGACAATTTGAATGATTAGGAAATATCTCTATATGGTTGTAAGTTTGCTCCTGCGATTTTTATACCATAATCGCAAATAGAGCCTGAATAGCAGCAGAATATTTAGAATAGCGGAAAATTACTTTATAAAACCTATCATAAATTCTATATTGGCTTTAAAATCCCATGCATTTTTTTGGGGTAAATTATCTCGATTTCAATAACTGCATTGGTCGTCAAGGATACACGTTGTTTATAACCACAAATCTGTTTGTATTTTTCAACTTTCTATTCCAAAACGTTTCACCGCTACCAAATTAAGAATCTTCATTTATATTTCCTCCTATTTTTCCTTGTCCTGATTTCGTAGGAGTATTATTCTTAATTTAATTATGAAGAAGAGTTGCTTGACTGGGAAGAGTACTTTACATGCATTTCTTATGGGAGTAATTTCAGTTAGTTTTTGTTAATTACATTTCCATGGAAACGAGCCTCTCACTCGTTAGTACATACGAGCCTTTATAGCTCGATATTCAGAGGAAATGAAATGGACGAAAAAATAAGAATAGATCCCTGGAAGAAGAGGTGGAACGACAACTAGGATTAAGTTCAGCAATGATAATGAGGGGAATCCCTTTTATGTTTTCCGCCTTTAAAGAGTCCCTTCGTTTATGTATAGTTGTTGATCTAATCTTCCGCCAAAACGTAAAGCGCGAGCTCACGTTGTTTCCGCCAGCCGAAGAATATCCGCAAAATACAAGAGGAAGGTAGGACGCGATGGAAAGTTGATTCATTTCAAAGATATTTTGCTTGGTTTTCATTCGACTAATGATTTATTTGTCATCATTTTCAAAAATTACCTATCTAGAGCTACAAGTTCTAGAGCTCGTAGCTGAGGGGCATGATGAGGAGTGAGGTATTATGCCTAGCTTTCTTCTCCAAACCAGAATTATCTAATCATAAAATGTCTATTTGGGTGAAACACAGTGTCTCTTCAAGTGAAACCTTTCATAGAATTCCATTCGTAGATCTTAATCGATTTCATTATTAAGCATCCCTCATGCATCAGTAGCTTTCGTATCGTCACAGCGATGAATAAAGCTGTGAGAAAATTAAATGTAAAACTGCATTTTTCTCTATCCTGTATAAAAAGACAAATGTAATATATTCCAATCATAGAAATACGTCGCTGGAAAATGGAATATTAGAGGGTAAATGTTACCACTTCAATATCACCGCAAGCGAGGGAAAAACCATAGAGCATAGGCATTTACATTTATTGGCTGATTATATTGATGAATTGGAAGGCATTGCATCAGCGCTTGAGGCAGAGGAAACCGGTTTTCTCCGGTGCATTGCTGATAACCGGACAACTGAATTGGCAATATCTTTCATCTTCCTTATCCGATCTGAAATCTTGACAATCAAGTAACCGCGGTTACCTATTAAGCAAGTCTGGGTAAGAGCATGGGCGTCGAGATAATGGCATGTACTCACATAGTATTCAGACAACTCTTAAAGTGGCCACGCAAGAAATTATGTTTATGCGATTCTTTTGCATTGTAAACATAACAGTTATCGTATATATTTACGTATGTATTTTTTATTTGATTTGTAGCATTCAATTTTTAATTTGAACTTTTAAAATTATTTAGAACTTATTTTTATTTTATGAGATTCATGATATGAGTTCAAAAATTCAATATAATGGGTGAGTTATATGCACATTAAATTGAAAGATAAGATTGAATTATAAAAAAATTAAAAATCATAAAAAAGTGACATAAGGAAATAAGACAGCGAAAAACTCCAAATAAATGCTAGATACATAAAGTAGGACTGTCAGAATAAAATTACAAATTCGCTTCCCATACGCTTGGCCTGACGATGGAAGAGCTGTGCCTAAACCCCTCTCTTTAAAAATAAATTTGCGGAATAGCGTATATATATAATTTTATTCTTATAATAATATTAAATTGATTTCCACTCAAAAACCCCTGCCGCAATCGATTTTGTTTTTAAAGATATGTAAGGTTTATACGCACTGACATGTAATTTTTAGATCCGCAACTATTTGATTGCCTGAGTGACTACCAAGGGATCTTATGAGACAGCGCTCACACGCAAATGTTTAGTTGGTCGATTAAATATTTCGTAGTAGTAGTATTGTTAAAAGTGCTTCGACAGCTTAGGTCATTTCGCACATTGGCTCCCTGAGGGAATCGAACCCGGGACCGCTTTCACCGAAGGCGAACGCGCTGTCCACATGACTATCCAGGAGCCCTAAATATTTCGTGTTTTACCCCAAATTGAATGCAACTCAATGACTCACGCATGCATTATTATGGTCAACCGATCGTAAACAATTACATGGCTATAAATAACGACGATCTGCCGGTCAAATAGTTGCGTAACTAAAAATTGCATGTCAGCGAGTAGCCTAAAAGTCCAACTTTTGCAGATTCGGGAGAATATACGACAGAAATCCTAGAAATAAAATTCACTTATTTAAATTTGTATCAATCATTTAACTATCATTTAGCTTAAGCACGCCCTCCTGGGGACAGAAATGCGTCCTGTGAGAACAAGAAATAACAGTCTTTTGACAATATATATAAACCGCTTGGTCCGACGGGCACTTTGGTTGTTCCAAGTTCTCCTGAGGACAAAGACCGAAACCGGTTGCATTTTTATCTGTCTCTCAAGGCGCTAATTAAGATCGGCGACGACCTCGCAAATAATTCGCTCGGGCGTCTCGTTGCATCACGTTTTCGAGATACCGCAAGTCTGTTCGTTCACTTCGGAGACAAACGATATGGATGTGGCGAAACTCCCGACTTTTAGAAATAACAGATAAATTTCCTGCGTTTCAAAAAAACCGAGACAAAAAACTCAAGTGACAAACTCTTATGAAATAATTGTCAGCTTCCGTTTTTATCTGTATTCAAAGAATAAAGTTCATCTCGGTTGGTTTGGTACAGAGAGAACGTGTCACGTAGGCAGAAGGAGCTGTGATTGGCCGCCTTCCGAATTGCGCAGCGGAACGCGGTTCGCAGCTGTTTTTTTTGGGAGGCTAAGATTTGCGAACAATCAAGTCATTCACGAATGTGAGGAGGAAAGTATTCGAAGTAGTTGTGGGAATGTATTTTATGATGGCCTCACAGATGCCTGCCTTATTCCATCGTGGTTTTTCTGAGGTTTAGGTATATAACTTAAGCACCATTTTCTAAGTATGGCAAAAATAATTTTGCAAATAGAAGAAGCATTCCGTACCATATATAATCTACTGTTTTGTCTGATACTACTTATATAGACCACAAAAAATCATTAATTATGCTGCATTAAAGATGCTATCTTCGATATCATCATCGGCGTTGTCATCACTGATTTTACTTTCCATTAAAGTCAACCAATTTTAGACTAATTTTTCTCTGAAATACTTGGGAAGATATTTAACAGCAACGTTTTGAGGCTGTTTCCGAAGTTTTTATTACCAAGATGAATTTTTCCAAAACCACGTATTTAACTTATGATGCAGCGAATAATTCCATAGGCATTTTTATTCCAATGCACCCTCAGTTCCTTGGCTGTACGTCATTCGTTCGAATGAGTTATTAAAACATGAGGAATTTACAATATTTAGCATAGATTATTTAAATATATCTATTATAAACATGAACCAAAGAGGTTCTCAGGAAAAAACGTCTAAAATCTAAACCATGCCAAGTCCTGTAGAGCAAATACGAATGTATTACTTTGATTAATATTAAAAAAAGTTATCTTTTTCAACAAACATTTAAATCTGTATCTTTTATCGGGAAAAGAATTGAGAGTACTCCCATATCCACATTTTCGTTAACATATGGACCAAACTGTTACTGACGATAAAAATATTGAATCCGTAATACCGTATGCAATTCTTTTGATGAAGGTATAGCGAGTTTCCAGAAATGAAAGTTGAGTTACTCAATTATGGCTAAAGTATGGTTTTCATGATAAACAGTTCTTAAACGACGGAATTTTCTGGAATATCGAAACGCAGCTGTTGAATTACTGGCAAAGAAAACACCTGCGAAGTTCACCGAGGAACTGTACCCGACTCTCAAGGACTTCGTAAAATAAAGTACGCGCAGTTCAGGATGAATCAAATTAATTGAAGGAAAAGCAAGAAGCAAACGAGTTTTTCAAGCCATCCGATACGGTTATTCTGCAAGTCTTTTCCAGCAAATGTTGGCATTTAAAAATCCCCAATTTCAGTGAGATACACTCCAGGCACCAACAAACCACCAACGTCGTCACTTAAATTATTTTGAGTTTTGAGTAGTTTGCCATGTAGATAGGTTCCAAATCAGCACAATTTAATTTGTTTGCGTCAGTTTTGCTGTGATAAATGAACTCATCTTCTGTAGAAGACCCGCTCTGTACGTAAATTGAGAGTTTATTCATCTTAAAAAGGGGGGAAACTCGGAAAGGATGTGGTGAACTACTTGGGATTCATGCCGAAATTTTCCGTCTAAATTTCAAGGTTGACTCATGTAAAAAGCGTCCGTGAGTATCCTAGAAATTGAAATTACTCACTTTTATTACCACTAACAGCTCCCGCGAACATCAACACTATCCTTTTATATACCTTCAGAGTAGGTTCCCTTACAATAAGAGAAGGGCTACACGATAATGATCGCGGGTCTTAGGGAAAGACCTGGTAAGTGGAAACCGATGTTATTTTTATGTTTTAGGTAAATAAGTATTATATGATTGAAGCAGGATACATTAAATTTTCAGTTGCTAGCATATTGACATTATGAACTAAATTGGAGGTCGATATTCTGAAAATTTCTGTCTAGGAGGCGTTTACTACGGTTTTTCATTTTCAACTTATGAAAAAGCATGGTTGGAAATTTGTTATTATAATGGTATACGTAATGATGGTATGGTTCCCATATTTTGCGACCCGCATGCGGTCTGCAAGCCGCATGTTGTACAAGCCTGTTCTAAAGGACCCGAGATATAGTAATATTCCCGTGATATGCAGAAGTGATACTTCTAAGTACAAGGAAACTACAGTTAAGTACCCAATGTTGACATTCTGGATACTCCATTACACAAAGAAAAATTCTGAGTTGTGGAAGGAAGGTGAATCACGTAAATTTTAGTAATTACTCTTGATTATATTAAAATTACATATTTTTCGTGTGAAAATGAACTGAATACTTAAAAAGAAAAACTGTCTAGGTACAGATGCAGGGATTCAACGAAACTGACGCTAAAATAGCGGTGAAAGCTCTTTTAATTGATGCAATTGGCAAATTTGTCGTCAATTCACAGATTTTCTCATGAAAATGGCACTGAAAAATTAAAATATCAAGTAAATATCCTATACCTACTTCACAAAAATCTTGTTTTGAGATAACTAAAAATAAAAATGTATTTACAATAATGGTAAAATCCTTTATTACATGCAGTCTAATAAATAAAAATACATAAATTTAGCTAATAACGTAATAAATCGTTAATAATGAATAATTGACCAATTACTACTACTAATCAATACGATAATAAATCGATTTGCCAAAAAATCGGGAAAAACATATTTGAAAACTCTAATCAAAAATTGATATTAAACTGCAAATGATGTAGCACGAATAATCTTTCATACTATTGGACATAGAGAGGCGCAATTGCATTCAATTGAAATCATAACTATGTATGAAAAGGAAATATTTATCTAAGCAACCGGAAGAATAGTATCTACGCCATTTTCCTTATTAGAATATGCAAAATTGTGGTTGTACGAAGTAGAAAATCTTGAAAGATGATTTCATTGGAGTGTGGCTCATAGCCCGAACTTCCTCTCAAGAAAAAAACAAATGTACTGAAAAGGACACCCTTTCGTTATCACAACAGGCTGTTGTGATCAGTCATATGCTTGAATTCGTCTAAAATATCATAATTAGACAATGAAAAAAATGCTGCACGTGTTTTCGGGAACTTTTTCAACGAATATGAACTTTGAACATAAAATGAATGCAATGAGATAACATTGTAGAGTTATATCTCATTATTTTCCTTTGTTTTTCATTATACGTCTCTACGCGATCACTTAAAGTTGGAACTCAGTCTACTCCTGAGAAAAAATTTCAAGAGTATAAATGAAATAAGATGAAATCATACTTATTGACGAAGCTAGGCCAGTGGTCGGCAAACCGCGGCTCGTGAGCCACATGCTGCTCTTTGGCCCTCTTAGGCTGCTTGAGAAGTTTGTTCACTATCCAGAATAAACGAGCGATCAGTGGATCCAAAAATTTTAGATTTATGGTAGATGTTACGTCTCATTTAAATTAGCTTAATCGTAAATTACAGTGGAAAGGAAACACATTTTTTTAGTATTAGAAGAAATTATTTCATTAGAAAACAAATCATCTATTTTTGGCTCAAGATTTTTGAAAGAGAAACTTTGATTAGGGTAAGTTTTAAAAATAAGGTTCTCAAAAACAATTTCAATCGTAATTGTTTCAATCAATTTATTATTGATATTTGGCTCTTTTGACTAATGAGTTTGCCAGCCACTGAGCTATTTTACTACTCATGCACACAAAAATGGAGTCAACAGAAACTTGTCTTGAGAATTTTCTTTGCATTTTAAATGTAACGGTTAGCCGCTAACATCTCTCGTGAAAGTCTCTCATGAAACTATTATTGAGCATTTGGAATATCATCCTCGATCATACTTCTTCTGCATGTACTGACTCCAAAAGATTTAAAAGCTACATCTGATAACACGTCTGATCTTACCCGAAAAACAGCTTCAATTTTATTCATCAAATACATTTTGTGCTCATCCGTCATGGCAAAATTCAGGGGATGACGGCATAGTGTTTCACTTTCGTTTTGTCGCAGTATTTTGAATGCCTGACGTTTTGTGTAGCACTTACGTCAATGGGCACCCGTAGAGCTTTTCTCATAAGACCTCTGTTAAATTATTTACGTTGTTTATCTATTCATAATAAACCGAAAAACAGAAATTGGGATGTTTCTTGTAAGTATTTCTTCTTCTCCGTAATGAAATATGTCTCAGTCAAAAGGATTATGCGGAATTCCCCACATTTAAGGCCAACTTCCTTTTTCGGGCATTGCTTGGCAGCATCTACAAAGATCCCTTTGACGTCACTAATATCATTTGTTGTTTTTCTCTCCTGTGAAAATTGTAGTGAAATGCTACTCACTTATCTCATCAAGTGATCCCTAAGATTGGTTTGCGGCAGCCGAATCATATTACCACTGGACCACGAACTACCTAGTATTTCTATCATTTGTCATCCAGATGAAAAGTATCACTCGTTGGATTTAGTCTGAAGTAGAACCTTGGTAAACATTTTTATTAGCTTGGGTAGAAGAGTATATGCAAAAATGAGCCTAAAATGTTTTATCCGGTTGTATATTAGCAAATGGTATTATAATTCCATTCTTCGTAGATTAATTTTGTGATTTATATTTGCGGATAGCATGCTTATGTAATTGAAACATGTGATTTCACATACTTCATCGTATTGAGATAATTTTCCCTTTCGCAATTTTTCTATGGCTTTCCGTTAAACATATATCATTTGAATGTCTCACTTCGGCTGTATTGATTTTAAATCGCTTTACCAATAAAATTCTTTCTCGTCAAAATATTTCCCCGATTTTAGAATAATTAACATTAGTATTGCTAGTGATCACATATGTGATGCATTCCAACATGCTGATAACTCAGTAATTGAATAAACATTTAACACTAACATGAATGAATGAAAAGGTTAGAATACAAGAATATTCGGCTGAAATTGTATAAGTCATAAAATTGATATGCTGAAGCGTGACTTCGTGGAATGGAATAGACATTAAAAAAATGAGAAAACTTAATATCTTCCACAGATAATTTATTTAATCACGACCGGTTTCGTTTGTGGAAGATACTAAGTTTTCTCATTTTTTGAAATTGTATAAGTCATGTTGTATAAGCCTTCAATAACTTACTCGTTAGTAGAGAGTTGTTTACGTTAGCATAAAGATATCTTATATTGGAAAAGGCAAAGTGATTTAGAAGCGTCCTTGTGAAGAAGCAATTCATTCAAGGTGAGGATATGCATTACCTACAAATGCTGAAATGCATTATAATTAAAAACTATATGATTGACCTCTATGCATCGCTATTCAAACATTGTTTGTCGTGTTCTCTTCTTCATCCTTTTCTGTGTATTTAATTCAAATTTACCGATCCTTCCTTACTACTTAATGGGTTATTTCTTCAAGTGGAATTGTCCATCGTCAACTTAATTGGGCATCCTTCCCGTTTTCCTTTTTTTTTTTTTCAAATTCAAATTTCAAATTCAAATTTCAAATTCAAATTTTTTATTTCAATTCCAAATACGGGACTAATTCTTAAAAGGATTATGCATGCATAAAATGATAAGAAGGACATAAAACAAAAGATAAGGAATAAGATAAATTTAGGGAGCTCATTCGAATTCCGTAGATGTTGAAAAAATAAAAATTTGCCGAAACCCGGGATTGAACCAGGGACCTTTAGATCTTCAGTCTAACGCTCTCCCAACTGAGCTATTTCGGCCGATGAAATCAAGTGTCTAGTATTGTGTGAGCGGTTCGGTGCTACTGCAGTTCGTATTGGAGACATATGCCACATGATACTTCGAAATGCCTTCGCTAAGGAGTATTAAAATAAAAAAGATTGCTTAACCTCGCCTCTATAAATAAAATAACAGCATATAAGTATAACATAGATTAAATAATTAATATTAATACTATTTTTATCGACTGAATTTGTAATCGATATGTTCTGACTGTACTGTGTTAATTTAAAATGATGTTTTAAGATACGACCTGACTGAATTTGTGTTAATTTAAAAATTTGTTTATCCTGTTGTTATGCTGTTTTGACAGAATAAAGTAGAGAGAGGTTGATCCAGGTTGACCGCTCAAAACATGATCCATAGAGTGAGAGAAGACAAGTCGCTAAAGGTGGGAAAAAGTCACTAGATCTAACGATTTTGTTATAATCGAAAAAAAAAATAATCTTTACTTATCTCAGAAAAGAGTTAACAAAGAGCATTAACAAAGAAGATATATATGAAGGATCTTAAACTTTTTAATCGATCATAGGCTCCAAAATTTGTGAAAATGGTTCAGAAGTTCTTGAGCCTATTCGTTATTTGCTTAGTCAATATTACTCGGACTTAAAGTTACGATTATGTACAAACCTTAGGAGCCCAATATAAAGCCGTTGTAATTTATTAAAACAAAAGTTTTAAATGTCTTTAGTCGTTCTTGCTCCTGCACTCAGGAAAGATTAACAAATAATACTCACTAAAATATTGCAACTATTCTGAGTAATGAGGAAACCCATGCATAGTTTTCAAAGTCTTGATCCTTCAAATCGCTAATTTCAAGAGAAGCGATTCTGCCGGAAGTTTAAAACCATCATGTAAAAATTTACTCTTATAATTTTGAAAAAGTTACCATCAAAATTAAATGCTGATATTTGATGAAATTTTGTGAGAATAAATGCGGGTATGTTTTTTTTAATGAGTAATTGTTGTTAAAATACTTGTCTTATATTATAAACTTTCACATTTTGAATATTTAATTATTTTGCATTTTATTGTGAATATTTGAGCTGAAGATGCTTTGGTAACCTTTCATAATAAATGATTTATTTCATGCGTTCCAAAGAAGTCCAAGGTTGATATAAGAACTTTTACTGAGTCTTGGCTGGGCTTACGTTATTATTTTTATTTGTTTCCGCTACTGTATAGCATCCATTTTTAGTAACGGTGTAGAAGTGTAATTTGAGTTAGACCGTCAAAATGTGATGCAACATCTCATCTGGGGGTATAGCTCAGTGGTAGAGCATTCGACTGCAGATCGAGAGGTCACCGGTTCAAACCCGGTTGCCCCCTGAAATTTTTCCTCTTTTTCTTTTGTTACGTAGAAAAGATACCCTTACCACATGCAGAGTACGCTGTGAGACAGGGTCGTTCCGGGGTATTTTACCACCTGTTGAATGATGTCCTCCATTCATTTATATCAAAGTCGTGTTACACAATTTTGAATGCAGTAATAATAAGAAGAATCATGCATATCTTTACTTACCTTCATAATTTTCTAAGAAATATATCGATTATTAAGAAAATGAAGACCTTGGTATTCGAATTTATTCTCCTCCTGTGAGAGATGGTTACTTCCCCTACCTGCCCATAGGCACAGGACAGCCTATACGATAGAAATAAGTGGCCAAGTATATGTACTCAGAATTGATTATTGTTTAAATTTTTTACTGAAAATAATTATATTTTAATGATATGTTTGATATGATTTGTGTGAGGCCATAAATAATGAGTTAGAGTAGTTCGTAAAATCTCTCAGATTTTTTATTGGTGACTAATTTCACCAGCAAGCCGGCATTATCAAGTTTTCAAATAGTCAAGGCATTATCAAGCGCATGAGTCTTCAAATCAAATTTTAATGATCTTTTATAGGAAAGGCACTCCTTTTTTTCGCTTACTCACTCTTTGTCTCAACCAATTACTTCAGTACCTCATAATGAAAGAATATTTCAATCGAAGTGTTTAAATCTTTCTTGAAATAACCGAAACACTTCTCGAAATATTTTCTCGTTCTAATTCACTTAGATATCAACATGGGGGTATAATTTCATTGTAAATATGATAGCGAACGTGAATGCGGGGGTATAGCTCAGTGGTAGAGCATTCGACTGCAGTTCGAGAGGTCACCGGTTCAATCCCGTTTGCCCCCTGGAATTTTATCAATTTTTGATCGTCGAGGTTGTTGGCCAAGATGGTCTGCAAGGGTGGTGCATACACTTCATTCATACATACATCATAAATCACCCACTACATTTCATTACATTTACGAAAGACTACACCTTCTACTCATTCCTTTCCTTTCTTCCTTGTTTACTTCCATGGAACCTTTTATTTGACTTTGCCCATGTCTTCCGAGTCGATCTGGGCGTTAACTCGAGAGTTCCTTCTTTAAATATTTTCAGTAAATTCCCATTTTTTCAAGACATGGGAACAGAACGCGTCACGAAGCAGTGGAAAACACAGCATGTGCTTGTAGTTAGACTATTCAGCAACAATAACCATCATTTATGAATGCCATGATGCTAAAGGTTGAGAAAAATAGTCTGTTATTTCTCTAAAGATAGAAAAATATTCTTGTTTAATAGCATCCAACTGCTTTTACACCTTATAACTGATGGATTCTTAAGATTTTATATGATATATGGATGTAATAATTTTCTCGGCATGATTAAAACGGATAAAAAAAGAATACCATAGGTCTAATACAAGTCAAAAATGTTTTTGCGAAGAATACCTTTAAAAAGGAAAAAGTTTCGGAGAATGAAGAGTTAACTTAATTCTAAATTAGGATGATAAGGAACCCTGGAATACTAAGCGGCACACCAAGAGTCTTTTGGGGCACACTTTCATACCGTGACAAACTGGAAGGGAATCACTGCCTCGATAGAGTGTATGCTTACTAATGAATGTAATACATAGAAATATTATACGTAATTTAAAAGTTCATTACACAATATGCTCCATCTCCGGAATCATGCTTAACTACAAGTTACCATATATAATAATTCGTAAAGCTACAAAACTATATATCAAGGGAGTTCGGAATGAAAATAATTGTAAGAAAATATAAAGTGACAAGTTTTGCATAAAGGAAAGAGAAATAAGTTAACGATAAGGATGAATTGGGAAAACTAGAGCAAATGATACTAGAATTAGAACTCTTTTACTTGGATAGTGTTCTTTCTTGGGATGGAAGATGCATAGATGAAGTTCGGTTCAGAATAATAGTTTTGGACAAGGAAGCTTTCTTGAAGCAGAGAGGCTGATGACTAGAGGTCTTGGTATCAGTAAAATATTGGTAAAATCCTTAGCTTGGAGCGTATTGCATTATGAATATGGAACGTGGACCAAAAGAAAAGAAGCCATTAAACGGTTGGGAGCCTTCGAGGTATGGGTGTGGCGTGGAGTGGTAAAAGTAAATTATGTTGACTGAAAAACAAACACAAAGGTGCTAGAGTTGGTTGGAGAGGAGAGGGCTTTAATTGAAGTGATTACGGTTCGATATAGGAAATAGGTAGGTCAGTTATTGAGGGGAAAAGGGCTGCTAAAGAAAGCGACCGAGGACTGAATTCAAGGGAAAGAATAGAGGGGAAGACAAAGGCAGAAGATACTAGATGACATAAAGAGTCTGGTATGCAAGAAGTGAAGGAGATGTGGTGGAATAGGGATTTTTAATCGCAGATGAACCTAGCAAGTGGTAAAACACTTATATACGCAACTAGGTGTTAATGTTGTATATTGGCACTCCAGATAATTCTGGTGAGAGCGTACGAGCGAATCCGTGTGGAACCCCAACAGATTTTGAGGCCTATTTTTAAAATCTATTAAATCTTGTCTTATGTACCTCTTTAAGAAACTCAAATTGGCAAAGTTTCAGCTCAATAAATATATTTTTGCGAAGTTATTAATGTTCAACGTTTCCAAGTTTTCGCCAAAAATCGACGATCATGGATCATTTCGAAGGCTCATAACTTTCGAATGAAATAAGTTACATATCTTATTCTTTCATTCATTGAAAGGGATTAAATGCTCCTTTAAAAAAATGTTTATGAAAGTCCCGCAATTGTTTCCAAACATTATTTATTGCGAAATTCGACCTCTCTAACCCAGTCCGCCGAAGTTTTGAATGCAAAATCAAAATCTCATCGATTTCCTCGCATATGCCATCTCAGGAAACATACTTAAATATAAATTATGTTATTGATGTATCTATTATATAATATACTAGCAGAAATACCCGTTGATTCTCAACGGGGATATGTAATTTCATAAATTCAGTGTAATAACCTTGATCGTAACAAATTCTTCATAATTGTTGGTAAATAGCGAATACCAGACTTTCCAAGCCAATATATCAAGAAATGTAAGTTACAATTAAGTCTACAAATCCACTCTAATTCAATATTCAATTTAACGCAGGTTGATGATCTTTTCCGTGACAATGTGTCAAAATGTATCTACATATGAAAGTGAGGAATATAAATTGACGTTTACCGTCATTGGGCTCGAAGGACATATTTTTGTAGCGAGGTGTTTTTATAAATATACGAGCCCTTATATAACTCCATGTCCTATATCCGCTTGTGTGGCTCTAAATTCGAACCCCGGTCTGCGCGTAGGCGTGTCCATCACGTGCCCATTCCGCGCGTGGATAGACTCGCCAAATGAAAGGGTTTCCCCAAAAGAGCGGATTGTGTTGCCTTTGACATTCGCACCAATAAAGGGACCAAATGTGTCCACAGCTTCCAATATTACGGCTCTTTTAATTACGCGATCCAATATAGAGATACCACATTTATAAAGTCATTTTCCCAAAAGATTTTTCGTTCTCTTATTGATTTTCCACTCATGCATTTCTTATTCATTCACCGAGCTTACGATTCAAGGGGTTTGTAAGCCTAAATGGGAGCACTGGAAATATACCGAGCAGACGAAGGGGAACAAAAAAAAGAAGTCAATGTTTTTTAAATTTGATAATATGTAATCTGAAATATGATCGTAAAGGATGATTTGCTACATGATGCTGGTTACATACATTTTGTAACATATTTTGGGAATATTTTGTTATCTTGGAACTAAATTCTCGCTATGTTCAATTTTCCACGTAATATTTTCATGTAAAGATGCTTCAGCTAGATGCAGATCTATCAGCTGTAACCGGTTTTAAAATGACGAAAATTGTTTGCGGAAATTCTGGAGAACGTTGATTTTAAACTTTCTGAGGGGTTTTCACGAATCACGTCGGAAATATATATAGGTAACACTAAGTTGAGAAGCATTGATTAGAGGTTGGATGACTATGGAACTTTAGTTTGTGGATTCCATATTCCATAGGAATGAGCTCCTGATGAGCTCCTCCTGATTCATACCATCGCTTTCAGATCTGTAAGCAGGTCGATATCCTTAGCTTCTTCTTAATTAATCATTAAAAAATATATTGTCAATCAATGCATCATATACCACTAGAACGAAATTTTACCCGTCGAAAACTTTCGATGTATTCATAAACGATCTGATTTTCAAAATTGATAGTGATTTTCCTATGAATATCACAAAATTAGAGTTTATGCAATGTATATCTTATGTTTATCTCCATCTAGTATAAATATATGATTGGTCTTTTTTAAAAGGCAAGAGTGTATGTAGTCTTTATAAAGAAACAGATAGTAAGGTTCTTTGGATGTTGCCTATACTTTTCATCGTAGTAGCCTTTTACTGGAAGGGTATGTTATTAATCTTTATTACCAAAACATTTCTGGCTCAAGAGTAATCAAATTTCCTTGAGTACGTGGAAATCCTATGATAATAAATTAACCATATTCGTGTTAACCTCACCAAGCCGATTCAAAGAACGAAATTTGCGAAATTTCCCGGTAATTGATAATCATCCAAAGGCCTAACATTGGAGTTTTACAATTGGAGACTTGAGTCTCCCTGGAATTTTCGAAAATATTTCCGGGAAGAAGACAATACCTTCCTGATGAGCACATACGTCAGAAGTTTAATATGAATTGGCGCAATACATTTTGAATCGGGACACGCATTCACAAGGGGTACAAAGAAAGGAAAAACCGGCAAGGTCGATGGAGGACCAGCACTAGTGATAGGAAATGTGTCAGTTCATATGAACGACTCGGCAAACTGAGCTGTTAGGGGAGGGAGTCGTATTTGGTGAGTCTCGACTACTTTCCTTGACTCCCTCCTCACGACTCTCTCTGGGAGCAAAAGGCTCATTTTCCGCTCACAACTCATTCTTCGCACGCAACTCCTTCTTCGTAAACAACTATTCTTCTACTCTCCCTACTTGTCTCTTAATTATGGTTATTCGTACTTTGTAAATAATTCTTAAAAAGAAAAATATGCAAAGGATACCTATATTTAAATTGTTATATTTTTGGGTTTGAATATTTTGCAGTACATCGTGGTGCTTCACCAATTGATTTATCTATTTAATGACCTTCTTTCAAAAGAACGATACAATATTTGTAGGGTCTCACTTAATACTGTATATTACGGACTATAATACGCACCTTAATTTTTGACCTATTAAAAAAATAACATTCTTACCATTTTTATTATGAAATTGCAAAGCCAGACCAATAAAATTCTTGGTTTATAAAAGAGAACTGAGCTTTAAAATCCCTGAAAATCGTCATCTGAACTTTCTTTATTTTCTTTTATTTTTTTCCATTGCAAAACTATCTACTAACAAAAATATTGTACTTTTACCGATAGCACAAATCACTTCCAATTTAAGTTCCTTGCATCGGTACACTGCTGCTGCAAGTTGAATCCAATGTTGCCAGATAGAGATTGGCATCGAATATATGGCCATTTTTAAGACTGGCGGGAATTTAAAATCAGACACTGAACAATTATATATTAATTTCGAGTATAAGACGCACCTGAATTTTGGAGGTAATTTTTTGAAGGAAAAAGTGCGTCTTATGGTTCGTAAAATGCGGTATACTCCCACGAAACGACTCCCGGAGAGTCGTTTTCGAAAGCGACTCATTTTAGTGAGTCGACTCACTAAAAGGGCTCGCATTGGCCATCACTAATCCGTTCATACACCCGAAGGACAACAGCCGATGTCGGAGTGCGTTGTATCTTTAATGTCTCTCAGTGCAGTCGCCCTTTTATCATGCTGCTCTTATCGAGTTGTTTTTCGCAGGGCTGGCGAAACTTCCCAAGCGTTTCGCAACGTCTATATCGCCCACACAATTCAGCGCCAGAAATAAAAAATAAACACGGAGCGGCCTCTCAAGCGAGTGATCATCAGATTTGTGTTCGCAAATTCGCTGGGTTGCTAAATTTCTTCGTATAAAGAGATAAACTAATCCATTTTTTGCTTGAGAAAATGCGCTCGTGTTACAAGAGCCTTGCTTAAGATGCTAGAGGTGAATTTAGAGCTGCGACGAGAGGTTGTTGAGGTGTTGAATGGTCCTGAAGTATGATTTAAGAGGGAATCTGAACTAGAGATGGGAGTTTTCAATGAGAAGGTAGATTTCCCGAATCGAATTCGAAAATCGAATTGAATTGTTTTCTTCGAATCGATTCAATCTCGAGATCGTATTCGATAGATCGATCGTATGAGATCGGTTGTGCTGTCTCTTATTCGTTGTGTTGAATCGTTTATAACGACGCACTGTGGGCTAGAATCGAAAAAAGCTGGCCAAAAATAAGAAAGTGCTTTTTTGAGTGCGGACTTTGAAACTTCACATGGTCATTTTTAAATAAATTCTGCATATAAGTGCGAAATAATTTTTGTTGATTCTTACGCGTTACAATTCTACAGGGGGTCAAAGTTGACCAATTTTCGCGAAAATTTCCAGTTTCCGATTTTTCGCGAAATTCTTCAACTTCAAGTCGATTGTGAACCCAAACTAGGAAATTCATCGGGTAAAATATGATTTCATATTATAAATATGTTCTTTTTCCTTCATAAGACTTGGTTTCAATGAGCTCTGTCGAATATTTATATACTTTACATTACAAAATGGCGGACCCTTATTTTGGAACAAAGTTTTACCTAAAGCGAGGAAAATAGTAGATTGAGACACCGTGTGACACGGGATTACTTACATCACGATAAGCTTTGAACCTTTCTTAATGGGAATCTGAAATAAAATCTTGCCCCAATTTGCCCCAATAATTTATAAATCGACTTTTCGACAACGCTACAAGGGCCAAATCCGCTCGGCGGAGCACCGTCCTCCGCTACGCTGTCGTGTTTTGAGAGGAACAACGAACCAAAACGATTCTGATTCGTTCTTTTCTAGATTTTTACCATTACTACACTTCGCAAATATCTTAGATATCGACAGTTATTAGATAGTCACCATTTCTTGTAGGGTGATAATTAAAAAAAATGAAATGGGCTGTGCTTTAAAGCATGGGACCACGACAGCGATATTAATATCATGTAGTAGTTTATTTTCGTACGATAATGCTAAATTTTCACTAAATCATGTAGTCAAAGTTTTAAGTGAGTTTTAATGAAGTATACGGTGTTTTTATATATTACCTTCTCTATTAAATACATTCCTCGTCTGAAGAATCTTCATCCCCATAAGCCAATTCCTCCTCATCGTTCATGACTAGGAGTTCCTTAATCACTTTGCTCAGATTCCTCGATCCTTTTGTTGCTCTAACTGGTGCCAATATTAAAATTAACGGATCAGAAGTTAAAAGTAATCTTTGGATCAAATCCTCGTTCGTGGCCACTCTGGAGTGTTTCCTTGTGATTCTCTCCCGGTATTTCCTTGCGTCTTCATTTCGGGCCTCCATTACCTCTTCTGTCAGTTGCCCCAACGGAAGGATTGCCTCTTTTGCTATTTCAGTCCCGTGTATAAGTACTTTATGTACTGTTGGTGGCATGTAGTACCTCGGATATAATTGGACATACATCTCTGCTGTAGCGCAGCAATAATATTTGAATGCTATTTCATTTAGTGGAAAACCACTTGAAATTGCCTTCAAGATATTGGCGAATCTTTTTATTAGATCTTCGTCAATTCCTTTTAAGAAATGATTAATTAATTTGGTATTGGGAAACGGTAGTTCACAAAAAACTTAATAATATAAAACAAACCTTAAACGGAACTCTTATCTTTGAAAGTGAAGATTTCATCCTTATCTATTTGTTTCCTGATTTTTGCATTTAATAAAAGATTACGCATTAATAAAAATAACTTCAATTCGCACCTGTTATATCAGCTGATAGACACAGACTTTCAAAGAAACGCCTTAATGTATTTCCATCATTTGTGTAGCCGTATCCTGGTTTAGGTACATCTACAATCAGTCCCATCTTTTTTCTAAACTCTTTCTGAATATGAGATTTCCTCTCCAAAAGCAGTAATTTATGATTACCACGAACCTATGTAGGAATATTAAGATAAGTTCAATAGGTACGTCTTATGACATAAAATCATACTTATCAATATTGTAGTCACACCTGCCATTTCTTAAAGATAAGTCGGTAAGTTATATGTCATAAACACTCAAAAAATCTTATGTAGCAATGCAGCGTATGCCATAGGACAAATTTTTTTCGTCAACGTCTCGATTACTAATTGCCGATAGATCGTTCATCTTCGAAATTTTCTCCCCGCAAATGTAGCATTTCAATCCCGTTCTCTCGGTCATCGCATTACATACCTAATAGACGGAATACAACAAAAGATTCTTTGTCAAATTTGGCTACATATATCCAAGAAATATTACCTTTGATTTGAGAAAATGTTACCTTTCCGTTTATCATTGTAAGCAACAAACAGAACTTAATGCGGTGATTGCCAACATACACTGGCTTAAAATTTTCGATTTCTTGGCGTGAGTTACTTTCTTAATAATTTATTGTTTGGACTTGTTTGTACTGCGAATGGCCAGAACTACCATCCAAACAATATTTGAAAATAAGCGTGACATTGGTTTTCTTTCTTGAAGAAGGAACGGTCGATACCGATGCCAAAATCTGTTAACCGATTATAGACCATATCAGCCATGATTTTTGCAGAAATGCTAATTAAATTACGTATTAATACACTGAAAACCTGGAAAAATTATAGTAATATATGAAAATGCAACATGGATTTTGTAATTATATCTTTCCTTCAATAGTATATGCAGGACAAAGGGAGAAGGAAGCATTCCAACAATTGTGAGCATATTTTAAAACGATCAGAAAATACATCACAATTTACCACCATATTCTGATACATTAAATAAAACAGAAAATATAATGAAAAAAATACCTCATGAGATATAATTCCTATGAAATATCTAAAACCTCACACGAGTACTGCTACCAGGAGATTGTCGAAGAATTCTTGTTTCACAGAACTGTCGTAGCTAAGGAGAGAGCACAAAACACAACATCTTCTTATCCAATGCTCAAATAGAACTGAACTATTCCTAAGCATGTAAATAGAAATCACGGACATGCAATTCGAAGGGTACCGTTAATCCGGAAAAGCGCAACTGCCTGCAATAAAACGAGACCTTTGCCGAACTTTTCCAGCGCTCCAGAGCACCTCGACGGTCGCCAAAACAACTCCAGATGTGGGCAAATTTTGTATTTGAAAAATTCTACGCTATATTCCACCATTTTCATAATAAAAAAACCTATGTATTTATTTCTGTAATGAAATTACACAAAGTGACGGCTAGTTCTACCGATTTTGTAAGAAACTTTTCAGTATTTTAGAGAGTGAGATTGAAAAAGCAGTCGGTATCAAAATCACAAACATATCTTAAGCAACTATTAACTTTAAAAAATTGATATATAACTAATGTACAAAGTATAATAATGGTAAAAATCTAGAAAAGAACGAATCAGAATCGTTTTGGTTCGTTGTTCCTCTCAAAACACGACAGCGTAGCGGAGGACGGTGCTCCGCCGAGCGGATTTGGCCCTTGTAGCGTTGTCGAAAAGTCGATTTATAAATTATTGGGGCAAATTGGGGCAAGATTTTATTTCAGATTCCCATTAAGGAAGGTTCATAGCTTATCGTGATGTAAGTAATCCCGTGTCACACGGTGTCTCAATTTACTATTTTCCTCGCTTTAGGTAAAACTTTGTTCCAAAATAAGGGTCCGCCATTTTGTAATGTAAAGTATATAAATATTCGACAGAGCTCATTGAAACCAAGTCTTATGAAGGAAAAAGAACATATTTATAATATGAAATCATATTTTACCCGATGAATTTCCTAGTTTGGGTTCACAATCGACTTGAAGTTGAAGAATTTCGCGAAAAATCGGAAACTGGAAATTTTCGCGAAAATTGGTCAACTTTGACCCCCTGTAGAATTGTAACGCGTAAGAATCAACAAAAATTATTTCGCACTTATATGCAGAATTTATTTAAAAATGACCATGTGAAGTTTCAAAGTCCGCACTCAAAAAAAGCACTTTCTTATTTTTGGCCAGCTTTTTTCGATTCTAGCCCACTGTGCGACGTCTATTAGATGGAATTGTCACGTGACACTGCATTCTTAGCTTCTGTTTGTAAAAATGTTGTACATATTACTTAAGCGGCATGCTTTCGTGGAGAAAAGAATTAAAATAATTTAATTTTGTTATAATCTTTATACCAAAGTTGGGAGATGATGAGTAGTAACTTAGTATTCTGTAGAATGTATCGCATTTATACATAATACAAACTAATTAAAAGATGTCCTATCGCATACGCAATATATCGTCTAAGATCCAACGCGGTAAATATCATAGAATCACGCGGAGAACAATCGCATGCATCCGTATCGAATTGTATAGATCGATTAAATACATCGAATCGAATCGAAAGATCGCTTCAAAATAATTTTGAATCGGCTTAAAATAATCGATCTTGAAGTAGATCGGTTCGGATTCGCCCGTCTATAATCTGCACAGGAATAAGCGAAAATATTACTCAGCTCTTTAGTATGAACAGTTGAATTGAGTGTGAATTCTCCCTATCAATTTATCTTTTCCAGTAAATAGCGGGTTGTTTAAGGCGATGTATCGGATATTAATTTTGGCATGTGATTTATAACTCCCCTTCCAGCTCCAGAGTATAAATGCGCGCAAGAGTAAATGATCATAAATAACCGAAACTCAAGATAACGGATGAGATATTTACACGAAATTTGGAAGATCTGGGTTCGAGCTATGGTCGCGATGACACTCTTTAGATACGTATATCTCTTTTAGGAAAAACACCCAATTACGTGTCTAAGCATGGTTCTTGTTTTTTTTACTCCTTTTTATGTAATTATTTGTTCCCCGTGTAAGCTTATACATAGGTCACACATAGATATATATTACAAAAATTAAAACAAGGGACATTCCCCTTAGGATAATATCATACTTGGGGTAACCGACCCTTCAATCTCCAAAAAATTAAACTCAATATAGGAAGCTATGCTACCAAATTAGAAATCACTTTACAATTTTATAATTGAATACAAAAATACAATCACTAAAAACAAAAAAAGGAAAAAACATATAGTGCCGTGACAAAATAAATAAAATAACCTAAGTGACTTCACTCCGTACAAGCAAAAATAATGATGATCATTCAATTTTCTTGAAAAAGATTTCCACATACTAGTTCTCGATTAACCATAATTTGACAGGTTTTAAGACGTTTTTTTTGTCAACACCGATTATTTTCAAAGGTAGGGAAACAAAGAGTTTTGGGCCAAGATAGAGGAATAATCTGCGAAAAATTTCAATATTGGGTTGGGGTTATAGTTTTCGTTCCGGTAAAAGCGTGAAGCGATATCAAGGTATACTCTTACTAGTCAGTGTGTGCAGTTACGTAAGATGTTAGTGAAATTATTCCAATGACGAAATGTGTACTATACCGAGTAAATGTTTGCATTCACTAGAGAATGCGTACTCTCACTACAACAGATTAGTAAAAGATTGACGTAGATTTTAGATCGGTTTTTAATTCTTAAACTTCTTAGTGTGGCTATGAAATCTAGGTAGGTTTTCACATCTAATGGTAGGTTAAGAGGTGGGCACCTACTAACATATCTATTTATTCATTTCTCGCATGCAGCGTAACAATGCCAATTTACAGTGAAATTCAATTCTGATGAACAGAACATTTTTCATTTGTCTTTCGACATGCGATAGAGGAAAATGTATTCTTCGTATTCTTTTATCTCAGTCTTGTTCATGGCTTCGGTGACTTAAAAAGCAGTGAGGTATGAGTGATGCTGAACAGTGGTGCTAATTAAGGTCTCTCCTTATGAAAGGCCAAAGAGGAGTAGGAGTCATAGTGATCCACTTTAGGGAAAATGTTTCCCTCATAGAATGGTGAGGAAGTATAGCAACTACTCTTCCTGCCTCATTCCCATCTACTACCTCTTGATAGCTAAAGTTAGAAGGATGAGGTAACGACCAGCCTTCGTGCTAATTTATTTATCTATTAATTCATTACGGGTAGAGCCCTGTTACAAAGATTGCACATTGTTAAAAGTATTAATAATAATAATAATATGATTAATTAACATAAAATAGCATATTTATATAATTCTTATGGAAATACATATACGTTTCCATCTGCGTATACATATAATAAATATCATAATTGCTATACATGCATCCTTAGATATATTGAAAACATTTAAATGTGTAATATATGTCATTTTAAACAGTGATAAATACATATAAATTTATTATATTGATTAAATAAATTCTACATATAAGAACAGGGAGAAATACAAAATGAACATGGAGAAATATAAAAAAGAGCATTGAGAAAAATTCATGAGAGTAGTAGATCGGATATTTAAAGCAAGCTACGTATTGTAGCATATTCTGCGCATTTCCATTGGAAATTCATCTATCAAATGAAACAGAGGTAAAATTCTCTTTCCGATCAATAGCATCGCAACGCTGCAGAAAACAAGATTGTAGAATTGCCGAGCGACTAAATGGAAATGGATCGATTGAACGCGACCGCACCATTTTCTGCAGTTTGCCGCATTTTAGAATGAAAACTTGGAATGAGCAAAGTTATGAAAATGGAACAAGTCCTGGAGTCTCATTCACGAACGTTCCAAAAGTTTATCCTTCTCTGGAAAAGCATACTTATCATTAACGTAGAGGATGATAGAATAGATAGACTTTGTTGCCCTTAATCTTAAAAACCTTTGGAATTTAATTGATAATTAAAGTAAAATATTCTCCAAATATAATAAAAGAGAATTTAATGAGATATTTAATTTATATGTTGTTAAGTTAAGGTTTCATGAAAATTTAGTTTACAAAAATACTACGTTTTTTTGAATTTCATGATTTCCCGTTATCATAATTTCAAAGTTAGAATAAAAATAATACTGCTTTCTATATATCTGAATTAGAAGGCTAAAGGATTGATATAAAAGTACTTTTCAAAAGAAATATATCGATTTTCTTCTCAATATTCGAAAACAAAAGAAATATATCACAGGAATATGCAGAGAATACAATTTTATGCATCTCAGAGGGGATAAATATATCTACAATCTATTAATTCTTACTGCCCTCTGATAATATTTACTCTTATTTGACAATTTAAGGTTGTATTAGGAATTACTTTAGGAGCTCGGAGAAAAAAGGTTAAAATGCAAAGAACTTTCTTCATTACATAACAAAATAAATTAACCATCCCCATAACATTTAATAATGCACTTTCTCTAAATTGACGTTCTTGCTAAGGAGCGGTCCTCATCTTTGAATGCTTCTGGTTATTGAATTATTACATTCTTTCACGCTGATTTGCATATTCAGGATCCTGGGTTCGAATCTGGTGGTAAGAGTTGATTTCATGAAACCGTTCTAATATTTATATTTACTTATTCACTCATTACATTTGAACTAAAACTGTCTTGGTGATGTATGTTGATGTCAAAAGAAAGAATTCTAGCGAAATTAGGCCGTAACCATTTCGTGAGAGAGGTGTTTAGCTCTTGCTTCTTTAATGAGCCAGAATGCTTCGCGTGGAAAAAGTCCACGTAGATACGACACAAAGACTCTAAGCATTTCAAGGCACGAATCGTTCAAAGCGACAAAATTATTCAACTTAATATATATCTCAATAGAATTTGCATTATGACAGACGTGAATCAGAAAAAAAACTGAGGCTAAAGGATAAAGGAAATGAAATGAATCATGATGAATGTGATAATTTTTGCAGGAAACATGTCTCATGCAAATATATCATTATGTATTATAATTGAGGATAATTGTGTTTCAAAATATATTTCAAGTAATGCAGATGAATAAGTACGTTAATGCTGAGTAAGGAAATAAAATTTGAGCAGGGCTGTTAATTAATTAGAGGTTATGACTGTCTCCATTAGCCGTCTTTGTCAGCGATTCGCGTTGCTGGGGGTTTTCGAAAACAAGGGAAAGGCCCGGATTACTGATCTTCTGAGAAACACCCAATGCACATTTCAATAGCTATACTGTTACATTTGGGTGCAGAAGAATTCTTCTACATTGAAATATACATAGGGTGTCTCAATGAAGATGAGTAATTCGGTCAATCCCATTGTTTCCGAAAACCGGCAGCAACGTGGGCGATAAAGACGGCTCTTAGAGATATTTAAAGCACCTAATATGCATAATTAAAAATGTTAAAAAATGCCAAGGAAAAACGGACTTAAAAGAGTCTGACTGGGCCGGGAAGCGAACCCGGGATCTTCCTCTGACCGGGAAGCTGCCTTAACCACCAGGCCTAGTAGCCTAGGCTACTAGGCCTGGGCAGCCTACCGGATAGAGGAGGATCCCGGGTTCCGGTTCGGTATTCCCGGCCAAGTCAGAATTTTTTAAGTCCGTTTTTCCTTGGCATTTTTCCTGAGTGCACGCGTTTATTATGTGCAATTTACCCTTTCCTTAAAAATATTAATGCTAATAGAGAAGATATTTATAAAGAAATTTTTTTCGGTGGAGTTAAAACAACGAATCGGTAGTTATGCCCCCTTTGCAACATCTACGGCAGTTCTATAGTACAAGATATTTTCCAATACTCATATAATACTTAAACCACGCATTTGTAAATTTCTAAACTCCTCTGATTTTCAAAACTAGGGTGGCAATTCATTTATATTTACCTCCACAATTTTTCCTGTCAAAGATGCCAACCAAGAGGCCTCATTCTTAATGAATGCTAACATTTGCATACTCCAGAATTTGGCAACAGTACCGAATCTATATGTGTCACCCGTCCTAAGGTTCATCTAAATAGGTCGCGATTTTTTTTGCTCGTCACACACGCTCGTAACTTCCTCTTTCGCCCTAATTTATTAACGATTCTGACGCAACGCCTCGCAGTTTTTACTCGACTAACACGCAACAAAGGAGAAAAATCGAAAATATAGATCGATGACCTCTATTTATGCTTCGTTTAATGTTTATTTCGCGTGACTCCAAATTACAGGACGCGAAAATCTCGTATTTGGAGAGCATGTGTGCATTAAGTGGATAATCAGAAGAATCTTTTGTGAGCCAGATTTTAACGATGGATATTTGAGACGATCATCACCAAGGAGTTGTTTACTAACGAGATAAACATCAAATTGGAACAAGAGATGGCTTGAGCTCCAGAGGAACTTTAAAAGCGTTAAGTTAATTCAATAAGTTCTTCGCTGACTGCAAATAAGACTTGACAGGAGTTAGATATAACCATTCCTACTTAACTGAAGGAAATTTGACGACTCCTATGAGGGATGTAACCATTGTGAGAATGTATCATTATGGGTGTAAACAAACAGCATATCTGGAATAGGAGATATAAATCTAAAAATGCATTGTATCAATTCTGATAGTATATTTATTCAATATAGTAAGTGACTTCACTTTCTTGTTAAATTTTTCCCCTTCAGCATATGGCATCTGCTCCAAATCTTTATTAATTATAACGGTAACACATTTTACATTTACGTTAATTTTCAAAAACTCAATATATTGATTTTGTTGGCATAGAAATATATTCATTTTAACTCGTTAATTAAAAATTGTACTCTCCTTAGATTATCACGTGGTGTAGCATTTGTGCGCATTTACAGATATCATAGCGTTAACTGACATCAAAGAATATTAAAATGCTTTGAAAGGTAAAGGTTAAAAAAAAGCCTTGCTAATAGCCTTCGTAAACATAAAATTAGCTTTTTCCAGTTTAGTCCGCCAAAATCATCAGTTTATTTGTTTTAAGAATAGGATGCTAAAAGCCTCTAACTCTCGCCTTCCATACGGTCTTGAAATCTATTAGTGTTTATAGCAAAACTTCACATAGTAGAAATGAATATGCAAATAAAAAAATGAATATTGAAGTTATAGCAATTTATAAATTTAACCAATAAAATTTCCACATTTAATTCAATACTATCAGAGTTTGGTTCTATTTCAGATTCAGTTACGAAAGCTCCTATTTGTTTCTTCTATTTGAATGGAAACCCTGTATTTCAGAGCTCTGTCCTGTAGATTTTCTGTTCTTAAATAACAAGCCGTAATTTTTGGAAGTAAGCCAATATTTCCCATAGCCCAAAATTAGTTTGATCGAAAAGATTAATTTTTCCACAGTAAAAAAAATATGCAGAGTCAATTTCCTTATTGAATTTTCTACTGTGAAATCAAATCATTAGCTATTTTTCCCTGTCTCTCCGTTTTAAGTGGAGTGTATGGTCACCATAGTTGCTGCAGGGACTTATTTAATTCTTTCAATTGTACTGCCCAAAAAGAATACAGTGGTACCTTGGTTAACGACGGCCTTAGTTAACGACGGACTTGGTTAAGTGACCGAGTTGCTGTGACCAAAAATTATCTTGGGTAACGACGTAGGATTTGGCTTACGACGCCTCGTCGATTGGTCTTTCCGGAGTTTCACGTGTCTCAGCACGTCTATTTATAATCACTATATTATAAACTAATATTTGGTGTACGTTACGATGCTACATCATAAAAACATACTGAATAGCAGCTAGCGGAGAGTATTAAAAATTGTTCAATAGATTGTACCTAATTCACATAGGCACATGTTGTCTCACCGGAGTTAAATCGGTAAATATCATAAGTTTTACTTCCGATAACTGGTGTGCGTCCTCGACGCCGGGAAATTCGGTAATCCATTACCATTATTATACCTGTGGAAAATCGCGCCTTGGATAACGACGGTTTTGGTTAACGACGATTATCCTGGAACGGATTAGCGTCGTTAACCAAGGTACAACTGTATATGTTACTTAATAAAATCGATCGTAGCAGTCTTTACTAAGTGGAAATCCATATCAAAGGATTGTATGAATTAACCGGTCGTATTCTGGTATATATGTGGAAAAGAATACTTGTAATTTTATTCTTACAATCCTTTTATAAGTCACTTACTTGGAAATGTAAATTTCGCCTTCTTTCATGGCTGATTGGGGACATACATTCATAAAAATACGTAGAACTCCATTAAAAGTGCTATGCCTAACGTTGTAACAAAATACATTGGTAGGACATGAGCGTAATATATTTTCCAATAACTGAACCCTCGACATTAGAAAAAAATACTGAACTTTCCTGAATGAAGACATCTGGAAGGAACCTAAAACAAGGGCGATATATAATTTGGAATCCGAATTGGTTGGGATTTTGAAAAATACGGCTCCCTCGACAAAACTCGTTTTCCTCGTTACTCAAGTCGCCCATCTGCCGGCAGAGGGCGTAAATCGCTCAACAATTGAAGTGCGGATCGCGTGCGCCGATCTAACCTTCGGAAAAAAGGCGATTGCACGGCTGTGACCCACATACCCGAATCGGGAGGAGGGAATATTAAATCAGCCCATTCATCTGTCGCGAAGGTTTTTGCGGAAAATTCGGCCGAAAAAATAAAAAATACGACGTAATGATGTAGGGAGCCAAGTCGGTCGACCCAGTTTGAATTATTTTCGCCGCCCGGAAATAAATCTTCGCGAAAAAATAATTCGCGATGTTCGAGGAGAAGGCGAAAAAAGATTCGGAAAGAAATAGGTGCCAAATGCACAGTTGGCGGAGTGGAAGGTCACCTTGAGGAGGAAATGTGTGGGCTACCGTGTTTTTTAATATACGTGCCACAGATATCAGGACAGATGTGCTGCCAAGGGATTGGTGTACTGGCGATATATATAAGGGGGAAGAAATTTAGCTAGCAGAGCAGAAAAATATCGTTCTTCTGGATACATTTTAATTACTCTCCAAACTTCTCGAAGCAAAACCTTCTCATTAAATGAAAATATTGTGAAATAATTTATTGCAATATACCTGATATGATTATTTCACCACGTTTGTAGAAATTTGATCTAAATAATTAGTTTAAATTAATTCTTCATTTTTGTTAAAATTTAATTAAAATTAATTTTAAGTTCTTTTTCAAATTTAAAGTAAATATTGAAAAAAATAACTTCCTATTTTTGAAGAAGGTATACTTGTCTAATTTGATTAATGAATAAATCGTAAATTACATTTTATTCCGTTCGTGACTGAAGACTTCTGAATGCATAAATTGAAAAAGTTCGGCTGCCGAAACCTGGGATTGAACCACGGACGTTTAGATCCTCAGTCTAACGCTCTCCCGACTTTTTAAAATTTTCTTTTCAAAATCACCAAGTGCAATTTCTCTCCTTTTATTCAATTTTCTGATAATTAGATTACGTACAATTTTAGAGCTTCTTTATATAAAATAGTACATGTGGCTATTAATATAGATTTTCAGTATAGAGCACCCTTTTTTAATATTTTATAAATTGAAAAATTATATTCCACGCACCATTTGCAATCATTTTTGTAATACAATGATAAAATTAACCTTGGATGCACCACTATATGTTGGGTGGAATGTATGTACAGTTAAGAACTAAATAGAACTGAGATATTTCGACAGATAACATCGCCATAAATGAAAGACTATAAAAAATAGTATATCTAGAACTGAGAAAAAGTGTGGACCGGTTCAAGTTGAAGAAACACAAGTGATTTTATTGACATAAATGAGTTTCTTTGAACCTATGCATTTGGTCTACGATAACCATATCTATAATAAGGCAATGAAAGTTTAAGCACGATTTCTATGCATCGATTTGCGAAGGTTATGTCATTTTTTATAAAAAGTATCGGAAAAAATAAAGCGAAATATTAACTTATTAAGTACGTTTAAAGGATTTTTTCAAGGCAAGGAATGTATGTTCTCCAATTTTTCACATAAAAAAGAAAGCAATTAAAGAAAAAAGTGTATTTATCTAGGATGAATCAACGAAGTTTTGCATCGATGGAAGTAGAGGGTGTTTACTCTGCGAATACAAACTATGAAAACAATTGATCATGAACTTCCACATTGTAAATGCATGCAATTCGGAGGGACAACTCTACTTGGCGATGCAAAGGATCGTATGAATCATTTAAGCAATTAGATTCATATCATACTCCATCATGGATCACTAATACGGCGATGTTTTATGCATGCGTCATAATTCACCTGCTCTGCTGCATGACAAAGATGTTTTATTTCATCCATCTCATCTTAATCGCAATAAAAATGATACGCAAGTCCTCTCGGGATCATATGCTGGAAAATATATACAGCATGATATTCTTACAGGTTAAAATTCAGGATAAGAATCTTTGGAATCTCGAGGAATCGAGTTAAAACAGGTAGATGTTTAATGGTGAGTATTTCAAGATTTGATTTTTTATCCTGCACGTGTGGGAATTTCAATATACAGTAATTTAATCGAAGGCTAACACCACAAAGGATATCTGGAAAAGCTACTTTTTTGTTTCAATTATTTAAAATTCATACTCATTCGGCTTTATACGTGTCCCTTATGTCTTGTCTAATTCTCTTTAATAATTAAATCTTCAACATAACCTCAGTAAGGAAAAAATACATGAAAATTATTACCTCTTTTAAATACGAAGCATCTAATAACCGTTAAATTGAACATATAGAACAATGTATTGGCATCCAAGTCATATGGATGACTTACGACATAGATAACGAAAGTATAAAATTCGAGTATTGAAATAAAAATAGCCATTACAGCTCCAAAGACGCATGTTTTTAACTAATTACCCTGTGTAATCAATCGATGGTGATGGTTTGTAGTGAGCGGAAACTACAAATGAAATTATCTATAACCGAATTTGCCGAATAAAGTTGTTCTAATGTTACATATTCCACCAGACTTCATCTCCAATCGGTAAACGACGCCGAAATTCAGGACAGTCCCGTCTAAGCTGGAACGATCGACTACTTGAGGTAAAATTAATCTTGATTATTTCCATGCGGTGAATTTCAGCTCAGTCCGTGTCGCAGATAATAGAGATGTCCCTATAATTCTTCCCCTTGAACCGAATTTCAAAGAGTAATTCTCCTCAATTTGTCGAAACATTTCGCCCCATTTCTTCGATATAAAAGAAACGTTTGCGTAATAGAAAGGGAAATCGAATTCGAGGAATAATTTCAAAATAGGACCAGTTTGAATGGCTCCTTTTGTGTCGCCTCTGCATTTTCCCTTTGTGTCTGTCTGCACTTGTTTCTTTTGGGTCCACTTATCTCGATGGACCCTCTGGAACTGGCTCTTGAGAAACGACCGATCCTAAAATGGCCACAGACTGCCGTTCGGCATATTTAATTAACGAGGGTGAGAAAAACGCTCTCCCGTCCTTATGTCGAATATCATAAGACTCTGGAAGCAAGTTTACGTAATAAAATAAGTCGTAGCCCATGTTACAACAACTTGCGATGACACAATAAGAGTTTCTTTTGCGTTGATTGGGTGAAAAAAGTAAAGAGCAAGTTTAATTAACCTTCATCATACTATAAAACAGGTGCAACCCTTAGAAATTATTTCCAGACCTTTTAATTAGTTTTCATTTTAATATTATTCTTGCATTATCTTGTACTACACTTAAAGATGGCGACTTAGCCGAAACCGGTCGATTTATTTTTAAGAATTAAATCGTGTGTAAATTATCAAGTCCTTCTTTTCCTACATCAAATATTATTCATTTGTCTCATTGCCAGTTAATAATATTATTTTGTTTTTATCTTTTTATATGTGAATACAACTTCGAGAAATTTAATCCCAACTTGATATATGTGTTAATGTCTAGACCTACGTGTGATAATGTTAACAATAAAACACACTCGGGGTCATATTATAGATAACGACAAACTATAAAATCATTACTAAAGTGGAAATGAGTTACTTCCCATTTACCTAATAAGAGTAAGTAGTAACTAACATTGTAAATACCGTATCTAACTGGCGAGATAAAGTGAATTTAATTTTGTGTACATTTTGCAAAACACAAATAACTTAAATATGTAAATAAGTTAGTGTGTTGATTTCAATTGTTGATGTTGACTTGGTTGCCATGTGCTTGTTTAGATAGCGATGATGTTGAGATTTTTACAGTGATATCTATAGAAAACGGAAATTAAAGCTATACGAAGTGACATGAAGAACATAATTTAATCGTTTGGAGTATCAAAACGTATGGACTCCTGTCTGTTGTGTAAAGGCTTAGAATCAGTAGGGAATAAATGCACAAGCGTAGAGTAGTTAACAGAATATGGCAGGTAGGGTAGTGCGTCAAGTCTATAGTTTATGCAAAGGTAACTTAAGGATTTTAGTGACCACCGTCATAGAGTAATCTTACTCTGTGTAAGGATACTCTTAATACTAGTATAGTACTATTATCTTAGGTAAGCTTAATTTGTCCCGCCATTTAAGGCAGCTTGAATTTGAATTATTTCGCATCTGGATCCCTTCTGAATCTCTCAATTTTTCACTTCTTTGTATTGAAGATTTAGGATGGAATATTCAAACTTAAAATAAACTTCTTGTTACATTTATTTATTCGTGAATTATTTGTTAATCACCTTGCCAGGTGGTATGAGGGAAGGGAAAAATAGAATTCACTACCTGGTATTCACCCTAATCGGGAATAAAACCCCCAAAAACCTACCGAAGGCAGTACATCTTACACATTATTACCAAATTACAAAAATATTTCAAAATTCACTACAATAATACAATATTTCAAAATTGCAATGTTTAAAAAATGCAACAATATTCCAATATTTAAAAAAATACAAAGATATCACAATATTTAAAATATCACAACAAAATCACGAAACCCTTTTAATTTCATTGATGAATACATTATGAGAAGTGGGAAAAGGTGCTAAAACTTCTCCACGTAAATTGTTCTTTTCTATTATTCCCCGATTAACACGTTCCGTGCGGTTTCCATTTCATTGGTTGCTATCCTATGGCTGAATACTGTTAATATAATATATTTATATATCATAAAATAATAGTATTATATAATAATAAAATATAAAAATAATATTTCAAATATACATAGAATGATAGCTCTATATGCTGCAATACGTTTTTTTAAATATTTATGACGTGATATGCCGCTCTCAGTAGAGATGGGAACCTAGAAAAAAATGAAACGTTTTAAACGTTTGAAAAAACTTTTTTTTCATTCTTCTTGAAAAGAACGTGAAAAAATTTTTTTCGTCTATTTTGAGATGTTCTTCGTGGTTTATCCGATAAATTTACTATCCTGATTAGTAAATTTTGCAGTTGACCTGACCTAATAGCTTGTAAAGAATGTATTTTTCTAGTTTTTAAAACGATTTTTATAAAAAATTTCTAAAAAAAAACCTTTTTTTTCCATCATTAGCTCTGATGTCAGCCACAGGATAGGACCAATGTGAGCGGCATGTGCCACTCCGCACGGAACGTGCCAAGAAATGAATACTTACAAACATCTATTCTCCGTTTACAGCGACTTTATGATTGTGGTCTTTTCTCCCGAGGTAATCCGGTTCCTGGGTATATCGTTTAATTATTTCAACGAAGGCTTTCCAGTATTATCAATTTTTCGATCCCCAAAATTACTGGGAGTAAAAATGTTACTGCTTAAAAATGAGTACTATACGCATTGTGAGATGCCACATTCCTGCACAGTGAATTTGAAACTACTTTGACGATTTAAAAAAATTACTTCCCATATAATTAAACAAGGCATGAATAATCAAAATATTCCTCCTCGTGGTGGCTATTTGCGACACCTCTATAAAAGCTCCCTTCAAACGGTTAGAGCCGTAATATTGGAAGCTGTCGACACATTGGGTCCCTTTGTTGGTACAAATGTCAAAGGCAACCCAATCCGCTCTTTTGGGGAAACCCTTTCATTTGGCGAGTCCATCCACGCGTGGAATGGGCACGTGATGGACACGCCTACGCGCAGACCGGAATTTAGAGCCACACAAGCGGATATAGGGAGTGAAATGAGGCATACATATTATTAAAGTACACCGATAAAAAATACCTGAGCATTGTCCACATTCGAACCTATTTTTCTTGTTTATCATTTGATAACTTATGTGTTTGCATGGATTTCAAGGTTGAACGTAAGCTTCGAAAAAGGTACTGTGGAATAGACTCTGCAGCACGTATAACCGCAAGGAAAGCTCTTTATCATGTTTGTCACAGTGTAATTGTGTGATATAAGAAGATACTACTTGTATGCCTCATGAAATAGCATTCAAGGGTTCAGTTTTCATTGGGTGAATTATCTGTTTTCCGTGATAATTTTAGGTTAAATTAGTTCATTAAAATTCAATGCCAAAATATTCAAATTAATTATTACGAGCAAAATGTTTCCCTCTGTATCAATTTGATTTATGACTGAGATATCGTTTAATAGGTATCTGAAAGAGAATTACGAGTTGAGTGACAGAGCGGTACTTCCACACATAATGAGTATTGGTGGTGAAGATGTTAACTATGTGCAGATTCTGCGTTCTCAATTTTTTTGATTTACCATCTCTCTCCATAAATTTGAATTTGCAGGAAATACTCATTAACGCCCAGGTCAACCCTGCAAACATTGAATAAATTAAAGAGACTGGTTGGTCAGAGTCAGTTTACAAGATTGCAGCTTGTAAAAGGACTGAAGCTGCCATAATAAATAAATATCAAAAGAAAGTATTGTAAATTTGAAAAAATTAATACTCGAACGTATACGAAATACTCAAGATACATTAGCCCCTCATTTCCCCGAAAATTAAATATCGATAAAATTTCAGGGGGCAACCGGGTTTGAACCGGTGACCTCTCGATCTGCAGTCGAATGCTCTACCACTGAGCTATACCCCCACATATTAAGCAAGGTTAAATATTGATAAAACTTACCTTCATGTCATTAAAATTAAGTAATGTAAAACAAAAAATTAATACAGTGGTACATTGGTTAACGATGCTAATCCGTTCCAGGATTATCGCCGTTAACTAATACCGTCGTAATCAAAGGCGCGATTTCTCACAGATATAATAATGGTAATGGATTACCGTATTTCCCAGCGTCGAGGACGCATCAACGTCAAGGATGTACCCCAGTTTTTGGAAGCAATGTTTAAAGTTTTTGTTAGGATTAAAAAGCAAGAGTGTTATGTAGGTGACTCATGTCGGTAACAACAGTACCAGGAATCGGTTACGGTTTTTCTACGCATTTCATTTTAATGCGGTGAAATGCGGTAAAGATTCGGTAAATGCGTAGTGAAGATAACCTTCCTTAAGTATTAGCATTGACTTAAGAAAAACGTAACCTTCGGTGTCAAAGACGCATTGCAATTTCGTGAGCCTTAGTACAGGATATAAAAAGCGTCCTTGACGCCGGGACGCCCACAACTATTTTGCATGTCATATTATATATTTTGTCATAGGTCATATTATATATATATGTGTTTATATTACATTGCATTACTTAAGCCCCGAATTCAGCGCGAGTCGATTTTATAACGTAAAATAAACGGTCGAAAAATACCGCGTTATATTCGGGCTAATACGGTAATATTATTAGCAACTATTTCTATTGAACACACAAAAGGCCAAATTAAAGGACTTGAAAAGCTATGTAGAGGTAACTTTAGTCATGTTCCTTCGCATCCACTCCTAAACGAACAATAAATGGCTCAAAGATTATGTTTTTAATTTGGTGGGATCAAAATGGTGACTTATGTTATGAGCGTTATGAGCTACTAGACAAAATCGAAACTATTTTATCTGGTGCTCTTTGTTGGCTATAAAAATTATATTTAAATTCAGCTGTGAAAGAAGAGCGACCGAAATTGGTTGATAGATCCTGCTATATCACATCGCTGGGTAATACGTTGTAAACTCCGTCAACAAATTACTTCTTCGTACTTCCTTTTCATGCAGTCTTTCCTTTCGGGAGAGCGGCTCTTATGAAAGTATCCAAAATTGGATTGATTAAAGGATCGCCTCGAGAGAAACACACATTGTCCTTAGTAGATTCTGTTTCATTGCCTAAAGGATAGGAGGATGTTGTGGCTACCGATTGAAAATACTTCGAATGATCGTGCTTTGTTCATGTATTTTTCAATGAATTCTCGATTTCAAACTCTTATGATTGTAAACTTATTCACATTTATAATAGATTTATACATCTTAAAAAAAACGTGTTTCCTATGTCCAAGCTATCGTGATCCACCAGCCTAATCAATTTCGATTCTATAAATTTTCCACAAATATATAGGATTCATTTTCTTATTCTCTTTCTGATTTTCGGAACTTTTTAGGTTTTTTTTTCATGAGATCCAATCATGATCATAAAAATTTTCAGGGTGCACTTTAGAATTATGCGGTTATCTGGTGAGGATGCTCGGTTAGTTCAATTGCCTCGAAATCTCTTCGTATTATTTATAATGGCGATAGCTTTCACTAGGATTTTTTCTGTGCAGATATAAACTTATACTGGATATACAGCACACTGATGTAAATTAATGTATTGTAATGTATAAAAATGTATTTTAATTCATGGTAAAGAATGATATTGTTCTTAGCATGAGCCGAAATAGCTCAGTTGGGAGAGCGTTAGACTGAAGATCTAAAGGTCCCTGGTTCAATCCCTGGTTTCGGCATAGTATTTTGACATATTCAAGCATTCATTTTGCAGTCAGTTAGAGGTCTTTGTAACGATTAAATTTTATTTTCTTCACCAGTTTACTATGTACTACTTTTATACTCTCCTCCCTTCCCAATGAATCATCTACAGAGTAGAAAATATATTGCAGTTACTATGCTACTATGTCTTAACACATTATTCATATCATCATAAATGTGAACACAGCTAATAAAATATCGTTTTTTACAATAAATAACAATTATTTCTGATTGTTTGTCCATTTCTCCTTTTCCACTGAATGTTTTCTTGCCTCCTTGATTGCAACAAAGCTAAATGACTGTCCTTTGATAAAGGGGCTGATAAAACTTCTTCTTGGTCGTATGCTTGTCTTCAGGAGATATGAATACGCAAAATATCAATCGCTATATTATGTATCCATGTCAGAGTATATTATCCATAGGGTATGTATACTTGCGATTAACATATTTAGCGTGTGATGAAAATATGAAAATTGCTACTTCTTCTCAACTGAGAAATATCTGCATCAAAGTTGAGTTACTTGACAACAATAATGGAAAAAATTAGGAATTAAGGTTTTCCCGAAATCAAGAAAAATTGCTATCTAACTTAGCGAGGATTATGTAGCAATGATTTTGGTATCCACATTTATACCTAATAGTGTTGCAAGAACGCTTTAGATGTCTGTGTAAAATTATTCGTATGACCGTGATCGGAAACCTATGAAATACTTTCTGTCTATCAAATCCGTAAGGCTTTTATCTTTCTTTCATTTTTTACCTTGTTTTTATCTGCTAAACCGCTTCCACTATTCCAAGCGATCTTAAATTAATGTAGGCCATAGGTGACGCTGAAATATGACTTATGAGTTTGGCCGAATATCTGTTTTATTATGTCAAAGGAGAAGTAAATTCCCTCCCGCCCGCCTTAGAGATCTGCGAGTTGAGTGAGATTTGGCAACTGCGACTCATTACTCATTTGCATTTCAAAAGACTACCGACATACATTGCTTAATTTAAGAAGTCAAATTACATTGCAAGAATCTTTATCACCGTCTCTGATGTGATATTTAAATACACGGGCTGAAACCTTTTGAGTGAGCTGAAAGTAAAACAATAAACGCGCACTACCCTTATGAAAATGTATTACAACATTTTATAAAAAAATATAGGGCTTCGGTGCATTATTCCCTAATCTTAGTTAAATTGCTTCTCTTCTTATAGCTTCTTAAGTCAGAGCTCATCCGTGTTAAGACTTCGTTAATTCAATTTGGTAATTCATTAATACGTACACTTCAATGAGTTTTTCTACAACCCTTCTCTGCATTTAACATCATGTGTGAATCTCTTTGAAATATAAGCATTCAGTTCCTTTATGCCAAGGTCTCAAGCGATCCACCGAAATTCAGTTTATTTTTATCATTAGCATGCCTTCAAAGATAAACGAAGAAGAGGAAATAGCATTTCCCTTCCGAATAAGCTTAAAAGGAATTATCCTAAAATACATTTCTTAACGTTGGTTTCCGCTTGTTTTACTATCAAGCCGAAATAGCTCAGTTGGGAGAGCGTTAGACTGAAGATCTAAAGGTCCCTGGTTCAATCCCGGGTTTCGGCACATAATTTTTATCGCCTTCGGTATCTCAGTTGGTAGAGCGGTGGACTGTAGGAGGAATATTGCAGATATCCATAGGTTCGAATCCGGTCCGAAGGATTTTTTTCTAGCGCATTTATTTTTAGAATTAAGATAGTGTTTTATATGAACCTTTGCTTGAAGTGGTAACTAACTCACTCATCTAAAACTTATAGTGTGAGCAAGTTCCAAAAACTGGAAGGAAAAATTTGCTTTGCAGCACGATTATTCAGAAGGAAATTGACACCTAGTGATTGCCTATCAAATGTGCAATTATTCATTTATGTCAATGGTGTGATAAATGCACTTTCAAACATTTGCAAATGAAATCAAGATGTCCAGGCGTTACTTTGTGGAAAGCCATTTGATAATGAATAAAAACAAATTTACAGTGTTTTTATTCATTATCAAACATTTGCAAATCAAATGGATTCATTTCTTCTCCATATCTATTTTTATGTGGAAGTTGGAATTTTGGAATGTAGTATTTGCTATTTATTTATGAATAAAGTGTTCGGAATAACAAAAAAATAGCTCAGTTGGGAGAGCGTTAGACTGAAGATCTTAAGGTCCCTGGTTCAATTCCGGGAAATTGTAAGGATGAAAAAACTTTTTCGCCCGACTATTATTAGTGCTTATTTTTATACTCAAAGTCCTCCTTTTACATCTTAGTTTATCGCTTTTTTGCCTTGAGGAATGTTTTTAAATCCAAGCGATAGCTATGGTATTTCTATTATAAATGCGATGCGTGATAGTAGTCATTCATGCAGTATAATGCAGTTGAAAGAAAACACAATGTCACTGCGCATATAGAATATATTATACTGTATATTCTGTGGGCGCAGTTAGATAGCGTTTACTTTCCATTGATCATGGCTGAGTTCCACCATACATCTCAGAAGTCATTAATTATTGAATACAAGTTGGGATCTGAAATGAAAGGGATTGAGGGTTGAGGGGTTAAGGCACCGACAAGGAGCCGCAGAGATGGTACTCCAACACATACATTTATAGATTTGAGTGATCTTAAAGCAAACAAATGCACGCGTATTAATCCTAATCGTATCATATTTCCGAATTCAATAAAAAATGAACCCAACACATAGAAACCGATTTGCTTCAAAGTCAACGGTATTGGAACCACCAATTATTCTGTAGAGGAGACCGGGGCTGGTTGGCCGAGTGTCTTTCTTAAAAAGACTATTGGGCAAAGTGGAGACATCTATAGTGATTTTGGTGGGGTATTAGTTCGTCCATGTACCGACGTAATTTCAGGTGTTTTCGTGTTGCCGTTTGCACAGGAGCACGTTTTTTCTTTTTTCGTCACTGGTGAGTAAATTTCTGTTCTTGTTAAGTAATCTTCGTAACACCAGTCAATTTCCATCCGATTTCAAAAAACGTGGTACCGCTGGAAAGGGTATTCAAAACCCTACAAAATGGTATATCAGTTTCTAGGGCAACCTCCCTTTTGTTTTTTGTAAATCGTGATTGTTCTCGAAAACATTCATTGGGGTAGGTTGGCCAAGTTTTGTGTGGGGCTGGTTGGCCGAGTTGTAAATTTAAAAAATCCAGATCCATTTAAAAAATTCGTAAATACCTACTCTGATGCGTGGATGACGAACAACCCTGGCAAAACAATGACCATCTACGACATTCCGGGAATCGTAGCCAGCGCATTTCCACTCTCCTGCACACCGAACAATATTCGAGCTGGTTTCAGAGTCTCTGGCGTTTGCCCTTCCAATCCTGAAATTTATCCTCCTGAGGAGTTCCTGGCAGGATTTGTCACAGATCGACCCAACCCCGAACAAAACTCGTCCATCAGCATAGAATCTGCTACAGATGTAAGCCTCCCTGAAGACGTCATACCTCTCCCCAAGGCGAGTGCACGAACTGATTCGAAGATGCGTCAAGGTTGTAAACGCCGATCGACCGAAATTTAGACCGATTCCCCAATTAAAGCAGCATTGGAGAAGGAGAAAAATGAAAGCAAACGTAAGCGTACGCTGGCAGAGGAAAAGAAAGCCGCGAGAGCTATGAAAAAGTTCACTAAAGCTACCGAAACTAAGTCTAAAAATGTTAAAAAGACTAAAAAGTAAAGAGCGGGGTTTTTTTATGTACCTACATATTACAAAACTATGTACACTAACTTTTTTACACTAATAAATATTTTCCATTGATACATTTGATACCTTTCACATATTTTACAAAACTCGGCCAACCTACCCCGACCCTGGGGTTGATTGGCCGACTTTTGGTGCCGCATTTGATTGCTTATAACTTTTTTCCTGATTTTTTTTCATGGATGAAAATATTCACATATATGTTCAAGGGTTGTATCTTTATGACAGAGCAAACCGTTTTTCAAAAAGTCAAACCAAAATGCGTACAGAAATTCCGAAAACAAAACTCGGCCAACCAGCCCCGGTCTCCCCTAGGTCTCATTACACAGAACGTAAAAGTTTTCATTTTCACAGAAAAGATAGTAATTTTTCGAATCTCTCGTTCGAGTACTGTTATAAATTAACTATCTCGTGGAAAGTACATTTCTTTCTTATTGAATTTCTTAGTGAACATCTTTTAAGAATTAAGTTAGAGTTGCTCTCATCTCTAAGAGGAGGAAAACTCAGTCTTTCCTCCAATAAGAATCCGCAGAATTAGTTCCCAGTTCTTTTTAAACCGCAATCCACCAACCTACGAACCGTTTCTGAGAAGGAAATAGAGCCTGTATTTGCTCCAAATTGCTCCAAACGGTAAGGAAGCAGAGGACGAATTCAAAGAGAGGAACGTCAACGGATGTCCGTGTAAGACAACTGCTAATCTCCAAGAATGGGAAAGAAACAGAAGAGAGTAATTCAGGGACTCCCCTAAATAAACGTTCCTAGATACGGGAGAGTCTACGGGCAAAGCCGCCTATTTTGACGGGATGTCCACTGCTAAACGAGATTAATTATCACCATTAAGGATATTGGCACAATTAAGTCTAAATAAATGAACACAGTCCTCTAATTCAACTAACTAAACAAAAAATTTGCATTATATTTTTGGCAGATTCGATTTTATCTATGCTTCGGTACGCGGGTCCTGTTATCAATATCCTCGTTTACTGATTAACTAGTGAATTCTCCAGTTTAAAATGACGGAATTGAAATAAGATTTAGTTACCAAAAATAAAAATGATCCCGATATGATATTTGATTGTTTTTAAGAATGTTTGTCATTTTTCATTTTTTTAAAGGGAAAAATAATTGAACTTTTATTCATAAAGTCCAATATATAAACTTTCATTATAGAAGGTGATATCATTTGTAAAAATAATAATTATAATATTATAGTTTCGATTTCCAAAGTTTACTAACGGTTTTAATGCCACAAAAACGTCTATTTTTTCCCTATTGATTACTTATGAGCCTATCTTTCCTGTATATTTGTATGAGAATTGAGCTCAACAATCACCTTTGTCGTTAGGGAATTGTTTATGCCCACAAAATCACACAAATTTTTCGTCAGTTTTGTCTGAATTCTCTCAATTTCGACTCAAATACGATATTTTACGACCAAAATAAGAATCTTTGTTCAATTTACTTTCTTTTGGTATTCATCTCGATTTCGCACGACCATTATTTCTGATTTAATTCTGCAAAATAAAAATGTCTGCAATCTGTCAAAATGAACGTTACGTGCATTTCTTATGAGAGACGATTCGAGTCGTCCAGAGTCGAACCAAGGATACTTTGGGCAAACAAACATCACTACGTAACTTTCCAATGGACCTTTGACTACTCCCAAAAATTTATAATCCTATCACTTCGAGAAGTGCATGAAAATAATTTTGCAAATTTTCTCCTATGTATTCCTTACGGGAGTTACTGACATTGGATAAATAAATATATATATACACATCAATGATTGCTGTATAAGATATTCCGTTAATGACTATTTTCAATTAGTCACGCTTAGGACGACTCCTTGTTAGTAAGTAATTATTTTTCATATTTTATTGTTATGCAATGTATTTTAAAGAATTACCAGTAGTGAATCTTATCTCCCTTGCTTGAAACCACGAACTTAGAAAATATAGGACTGGAAACTGCTGTCATTTTTTGGCTCCCTTAATGTCCGCATCCGCGAGATGGCAGCCGCGAGATGGCAGCCGCGAGATGGCAGCACTGAAGTTCGCCCTTCAAAACCACAATCTTATATGGAGTAAACGGTGAAAAAGCACGATTATGATACATATGTAATAAAGAGTAATATTTACCAAAGATGGAATTAAGAGTAATTGTTTTATCCATCAATATATACATTTGAAATGAATACAAAACATTTGAATAAGACGAACTAATTATCAAATCCGAGGAATAGGTACCTTATGTGCAAAACACAGGTAACTTTGTCGCCGTAAAAACATTCTTCGTAAATCACTGAAATGCGATGAACCTTACCGTAGAATGGGGTGACTGAGGCCGTTTTTTAGATTTTTTAAAAATATTTCTGTATTCAATTACATTATCTATGCTCAGAAAATTTAAATTACATGAAGGTAATTCTTATTCATGCAAATCTAAATATTTTCTCAAGTAACGGAATTTGTTTAAAAATATAAAGAATAGCGGCCTTAGGCACCCCAACCGATGGGGTGACTTCGGCCGCTAAATACGTTTCCTAAATATCAACTTTAAAATTAACTTTGACTAATATTACGACCATTTATATATTTTAAAATCTTTAAATTATTATTTTATTTATTCTTTGTTTAATAGGTACTGAGTTAAGAAGTTATTGACTCATTATAACGTTTTTCCACCATATTTATAAATTTTCAAAAGAAAAATAATTTTTTGCATTTTTAAATTTTTTTCCTCCAAAAACAAAAAGAATAAAAAATTCTTGTAGAAAACTTCTACTCACTGTCACTCGAACCCTTTTAAATTTTTTTTCAAGCCTTAGAGTCAGTGTTTTGTTTCTACTAATGAATCTACGAACCCAAACAATTTCTGGAATTTTTGTCAAAGCACTGAACATTTACTTTTTACTGTTCAAATACGTTTGTACTAAAATTTGGATATCACGAATACTCGTAAAAAATTAAACAGCACTTCCACTAATTTGATCTTTTTTTCACAAAGAAGCACTGTTTGGTCTCCAATTGTCTTCAAATGTTTCCCATCTTGCTGAGTGTTACTGAGAGAAGTTTACAGACTGAGGTTTCATAGACTTGTCTCGAGAATGCACGATTTTCAATTTAGTTCCCAATGACAATTGTACTGTCAATGTTGCAAGGAGCAAGACGGATTTGCTGGCGATATATCAAGACAATCTAAATTCTAAAGGGCAGGAAAAATAGCTACTTTGTGAAATTTTAGATATTGTACTACAAATTTAAAATTTGTGGAGCAATGCACCCGTGGCCGAAGTCACCCCTTTCTACGGTAACGTTGATGTAAGTTGGAAAGTGCGACCACGTTGTGTGAGTTGGAGATCTTCATTGTCGTTACTGCGCTTGAAGACTTTTGATATATTTTAAGATATCCTTAAGGTATCCTTAATCTTAAAAATGCCTGGTCATCGTTATATTGCACCAGATAAAAACACAGCAAGTGTGCTGTTTGCCAGGCAGCATTAATTCATCCGGGGTCATTCTCTTGCCATTCAATACCAAAGTTAACAAATATGAAAAGTATGTTTGAACAAATATGAAAAGGGGGTTTGGTTCATCCTAATGTAAACCTTCATACTTTCATCCTCAAAGTGGAGGAACAATTTGTAAAGCACTGTGAGTCAAATGATGAGCGATGAGCGCATAATTACAGTTACTTGAAGGTGATGAATAGATAACTTTCCCATGCACGGAAGTGAAATCATAGCATATATAATAAAATATTATGTAACTATGAGGATGAGACAGCATGCAAAGTTTATAAATTTAAAGAAAATGCATCGAAAAGGAAAATTGCGAAACTGTCTAAAACTTAATGTTTGCTCAATACATTTTTTATACCACTCTATACTTTATGTTTGTATAGTGTATAACCTAACTTCACATTTCAGCCTCCCCAAGATAAAATGCAGTCCACGCCATTAAAATTTGATACTTTTGGATTTATATATGTTTCAACAATATTTGACCGTTTACTCATTTCCTGGAGACTATTTCTGGGAACTTAGATTTTTTCTCAGGAAATGTACATACGAGGGTGGTCTGAAAAGTTTCTGACCCCAGATTTTTCAGACATCTTCAGAAAATTTTCAGAAAACATGTCAAGAAATGTTGAAATGTCGGAAACTTTTCAGACCACCCATGTGCATCCTGCGATTCCAGTTTTAAAAGGCCTAGTTGAAAGTAGATGTAACGTTGGTAATTTATTAAGGATCAATTATTTTCTGTGTATCCAAGCAGAATTCATTGCACCTCGCTGATCTACGAATAATGTTTTCACAGCATCGAAGTTACTTGTAGTGTGCCCTGAAGGCAACCTGCACTTATTCTTCGGATTTACTAATTTGCCCATTTTATTCAATTGTTTTAAGTACTTATAAATGAATAAATCACTAACTCTGAATTCCATCTTTCGTATATACTACTCCCGAAAAGAAAAAGAGGGAAAAAGTATCATAATCGTGCTGTTTTATCCATTTACTCCATATGAGATTATGGTTTCAAAGGGCGAGCTTTAGTGCTGCCATCTCGCGGCTGCGGACATTAAGGGCGTCAGCCGATTGTACAGTCAGCATAGGGGAGCTTCAGGGGCGTGCTTGAAACTAATTAGCGATTAGAGACATATGACACCATTTTTAGACAATTAAATATTTCATACCAAAATAAAATAGATATTATAAAAAGAGATCTTATTATATGAGTATTGCAGCATTTTCGTAATGTTTTACTTAATCCCAGATCCACTAGAACACGCACTCAGTAGATCGCGCAGAAAATGTAATTTTCGTGAGCTAACAGTTTTAATATTTATGATACTTCTAGAATTTTTTAACGGAATCATTAAATTATTCGTTTTATTTCTTCTTATGAAATGGCAAAAAAAGTGTCTTTGTACTTCACTTACGAGAAAATTATCCGCTTATAGCATTCTGGCTATTGAGAAAAGCAAAGGCAAACTACCTCACTCCTCATCTTGCCTAGTAAGCCTCATAACCCTGTATTGTTAGCTCTTAGTGTTAATTTTTGGGTGAATAAGTTTCCAACCTGCCTTCAGGCTGAACACTTAGCTGATTAACTCGCGTTATTGAAAATGAAAAGACAATACCGAGATTTATTGTGTTCTCTATGTCTAGAGGTTCCCGCTGATGGCTGTAACTGTAGTCACAAACTCCAAGCACCATCAAAATTTAGAATCTATCTCTATGGAAACACCATTTTGATTGTTCGCTTACACCTCATGTTTGATGTAATAATTAAGATTTCAATAAAATAAAAAGTAAAATATAATTTAAAGAAAGAATAAGAAGATAATGAATTGCTTGAGTATGCAATTCTTTCAAGTAAAATTTGTCTATCCTGGAGGAAAAGATTACGTTCAACGCAGTTCAAAGCTTGGAGATATTCATATTCCGATAATGAATTTAGTCATAAAATTCTTTAATTGTAGTTTGAATTCAGCGGTGAGATAGTAAGCCAGTGAACACGGTTAAATTCTTACAGGAATATCCTCCGAAGTAATCTTAAAGATTTAGCACAATAAAAGAATCTAGTATCTAGTAATGAGGAAAGATTTAAAATAATGAAAGAAAGAAACGAGAGACGGCATTCAATGCCTCGATCATTAACTCGGCAATGAAGAAAGGTAATGGAAAAGGGAAGCCATGATAAATGAAAGTCTTAAAGCAATTATGGATTACCCTAATATGTAATTATATTTCACTTCCTATTCGTGACTCGACGGCAGAGTTGTGGGTGTGTGTTTACCGCTTTTGAGTTTGGCCGCGCCGCAGTTTGCTTTGGAAGGCTCGTGCGTTATGTTTAAATAAGTGTCTTCTTCGTGGACGTCTTAAGAGCCAATCCTGTCTTCAGCTTGTCTTCCTCCTCAACTTTGTAACGAGACATCGCCTTCCAAGAAGGTTTCACAACATACGTACGCGCGAGATTAGCAAATTAACGCGTTACCGGAATATGCATTGCTCTAAAAAACGAACATATTGCCGCAAATTTCATACGAAAAATTGTCGCTATATTATAATTCGAGAATATTTAAATGTTAGTAAACATTTTTTGTTTGTATTTCTGATGTAAAAATGTTAATTGGCGTAAATGTTTATAAATATAGGAACAGGTTGATTTTGGGGATTAGTGCAGTGTATATGTGTTTAGTCCAATTGAAACTTTACGATTTGTGAAGAAGAAGGAAATTATCGCGAAAAAATAGGTCGTGGATGTATTTGCGACCTCTCCAAAAATTAAGCGTTTTTTATTCTGGTGAAACACATAAAAACACTTCAAAGCTTAAAATATTCAAATATTTACAGCTAGAAACAGCTTGAATCATATGATTAGCCAAATTCTATGATTACATATTAATCCTTTTTAATTATTTTTAGTCACTATATTGAATAAAATTTCCTGAAAAATTCTTATTGAAACTCAAAAATTTGCTAATTCTAAAATTAAGGATTAAGCATTTATCTAACGATTTTAGTTTTAGAGGTGAAGAATCTTTTTCATCAAAAGGGCACATTTTTGTATGTATTCAGCTATGTTTAAATCATTTGTCCTCTCTTTAGCCTCATATTGTACATATCCAGGTAGTTCAAAATCGTCATTGCTCCAAGGAAGAGGAATGAAATTGATAAATAAACTACAACTTACCTTTCTTTTATCGCATGACACAATAAAGAATACCGATACATAAAATGTATCAATCATCTGAATTTGTTCTAAATTTTGAAGACAAATTGGTATTAAACACCAAAGACTCAGGCAGATTCTACTCCCTCGGTCTAAATTAAACTTGTTGGATAAATATAAATTACTTTCTGCATAACATAATGAGTAAGCCTTCTAATACGAGCAGATTAGGTCCGGTGAAAATAAAAATGTTGTATCCATTTGAAATGAATACTTATTTAAGGTACACATTATTGAGATTGAATAATAACTGAATATTTAAATTAAAATTCATCTTTTGGAATGCGATACGAATCCTTATGAAAGCACACCCCGTTCTGCAAATTGATAGTGATATGATTATTGTACTTTTCAAAGGAAGGAAGATTTTAAAGTATTGGTGACTGGTTTTGCAGCAAATTTAATGAAGTTGAGTTGAAAAAAGAGTCAGTTTTAAGCGGCAAAATGTGATGAGAGAAAATGAATGCAGGCGTAGATTAAACGTTGAAAGAAAAATGACTGCTGAAAGATTCTGGGAAGGAAGGTAGAATGTTAGCAAAAATGATAACTCATTAAATACAAATAAATTTATTCAACGAATCCAATGAAGAAATGTAACTAAGAAAATAAAATAAGAAAGTGGATAAATATAATTAAATTAAAAGGAAGGAAATACATATTAAGAAAGTAAGTTGCATACAATTATAAATAAAATATCAAGGATTAAATTAAATCACGTCAATTATCAGACGGTGAAGAACTTAGCATCTAAGGAATGCAAATATGAAACGGGAACTAGACAAGAAAATTGCCTTAAATAAATTTGAATGCGAATTAAATATTTCCAACTCTCATGATGAACTCTTTAATTATTTCCACGATGTTGTGTAAATTTTTTCTCATTAAACTCTCATTGCGTTAATGTTGATTTCATTTAGTTCCTCAGTTTGACAATTCCCAGCAGTAACGGGTATACATTTTTTCCGAAATTCCAATTTTACCACCTTCCATCATATTTTAGGCACACCTACGTGAAAAACGTGATTTCTATTTATCGTTTTTCTGCTTTGTCTCTCCTCCGTCTTACGCCAATATCGATTAGAATGGAAGAGAGGCCGTATACTTTCCTTATTTTTAGAAACCAGTTAGTCCTCCCCGAGGAAGAAGCCAAGTTTGAGCTCAGCCTATTATTTATCCCCGGAAAGGGACTCTGACTTTCGAACGAAAATAAATTAACATCTCCTGTTTGCCTTCCTAACCCAATAGCTCGAGACAAAAGACATGTTCCTTCATTTAGCAGAGTGTACTAATTAAAGTGAAATTCAAAACATTTAAATGACAAGGACATATAATATCAAGAGAATATATCTTATTTAATAACCACCGTCGTGTATATATTTATAAATTTATTTATTGATTCACCCGATGTCAGTAACTACCATAAGAATTACATGGGAGAAATCTTCGAGCATTAATTTCATGAACTTCCCGACGTGATAGGATTATACATTTTTTGGAGTCGTTAAAAGTCCAATGGAGTATTAAATACTGATATTTGTTTGTCCAAAGTATCCTTGGTTCGACTCTGGACGACTCGAATCGTCTCTCATGAGAAATGCACCCAAAGTTCACTTTGATCGATCGCAGGCATTTTTTCTTTTGGAGAATTAAATCAGAAATAATGGTCGTACGAAATCGAGATGAATACCAAAAGAAAGGAAAATTAATAAAAATTCTTATTTTTGTCGTGGAATATCGTATTCGAGTCGAAATTGAGAGAATTAAGACAAAACTGACGAAATATTTGTGTGATCTTGTGGGCATAAACAATTCCTTAACGACAAAAGTGATTGTTGAACTAAACTCTCATACGAATACATGGGAAAAAAGGCTCATAAGAAATGTATAGAGAGGAATATCCGACATTTTATGCCAATAATGTGGCAATATGGCAATAAAATTTGGATTTGTGAATAAAATTTCGAGTGATTAATGTTATACAATTTCGCTTCGGGATTATTTATATTTTTGGTAGCAAAATTCAATTTTATTTCCGTCAGTTTTGATTACGGAATTCACTAATCTAACTATAACTCATAATTTTACTGAATACAGGAGTAATACCATTTGTTCCCATTTAATCCTGCTGAAAAGTGCTTTATTCGTGAATTGGAAAAAAGTACACCTAAAGACTATTCACTTCGTAAAGAATTGCTACGAAAATCAATACGCATTACTCATATGGTTCAGGATGCAGAATGGGAATCTTTAGAAGAAAGAAGATATGAACAAAGACTCAATTTACTTAATAAATTCAGAGAAAGTACGTTCTCAGAGGATGTAGACAATATCACGCCTCCTTCCTGTTAAAGGGATATTTCGTTTTGATACGGCGAGAAAAAATAGGGCAATAGATGCTAGAACTGATTTTGAATTTTATTCTCTCAGTTTCTTTCATTTATTACACCTTTTAAGAATGTATAAAAATGATTTCTTTATTAGGCTCGGTAAATAACTTGGACATGAATTTAGCCTCTTCAGCTAAGTAGAGCTCTTACTCGTTACATTCTGTTTCTTATTTTTAGACATACCATTCCAAGAAGTCAAAATAATAATAATAGACTCGGTGGAGCGAAATTCCCCATGGTCGAATCAGGAAATCTTAAAAGAAAAATCAAGTAAAATTAGCCTATCATTTGTGGAATCAGGACATTAAACTGTGCAATGTTATTAGGTTTTTATGTTCTAATGGAAAACCTAGCCGTAAAATGTTTTACTCGTAGTCTGAACGTAAATGGCGACTAGATATTTTTCCTTTTCATACTATAAATTCCTAGGAAGACCATTATTCGATATAATCTTATAAGGAAGATTTTGAAGATAAGAATGATCTACAGAGTGATCACATTTAAACAATTACATAATTTTAGAGCTGTGCTGCCTATAGTTTTAGGTGAATATTCAAATTCTTAATTACATGTTCATAATTTTTATTGAATCGCTAATTTACCATGATCATTACGATTGTTTGAATGAATGCGTTTAAGGCGATGGGAAATAACAAATGTGTACACGTTGAAAATGTGTGAGAATCTCAAGTAAACGAAGTTATTTTTTACATCTCGTTGGCAGAATGACTGTTGCGTAATATACTTTAGATTAACATGCTCGTGTATTTCTCAGGAACATGTGCTAAGGAAGTAAGCAATGCATCTACGTTTTAACTAATTGAGTTACTTAACTTACGTCACAAGCTGCTGGCTTGTGACGTAACGAAATAGAAACAATATGCAAATGCAATGCGTAAAATCTTAGCTGTCACTTAAAAACTAACTAAATATGATTTAAATTTTAAAGTTTCTCTAGTGTTTTCCTATGTTTCTCTAATTTGTCTATTTCTGTATGAATTAATCTTTTATTACCTTCCAATAAAAGTTAATACAGGTACTTTTTCAATTTTTGTACAAGAAAGGGGACTTTAAACTATTTTAAAATACAAAAAGTGAGCCAGGTGAGAATAATTTTATTTAAATTTATTTCAATTATATCATATACAAAACTACTATTTACAAAAAATATAGAATATTCATATCAAAATAGATATAATACTTGAGATAGCCAAAGATTATATAATTGAATATTTTGCGGCCCTCTATAAAAATGTACACTCATTAATTGTATAAGAAAGACGTTACATAAACCAAATATCATAAAACTATTTCTTATGGAAATTCCCTCCAGTATTAATACCCTCTAGTATTAATTCCCTCTAGTATTAATTCCCTCTAGTATTAATTCCCTCTAGTATCAATTCCCTCTAGTATTAATTCCCTCTAGTAATATTTAGAGATTGAAACGCTGCAAAAGATTCCTAAATAGCCTGAATAGCAAAATGCTTAATATTCACGAAAGGCCGGAAAATGCAGGACCTTTATGTTAAAGAGGATTGGCGAAATTCATCAATCGATCAAAAGCGTAATTGTCAAGGTTGCGAGAGTTTTGTGTGTCGCAGAATATCCGAAGGTCAGCACACCGTTTGGAAAGAGGCCGAGGACTTGGTAGATTACGGATTATCCGGATATATATCTCAGAGTTACGTATGTATGCTTTGGCAATGTTTCAATGCAGAATATAGGGAACAACTTCTAGTTGAATACGACCGTTGCAATCGTTAAAGAAATATTCTCTTATTTACAATGATTGATCCGGGCAAGACTGATCTCAATTCGGAAGACTTATTTTCACTAACAAGAGTAATTTAGGTATTGGTTGAAGTAACTTGAATATCTCGTACCTTTTTCATATTTCAACTTGTTTACCTCACTATTTTTTATTTATATTCCAATCCTCGAAGCATTTTCAAAGAAAATTTATTTTATATATATATATATATATATATATATATATATATATATATATATATACCGAGAAACATAAAATTTGAATTAAAGTGATAGCAATCCCTGTAATAGTTTCTTTCTTCTGGGATGCCTTATTTTTACGAATTGTTTGTTAATATTTTAAAAGCATATATCTATCTTTTTTGTAAGTGAAAACACATACTATTATTATTAGTATTATTATTTATACTCAATGGGTATGTAATGCATACTTTATTTATTTGGGAAGGAATATGAAATGGATAAAGTATTAGGAGTATTATGTTGACATAAGAGTAGCCATATGATCATCACTCTAAATACGTGGGTATTGAACTATATTTTCGTTATTATTTATTTTTGCAGACAATTAATGAGTAAATAGGGGGACAGTTAAATATGTATTTCTTTGATATGTTGGATATACTTGATCTTGCAATTACTCGCCGGTCATTCTCAATAGTTGACCATGTTTGCAAGAGTTACTCAAGGCATTATCTCAGGTAAACTGCGAATACTATTTGAGACATAGAAAATATTAGGTTTTCCTCTTACATTAGAGTATTACTGTGAAATATTTTTATAAATTCTTAACCCCACATTTATTTTCTTATGGACTTAAGTTCGTTAATATCTCTTTCCACAATTGCTAACTTTAATTATGTGCTAGGTTCTACTTGGACATGTATGACGCAATTGCATCAGAAATATTTAGTGGATGTAACACTATAATGGTACCTTCTAATCTTTTTTCTTCCACTACATACTTACTTGTTATCTCAACGTTTGCAGCACTCTGCAAAAAACGTTTTTCAGCCCTGGTAAGCATTGATGGTTAGTAAATGAAAGGTACATTTTTCTCTTACTTGTACCAAAAGACAAATGAAACTTATGCCATTTATCAGGATATTGAATAAAAATAATCTTATTTTATTTGCTAGAGATTAAGACAAATAAGTCTCTTCTTAGATCTAACCCTTCGTCATATACATTTTAAGGAGTGCAAATAAGACGATACAGGTACACATCCACATAAATAAATCAATATAAATGTTTGCATGACAGGAAAGAATATACTGGAAAGCAAGATATGATTTTGCAATAAAATTACAGTAAATAATCACGAAACTAAAATTACAATAGAGAAGTGGATACTAAAGTGTTAACTTGTATAAAAAATTAATGTGTTCTATCCTCACTTCGTGGAATGCAGTATAAACCATATAAACCAATAAAACCATAAGTAATTTCCACAAATATTGAATATTAAGTAGTTAAATATATTGAATATTTGTGGAAGTTACTTAGTGTTTTATTTACGATGTTAACTGGTATATCTAGATTCGTCAATACTAACTTATAAAACTAAAACAAATCCATAAAACAAGTCAAAATTTTAAAGATAACATGCGATGCGATTATAAATACATATTAGTTCAGGACATGAATATCAGGAAGTAGGAATTGGATTGAATCAGGGATTCGTATTCAATGTAAAATTTCATTATTATTGTGGTCTGGAATACTATATCGTTCACCAAGAGCTTACCTACGACTTATCGGTTGGATATAACACTTTCATATCTCATAGTCAGTGTTTTGTGGTTTTTAAACAGAATAAGTAACATCAATATCTCTCAATTTTATGATTTGGCACAAAAATGTCCCGTGATGATCCAGAGCGAGATGTTGCGACACGGACGTCTCCGAATTGACGAGACGATGGTTTGGACCGTTGCTATAGCTACGGAAGGAGATATTTAGACGGCGAAAAAAGAGCACAACATAGTCCGCGAATGTAGGGCAGTCGGGAGAAATGCCCTTGACTTTAGCGGGTCTGAAGGAGAAATAAAGTGACATATATTATGGACGATGGTGACGATGGTGAATGAATAAATGCTCGCCCGGATATCTGGAATTGTGATTCATCAGCGAATAAGTCACGAAAGCGTCTTTCTAAATTAATATGACCATTGCTAACAGTGCAGGTACAAGGTGAGCGCAACAGCAAAACGTGGTCGATAGTGGGCGTGGAGTGGATTTGTTCCTGTCATTTTCACAATATTATCGAGTCAATTTTAACATTGCAACGCTATTTTTTAGAGTTTATTTTCGTAACTCGCTGTCGGAAAATTTCAGAATGAACAACAGTTGAACCACTCATAGGGATGGTAAGAAAGGATTTTACCCCTTTTCTTTAAACATCTTTAGCTAGCTCTTTGAAATTTTCTCTTCAAAACTGAGTGGTAGGGTGAGCTAAAAATATTATTTGTTTTTGTTATAACGCAGCAAAGTTAGAAATAGCGCACAATATTCTTTGTTATTTTTAAGAATGTCACTTGCTCGTTGGCGCTGGGCAATCGTTATGTTCCTTCCTGTAGACTTTTTACCCAATACGGGAATTACATACTCTGCTAAATATATAATGGTATATATAATAGCGATGTATTTTCCTATTATACTTTATTGATTGTATTTTCTTGATTATACTTCGTATGGTAAAAGTATTCCATAACATTTCAAATACTTTTATTGTAAACTGTTAATGGGATAACACCCGTAATAAACATATTATTATTATATATGGAAATCGGCGTTAAAGTTGTGTCTGGGTTGTTAAAATACTCGTAAGCTCACATAAAATCCGAAAAAAATAAATTGGTGATGTAGGCTTACTTTATTGACATTCCGAGCATTTACACTGCTTTTGCTGGAGAAATCGTTCAAACGAATGAATGAATTGAATCAAATTAAATCGAGCTCACGAGTCACTATAGCTACCTACGTTTGAGAGCACCGCCCTCTGCGATAGCTGTTAACTGGTAGCGTGGCCGAGCGGTCTAAGGCGCTGGTTTAAGGCACCAGTCTCCTCGGAGGCGTGGGTTCGAATCCCACCGCTGCCAAATTTTTTCCATGGATATATCGACGGACAAACTCACTCATTATTTCATAATATTATTTACTCGTTTCATTCTGTATTATAGTCATTAATTTTTACTAATATGTTCATGATTCGTCTGTTGTGTCCTCCAAACGCAATTGCGTGCTTATGAACCACTCCTAAGCTACAGTTCTTACTAGAAACTCTTTTCAAGACTTATGAATTGTAATATGGAGCAGCTACTTGTTACTTTAAAACGATTGATAACAAAATAACGCAATTTTCCCGAAGTTATCTATGAAAGAAGACTTGAGTTTAATTTTTCAAAATATTGTTTGGTCCAAGATCTTTCTTTGTGGAGAACCACTGCTTTCAGGAGCTTAAACTATGCAATACCCTATTTAACTTCATCATGATTATATCCATTATTGTTCTTGATTATTTCTATTTGTCTTTTAGTTAATTCCTAATTGCCTAATGGTTGGTATGTACTGCCTTTGTATGAAAAAGAATAGCTCGAATGATTCATGTGTTAGGCTACGATATACTTAACCTAAAACCACACATGTACCTTACGAGCAGCCTTTCGGCGTGTGGCAGTGGGTGCAAGTACCAAATTCTCCTGATGGGGAAGACCTTCGCTGTGAAGTGCTCTTTAAATGGAAAATTGCAAGTCTCTCTTGTATCAAGTATCCAGTGTTTACATTTCCCCTGTAATCCAAGGGGATCAAAAATTTAGTTTTCAAGGGAACCGAGAAAAGTTTCTCAGCGGGGGGCTGTTGTGATCCATATTCGCATCTGGTTGAATTATGATCTATTTTTGCCGCGGCATTTCCCGATAAAACTAGAAAGACGTCAGTTTTGGGATGAGAAAAGTTCGCTCACTCAAGATAAGTAAATAGTTGTAGTAATGACTCTCTTTATATCACTAATTACTTTTTGTAATGCGAATACGAATAATTGAAACTTAAGCGTATTTTATCAACGCCTTTCACGTTTAATTCGTCATGGAATTAATTGCTAAAAGGGTCTATGTAATTATTTACACAATTAATTATGAACAAAAACTTATTTATCATGCCTATATATAATATCTTTTTAAGTAACATGAATACTTCGGATAGTATAAACAATTCTTTAACGTAATGAAAGGGGCAATATCACCAAATTTTTATGTTCTAGGAAATGATGGAATGAAAGAAATGAATTTGCAAATGAAAGTGTGCTGCTTATACCAAAGTTGCACAGAGGTGAAAAATAGTGACTGGGACTCGAACCCAGGTCTCCCAATTTCCAGGCCAGTGTTCTATCCACTTAACTACCGCGCCACGTCCATCTCACATCTGTGAACGGGGTTAATGAGGAGGTTAAGGGCGCTCCACATAGTGGCACCGACTACCAACCGACCCACAAAGTGTTGTTGAAAATATATAAGAAATTGAATTTACCAACTTGAATATGATATAAACGTTAAGAATTTCAAGATACTATCGAGGCTATTTGTCTAGGCGGCTGTTTTCATCTTTAAGACGTATCCATACAAACTTAGCCACAGGCAAGCTGCGATCAAACTCAATAGAAATAAACAAAACACAAGAAAAAGTGCTTCTTCCACAAACTCAATCACGAGCGACCAATGTCAGCAAATCAGCTCAATCATCAGGCATATCGCAATCACAGTGGCTTGAGTAAGGCTGCAAAGAAAGTATCACATATTCTATATTTTACTTTCCTTAAGTGATAGAGACTGAAAATTTTCCTTTTTTCATCAAAATAATCCTCATCGTTGATAATTATAATGAATAGAGGTTAAGTTGGAAAGAGATCAATGAAAACGAAGCAAAAACTTTTGGGTAAATCTCGTAATAAAAAAAACTGCGGAAAGAGAAGCCACACCTAGAAATTATTTATCAAGAAGATGGTGTTAAAAACTGTTCAAACTCTCTAATAGTAAAAGCTATTGGAAAAGATATTTCCAATATTAATAAGACAATCAGTGAAATTAAAAATACTTGAAATTACCGTATTCTTAATACTCTGAATACAAAGTCAATAAAGTATATTAAGAAACACAGTCGATTGAATACTTATATAAAATAACATACTGAAATCGATAGTGGAAGGTGGAACTTCGTAGAAAGCCGTTATCAATAAGAAAGACTTTTTACACAGTAAATTCAATTAAAGTGAATATGCAAGCACGTTTGTGAAACCGGTCGTAATATAATTTTCCGTTGAACAGTCTTCCACTAAATTTAGTTGCCTATCTTAGGTTTCGCATATTTTTCACAACCCCCCTCCTAAGGGTGTTTTCCTGCAGTGGAAATTTTTTCCTCTTAGATTAGGTTTTTTAAATCCTTAAAGTACCGTGTACCTTTTTTGCAAGTTAACTCTTTTTTTACATGTATATGGCGAAGGGTTAGATGTAAGAAGAAACTTTATAGTCTCAATCTCGCTCTAAATAAAGTCCTTTAATTATTATAATTATCTATTTTATTCCATCCTTTCTCAGTACTGCTGGATTACACAAGGGCATGGGTATAAATACCAAGCACTCCCATATTTCTGACATTACGATAATTAATTAAAAACTAAAATTTAAAAATTTCCTTTCAATTTGGCATGATGAAATAATTACAACCTTTTGCATTTTTCTATAGATGTTCTTTTTTAAACTTAAAGTTTCCAGGCTATGAAAGAGTTCTTTTGGGATTATACCTGTAGCCGGATAACATTATGGGCACTAATATAACTTGTTTTATACACCAGGTCCTTAATATTTCATTCGCAAGGTCTAGGTATTTATTATTATTATTATTAGTATTATTATTATTATTTTCAATATGCAATAAATTTACTTATCGCTGATTGATAGCTTTCACATGAGCGCATATTCAAGTTGCGGAATCAGCTCCGCGTGTGGGATTCTAGAGCGCGTCCTTAGCTCATGACCCTGATACTTGCGGCTGGAAATAGCCCCTCCCCAAATAAATCCTCGGAATCTTCCATTTCCTCACTTTCACTTCCTCCCGCGCCTCGCTTTCACTTCTCCTTTATCTATTTCCACCCTTTTTCTTCAATCCTCCATTATGTTTGTCCCTTGGCCTCTTTTTCCCTCGGAAGGTGTGCGTTGACCCAGTTACGCTATAAATTCTCCCAGGACCTTGACACGGATAGCGTATCGAGGAAGGGCCACCGTTTCAGATGTTACTTTTTGTTTGTTATCGAGAGAGATTCCGATTTTGATAGCGGGAGACGATTTTTTTTAGAAAAAGAAATCTTATCGCGAATGACGAATGTTGTGATGACGCCAGGGAATGGCTACAGCGTCCTTTATTGTTATCTCTATGCCGCAGAAACCATTCTTGTTACCACATACTTGCGGTATTTGATGATGCAATAGCATTTTCAGCGAAACTCCCGTTGAATAGTATTTGGAATGTGCGGACATGCGCATATACTTTGTATCAATATTAAGCTAACGCTCCAGAAATCGACTATCTGCAAAGTGTTGCATTTAAACAAATTTCTGCTAATTTTAGAGCAGTTATTAAAATTAATGGTCACGACTCTTTGAAAAATGTGCCGCTATATTTTATTTAGAAAAAGATATGTATTGCATAGTCATTCATTCATTCCATAAACAATTTCATGATGATATCAACACTAAAATATTAAATATAACATGGTACTAGATTTTTAATAACAACGTTTTTTTAATTATCATTAATAATTTAGAAACTTTTCTCACACTCTAGAAATGCTCTCTCGCACTTCCAGGCACCCTTGGTTAACCACTATTATAGACAATAGTATACCTTTTTTTCGATATTGGAAACACTCCCAAAGAAATGCATGTTATTCCCGTTTTTAACAACTCGAAAGCTCTTATAGTTTTAAACGAGTTATAGATAATAGGTTTAAGAGTTTTGCAATTGAAAGTTGTTAGTTTAATCTATATTTTGGCTTATATCTAAAATGTTTACATTATTTGTCGTGAAGTCGTGATAAATATTCTCCGATTTATATCAAAATATACGAAAGGCCTTAAATCATACTTATTTTGACAACACACCTCTGTTTTTGCCTCAAACCGCAATTAATGCTTGATTAAACATGAACTATACATCCTCAAAAAATACTCGTACCTATATCTTGTGAAGAACCTTCATAAAACGAATAAGGGATGATTTGAAAATGGTGGTTCTTTGTTATTTGTTAAAAGTTGATTCCTGACCAAAGTTTTCCAATTTTGAGACCTAAAATTTTGAGTTATAGGCTTGAATACGTAGACGTATAGCCAAATAAATTCAAAATTAATTTTGTGTATATAAATAACCTTTAATACAAATTACGTGAGAGATCCAAGCAATTGAATTTAATATGGGACGAAGCACATTGCGCCGTAGAGTCTACTTTTGCATCACCAACGAATGATTCATCAATCCAAAGCGTATCAAGGATAGAATCAGATAAAGTAAAAATTCGTCGAATCGGGAATTCAAAATTATCACATGCTCGAAAATAATACGCCGATAATTCTCTCGGTTCTCAGAAACATTCGTCGTAAATTGGATTTGATGCAATATGTTTGGGATTCCGATGTTCAATGAGTTCGACTTTGCTTCATAAGCCGCGCACCAGAAATAAATGCGAACTTGAAATTCCGCCAACTCTTACGTGAGACGCGTTGCTTTCTTTACTGCAGAGTGTACTTTGTAATAAGAGTTGCTCAAATGACTGTGTACAGGTATTGCCCTAATGTTTGAGCAGGAGATTGCCGATACAATAACACTTGACTCAGAGGTATACATCGAAGCTTCTATACAAGTTTATGGGACGTTCTGAAAATTATCAAATTAAATTTAGGAGCGATTTTAAGTTTTGGAAAATCAAGTATTGACTTGTCAGAAGCGGAATCTCTAATTCCTCTACAACATTCTGCTTTACGAATCACTAAATAGATTGAAGTTATAATATTATAATATATAGAAGTTTGAAAACATGCAAAAAGATTAAAAATCTTAGTTTTTCCGAGTTTTTGGATCTAGTGAACGGCAATTGCGTCTCATCATTTAGTATTTGGCCGGTCTTTGTGGGACTCTGAAGTATGACAATTGAGTAATTATGCCGGAAGATTCGAAAATACTTTTGGTCAACCAAAATAAAGTGGTGTTAAGAGATTTAATTTGGTACCTTTAATTAATTTAATAATAATAATAATTTAATAATAAAATTTTATAGCGTTATTTTGTGGAAAGCCATTGAAATGATGAAGAAAAATCTTGGTAATTTTTTACTCGATTTTTCTAAAGATTTTTTTTTATTTTTCCAACACGTGGCTATTTAAACTGTGCAAAAATATTTTCTGTACCGGAAGATGCTACTCCGTTAGCGAAACCGGTCGTGAATAAAAATATCGCGTGGAAAATTAGGAAGTTTTTTCTTCATTACTTCCTATTCTATATGATCAAAATGCGAATAGTTTACAAGTAAGCATTTCTTTCAAGCTATTCCATTTCAGGGTAAGCACCTATTTTTATTCGTTTATTCAGAATTTTAAGAAGTGTGTACCAGCGTTTGCTTCTAAAAAAAATAATTTTCACAAGAACTCAAAAATACAATCAAAACAAATATATTCAACACGGAGGAGATAGAAAGCAATTGATGCCATATAATACAAATAGAAATTTAAAAAATACAGAAACATCGAAATTATCGCCATTCGTTTTTACGGGCATGGAATCCTCCTTTCTTCGCAGGATTTATAAAATCTATCCTTAAACCATCGTAATCAAACACTTAGTAACTTCCACAATTTTATTTCAAACGACCAGTTTCGTCAACGAGTTGACATCTTCAGGTACATGTACAGAAATCTCCCGACATACATCCGTTTGAAATAAAATCGTGCAAGTTACTAAGTGTTTAATTATGATGGTTTAAACTGCATTCCAGGAAGTGAGGATAAAACATATTAATTATAAATCTATCCTTCTTACGAATACGTAATTCTCTTAAGCAATGTTCACTCTCAGAAAAAATGGGAGCAAAAATACGAATGAACTTTTCTGGGACGCCCGGTGAATTGGTCCGGGGGGAATTCGTACGCCGGGAATTCGCACGCGGGGAATTGATCCCCCGCGCTGATGTTGTACTACCAACCCAACCCCCCCGGTTACTTTATTTATACATTAACCAATAATCAGGGCGTGTAGATAATAATAAGATTGAATAAGAGTAGTACAACATCAGCGCGGACTCATTCATTCTCTCAGACTTGAAATCTGAACAATAGTTTGGCCTTTGTTTATCGTATTTTTATATAAAAAGAATCATAAATACCACTAAAAATGTTGCATTCCACTTATTTATAAAATTAACCAATAATCAGGGCGTGTAGATTAACATAAGACTGAAAAACAGTAGTACAACATCAGCGCGGGGGATCAATTCCCCGCGTACCAATCTGTCAGGAGACCAATTCCCCGCATACTAATTTCCCACGGACCAATTCACCGCCCACGCTTTTCTAGGTTTGATGTTCCTTCGAGGGAAAGCTGATCAAATAAGATCCTGAAGGTTAGAGATTTAGAGAAAAAAGGCTAAATAGAATATGCCGATACCTTTCAGGATGTTATTTGGGCAGTTTTTTCTCGGAGAAAATCAGCATATGCATGAATTAGTCTGATAAACAAATTGAGAGAAAAAGAAGTCCAACATTGTGTCGATGACTTTCTTTCGACTCTCTTCGAACTCGGTTTCTGGAAGAAACGTAACGGGATCAGGGGAAAACAAGGAATTCCTAGCGAGAGAAAGTAGTAAACAGCTTTTCCTCGACTCAAAGCTATCGCAGCTCCTGCGTAATTATTTAAAATAAGGCACCATTTCGTAAGTCGAATGTTTGCTGTTGACGTATGGGAATCTAAAACTCAGCAGAGGACCGCGGCGCCGAATTTCTTCTCCGCCTTCATCAGCTCTTTCCCCAGAGACGTGCGATAAATCCGCTCTTATAAATGACCATGACTAAGGGCCAGTTGGTTTTGAACCCTGATTTCGTCCCTGGATTATAATTAAACCAAAAAGAGATGTTGCAACAAGCATTCTCAATCCACTTGTAGCATTTCTCTTTGGTCAGTAATGGATATGGAAAGATATATAAAGAATAGTACCGCTGTAACTGAAATATTTCCTCCTTGCATAAGCTAAGGGAGTGTAGAGAATAATTTATTTCTTTAATAAGTTTTTTATTAAGGCGAAATTGAGACTGAAAAGTCTCTCATTCCATCTGAGCTAACGTCAATGTTATTATACATATAAAACGTTTTGTGTTGGCGAATAGAGATAGAGAGGAAAACTTTAGAATGAGTAAATGTAAAAGAACCTAAGGTGATATCTTAGGAATAAAGATCCACTGCAGGGAAACACCCACAAAGAAGGGGGTGTGAAAAACGTGCGCAAACCTTTAAGGTCTTTTAATTATTAAATTAAATTATTTCATTTTAAATGAAAATATATTATATTATAAACGACTTTTGATGGGTATCATTTAACCTTAATAATCCTCAAAATTTCCTTACATGAATTGGTACTTGTTAAAACTATATTTTTTGCTAAATGAATGCTCTAAAACACTCGAAATACCAAAATCCACTGTATCGGCCTCTACTTCATGTTGTAGGAAGAATAAAAAACTTATGCACGAATCATATGTATTTTTTATTCTTCCTTCATCACTTGAAATACGTTTAGTAAATGTAGCAAAACATTTGTCCTGTTTTTATCATTGCGAAATCTCCCTTTTCGACATATCGTCAACCACTCAAGGACCACAAGCTCACTATTTAAATTTATAATGCCTCTTTTATCCTTAATCCTCATCTTTATCTAATTCACATACAAAAAAGACCAAAATCTTCAATTTAGGATACATTTGATTATTTTATCCATTTTCATGAAATTCCTTTTTTTCATCCAGGTATTCCCACTTCATCCAACAGCTTCATGTATGATTTCTGCTCGGGAGTCCATCGAATGATAAAAGAATTGTTCGATGTGTCTCCATGTGATTCCAAAGGATGTCAACAGCTCTAGAGGATCAGAATCAATGGGGTTCCCAGTAGACAGGATAAAAAATTTCTTGAATTCTTTTTTAATTTATTTAAATTTTCTGCTATAGAATATTTTCTCGTAAATGTATTTCTCTCTCATTTGCTATTTACAGATAGCTTTAATTTGACTAAAACGTTAATTACATATGCATTCTTATTGCATGCATGCTAAATAGGAAATATCCTTGACTTTTTACATAAATTATTAATATATGCACACGTAAATATAGGTAGGTTTTGGGCTTGTGGTATGGGTATACAGGACCAAGTATCTTTTCGATAGGTATATTTTATTCAAAACTGCGATTACTGCTTCTCCTGTAACTCACAAACATGATTGAAAATGTGATTTATTTCAGCTATTACATTAGATAAAGAAATAATGCTCGCGTAAATATCTCGCATCAATATCCTTGAAAACTCGGATTTTTTTTCTAATTATAAAATCATGTTAAACAGAATTATTTTCGATGTGTCTGTATTTTGAAAGTTCATTTCTTTGCCTGCCCAAATAAGTTGTGAGAGTTAAATCGTATTTATGATAGCGAACTATTTTCCTTAATGAAACACCAGACTGTTCGCTTTAACACCAGGAAAATTTGAGTATTTCGTTGAAGATCTTTCACCTTTTCATGAGTGGAATGAGAGGATAGGTCTTCATCAACAATGGCCTTATTAAGGTCAGAGGAAGTGGATGCCGAGTATTCCATCAGATGCGATTTTAGGGCCTCAGACCTCATTTTCGTTAACATGGAAACTTCTTACGTAGATATCGACAAGTGAGTCACCCTCTATAGATATCTTAAAAGTTTCTCGACATTGGCTGAGTCTGTAGAGATTGTCCGATCTGGAAAACACGGAGTTGAACATCTTTGTCATTCCCACTTTCTTTTCCAGAAACAGGAACTGATAGCAACGTTTTCTGGAACGTGTACATATTTCTTGGCCTCATTTTCCCAATGTATAGAAAATATGTCATACGAGAATTTTCTAATGCGTATCGTAAATTTGAGTTACACATTTAATACAATGCAATACGATTGCTTGTAGTCTAATGCTCCCTAAACCCAACCTTTTAGTATTGAAGTAAGGGTACAGGCCCTGTAGGGATGCCATATTGGATGAAAAGCATCGAGGGGTCAATGTTTCGATGCGTGAGTACTCACCATCCACTTATTCGTTGATGAAAACATCGATTTGCCGAGTGTTTTATGTGAATGAATAAGGAGGACTGTCCTCTCCAAAAGGCTAATAATTTAATAAGGTAAAATTTCATAAATGATACGCAGATATTTTTCCATTAATTTATTTTTGAAAATATAGAACATATTACTATTTCTTGTATATACTTATGAAGTGAAATGAAATAAGCAGTAGTTGATGAACTTCTTCGTTAACATAATGCAGGCTTGATAGTATCAATAAAATCTTCATTAATCGAAGAAAAGTAGGATTAAAACGTTTTAACATCCCAATATCCCATATTTATGGAGGTAAGAAACACTCTTTGCTCGATATGCAATGATTCCAACCTGCTCCTATTCACCACCAAGTTGACAGCTCATACAAGCCTAGTTAGTCTAAGTGACTAGTTTTATTTCTCGTCCCTTTCAACATTAATTTGAAGTAATGCATTTATTGGTCAACAAAAAACATCAGTTCCCGCTCCTTTTCCAAAACATCAGGGCGGTGTTGAGTATTTTTAAAACATCGAGTCGATGTTCCATCGATTGTATTACCACTCGATGTTTTCGATGTATCGGCAAAGAAAAATCGAGTAGTCCGATACATCGATGTTAATGTGACAGAATGTGAAGAAATCTCCTCTATCCTGTACATACTTAGCTGATGTTGCTCCTGCTCTTTCTCTCAACGTATAAGATGCTTTCTTTGTCTTTGTACGTAATTATTCTGTCTTTATACCTAATAATTCTCATCTGATTCTTTTTTACTTTCTCCATATACGAAGTATAGAGAAAGTATTGTTTTCATGAAAAAATTCGACTTCGAGATTTCAACGGAAATACATGTTTGGGGTCCCTAGAACACGTTTTGACCATTTTCGGAATGATGTCTGTGTGTATGTGTGTGTGTGTGTGTGTGTGTGTGTGTGTGTGTGTGTGTGTGTGTATGTGTGTGTGTGATAGTGGGCGCTCTAACGTGAAAACGATTAGTCGTATCAAAACCAAACTTCATATATAGTAGTGGTGTGTGTGCTGTCAGAGTTGATTAGTTTTTGGAGTAAATCGGTCAACCGGAAGTCGAGCTTTATTCATTAAAGCTCATTTCCGGTTTTCAAAATATCTCCATAAATATGATATATACGTGTATTGTATTGCTTATAAAAGTTTTAGATAATGTAATTTACTATAACTTTTGTATTTAATATATTTTTGTATCACCGCTTGATTAGGAGTTATTCGTGAAATACCGATAAACCGGAAGTAGCTGATTATGTACTTTGTGGGCGCTCTAACATGAAAATTGTTTGTTTGATCAACACCAAATTATATATATAGTATTTTGGTTTGTGTGTTTAGAGTTGATTAGATTTTGGAGTGAATCGGTTAACCGGAAGTCGAGCTTTATTCATCAAAGCTCATTTCCGGTTTTTTAAATATCTCCATAAATATGATATTTAGGTATATAGTGTTATTTATAAAAGTTTTAGAAAATGTAATTTACTATGACGTTTGTATGAAACATATTTTTGTATCACGGATTGTGTAGGAGTTATTTGTGAAATACTGATAAACCGGAAGTAGCTGATTATGTACGTTGTGGGCGCTCTGGGCGCTGGGGCGAAAGGCCACTTCATCGTTTTTCATCGAATATGTCCTGAAAAACATTATTTATAATGTTTGTGACGTAAAAGCTAATAATATATATAAATTAATCACTCATCTTCAAAGTTTAGATGGGATATAGAGTTCGAAATTACTGTCGTAGATAAATATTTACATCTTATATATGGAGAAAGTCATGTGCTGGCCACATCAGATTTTTTAACTTCTTTTCTTACTTAGAATTACCTAAATGTCTATGTTATATACAATTTTGACTAGTACATACTGTATGCATTATTTTGATACTATTTTTTTATAATATTCTTTTATTTTTCCTCATAATGTACATTTTCCTTGTTTTTCTATTTTGTTTTTTATGTTACTTTGTATATTGCTATCTCTTTTTAAATGTGAACTGATTCTTATTTATGTATCGCATGTAAGTCTTTATTGGTAGTGTATTTATTTATTTTTGAATGGTTTTCTCTTCTCTTATCTTTTAGCTATTACTATCGGTAGGTTTGCGCAGGTTTTTCACACCCCCCTTCCTTGTGGGTGTTTTCCTGCAGTGGATTTTTTTTCTTAAGAATCTCTTAAGTTTTTTACATCCATAATTCGTCTAATTATTTCTACTTCTTATTTTATAATTAATGACGATGGGTTGGATGGAAGAAGAGACTTTGAAGTCTCAATCTCGCCCAAATAAACTCGATTTATTATTATTATTCATCCATCCCTAATCCCAAATTGTATTTAGGCTAAAATAAATACTATGAAACTTAGTATTATCCGCTTTAATGAACTAGAGATAAAGAGAGGAGAATAAATTCACTCTTTTTACTCGTTATCATAAAGTTTTAATCCTTTCTCAGCTGGGAGTGCTTGGCTTGTTTGTATTCACCTCGAAGGCCGGTGGGAAATTTACCCCCTTTAGCATCAGTTACCAAGAGCTAGTACAAGGAATGAGGCTATAGTAAGGTAGCTTTCCCTTGCTTTCTTCACCAAACCAAAACACTATAAGCGGTACACGTAAGTGAAGTACCAAGACTATACAAGTAACACATTTCCTAGTGCAATCATTTAATCAATCGATTCGGCCGAGATGTTGTGGAAAGACATAATTGAAAATAGATTTTTACTTTTCCACAAAGGTTTTTATTTAGGAACTACCGGTTTCGGTACATTACCATCGTCAGGTTCACACACAACTGAATCATCAAACTGCCGTAGCATACATTGTAATTTACCCTCCCACTCCCCATCCTACCTCCTGATTGGTTGTCATTGTACTCGTATGTATGTCTATTTCCAACTTCTACATTGTATTTTATCTGTCATCACCCAAATTACAATGTATGCTTCGGCAGTTTGATGATTCAGTTGTGTGTGAACCTGACGATGGTAATGCACAGAAACCGGTAGTTCCTAAATAAAAACCTTGTGGAAAAGTAGAAATCTATAAATAATAAATCGTCTTTATTTGGGAGAGATTGAGCTGTAAAATTCTCTTCTTCCATCTAACCCATCGTCATTAATTATAAAATAAGAAGTAGAAACAATTAGAAGAATTGTGGGTGTAATAAACCTAGGAGATTCTTAGGGAGAAAAAAATCCACTGCAGGAAAACACCCACAAGGAAGGGGGGTGTGAAAAACCTGCGCAAACCTACCGATAATAATAACTAAATGATAAGAGAAGAGAAAACCATTCAAAAATCAATAAATATACTACCAATAAGTACTTACATACGATACATAAATAAGAATCAGTTCACATTTAAAAAGAGATATCGATATACAAAGTAACATAAAAAACAAAATAGAAAAACAAGGAAAGTTCCTAAATAAAAACCTTGTGGAAAAGTAAAAATCTTTTTTCAATTGCAATAATTATTATTATTGGGGGTCTTTATTACAGATCATTCACTCGCATCTTACTAGTTTTTTCAAGCCATCGTCGCTATGAACCAGAATGTTGTAAAAATAGATGGTAGATATATATTCTCCATTCTGAACCAAAAAATGGCAATTAAATTTTAAAATGGTTGCAGGAATCATGGAGGTCCACCTTGAAGTTGTTAGAATACATTGAAAACGTCTTTATCGGGCGCAATTATGACTAGGAAGTCCTACCATCAATTTCACTCTTGTCCAATACACGTGATAGCAGAAATATGATGATGAGAATGTAACATAAACAGACTTTTCACAATTAATGTGGAAATAGAGGAAATATTGAAAGAAAGAATGATTCTCTCCGCAGTGAATAAAATACTTCCGATTTCGATCACAGAAAAAATATCCACTGCAGGAAAACATTCGCATAGAGAAGTTGCGGTTTTATCATTCCTTCGTAAATCACACCTCTAATACGTCTTCTCAGTTGATTGTTACTCATATTTCACTGCTGTAGTAAAAAATGCTCCATAGGTGTGATTTTATGGACCGTTTCTTATTTAGTAGTTATTGGCAGCCTCAACAACTTGCAGGTGTTTTTCTGATAGAATTCTTTATTCAATTGGGATACTCTGCTTACCTTTGGCTTTTTCCATTGCTAGCCTACTTTTTTTGCCTTAAATTCCTTCATTAGATGTTTCTGTTTCTTACCTTTGCTATAAAATATGATTTCCCGGAAGTCATTCGTTGGGCGAAATAAGATTTCATATGAGTTCTCAACCGTTTTAACAGATGATAGAATCCCACAAACTGCATGACTTATCCTGTTAACCGCTTGGTCATGCAATGCACATTCAAAATTTCAATTCATGGAAAATTTTTGTTTTCTTTGAACAGTCAGTGCGTAATACTGGGTTTGCATCAGCTCTTTGCTGGTTAAACCACCTATTACTTAGTCTAAGTAATTGTAAGTTGACTTCTTCATTTTTTTCACCTTGGTATGTGACTTTAATACTGCAAGTTCAATTATAATATCAACTATAATCAAGAGTCTACTGTATTTTTTAATGCAGCCGAATTTTTCATTTTCGGTATGTGACGCATTCAATGAAATACTTAGCTAATACACAAATAACGAAATCAGGCTTAATTGTAAGCCTGGCAAAAAATTTCATCTGATATAAATGATTTTTTGTTTCTTATACAAAACTTGTGCAATAAGCTGTATACATATTTCATGATTGCCTATAAACAACATGATGACTGTGTGATAATATATCTACTTGCAGCATTGTGTATGTTTCGACCACCTCGGATTATTCTTTAGTACACAAACATGTGGGAACACATATCGTAGCTGACGTTCACAAACTCGTATTCGATAGGGCGTTCGAAATTAAAAATAATTAGTCAAGACAAATGATATTTATCTTGTCTGTCTGTAAAGTATTCAGTCCGAAGGTCGGTTGGTACCTCACCCCCTCCGACATAAGCTACTAAGAGCTTGCAGAGAGGAATGAGGTTCACTAGGCAGGATGAGGAGTGAGGTAGTTTGCCCTTGCTTTCCTCGCTGAGCTGAGCTGCTATAAGCGGAATATGTCCACGCAATTGAAGCACAATGACGCTATGAGTAACACTTTTCTTGGCAGTTCATAAGAAGAGACCTTGATTAGTGTAATTATTCACTCATAACTCACTAGCTTTCATTTCATCACAGCCCTGATCAATACTGGGACAAAAGAAAATGAAGGATGTATTTTTCTCTATCCTGTTCCACATGACAGATGAAAATATTCCATTTATCAGAATATGGTAGCAGGAATAATATCTTGTAGTGGCATTTTTATATCACAATTGCGTTTAAAATTATAAGAATTTTCCAAAACAAGAATACTTAAAGGGCATCAATAAAAATTTAATTAATAAACAAACACTCACCCAGTATCTGTTCATTCGAGTTGAATGCTTTACAAGGTTATATTACAAAGCTATGGCTAGCAAAATTTTCAAAGATTTTACACTGAAAATTCAAACACCGGGAAGGCGATTCAGATGTCTTTCAGTTATTTCATACGAACAAGTGATCGTATGTGCTCGAGATTCAGAGATATTTAGTCTCTGCACCAGTTCATGTAGAAGACCAGCATCAATGCCATGTTTTGAATGCAGATTATATTGGAAGATAATGATACAGATTATCTCGATCTCGTTTTCAAACTCACATGGGCATTTGCTTGCGGAATGGTATCTAATTTTGGATAGACAACATTCCCAAATTTTGGGAAGTTCCGCATCAAGGAAGTAATTGGATGTTTTCCCCTTGTGTCTCATGGACTTCTGAAACAATTTCCTCGTCCATTCCTCGGTTTACTCGGTGATATTAGTGGGCGGAAACCAATTTTTTCTCCTCAGGAGCTCAAGGTTAGTGGAATGTAATATTTCCTAATCTTGCGTCAGATTCCTAGAGCAGGTTGGAGAGTTGTGGAAAAATTGGCTCTTAACACATATCGTTTTAGATACAAGGAGAGTAAACCGTCAATTTATTAGTCTAAATTACGGCAAGATAACTGACATTGACCTATTTAGAGATAATAACAGTAGGCACGTCCTCGTAAGGAAAATATCAATGATTCTTACTCTGAAATTTTCTATTTGGAATGAGAAAGACATTCTCTGTAAAAGGTCACTATCTCGATTTCACTAGTAGCAGATTTCTTACGATATTATTTTGAAGCTGACGAATTGTACTCTTAAAGGAAACGATAGTTCTTATGACCAAGAATTATTGAGATAAATGAAAAGCGATTAGATACCAATTGCAGTGCAAACTGAGATAATAATGATGAAATAAAGAAACGGAGAGCGTTTTAACCATATAAACACAGTAATTAATAGAAAAAGACTTAAAGCAAAATTAAATCATATTTAACAAAAGCAGTAATACGATAACGTTTATTAGATAAAGAAAATTACGGAACAAATTAATTGAGAATGTGGTAATAACGTATTTAAAATCCTTTATCCTAACGATACACATATTCTACTTACTACTAAAGCTTTTATTCCTTGGCGATTTTCGCGGTGTCATTCACATCGATTAAGAGTCGTTAATCAAGATTACTGTTGCTGTAGAATCTATTTATTGACAATTTTACTATTACATACGTATGGAATAATATATTTTACAATTTATTATAAAATTCCAATACTATTCTTTTTATTATTAGTTTTAATATATAATATTGAAAATCCATCTATTAAAATAAACATACGAAACAATCTTTTTAGGCTCCCTCATAGCCAAGCGTACTATGCCTTTGGAGAAAGGGGTACCGGATTCGATCCCCAGTGGTAGCCTGCACATGCGAATTACCAAAGCTGTTAAATTACTTTAGACAAGTACTACTCCTAATTCTAGAAATTCTGTTTACCAGCTATTTACTCATAGTCCTGTCAGAACTGATGTTTATAATCATGAGATGGCAATGTATGGAAAATCTTTCTTGTTACTCGCGTATTACACTTGAAATTATAGAAAATATTTCTGATATCGTGGAGTAGACCTTCAGTGAAGCTCCTTTTAGTATCAACTATTTAAGGACAGCAATGTAGGCAATATATTACATAACATTCCTCGTGGTTATGTAAAGCAATGACGCGATCAGAGCGTTACTTGAATATAATTAACTTCTAATGCCTCTGCCTTTTCTATAGCTATCAATTTGGTTTGTATTGTGGAGTGGCTAAAAAGTAATACTGATATACCCTTTGAAAATCGTCCCGTAATTAAATTCGACCTTACCATTTTCTGATAGCTTAAATTTATTCTCTTTTGTTGTAAAAATGTTATTTTTAATTCAAAGAACAACTTTCAAGCAATAATAAAGCATTTAAATTTTTATGGGCTAAAATATTTTACAAGTCATACGTAACCGGAAGCTTAATTTCGTCACTCTTTTTCGGAGACATAGTTTTTATCTGGAATCCGGCCACGAAATAGTATTTGTTCATAAAAATTTCAACTTTCATCAAATTTCTAATTCCAATTTATAATTTTGTATTTCATTCTCCATTTAGTGTTGATATTTAGCCATAGACATCCAAAGTTTGTATCTCTCATAATTTGTTTTTACATCAACGTAATATCAAAACTAGCATAAGCATCAGTCAGAAAAACCTCCCCTTTAGGTGTAAAGAAAGAAATTTTGGAACGCGGCTGTTAATAAATTAGAGGTTTAAAATCGCCAAAGGCCGTCTTCCTCGTCCCATCCCCCGGTAGTCCGAGAAAACAAGAAAGGAATGTCGCACTTTTATGATGCCGAAAGCGCTTTTCAAAGGCGATGCCTTCGTTCTCATGGGTCCCAAATACAATTATTTCTTTGCTTCTCGATTCACAGAATTTTGATGTTTTACTGATTTTATGATCAGAGCTATAAAAATCTGTATACACATTACAGATAGAAACAAGTTTCTGGCTAAACGAGGTGTGTAAAATACACATCGTGTTGAAATATAAAAAAATCGCTGATATCGCAAAATATGTGTTTATAAATCGCGTTTTAAATGTGTATACAGATAATCTTGAACCTATTTTAGCACGTTTTTGTGAGATTCGCGTTGATTTTTGCGAAATTACACTGGTTGTGAAAGTTTAGAAAGAAATTTTACAAAATATTTTAAAGTTGCCTTTTATATTTCTTTTAATTTCCCGTCTTAATGATCATCGTTGGAGAATAAAATTATTTTCGCAATACAATGGCGAACCCTTAGCTTGGAGAGAAATGTACGTAAAGCGATGCAACTATCAAAAATAACTATCCCGATTGATCTTGAGTTTCAATGCTCGTCGGTGAAACATGTACTTAGTACGGATTACCTTACCACGATTTTACACACGATCACACTCATGATTCACGTTAATTTTGCGCATTAATTACTCTGGGGATCAAAGTTGAACAAAAGTTTATTGTTTCTTTTAAACCTGTCTTTAGTATTACAGGAATTCCATTTCTAATGGTTACCGTTGCATAATGACATAATTACATGAAATACAAACGCAAAAAAACGACTTGTAATTTTTTCTTGTAACTGTTTAAGTTCTTTTTAAATCCAGTGGAAAATTTATTTGTTCATACCGCTGTATCTATTCCATAAACTGATAAATTTTTAAAAATAGCGTTGATGGTTTCGGCCTTCACTTGGTAAGTAAGCAAAGTATCTCGACAAGACAAGGCATATTTCGTCACCATTCTGGGGTAGGGAACAACAAAGGGGAGGCTAAGGGGGAACACAACATTGTTGTCACCCTGAACGGTGACTGCATATACTTTGTCTTGTGAAGATACTTTGTCTGATGATGATGCTATTCATCGGAACCATGGTCGTGTGTGTATGTATTTTGTGGTTGTGTGTATATTAAAATATTGGATCTATTATAGTTTTTATTTTTTTGATGAGTTTTTATTACATTAGCCACATATTTTATCTTACCTTGGTCAGACCTTACCTTGGTCAGACCCCTTCTGGAATATGCGGCAAGTATATGGGATCCGGCGGATGAAACGTGTACTCGCGAACTCGAGAAAGTGCAGCGTAAAGCGGTTCGTTTTGTTAAGAAATGCTACGATAAAAAAGCAAGCGTTACAAAAATGCTCTCAGACGTAGGTTGGGAATCCTTGAAAGAAAGGAGATTGGAAGCTAGGCTGCGATTGCTTAATAAATTCAGGGAAACTACATTTTCCAAAGATACAATCGGTATCATGCAACCCCCCTGCTACGTCGGTCGATCCGATAATGACCGTAAGTTAAGAGAAATAGATGCTAGGACGAATCGTTTCAGAGATTCATTCTTTCCGCGAACAATACGTGACAATAATCGAATAAGGAAGTAATTTAGATTCAACTGGTGTTTACACCCCCTGCCACACGCCGAAAGGCGGCTTGTAGGGTATTAATGTAGATGTAGATGTAGATATTTTCCCTTCCATTCTATAAAGCGTTTTATTTATATTTTTCGGGGACACATTTAGCTTTTTTAAATTGAACAGATTCAATCAGCTTAAAACTTAGCGCTGAGTTACGCAAGAAAACACTCTGAGGCAACGAAACTGTCAAATAGCTAAAAGTAACTTGCAATACAAGACTCTTTGAAGCGTTCGTTTCGCTGTCTGGGAAACAGGTTCATTGATTTCAATTATCGGAACTTGTCATCAATATCTGGTAGCGTGGCCGAGCGGTCTAAGGCGCTGGTTTAAGGCACCAGTCTCTTCGGAGGCGTGGGTTCGAATCCCACCGCTGCCAATTTTTTTTACCGGCTGCAGTGGCGTAGTGGTTAAGCATACTAGCACTCCAACGCCTAGGACCTGGGTTCGAATCCCGGCTAGTTGGATTTTTCTCTCTAGGGAATGGTTATGTGTCTTTGTAAATAGTAATAATTATTGAAATGGATGTAATTGGGGTGTTCCTGTTCCCATTAGAAAAGTTATTATTATTAATCGAGGTTCCCCCTTTTCATCGGTTGTTGGTTTCGGTTTTCGATTTCGGTTTTCGGTTTCGGTTTTCGGTTTCGGTTTTCGGTTTCGGTTACGGAGGTTTTCGTCTGCTATACAGGGGCGTGAATTTGTTCTCCTTAACAGCAGATCGTTCCTTTCGATTGTGTCGCAAGCTGCGAAGGTCGCGCCAAAAGCGCCATTGGCGACGTGACCGACATCAGCGTCCTTCCAAGTGGTCCTCACCCACGCCATTTCCGTTTCGCGGCTCCCTTTTTAGGGTCAAGATGAACACTGACCAACCTCAGCCCCTTTATTAGACTGGTGCCTTTCCTTCGAATACAATGAAGAATTCTGCTGAGAATGAACTTCGGTCAAAGTTCGATAAGATCGCCTCTCATATCCTGCTTTCTACGTAAAGCTCTGACAAATACTTATCTTTCCTATCAGCTGCTAATTTAAACAAAACTTAAACAGCTACCTGTATTTTTCATTACTCACCGCTTTCCTTCAAAGCATTTCCGGGTCACCATAATTTATTGCCAAAACGGAATCCACCATAGAAATTCTGTATTTTTTATTATTTATTTATTTAAGTATTGAAGTCATCAATTGGCGAAACTCAATTAGAAATGATGTCAAAATAACTGTAAAGTTTCAAAATATTTTTTGAACTTTAAAAAGTTTTTTTAATGTCCATTGAATTCCTGTAATTAACACACCTAATAAGTGAACGTATTAGTTATTTACTCTTACACACTAGTCTGCGTTCTATTATTATTTAGCATCTCGCTTACATTTGTCTGAAGCCAATAGTTTTCGACTCCCACAACTTAGTTCGCTGGATAAATGGTATATATGTAAATCCACGAAGCTGAACAATGTAACATCATTTCTGTAGTCACTACCGCTATAAAAGTTGATGTAGTTCCAGGCTTTTCTAATCCGTAAACTTGCGCTCTCGGCTTAACCCGGTAACGCCTGGAAAAAAAATTTTCTTCGAATTTAATTATAATCAAGTATGTTAATACGTATTACTATCTAAGTCAATTTATCCAATCCTTTTTCTTTTAACATCATTAGTTACGGAGATATAGCCTGGTACCATATGGTACCGCTAGGCGCTTGGGGGTATAAAATTGAAGGTTTAAGGAATTTTCGGAAATTTACAGCTAGCTGAACAAACTATTTATTGTTTTGTATTTTTCCGCTTATTTTTACATTTTTAACATGAAATATCATAAAAATTATAAGAATATGTTTAAACAAATTATTGCCCTAAGATTTTAAAAATTATATAAATTTTACAGGAATCCTCAAAGTCAAAAATAGTGAAAGTAAATAAACAGTTTGCCATTGTGGCTTCATTGTATTACTGCAGAATGTGGAATTTTGTGAAACAGTCAATGCATAGCCCTACATTACATTTTCCGTACTCCGTTCGTGTTCTGCTCGTACAATTTTCATGGGCACACCTTCGCCTCTGGGTGTCCGATTGCACGAGGTGGTTGTACCCATCGTACCTTATTTCATCAGAAACACTGGAAAGAAAACCCGCTTTTAGTAATCATATACAGACTGTTGTATGTCAAAATATTATCTCATGATTAGTTTACATACATCATTCCAATTTCACTGCTTATGGACGCAGGTAAACGTCCTACAGATTTCGGCGTATTCTTGGTAAGTCTGCGCAACTACCCATCGGAACTCTAACTGGGTTGTACTTTTCCCTGTTTTCCTCGTCAACAACCATGCATTGTGCATCACGGAATCAAGCATCCACGTAAAAATGGGCCACCACCATTTCTTTCCTCTGACACCCACACGATAAAGAGAAATATTCCAGTCCATTCAATCTGTGCCCCCATAAATTTATTGTATTTCTCTAAAACATCGCGGGCCGTGGCGCAAGTAGTCTTTCTTTCTCACTTTTGGAGAATCTCCCAACCCCAGATATCGGATTAATTCCGTGACATGAGGACATAACCGAAACGACAGCATTGTCCACCCATTTCTCCTCGAGAATGTTGTTTTTCACGGATCTTTTGGCCTCAAAAGATACTCGCTTTAACTTTGCTAATTCCTTAGAGAGCTTTAGAGAACATTTTTTAGGTATTTAGATTTAGATATATACCCCGCGAGCCGCCAGAGGCGTATGGCAGGGGGGAAGAATTCTATTTTCCCTCACTGTTCCTGTTGCACCATAATTCCTTCCGCGAAGATATTTCACTAAGTCGTAGTTCGTGAAATAATTATCAAAATAGAATCGGGAAGGTAACTCTTTCTGTTTCAGTTCATCTGTCATTCCAACTAAATGTTCTGCGGCCTTTCCTAATTCTTTCTCGTAGCTTTCCACTTTCCAGAGACTATTTCCCTAATAAGTTTCAAAATTTACAAGGTATCCATCTGGGGTATTGAGACACCAAACCTTATAACCAAATCTTATGGGCTTCCCTCGAATGAATTGTTTCCATCCATGCCTCCCAAAATATGAAACCATGGACTCATCGAAACTTAAGCACTACTCTCTTTGAAATATTCACTAATTTTTTTCTTTAACATATTCATAAGAGGGCGCAATTTCCACCTTCTATCGGAGGTATCAACAGCAGTATTGTCTCAGCAATGAATAAATCGGTTAATATGCAAAAATCTATCTCGCCTCATTGACTTATAAACAAGTTAATTCCTTATGCCGTAAGCTGCATCCCAATAGTGCCTTTTACTAGGAACCGTATTGTACTCACTGAGGAAGAGAATTGCAACAAACAATTTAATTTCCTCAGCTGTTACATTCGGATTTCCACAATTGCAGAACAGGGCATACTTATTCGATTCCATCACCAGATGTGAAACGACTTCTTCGTCAAAAAACGCTCAAAAGCCTGGGTTGGGGACACCTCACGAAAGGAAGAGTAATCAGGATTAGGAAAAATCGCGTCATGGACGGTGATGTCTTTATCATCCCAAAGGATCACCTGTTCGCGTGTGTGAGGTCTCTTACGTAGTTCAGCTTTCCAAACGCTCCTTGGAAGTGTAACTTAGAATAAGGAGTAAAAGGCGCAAATATTGCTCGGTTGTTCGCGATGGAGAAACGGAAGGCCAAAACAATACTAAATCTTTCCCGAGTTGTCTCAGGTCGCGTGTTCCTCGCTTTTTGCCAGCCATCTTCGGAGTTTACGGTGGTATTCCCTTCCGCCACTCCTCATCTATTAGCTTATTTCGCTCCTTTAGAGAAATGGTTCATTTTTACAACCGGACCCAAAATCCGTCTCTTCCTAATCCGGTCATGGGTGTACGTCAAGAGCCCGAAAAGGGTAAATCCATACCTCAGAATTCAGCCTAAATCATCGAAAACGACTAAACTAGATATATTTTTGGGGTGCACATAAATGAAATGCAACTATATTCAAATATTTATTTGCAATAATATCGCAAGTGCAAAAGAAATCCGATAGAAATGTCGTAGCAGAAGAAATTTCCACTTCCCGCATAAAAGTATAACGGGAACCGCCTAGCGGTACCATATGGTACCAGCAAAATGTAACTCATTGTAACTTCATTATAAATAAACTAGCAACCTAAAATTCTAATTGCATCTATAGCTAGATGTATTGAAATTTGATACCACTTGAAAAAATCTCGTAGATAGCCACGAAACTGGAAATATTAAAAAAAATCGGAAGGTCTGCACGAAAAAAGCGTGTTTTTTGGGATTCATGAAAATTCACCTTTTTCGAACATCGGTATTGGCGAAAAATAAGGACAAACAAAAGCAAATGTTTTGTAATCGTGAGCCTCAAAGTATGCAAATAGATGTAAAACTGAAAAAAATCTAGAAAAATATTCGGAAGTATCAGAAAATTCAATCTTCTTAATACCCTACCGGGTGGTACCAAACGGTACCGCTAGGCGTTACCGGGTTAAATAGCTCTGCTTGGTTAAAATGATCCATAATACAAATTAGCTGAGTTTTAGCTATGCAACGTGGGATATTTATTCCTTCTATGAAATTTTTGTACGGACGAAAATTTGTTAAAAATAATGTGCCGAAACCCGGGATTGAACCAGGGACCTTTAGATCTTCAGTCTAACGCTCTCCCAACTGAGCTATTTCGGCTTGATAATTTAATTGGAGGAAATCACAATAAGAAGGTTATATTCAAGTATGTCTATTCAGTTCCATTCCAAAGCGAAGACCTTTTTCCCCTACTTATTTTGAGTGTGTGGGCGTGATGAAATCGGGAGAAATTTCAGCAGCTCACCTATGAGCTAAACTCGAAAGAACTGTGAGATAAACAAATTTAAATATTCCAAGGAGATTCTTGACCGATGATTGATGTAAACATTTTTAATGAAGAAATCCGTTTAAATGAGTTCCTATGGACGTTTTTCATATTAAACGAAAGCTGAATTTTTATGGATGGATCACTTAAAGAGATATGAGATCGGAGTGTAAGGAAAAGAACACAGATTGATGACGTCCTCAAAATCCTTGAAATTGATAGGGCGATTCTTTCAAAATACTACTCTCCGTCTTTTATTTCGCGGTCACCCTTCCCAGCAGGATTGTTTGTCCTTAAAAATAGGATGGTATACCTAGTTAATAGTTAATTTTGTTAATCAATCGAAACCAAGTATTTTAATTGGTCAATTGTCTATTTCAATCGTCGACGCCCTAACTTTGTGGTTGTTTGCATTTTTTCTCTTATTTCACTCTAGGCAACGCTGACAATCTTCTCATGGTAATCACTGACATTCCTATCTTTTGTAGTACTCCTGTAAATATTTCAGTAGTTAAGACATTATTCAGTAGGTTTCGGTAGCGGTAGTAGTAGTAGTATTAATAGTGCTTCGACAGCTTAGGTCATTTCGCAGAGTGGCTCCCACCGGGAATCGAACCCGGGACCGCTTCCACCAAAGGCAAACGCGCTGTACACATGACTATACCGGAGTCCTGTTTCGGTAGTGAATGAATAAATGTTGCTATTGACAAAGTCAAAAGATGTAGCATGATTATATCTTTATATAAAGTTGTATTTTTTGATTTTTTCATTGATAGTTTTTTTTTCGTTAGCGAATATATTTTTGTCTAATTAATTAGCCCCAAATTTTAACTCTTGCGCTAATTCTTAATTAATATATTGAATAAGCCGCAGTAAAATTATCAGAACGCAAACGATTACGTTGATGGCCTTATACGCACTCAATCGGACGGAACACACAATCAGTCAGCAAAGGACTTGCTCTTGTCACAGCCACAGGAATTCTGGGAACAGGGAGTCTTTTGGCTCGTGAAAAAGTGGCATAGTTGTGCTCAGTCCTAAGGTAATTCATATGGATAAAGACTTCAACTATACCCACAGTGTCATTTCATCCCTTTTCATTTGAGCACCCTAATATGTTAAAAGTAATGCGTTTGAATATTAATTTGTGTAGTGACAAAACTTAAGCCTTATTGTCCAAACAAAGATGAAAAGTCATCAAAGATAAAATGGTAGACTCTCGGAGGGTTTTCGCCACTAAGGATGTTGGATCGCTCAATATCTCTTAGCTGACAAATATGGCCTAAAATTCAGGCCACCACTCAGACAACAGCTCGTGACATGCTAAACTTTTTTCCGCTTAAGTAGACTGCGCAAAAGTGATCGATCGAATTTTAAAAGTGACGGATCTGCTTCTCTCGTTCTTCAAACACACCGCCCTCCATACATCATCGCTCCAGTTTTACTTCTCTAGCCCTTGTTTATTGACTCCAGTCGTTATGACAACCTCGTTCTGCTTCAAGTGGCGCCATGACGGATGGAGCCTGTAATGATCTCCATTGATGCGGACGACGACCCTAAGTTGACATTATAGAGGATTTGCAAGCGCTGGAATGCCTAGATAATTGCCTCACGTCCGCTGCAGGAATAGCAAATGCTGCGGATACGATCTTGCGATATCACAGATAAAGAGAACGTAACCCTCGGAAGCAGATATTGCTAATTCACCAATTCTCCTTGTTTCCTCACGGAGCAAAAGGTTGATGAAATCAGGAATCCTAATTTTTTACTAGCAATAACAAAAATATTTATTAATACATTTGCCTACGATTTTGATTAATTCGAAATGTATTTCATACCCTCTAGGGCAAAAAATAAAGAATCCATATACCTTTTCATTTTACATTAACCAATAAGAGGGACTATACTTATTCTTTAGCAAGCCACAGGCACATGCATAATGCAGTTTTAGGACTAGTAATTAGTATTTAGATCACAAATCAAATCATTATGCAAAAACACGAATGGGGAATTGTCCATATAAAAAGATTTAGTCCCTCTGCGAAGGGAATTTAAGCAAACATAGAGTTAATAAAATCCACCTTAGTTTACCTGGATGTAACGGAGTTGAAGAAACGAAATAATTTACATTCGTACATTAGATTTACCAAAATATCGAGTTAATTATATTTATGAATGGATATATTTCATATAGGAAGTGACGGAAGAAAACGAAATTATTCAAACGTGTACATCAAATTAAAAAAACATCAAAGAAGAAGAATTGTAAAATGCACATATTTGTTGTAGGAAGAGACAAAAAGAAACAATATTATTTAAATAAATGTATTAAATCAACAAAAGAATCAACGAAAAAATATCAAAAGCTTGTATTCTTTATAGGAAGTGATGGAAAATTCCGTAAGGTCTCAGGATCTCATCCCTGTCCTATAATTTAACAGAAATATTTCTTAAAGTCGACAGTTCTTTTGAATACTCGGCAAACAAAATATTATACCAAATATCGCAGGCAGTTATTCAGCCTAAAATTGACCAACTAATCATTAAGTTTCATCCTTGATAATGTGACGAATTTTTCAATATCATAATTCACAAATAGGTATGATGAATGGTTTATTTACGTATAAGATATTTTTTAGAAAATTAATGTATTAATTATTAATTATAAAAATTAATAACTAAGATATTAATTTTCTGTGATATCCTCTTAAGCTTCTCTTTCCGCCATTATTATATGATAAGGATAAGCAATTTTCAGGATTTCATTGGGTTTGAGAAATAACTCACGTGATAAAGGCGGTGGAGAGGTCGCGCTATCCGCTACTCCCCAATAATTAGCGTCGACCTTGGCCCCATCTACGCTCTTATGTCACAGATTTACATAATAACAGATCACCTTTGGCTTTGTCCTTCTTTTCACCAGTCTCCGTTATATCTGATTCTGTCGTTGGACTTGAATGTACTCTTCTAACTTTTTTCAGGTGTCATTTCAAGTGGCAAATTTGCTGCAGTATGGATGGTAATAGGAATTAGATTTAATTCTGTATCATACCCACAACTTCGAAATGGAAAACGTAAATTTTCCTCGTCAGATGTTTTCCTTCCAGTAACATTTAATATTATTATAATTACACTCAGTGCATTTTTTGGGTTGTTGGTTGTTTTTATTTTGTTTCAATTGTAACATGGCTTCGACATCGGGAAACCAAATTTCATATACCCATACCCCAGGCCATTACGCCCGTAAACAGAGAGGTAGTAACCAGTTCTACATGGTTGATATGTCTTTTCGCTGCGTCTTCTATGATAGAGAGGGAATCAAGATTATTGACAGTGATAGAATTCGTAAAATTTTGGAAATCCCAGCAGAGACTTTGGCCAGAAGTATCAAAGCCTTTTGTGGGGTACCACTTAATTCGTGGTCGCAGAGATTACTCTATATTCTTTTATGTAAAAAAAAAGGTTAGAGATGATGTTAGTTATATCTGCAATTTATTAATATGTAACAAGATAGATTGTATTCTCATGAAATGTATTTCTTAGAGAAGATCCGTATCAAAGATTCTATAATTGGAATTCTAAGTCATCGTGCATGAAAGACTCTTCTGATAATAACAGTGTAGTGATTGAAGATTTATTTTCCACTTGGACTCTCGACTAGCACATGTTTCATTGATGATATGAACGACTTTGTTACCAACTCAATATTGCCAACGTAACGGCGACAAAACGGCTATCAAAAAGTAATGTCTAAATCAACAACAACTAATTTGTAAGCTTTGTCAATGGAATAATATTTATGAGAGCTATTAATGTGCTGATTTAAATAAAAATATTTAAGGGAAATGTTTTCTTCTGCAAGTCTTTATACTCAAAAGAAGTTAGACCTATTCTTCACATTTATGAAAGGGATCAATTTACAATAAAATCATAAAAATGAATCAGCAATTTATTAATCTTTAAAAAAAAAACATTTAAACAGCTGTCATCGTAAATGAGTTACTATCGTTCGTGGGAAAAGTGAAAGGATGGGTGCTTTTAATAAATTACGTTTTTCTAAGTTATGACAGTTTGTTTTCTTGATTATGCAATATAGAATTTCCAAAGGAAAAATGCCAATTTCATTATCGATATCATACATTCATGAATTATTGATTTCAGTTATTACATCAATGTTTGTGATATGAATTTATCATATTATAATATTAACAGTCTATTAATCATTTAATGATTCATCATAATAGATCTAGTTACAATGAATATACGCATAAGGAAATTAAAACACTAATTCCTCAAGGTTAGAGTAAAAAAATTCCTGTATGATGTGTAATAAAACAAATAGCATACTTCAGACAAACCAGCTGTAGTTTAATTATAAATTACCAAACTCAATTACAGTATTTGCGATATAAATTTTTAAAAACAGCTGTTGTTTTACCATACTACAGCCATATTTTCTTTTATGCATGTGTGGGCTAAATCGTAGGAATGAATCTGAATCAACCCCGATTCGGCAATTAAATTCACCAATTAACTCCGCATTAGCGCAACACCTTTGTCCGTCAGCAATAGTCCTTTCAAAATATTATTAGTCAATGAGAAGCCTCCGTAATTCTGGAAAGCGTTACTCAACGAGTCGAGGAAGTTGTTTCAACAACTCGCTGGAAGTGAAAACTCCGCGTTTATCTTGATATGTACAATCTCATGCATATTCCTCTCTCATTTATTCGTGGAACTGTGTTCCTCGGCGTACAAATCGAAAACAAACAAAACGAACCTCTTCTCAGTCCTCTTAATTCCCGATAATAGCTCGCAGATTAATTTAACAAACATCGATGATTTCATCATTCAACAAAGAACTTTTGATATTGGATAGTGGATTAGAATTTTGGAGCACCAGATTTTAATTATATCATATAGTCGGTCTAGTAAAGCTTCCCAACCTGTTTTTCTCCGTAGCTCCTTAAATAATCATCTACCTGATTGCCTGAATTGTTATTGGTATAAGAAGGACCTCTTGGTTTGAAATTAAACATTTATTCGCCTATGAAAGGATAAAGTTTTCGTATAACATAGGTCATCATCTTTTTAAGCCGACACTTTACTGTAGTTCCATACGCCCTATAATCCTCTACTCAACTCTCTCTCTTACAATTTCTCTGTAGCCTTTCATATCTTACATAATTTTTTGCCTTCATCCTATCCTCTATGCCTTTATATTATTATTTTCTCATAGTGTACTCATATTGTGCTCATTTCCAGTTTTGTATTTTTTCCTGTTTCTGATCTTTTTTTATTATTCTTTTTGTAATTTCGTTTTAGAACTGCTTTTTTAATTTCCATGTTATACACAGCTTTCTTTTACATGTTTTAGCTTGTTGCATGTTATGCTTTAGCTCTATATATTTCCTATTCATTACTATTCCCTCCGTTTCTTGCTAACTTACCCTATCCTTTGTCATATCACATATTTTGCCTTTGTCTTCCTCTCAGTCTTTTCCCATTCCATGTTCAATGTAATTGCTATCCAAAATCAATTACTTTTTGTAGCAGTCCCTTTCCTTCCAATATTTTATCCACCCATTTCCTCTATCGAGGCTTAGTTACTTCAATTAATACCCTGTCTTCCCCAACCATCTCTTTCACCTACGTGTCTATTTTCGTATCCACTGATTATTTTTAATTTTAGGGCACATCAATATCCCGTTAATAAGCCAACATATAAGAGCGCATGTTACTCTGGAGTATTATACAAGACATTAAGAGTTTAAAAAATGGGAGAAGAAACAAAATGTTTACTATTTAGGCTAGACATGATGATGGTCCTCTTATTTTTAAATTCTGATGAATCATTTATTTGAGGAAAACGACCCATTGTAATGTAAACATTTTATTTATTTTTCGATTTAAAAAATTATATTTCACTTATTACTCTTAATTGAGAGTTTACTTACGACCATATCTTAAAAGTAGAAGTTTCAAAATCCACAGTAATTTACATTCCAGGGCTTAATAATTAAGAATCCTACACAATTTTCACTTTCTCCCTATACATAGTATAGAGAAAGTATTGTATTCGCAAAAAAATTCGACCTCCAGATTTCGACGGAAATAGATGTTTTGGGGCCCATAGAGCACGTTTTCGCTATTTTTCCGAACATATCTGTCTGTGGTAAAAAGGTTTGTGGGCGCTCTATCTTAAAAAGGAATTATGTATTCGATCATTTCCAAAATTCATAGTTAGTATTTTCCTAACAATGCCAAGAGTTGATAGGTTTTTGATGAATATCACTTAAGCGGAAGTTACGGTTTATCCAGAACAAATTTTTGTTTCTTTAATATCTCGTGTCAGAATCCAATGTACGTATATACAATTTCAAACAAAAGTTATAGATAATGTACTTTACTACAACTTTTGTATGAAACATTCTTTGTAAGACTGATTTTTTGGAATTATTCTTGAATAACGGTTAACCGGAAGTTGTTGTTTATCCAGAAGTGGAAGTTATTCCTACATATCTCTGTCAAAATGCGATGTAGGTAAATACAATTACATACAAAAGTTATAGATAATGAATTTTACTACAACTTTTTATGAAATATTTTCCTGTAACAATTATTTTTTTGGAGTTATTTATAAATTACCGGCTTCTGTTTTCAATAAATATGGAGAAAGTCATGTGTTGGCCAAATCAGATTTTTTAGTTATTTAGCAGCGAATTGCAAGGCCATGGGTCACGTGACCGCTTGGTCAGTCGACACCGTTTTTTCGGCCATCGGAGATTCCAATCGGAGGGAAAATCTCCAGGTGGGTGAGGAAGGGGTCAGCGGCGCATTTGACGGATGGATTCTCTCATTGTTGTGTCCATTTGACGGCCCATTTTTGAAGGAGCGCGCGCTGGCCTTGTCACAATTACACACTCTTTTAATTATCTCACTCCTCGATCGCAGTTTTGCGCTTCCGGGAAATGGACGTTTCCTTTATGATCATTTACAAACCTCTTGACCCCCATCCCCCTTCGGTTGCGTCATTTTTCGGGGAAACTGAGGAAAACAAACGATTGTTTGTTTGCCCAAATGTCCTCTTCTTAAGATAATGGTCTGAATGCGAAATTAGGAAAATGTGGATCTTTGCCGTGAATTTTGATTGGGGTGGAGTCATGTTTTTTATTACAAGCGTTTAAGACAGAATCGATGAAAAGTAATACAACGGATGAAGCCCAACTTATTTTTGTTTTCATATTGTATACCACCGTCATCAAAACGACCTTTTAAATTAATATAAATATTCTTAATGTATAAAATATTATATCTCATGTCAAGGTACAATTTATAGATAAGTAGGGATGGGCTACAAAAAAAATATTTAGACGAATTATTATTTTTAACAATGTCTATGTCTATCTAAGAACCCTGCAAGCCGCCTTTCGGCGTGCGGCAGGGGGTGCAAGCACCTTGACTCTAGTTTCCTAAACGGTTGCTTTCGCGTATACTTCGCGGAAAAAATGAATTTTTGAAACGATTCGTTCTAGCATCTATTTCCCTAATCTTTCGGGCAGTATCAGCACGGTCCGTATCACAGGGGGGTCGCATTGTATCGGTTACATCATCTGAAAACGTAATTTCGCTGAACTTATTTAATAAATTTATCCTTTGAATTTTTCTTCTATCTTCTAATGATTCCCATCCCGCGTCCTGTAACATCTGAGTGACATTCGCTGTTTTATAGTAGCGATGCTTTACAAATCGTATCGCCTTTCGTTGTACTTTTTCTAATTCCCGAATATGACATTTCTCGGTGGGGTCCCATACACTACATGCATACTCAAGTTGAGGCCTAACCAACGCTAAGTAACATCGCTCGCGAACTTTTTCTTCGCTCCTACCGACTATTCTTTTAACGAAGCCGAGTTTCTTAAGTGCTTTTCCACATATATTTCGGATGTGGATACTCCATGATAAATTATTCGCGAGAGTTACTCCAAGTTACTTCACCGATTCTACTGTCATTAGGTTTACCCCTCGGAGACTATAAGAATAATCAGTTATTATAGATTTACTTTCGAAGAAGTTAACTACCGAACACTTTTCTATATTTAGCTCTAATTGCCAATCATCGCACCATTTCATAATTATATCTAAGTCGTTCGAACGGGTTAATCTATCTTCCAAACTTTCTATTTCTCTGTTAATGACCGTGTCGTTCGCGAATATCCTAACTTTGCAGCCAATGTGAATGCTGAGGTCGTTGATGTATATTAAAAATAACGAAGGTCCGATTAATAATATAATCCTAAAATAGTATGATGATGGATTTAAAATTAAAATTATTTTAATTATTGATTTGACTGTAGCTCTAGAATATGCACACATCGCCCGTCACTCTCATTTTAAAATAAGATAAGTCGCGTCATAGTAGAAGTTCCTGGAAAGGAAAACAAATGAGAGCTTGATAGAAAGCATTTAATTTTAACTGAAAATTTAACTGTGCAATTCACTTTTTGTTTAGTATATTAAAGAAAAATATACGTTTTTATATGTAGTATATTAGTACTGTTAAAGAATTGATGAAAAAATACTGAACAAAAACTAAAAGAAGTACAGAGATTTCGCTGTTTTTTTGGGCATTGCTCAGCCCGCACAGGTCTTCTGAATCTGCAAAATCGGTTACATAATAATAAATTGTCGTTTTTATTTGGGTGAGATTGCGACTTAAAAGTCTCTTCTTCCATCCAACCCATCGTCATTAATTTTGAAATAAGAAGTAGAAATAATTAGAATAATTGTGGATGTAAAAAACCTAAGAGATTCTTAGGAAAAAAATCCACTGCAGGAAAACACCCACAAGGAAGGGGGGTGTGAAAAATCAGTATTACTGATAGTAATAGCTAAAAGATAAGAGAAGAGAAATACATTCAAAAATACATACACTAACAATAAGTACTTACATGCGATACATAAATAAGAATCAGTTCACATTATAAAAAAGAGATAGCAATATACAAAATAACATAAAAAACAAAATAGAAAAACAAGGAAAACGTACATGGATTTTCATCCATAATGTACATTATGAGGAAAAATAAAAGAATATTATAAAAAACAGCATCAAAATAATGCATACAGTATGTGCTAGTCAAAATTGCATATAACATAGACATTTAGGTAACTCTAAGTAAGAAGAAAAGAAACAGATGAGAATTATTAGGTATAAAGACAGAGAATGATTACGTACAAAGACAAAGAAAACATACTATTGGTATAGGCCCTAACAACATGTAAAAAGTGCAAACATACATGACCTTTTGCAAGGTCGGGCTCTTTTTTGTCTAATTTGACTGGACAGTACCCCATTTCTTTCCCTTATTCTTATGTTATCTATCAATTTATTCTTTGCTCTTAATTTTCTAAGGGTCAACTTCGTCCGATACTCTTCTCTCTTTGTATGAGTTGCTCGAAAGCTCTCCCTACTTTCTACACCGTTTTATTTCTCTGTTCCCAGAAGCTAAGAGTAATGCCTCGCCAGATTTACCTTCAAATCTACGGCTAAATAACTGCGAGGTACAATTGCCTCAGCGTACAATAGCTCATCGATTTAGGTCTCCGCGAATCATAATTCTCCGATAGTTATCAATAAATTGGAGATTTGAGAATTTAGGCTGGCTGATCTGAGGATGAGCAGGAGATGCCATGAGTTGTAAATTTGCACGATGGGTAAAAGTTTTCAGTTTAATGTTTTAAAAGTGTTCAAAGTTACGATAAGTGGATTCGATATTTTACAATACATTTCCAGAAACTTAGCCTTCAATAAAAGGGGGTAAGAAAAGATCGAAGTTCATCCAAATCTGTTGCTGAAAGAAAGTGGTATAAATGAAATGGTCTGCGAGGACATCAATTGTGCGCTCTTTTACAAATTCTGGGTAGAATTGAAAAAGCGCATATAAAATCATCATGGATAGATGATAAAAATCCTAGAAAGAAGTTTAAAGGAGAAAGAGGAACCTAAAATGACACTGAATTTATGAACATTTAGGAAATGACAAATATAGTCACAATATTCAATAACATGTAGCATATTTTATTATAAATGCTGCTAGTAGAATTTCTTCCGGTATGATAGATAGATGGCCTCTTTATTGGCGAGGTTAGGCCCAGGTTCCCTCTCTTCCACCTAACCTCGTATGTCGATAATAGATAAAGTTAACTAATTTATACAAACAAACACAAAAAGAAAGAGTAGTGTGATGATATGGTACACAGAAACACAGTGGGCTGAAATTATTACCATAGATGAGAATGGTATTGAAATGAGAATTGCTACCAACCAATATTCAATAGGCACAGCCCGGTGAGTTGTCCTCTCCGGGTACCCGGAGTTTCCGGGCATCAACTCTTTTTCTCCGGTGCCCTGGTTTAATCATTATTTATCCGGACCAGCGATTTTTATTATAAATTACTCAGTTTCGTTAAGTGATGAGAAATGATTCAAATATTCGGCATGAGAAAATTGCTTTCCAGTTTTAATAAATTTTAACTGCGACTGTTAAGCTTGTGCAACCGATAAAAAAGAGACTAAAATGCATCTTATATGCAGTAGGAAAAAGGTAGTTGTTGACCATTTTTAACCTTATTATTATTACATATATATTGTTGTTAGACCACTGTCAGGTGGCAGCCCGTATACATTCAAGTATGTCACAATATATACAAACACTTCAACATTTCTAGCACTAGAAGTCTCACAAATACCACAGTTTTTAAACAACATCACCATTGTCACAATCAGTAACAGAACACACATACAAATACTGAAAAACTCAATTCATAGTCCTCGGTAGTATAGTGGTAAGTATCCCCGCCTGTCACGCGGGAGACCGGGGTTCGATTCCCCGCCGGGGAGGAAATATTTTTACGGCAAGATTTTGGAGGAGTATCCCTCCCTTCCTTGGGCGAATGCCAGGCAGATAATATTTTTAAATCCCCCTCAACCGTTGTCACCTGGTATTAATACCAACTTGCAGCGTTTACGTTAAATAAATAAATCATCCCCCCTGTATCTCCTGCAACACCGTGGCCGGGGAATTGGTCCGGGGGGAGTTCGTACGCGGGGAATTCGTACGCGGGGAATCCCCCGCGATGATGTTATTCAGTCTAATGTTAATCTACACGCCCAGGTTATTCGTTAATGTTATAAATAAATTGACCGGGGGGTTCGGTTGGTAGTACAACCTCAGCGCGGGGGATCAATTCCCCGCGTACCAATCTGTCGAGAGATCAATTCCCCGCGGACGAATTCCCCCCGGACCAATTCACCGGCCGCCCTCCAACACATATCTTGACTAGGAGAAGGAAGAGGAGACTTTAATTGGGAGAGAACACAGCCGTTTACACATGTGACCAGTTTAAGCGAAACCCAAAGTGAGAGAACCAATTAAGCGCTGCTCGAAATCGAGTGGTTCTCAGGCATTCGTCACCCGCATTGAAACGGAATTGAAACACCGAAAACAAACGGCGAATCCCCTCTGATAAAGCTACGCCATCTCCGTTTAGCAATTACAAAGTGTAGTAACCAGGGTCGACTCTCCATGACGAAAGATGCTGTTGCCACATTATCGTGACCAAGATATGGCGAGATGCTTGAAAGGAAGAAAGTGGGAGGGGCAGTTATGAAACGGACCAGGAGGTGCCTCGGAGAAATATATCCACCACAGGGTGAAAGTGTGGGAGTAGAGAAAGATGTTTTGGACGGAGAAAGTCGGTTCGACGACCTCTTATGACGACTTGCGTCACTCCGATGAAGCATCTCATCTCGTTTAATGAAACGATTTTTTCCACGTCCGCTAGATGCCTTCATTCTGCCCCCTTGGGGTTTTTTATCCGATGAACTTGCGTTAATGACCTCGGCGGAGAGCGTGGACACGGTTGTTTTATAAGCAGAGATCCTCAATGGATCGTTTTATTCAATTTGATGAATTGAATTCATCAATTAAAGTTGTTTATGGTTAATAGGAAGTTTATATAGTTTACAGAAAGTGTACTGCAAGATCTGATATTACCCACCGATAGTAACGTTAATTACCAATTATATTGACAACCAGTTAATACGAAAACGAATAGCACGTAATGTCGAGTAAGACGATGTGTAACATTGGTCCATTTCATCTTCTATAACTTTCAATGTTTAATAACTACTGAGGAAAAACAGGCTTCAAAAAAGTGAAGGAGCCGGAAATCGAAACCAGGATCTTCCTCAGCCTTCTCCCAGAGGAAGATCCCGATTGAACCCGGGGTCTTCCTCTGGGAAAAGGCTGAGGAAGATCCTGGTTTCGATTCCCGGCTCCTTCAGACTTTTTTCAAGTCCGATTTTTCGTGAGATTTTTCCTGGGTGCACGCCCTTGTGGGCAAAGAAACTTTAATCTTTTCCTCGTTCAATAATTCGTTTAAACAAATAAGTAACATTGAAATTAGCCCTAAATAACGATTAACACGCATTAATTATTTGTATTTCTATATCTTATGTATTAGTGTAATAAATTATAATAAATAAAAATATTATCACATAAATGATATTTTTAGCATCTACTTATTCATTACTTTGTTAGGAAATATTACAATTTTCCTTTAAAAAATAGAACCTTATGAGTTTCTGTCTTTCTCTTTATACATCATGATATTGTAATTCTATCAGATATGTTTTTAAAGTTTAATTGTGAGCTGATCAAAGGCAGAATTTCCATCCTTTTCATTTGTATGGTATCATTATACTTTATAAAATTTCCAACTTTCACAATGTGAAACACTCCCAATTAAATATATTTGTTTTTTTATTAATAAGTACACCTCAAAGGGGTCAGATGTGTCCATTCAGTTAACCCGAAATATGGCACCGCTGACTTTTGAGCTATTCCCGCTGTATGCATCCATTATATTTAGAAAAGGGACAATTCCTATTAATCGAAGGTAAAATTCAAAGGCGCCCGACTTAAGGAAGATGTTGAGTCAATACGTGATCCCCATTTGGGTCGAAATACCCGTTTTGAACGTCATGTCGTTACCCCAAAATTGAACGTCATGTTGACATCGATGATCTTCTGTCTCTATCGATTCCTCATTTTACTACTCAGGGTATAAAGATTTAAATATATAGATTGCAGGACAGAAAGAAAACCCTCCCTGGATACCAAACCGGATAATAACTTTAATTCGTACTCTCTTTTGAGCGGACAAATTAACGTCGTTATTCCAGTTGAAAACTCAAATACACCCTAGAAAGTTGTTTCACGAATTCTTATTTTCGAATTGAATGAAAAATAACTTTGTATAACAAATAAATAATTATTTATTTGTTATGGATTCCTATAAAGTGAAGCCTTTGACCATAGATTTTATCTTATAACCTTGTATAAATTAATTTAATTTAATTTTCTTTCGCTCCATGGCCTCGCAATACATAAGTAGAAAAATTAATTAAATTTCATGGAGGAGGTCGAAATTTTGTGCATTTCTGATATGATCGAAGAATATTTAAATAAAACAAGGTTTAAAAAAACAAGAAATAACAACACAAAAACAAACCTTGTTTTATTTAAAAATTCTTCGAAAAATAAATTATCCTTGGAATTTGGAAATCACTGTTTCTCTATGGATTACCCCGAATTATTTTCCTTCTTATTTATTCCTGAAACTGAAAAAAAGAAAAAAACAAGATAGAAATAACCGATTTTAATTACTATTAATTTCATTAAGATTTTACTTTCGATATTTTCAAGTGCTACGAAATCATTTCGAATTTTTGCCAGGACCACTTGTAAGCGAAATCCTTTGAATGGAGCGTAAACATCTTGGATTTGAGTCAGCGAATGAAAATAAAAAGGATGGAATGAGAAAAAGCGGAATTGGGAAAGGGCAATTGAGAAATAAGGATAGAGCGAACAGAGAGAAAAATAGACTGGAGAAAACAAGATGAGAAGGAAGAATGAATATTGGGAAAGGCAAACGAGAGAATGTGTGAAGGGAAATTTAGGTTGGTCTTATTCTCATCAACTTTATATTTTAATAACGTGACCCAGTAATCCATCAAAATTGAATGCCGAAACCCGGGATTGAACCAAAGACATTTATATCTTTAGTCTAACGCTCTCCCAACTTAGCTATTTCGGCTTATATAAAGACTACACCTTTGTTGATATTAGATGTTAAAAATTTTCATGAAATTTTATATCAGCATACTGTGGCAAAAATATTATATCGAAGAAAAAGAAGCAATTCTTTAATGTTAAACAATGGCATTCATTAATTTGCTTTATTTTGGAATTTATCACTTAATTAATATATTTATTTATTCAGTATTCTTTTTATTCATCTCCGTATATTTTTTATTTCCGGGTGTTTTAATGACATATCTAGGGCCTGAAGTTATTCGTTATAAGTAATTAATTCTGTTATTGTTGTAATGAAAGTAAAAAATATATTTTAATTTATTTTATAATATTTTATTACATTTTTGTGATATTTTAAATATATTTTATTATATTTTTATGTTTTATAATATTTTTATAAAACTTTTGGTATCCCATTCCACATGTGACATAAATGACAATCTGTAAAGCTATAAATGATGAAAACCGATTTCACAAAAGCCATTTTGTTATAATAAAACACGTAGATCCTAATTTGAACAAAGATATTGTTATAATGGCTATCATGTCCATAAAATATTTCCTTAATGGGCTATACAATAATAAATGGTTATTAAATACGTTAATTATTACCGTTAAACTATTTCATGTATCATTTTTTGCCATGCTCTGTCATTTGATACTTAATTTAATGGTTGATTTCAGATGTTTGATGTCTGGGGAAGCGTTGTCGTAACCCTGACTTGAATTATTTCCACAGTTTCATCACGGTTTATTTTTCTCATGGGATGTTTTCTTTTCTAAATTTATCCCTAGAAACCCTAACACTTTCATTTGACTTTTCAACCACTCAGTGACTACGCAGTTTGTGAATGGACATGCATACATTCATACCAGTGTAAAACACAATTAACGCTTCCTCGAAGCAATTTTTAATTTTATCCTCGTAATATATATTTTGATCGTTCATGATTCAGATTTAAATTGATCTGGACCCAAAAATTTACCCGCTATTGCTTTAAGACTATTTTTGGTACACAATGATGAATTGAGGTTAATATTTCTAAGAAATTCTAACTACGTAGTTATGAAGTCAATGAAAGTACATTTACAGTCTCTTTTTTTGCAACTTACAGTCAAACGAAAATGTCTTGCTGGAGTGACAAATTTACAGCATTGAGAACATTTTTTATATAACAACAGTTTTTTTTAAGAAAACTTAAGTATTATAAGATTTAATCTAATAAAGCGAGGGATGGAGTATATAAATTGCTTAGTTGTTATTCGTAGTAAAGAGTATGATATTTCCTCTACTAAGTAAAATTCGTATCTATTAAAAGGCTTTACTTTTGTATACTTTACTCTGTTAGGAGCTCCGGTCACCGAATATCATAGTTGGTGCATTCTTGGGTCGAGGCATCTTATCGGATGGGAATCGTCCACCGGTGGGACTTTTTAATTAGGTGAGTCAATCGAAGATTGATGTAGTCTTAATACTTTTTTAGTAATTTATTTTTCAAATATCTGTTTTCTTGCGAAAAACACTGTCGTAATTTCTTTACCATTTAATACCAAATTCGTCAATATTATTAAGAAAAACAGTTTTTCACCACATTGTGGAACCAGGTTGTTCTGAGGAGATGTAAATCGGGACTATAAAGTTTGAGAAACCTTGACCTTCAGCGTAGGTTTCCAAACATTTTACCATACATTCGCCGCCCTCCTATATAATATTAAATTTTTCTGTGAAAAGGTAATATCTGGTTTCCATTTGATTATATTATCTTATAAATGGGATCTTTGCCTACTAAAAACTGTAAAACTGTAAATAATTTAAAAATCTCTCCCCCATTTTTCCCTCAGATGGACCACCCATTCATCTATATGTACCCCTGGAGGTCCATATGAGACCACTTTGGGAACCTATGCTGTATAGCAATGCTAATCTACCGCTGCGCCGCGAAAACGGGTGCTATAACAAGTTTTGGTGTGCCGCGTTATTTCCAAGGATTACATATTTTATAAATTTCATATTTCGCATTGCGTTTTAATTTGCGGTAAATATATTCGTTTGCAAGAAAACCATTACAATATTACTAAACTATTTTCATTCTTGTTTTTTATTTCCTCCTTTTTAATTTTAACTGAAACGAGGGGAAGGTCTTTTAGAAATCGAAATGGAAGCAAATACATTATTATGGCGATGAAGACAAAAGAATGGGAAACACTGCTAGAGATAGTGCTAAGGCATTGCATATTTATTTTCAAATATTTCTTTCGTCTCGTGACATATCCGGCTATTCCATTAATCGAGGAATTTTTCTTCCCAACCTTGGCGGATATTCGCGTTTGTATTATAATCGGTAAGCATCCTCTGGAAGGACGTGCATCCTCCTTCGTCTCTTTTCTCACCTTCCTCCCCCATTTGACCCCCTCCCTCAGCACCCATTTGACAGCTCCCACGTGTCTTCATCGTCTCCATTGGGCAACCGATAAATGCATCTGAGCGTGGTCGTGACGCGACGCAGATCGGCGCACGCGCTGCATCAGATAATGCAACAAACTTTGATGCAATAAAGAGTTTACTTTGAATTGCGCGCACGGGGCCCTTCAGCGGGTGCGATTCGCATCTTTTTCTTATTGAATGTCAGTGCTGGTTTGATTTCGCTATTCAAAATCTGTAATAATAATACCTCTTTATTCGGTCGAGATTAAGACTGAATTTGAGACACTCCTCTTCCATCTAACCCATCGCCATACAAAAAATTTCTAGATTATTGCTAGAAATCCCTCCCCCCAACCCAACCCATCCCCGGGACAACGTTGCCGTGCGTCAACGGGTCATTTCTAGCAAAATCAGGAAAAATCTTAATTTTCATCGGATAACGTCGTACAAAAGACGCTTGTATATCTCTTTGGACTTGTGAGACGACGAAGATAATAAATTGTTGCTCATTTGAATAGTTTATAACTTTTTAAATCGTATTCCATGCAGTCTTTTTTTTATGGTCCCCCTTGCTATGGCGCCGGGCGCTCCTGAGCTGCGAAGGTGAGCTAAGGGTCCGGATTAGGATGGAGACCCTCCAAATTTCTACCTGAAAAAAAGTAATAGTATAACCACCAGATAACATTTCTCACTACTGATAATTTCCGGCTCCCTTGAATATTGATGACTAGAACACATTTATATATTAACATTTATAGTAAAGAATACGTTTAAATTATGCTAAATTAGTCATAATTTTAAAACGTTATAAAGATTACTTTTGTAGGACACCAACATTCTTAAACCGTTGTTCGTAGCAGTGAAAAGACTACGTCATATTTTGAAAGGCATGAGGGCATGATATAATCAAACAATACTTCCATAAATAAACTAATGTAGTTAAATATTTACGCTACGATTACCCGAAGAAAATCATAATCACGCAAGGCGTAACGTAACAGTTTCAACCCACCCGATCCCGTCCAACCATCTAACCCATCCAATCCCGTCCCACCCTGTAACCCACCCGCTCACTAACCAACCTCTACCCCACCCACTCCCATCCCTCCCTCTACCCCCAAACGCTAACGTCCCACCCTCCATCCACCCACTCCCACCCCTCCTTCCCTCCCCCCACCCACCCACTCTCATCCCTCCTTCCCTCCCTCCACCCCGCCCACTCCCATCCCTCCCTCCCTCTACCCACCCTTTCCCATCCCTCCTTCCCTCCCCCCACCCCACCCACTCCCATTTCTCCCTACCTCTACCCACCCACTCGCATCCCTCCCTCCACCCACCCACTCCCATCCCTCCCTCCCCGTACCCCACCCACTCCCACCCCTCCTTTCCTACCCCAACCCACCCACTCCCATCCCTACCTCCCTCCAACACACCCACTCCCATCCCTCCCTCCCTCTACCCACCCACTCCCATCCCTCCTTCCCTCCCCCACCACTCCCACCCCTCCTTTCCTACCCCAACCCACCCACTCCCATCCCTCCCTCCCTCTACCCACCCACTCCCATCCCTCCTTCCCTCCCCCACCACTCCCACCCCTCCTTCCCTAACCCAACCCACCCACTCCAATCCCTCCTGCCCTCCCCGTACCCCACCCACTCCCATCCCTAACTCCCTCCACCCCACCCACTCCCATCCCTCCCTCCCTCTACCCACCCACTGCAATCCCTCCCCCTATCCCACTACCACACCCACCCTATCCCTCCCTCTCCCCTTAACCTCTCCCATCTTTCCCTTTTCCTAACCACTACCACCCATTCCTCTACCCACCCCTTTCTCTACCCACCCACTCTCATCCCTCCCTTTACCCAACTTACTACATTCCCAACCTCTATCCCAATCACTCCCACACTTCCTGCCCACTGCTTCACCTAGACCCTTTCACACATTCCCAACCCTATATCCCACACACTATCAACCCTCTGTACTACCCAATACCTTCACTTCCTCTAGATCACCCAATACTTACTCAATTCAATCCCTGTCCAAAACAATCGCTTCTTTCTCTTCCTCTCCCATAACCATCTCCCATCTACTACTTTCACTTTTTATTCCCAATAACATATTACGAAAAATACGATCAAACCAATGAAAAGGTAAAAAATAATTACATTATACATAACCCCGCCTTACAAATCCTAATAAATCTATACATTTGGTAATAGTTAATTTGGCTAAGGGCGCAAAGTTTTTTTATATCTAAATTGAAATATTGTGATGTAAATTTTGAAACATTTTTGTAAATTTTGTAATTATACGTATTACATTTTGCCTTCAGTTTTCCTCCCGACTAGCGTGAATATGTAATTCTCTCCCCACGATATGACTACCACCTGGCCTGGTGCCTATTTGTAATTTTTGAGGATAAATAAATAAATATTTTATACATTTCATGACATGGTACAGAATATTTAAATTATACATAGCCCCGCCTTACACATCATAATAAATCTATACATTTGGCAATGGTTAATTTGGCTCAGGGCGCAAAGTTTTTTATATCCATATGCAAACATTGTATGATTATTGTAAATTTTATAATTATTCGTATTACACACTACCTTCGGTAGGTTTCGGGGGTTTCCCTCCCGACTAGGGTGAATACCAGGAAGATTATGAAATTCCCTCCCCCACAATATGATTACCACCTGGCCTGGTGCCTATCAATAGTTCTTGAGAATAAGTATATAAATAAAAAAATATTTTATCAATAGTTCTTTAGAATAAGTATATAAATAAAAAAATATTTTATACATTTCATGTCATGGTACAGTATATAAGTTCCGGCCTTACAATTTTTTATACTATCCATAATTGAAAATATATTTTGGCTCGGAAGAAAAGGAATGTTCACTACACATTCATCTTCCGGGGTAAGTGATTATCCAGCGGCTAGTCCGAGTTCTCAGAGTCTTGCTTATCCTCTGGATTTCTGGGGGTAACATTTAGTAGAGGGAGATGATTTTTAGAAGTGACTCGTTTACATGTGGTCCACTCCTGATGATCGGGCTGAGTTGGTTGGTAAAAGACAATGATTTGAAATGATTAGAGTACATCGCAAAAGAAGACATTTATAGTTAGTGACGAAATTACTTATTGAAAGCGATAAGAAGTTGCGCGTCTCGAGATTGAAATATTCATGCCGTTAAAAAGTAAAATCCCTAAAATATTTATAAATCTAACCTTAATCATATTCACGGTTTTCCTTTGCGAAGGAGGATAGGAAGTGCCATTATTTCCAGTAAAAACCAAAATATACCTTTTACTTAGTGTGAGTAGCTAGTAGTTTCGAGTTATGAAGCACGAAATGACAACTGTAATAAAAGAACCAATATCAAAACAAACTGTGATCTCACTGCATGTTATCGCCTAAATTAGGCAGTGAAGAAACAGGAAAATTAAATTAAAGCTCTTTCTTTGATAAAGAAAGTAAAATATCTCCTTGAACTGTTAAGTAATATAAAAAAACTGAAGTATATTTATTGAGAAGTACTAATACTATCTTGCACTATGGAAACATCGCTCTGCTATTACGACTACGTTTTTGAATAAATTAATTTGCCAATGTGATTCAAAATTATGCATCGAGAGGAAAAAATGAATTACTTTAAAAGGTCTATTATGTGAATAAACTCGTACACTTCTATTTACTAAAATGTAAATTATCCCTTATTTTCAGTCTGCACCTTAAGAAATCTTTTGGATACATTTGAGTATCTAGTGGCATTAAGTTAAGATTTAGGTAACATTTCGCATTATGAGAAAATTACCGATTTCAAACTAAAGTATGATATTGTCCCCTACGTGATACAATGAAGTGTACATTGAATTCCTTGGCACGTCCGACGTAGGTAATACACACACAAGAAACTCGGCTTCGTTAAAAAAATAGTCGGTAGGAGCGAAGAAAAGGTTCGCGAGCGATGTTACTTAGCGTTAGTTAGACCTCACCTTGAGTATGCATGTAGTGTATGGGACCCCGCCGAGAAATGTCATATTCGGGATTTAGAAAAAGTACAACGGAAGGCGATACGATTTGTAAAGAATTGCTACGATAAAACAGCGAGTGTCACTCAGATGTTACAGGACGCGGGATGGGAATCATTAGAAGATAGAAGAAAAATTCAAAGGATAAATTTATTAAATAAGTTCAGAGAAATTACGTTTTCAGATGATGTAACCGATATAATGCGACCCCCCTGTTATATGGGCCGTGCTGATACTGCCCGAAAGATTAGGGAAATAGATGCTAAAACGAATCGTTTCAAAAATTCATTTTTTCCGCGAAGTATACGCGAAAGCAACCGTTTAGGAAAATAGAGTCAAGGTGCTTGCACCCCCTGCCACACGCCGAAAGGCGGCTTGCAGGGTTCTTACATAGACATAGACATATTAAACAATGAAAATTGAAGCGAATGAATTCAAGGTCAATGAAACAAAACATCGAGATGAACTTTACGAAATGTTTGTCGCAAATTTTGAATAGAATTTTATCGGAAAAGGAACGGAAAGGGAAAGCAAAATCGACTCTTGTGCGAGTAAGTGTATGCAAGTAACTCTCACTTCTCTTTACAGAGATTTAGAATGAGGCGGGAAAGCGAAACGGCATGCTTATGATACACGAAGCAAAGCACCAAGGCTAATGGGACATAATCATGCCTCCTCAAATGAAGTACTTAACTGTGACTAGTAAACTGGCAATAAATTAAGGAAAAACTTAGCCCGGTTACATTATTTTAAAAACAATACAGTGATGGCAACGGAAATGGAAAGCACAATATCAGAGACTGTTGATGAATCTCACCGTAGAATGCTATATAAACTTCAAATTAATAACTTACATCGATAACTCTCATCGTGGAATGGTATTAACTATAAATTCTTATAAAAATTGTAACTTTTTCATTATTCGGATATTTAGAGTAAAAGCGGAAAGGTAAACGAATAATTATAATAATTCGTAGCTGTAACGAGGTGTTCGAATTTCGGAAAGAGAGAGTACTGAAGGCCGCATGAGCCCATGATAATCACTTTCTCCACTCCTAAATTGCCATATGTTTAACTACGGCTGGATTCCTCACTCAAACGTCCCTTATTATTTCTCAAATATGTCTAAGCGGATGAAAGTTTCGAAACGTTATTTACCAATATCAAAACAATATATGGCTCGTGAATGCCTTAAATTAATCATTTCACATCGGTAAGTTCTATCTGAAAAGGCTGTTTCTTTGAAAAGATTTTAAGTTAACGGTAAACCTGTGATAGACTATTTATCTACAGAAAAATACCAAATCAAAGCTTATGTAAAAGAATCCAACTTCTATGAGAGCAGGGTAAATGCCAGCAACAAATTTCAACAGGGGTTGTGATAATTGATAAGAAAGTCTATTAATATTTCAAAAAATGAAAAACTTAGTATCTTCCACAGAGATTTCTGTGGAATCTCTCTATAACAAGTTTTTTCATTTTTTGAAATGTCTTTTCCATTCCACGAAGTCACGCTTCAGCATATCAGTTTTTAAGTCTATTAAAAGTTTCATCTGATTAAATTATAACGATGACGAGTTACACATAAACTATAAGTTTAAGCAGGTAGAAGTCGGGATGAAGGGAAAAAGAAGGAACCGTATTTCTATCGGATGTAATTGTACTTCAATACGTACTTCGATACTAAAAACTCTAATTCTACAACTTCCAGCGATTAAGAGCCATCCATAGGTCATGTCTACCTCACATTTGAAAAATTACAATCAGTAGCAATAAATAACTATAATTATCCCCTAAGGTTAAAAAATAGAGAAAAAGCCAAAACTAACATATTCGTTTTACTGTTACCTCGCGATGTATCAAATTACTCCTTTTATGCTAAAAATCGAATGTAAGGACAGAAAATTTGCTTAACCAGTTGACTTGATGATCTCGCTGTAAAATATGCGGAGAGTTTCCTTCAACTTATTTCCTATTTTATAAAATCAAATCACTAACGCTATCTATAAATTAGAGAGTGAGATATAATTGCTTATCATAATCTTGCATAACACGAACTCCACACTTAAATAAAACATTATTCGGAGAGCGGAAGATCATTCGAGTAAGAATTTCTTCATCATTTCGCTTGAAATTAGAATGCCTCATATCATTGTATTATGTAAAATAGAAAAGTTTCTTGATAAAAACTTACTTTTACATCCCTAGCAGTAATGTTTGAATTTCATGTACTCTCTACGCTTCAGCTACTACCGATTATTTACCAAAACACATTAATTCCATCAAATTGCACTCAGTACTTCTTAATGGTTCTAGACGAGACAATTTCAACCGAGCATTCTACCAGTTGAACGGCGAATTGCAGAATATTTAGAAATGCGATTACATGACTAAGAATACATATGAAAGGCAAGAATATTAAGTGTGCTTACCAAAATTGATCAAATGTCGTTTCTCACGTTTCTTCCGGAAGGTCATCCCGTGGCCATTCCCTTTCGAAACGAAGATTAACAGAGACCAATCGATGTGAGAGTTAAAAGTTCAGTTCTTGAAACCTGGAAAAATAGAAATACCAAATTAGTAAAATATCAATTAATTTCATTCAGACTGTACTCAACGCCCATGAACAGGTATATTTAATAGCCGATAATTTTTAAATTGTGATGTCCGTTGAATGAAACCACTATTTCTGCGCCCTCTATGGTATTATATATCAGGTAAAGGACAGGTGGAATGCTCACTAACGGTTAACTAAAATAATAAATTTCCAGGGACAGAGGTGTATATTTTTAAAATTCCATAAATTCGATGTCCTCAAATTAGGTAGCTGCGATCCATTTTGGGATTGAAACATGAATCGTATTAATCAATACAATACTAAAGAATGGTACACTTTAATCAAAGGCTTGAGGAATATAAAAAAGCATGCTTCTTATCTAAGAGGAAACTAAACGAAATCTAGATCGCACGGAGAAAGGACACCGTTGTATCTCAACGAATGCAGTACAAGCATTTAAAATATAAGAAAGCAAAAGAATAAAACCATAATGAAATATATTTGAGGATGAATATATTCAGTAACATGGAGTGCTACCAGAAATTTTCAAATACTGTATTTCTGATAATTGTACCGGACGGATCGTGCAAACGGCGATTGCTTAAGAAATCCCCGGGTTCGAATTCCACATGTGCTAGACGTTTTCTCTTGCACTATGTCTCTTAAATTCAGCATTAAGGCTTCAACTAAATTTTTTTTGGTACACATACGTAATCAATTCAAGAATTAAGGGCAGAAAGTGATTATCAAGTCAAATTCCAATATGATTACTAAATCGAATTTGAATCGGAAAATACGTGGAAGCTATGTTTTACGCGAATGCATTACTTAGGTATGTTAGGATTATAAGTATTTAAGCTATGCCCGAACTTAACATATTATACAAATACGGAAACTACAAACGAAATTCCGCTTCGATTACTTTTAAAATATGGGAACTTTTAGCTCACGAAAGCAATTATTTCTTTAAAGGAAGAACGCAATCGAAATTTGATTGAGGTCTTTTTGTACTACTCACCAAAAACAGGAAATCCTTGGAGACGGTCACGAACATCTTCAGGTCTTCAAACGTCGTTCTCTCGTTTGTAATGAAAATTCATATACGTAATAGTTATTATTGCAAAAAGGAAACGAAAGGATTGAAAATGCTACTCACGTTTACCAGTTTCGAAATGCAACGGATGTCACAAAATTTAAATTGCAACGGAAATTTGAAAACAATTGACATAACTTCCGCACCCGACGGGATCTAAACAGCAACTGAGGAAATTTCCATCAGGATAACCGTTCAACAAGCAAGCTGAAATTTGATTGGCGGAATTAGGATGTTCCGTCAATGGCCCCGACCACAACTTCATTAAAACATTTTCATTAATAATTATTGTAATTAAATTGACATTTAATTTTATGAAGTACTTTCTTAATTTTAATTTAAAAGTTTTTGGAACATTAATTTTTGTTACTAAAATTATTAATTTATATTTTGAGTAAAATCTGTCGTTTCCTCCAATGGGAACGCTCGAAACATCGTAATTATTAACTTTTTAATTATTCGTTTTGTAATTGTAATATTTATTCTTTTGTCATGATTACTAAAAATCGTTTAAATCTTTTTTAAAATACTAATATAATTAATTATTCCACGTCGGCCATAACAAAAGAATGGAGTTAGCGCATCAATTCACTTTATCGATAAACACCAGAAAGTATTTTTAAGATTTCTATTCGAAGACATTTAAAATCGATGTGAAATGAAAAAATATTTGATCAGAAATTCTGCTCATCGAGAAATAAACGATCACATTACATGACTCGGGAGAGTAAAAATGCTTCCCAGCTTGAGGATATCTACATTACCTTATCCTCGTCCGTCATCAAAACAAATTTTCGGCGCAGAAATACATTCAAATCTCACAGCTTTGAAATTATGAAAGATATTCTTTTAGTGCTCAAAGCTCACATCTGATACATTGTTATGCTGAAAATGGAGCTTAAGTGTCGAAATATCTTAGAAAGATAAGGTACAAGGAGCGATAGGAGGGACAAGAGTGGTCAAATATTAATACCAGAGGGATTGCTAAAGACTGTGTTTAGGGGCACAGAAGTGAAAACAGATGGTTAGATAATGGTCAACGATATATGCCTTCAACTGTGTGGTAAATTACTAGGATACGAACGAAATTGCGTTGAATAGGCAGTTTTAATCACATGAACCCATGGAAATGTAGAGCGATCAGGAATGTATCTTAAGCTTGTATTTTTCTCACAAAACAAAATATGTAATTTAACTTACTCATTCCATATACTCCGCTGTCTGTGATTCTGTCACCGAGAGTGCAAAACTGCAAACCTATTCACGTCAGAAAATTCACAAATCCCAAGAGAGAAAAAATCACAATCACGTGTCACTAAGGTACGAAGAAATCAAAAATATCAGTTTTCACTCCAATATTGCACTATTATTTCACTAATATCCACTTTGAACATTCAGAGGATAGCCAATTCGTCTTTTATGTTTTATATGCGTAGTACATACATCCACAAGATTATTTTCCAGGAAAATTTAGAAGGGCTGAAAGACCGCCATTGTGAAAATCAAAATGAACAACACCTCACATTACTCAAGTTCCTCGCACACAATTTGCGTACTTCAAACTTTTCGTGACGATCGAAAAAGCGCATTTAAAGGCCACGTAATCGCCTCGAGGTTACAAGGAGTCGGTGAGTGAAATGGCGATTTTTTTAGTGAATTTCATGTTATATTAAGAGTCGATGTGAAATGAATTGGTAAAAATTTATCAAGAAGGTGTTTGCCTTTGGATTAATCTTCACATATCGTGTGCAATCTGGTCATAGTGCGAGTAAACTCATAGAATACACAATTGAAAAGTTACTGTCGACAACGAGAAAAGAGAGAGAGGATATTACTTTTCCACAGTTTTAGTATCCACCACCGGAATCAGCGAATAATCGGTATCGCCATGATGATATGTTATGGATGATAATAATTATGCTATGTTATTGGATAATAAAACTAAAATAAGCCGAATTGTCTGTCTCTCTTCTCACGTTGTGATGGATTTGCAAAATATGGCGCTTTCCTCCGAGGATTTTATGCTTGTCGACAGTTGCAGTCAGCTATTTATAATATGGTTTCCTTAAATGAGTGTGAAAAGAGTACAAATAAAAAGTGATTGCTAGGTATTCTTGTGGATTTACGAAGCATATTTTAGGCATCAAATAGAGAGGTTCCTAAAGGATGAGACCATCGACCTTGTGGTTGAAATGTTTTTAGAATTCTGCTCTTCTTCAAAGACGGATACAAGGTCTTCGTAGGACTTGAGGTACTGTATTAAACGTGTAAGTTATGGATGGAAAAATAAATTCTTCTAACATTCAGTTGTCTTACCAGATTTCTCTAATATACTATTCTCGATTGCATTCTTTAGCTATCCGTCTCCGTTTAATTTTAGGAGGAGGATAAGGTAATGTAGATATTCTTGAGATGAAGCAATTTTTACTCTCCAAAATCATGTAATGCACTCGTTTTTTCTCGATGAGTAGATCTTTCTGAATAAACACAGTGTTTTCGATCAATTTAAATGTCTTCGAGTAGAAATCTTAAAAATACTTTCTGATGTAATTCCACGAAGTGAATTGATGAGCTAACTCCAATCTTTCATAAGGCCGATGAGGAGTGATTGATAATATTGATATTTTTAAAAAGGTTTAAACGATTTTTTAGTAATCATAGTAAACAAATATTTCAATTACAAAACTTACAGTTAAACAGTAAACAATTACGATGTTTCGAGCATTCCGATCGGAGGAAACTACAGAATTGAATTAAAATACAAATAAATAATTTCAATAACGAAAATTAATAATGCAAACAATTTTACATTAAAATTAAGAAGGTACTTCATAAAATTGAATGTCAATTTAATGAAAATTATTATTAATGTAAATGTTTTAATTAAGTTGTAAGCGGGGCCATTGACGGAAGCTCCAAATTCAACCAATCAAATTTCAGCGTCCTTGTTCAACAGTTATCCAGATGGAAATTTCCTCAGTTGATGCTTAGATACCGTCCGGTGCGGAGGTTATGTCAATTGTTTTCGAATTTCCGTTACAATTTAGATTTTGTGACTTCCGTTGGATTTGGAAACTGGTAAACGTGAGTGACATTTTATAGCTTTTCGTTTTATTTTAGCATTAATAACTATTCCGTATATGAATTTTCCTTATAAATGAAAGAACGACTTTTGAAGACCTGAAAATGTTTGTGATCGCCACCAAGGATGGTATGGTAAGCAGTTCAAAGAAGCCTTAATCAAATTTCGCTCGCGTTCTTGCTTTTAATTGCTTTCGTGAGCTATAAGTTCCCATATTTTAAAAGTAGTCCTTGCGGAATATCGATTGAAGTTGGCGTATTTGTATAATATATTGATTTCGGGCATTGCTTAAATAATGAGATCCTAACGTACATAGTAATGCATTCACGTACAATTAAGCCCACTGTATTTTCCGATTCAAATTTAATTAAGTAAACATATTTGAAATTGATCTGATAACGACGTTCCCTCCTTAATTCTTGAATTGATGACGTAAGCGTATCAAGGAAAATTTAGTTGAAACTTAAAAGATGAATGCAAAAAACACACCTTAAATGTGTAATTTAAGAGAAATAGCGCATATGTTTACCCTTCTTTAAAATTGCATTGATAAATACGTGTCGTGTTTCAATCCCAAAATGGATCGTAGCTTTCTAATTTGAAGATATCGAATTCATGATTTTTTTCAATATCCCTGGAAGTTAATGTTTTTAGATATCCTTCTTTTTGCATTCCACATGTGCTTTACCTGATATATAATACCATAGAGGGCGCAGAAATAAGGGTTTCATTCAACGGACATCCCAATTTAAAAATTATCGGCTATGAAATATACCTGTTCATGGGCGTTGAGTACAGTCTGAATGAAATTAATTGATATATTACTAATTTGGTATTTCTATTTTTCCAGGTTTCAAAAACTGAACTTTTGACTCTCACATCGATTGGTCTCTGTTAAACTTCGTTTCGAAAGGGAATGGCCGCGGGATGACCTTCCGGAAGAAACGCGAGAAACAACATTTGATCAATTTGGGTAAGCGCACTTAATATTCTTGCCTTTCATATGTATTCTTAGTCATGTAATCGCATTTCTAAATATTCTGCAATTCGCCGTTCAACTGGTAGAATGCTAGGTTGAAATCGTCTCGTCTAGAACCATTAAGAAGTACTGAGTGCAATTTGATGGAATTAATGTGTTTTTGTAAATAATCGGTTGTAGCTGAAACGTAGAGAGTACATGAAATTCAAATATTACTGCTAGGGATGTGAAAGTAAGTATTTATCAAGAAAATTTTCTATTTTACATAATACAACGATAAGAGGCATTCTAATTTAAAGCGAAATGATGAGGAAATTCTTACGCTAATGCTCTTCCGCTCTGCGAATAATGTTTTATTTAAGTGTGGAGCTCGTGTTATACAAGATTATGATAAGCAATTATATCTCACTCTCTAATTTATAGATAGCGTAAGTGATTCGATTTTATAAAATAGGAAAGAGGTCGAAGGAATCTCTCCGCATATTTTACAGCGAGATCGTCAAGACAACTGCAAATTTTTTGTCCGTATATTCGTTTTTAGCATCAAAGTAATTTGTTACATGAGGTTACATTTGAGGTAATAGTATTACAAATATTGATTTACTGGCTTTTTCACTATCTTTAAACCAGAGAGTATTATTATAGTTATTCATTGAGACTGATTGTAATTTTTCAAACGAGAGCTGGACATAACCTTAGGATGGTTCTTCATTGCTGGTAGTTGCAGTATTAGATTTTTTAGTATCGAAGTACGTATTGAAGTACAATTATGTCGTGTGACATTATGGTTCCCTCTTTTCCCCTTCATCCCGACTGGCCATCAGCTGACAATAACTTACAGTGTATGTGTAACTCGTCATCGTTATATGTTAATCAGATGAAACTATTAATAGACTTTCTTATTAATTATCACAACCCCTATTGAAATATTTGCTGTCCTTTACTCCACTCCTATAGAATGAGGCTGTTTTTTCATAAGCGTAGATTTGATATCACCTTCTGTAGATTATGGAAGTCTCAAACCTTTACTTTGCGATTGCATACTTTATCATATTATTCTGCCGACGATGGTCTTGTGCGGCATATATTATTCGTAACTCAAGTGCATACCAAAAGGTAAAGCATGCTCTTCGGTATTGATATCTATTCGCTATCTAAGCAGCGATTTGAATGTAATAGAATAATAGAAGAGCCGAGGCAATTTCTTCTCTCCTACAGAGCTTTTTATGGTCGTTAATTCAATTCTCAACAACTCAATCGTTCATTGAGCTTTCGTTTACGCGTTTCATAGATTAATCCGGTATTATGTCCTCTCTTCTCCGTTTACCTTTCTTGGCTCTTTCGTATTTTGCGGAAAAGGAGGTGGAATGGTAGTGACCGCCGACATAAGAAAGGAATATATTTCGCTCTGTCATGCTTAAGGATATTGAAAGCCCTTCACATAGAGAAAGATATATTGATATAAATTATTATTGGGGATTCATCTGCATTAGAGTATTATTTCATGGTTATACTTTCTCTTAAACTACATTCTTAAATTAATTCATAGGATATCCTTCTTGCATATTATGAATCTGAGTTGCATAACTTCACATTACTTTGCATCTGTTTGAATTCATTCTCTTTTAATGTCCTACCTGCTAGATTTAGCTATGGTACATTGCTCCGTAAATCACAAATAAACGCATACCTTTTCGCGTTTACTCTAAATATCCGTAATAGGAAAAGGTAACTGGTTTTATTAGCCACAGCCATACCATTCCACGATGAGAGTTATCGATGTAAGTTATTAACCCGAAGTTTAGATAGAATTCTACGGTGAGATTCATCGACAGCCGCTGATATTGTGCTATCACTGTATTGTTTTTAAAATAATCTAACTAGGCTAACTCTTTTCCCCTCAGTTTATTGCCAGTTTACTAGTCATAGCTAAGCACTTCATTTCAGGAGCCATGATTTTTTCTGTTTAGCCTTAGTGTTTAGCTTAGTGAGTCATAAGCATGAACTTTCGCTTTCCCGCCTCTTACTAAATCTCTGTAAAGAGAAGTGAGAGCTACTTGCATACATACACAAGGACGATTTAGCTTTCTCTCTCCGTTCATTTTTCTGTCAAATTCTTTTCAAAATTAGCGAGCGATATTTTGTGAAGAGTTCCGTTTATCTCGATGTACCTTGGATTCTCCCGCTTTGGTTTTCATTGTTCAAGGTGGTATATTAACTACCTCGGACGAACCGAGGAATTTAAAGTACATTACATTGTATCACGTAGACAATAAACATTTTATTTTAATTTGATATTGGTTAATATATTACACTACAAAGCGTAATGCAAATCTTAATGCCATTAGCAGCTTAATTGTATGCCAAAGATTTCTTATGGCGCGGACTGGAAATAAGGGATTCTCTCCATGTTCTTCTGCAAACGGAGAATATACATTTTATCAAATAGAAGTACACGAGATTATTCACAGAACAGACCTTTTAATATAATTAAATTTTTCATCCCAAAGCATAAGTTTGAATCACTTTCGCAAAATAAATTCTTCAATGACATAATCCTTCCCAAACCAAACGTCCTTTATATTTGATAGATGCGCGGAATGAAATGAATGGATTTTATCGATTTAATGGATTTTCACTTTCGATTTTAGAACGATTTTTCCATAGAATAAGAGAATTATAGTAAAGTTATGACTACTTGCAGTAGTACTTATTTATTACGCATGACATCTCAACTGAATGCCATTCGGTATTACAAACTTACGATGTATTTAAGTTTTAACATAGCACATGAGAGCATACGACGTCTTTACAAACAAAATTACATATAAAATTCCACATTGATTCAAAGTTGTCTAGCTGCCGAGAGAAAAGTACTGGGTAATGAAGAACTGACGTTGTCTTATCATTTCTTCAAATCGCTCGAGAAACAGTCGTTGAGTCATCTTCGTGTGGAAGATCGAAATAATCAGAAGTTCTAGAAGATTCCCAAAGCACTCATACATTCAAGTGCTTTTATCAACTGATTTCATCATATTTTCGCGAGAATAATATTAAGGTTAGATGGATTTTTAAATCATAAATCAGGAGGTAATTGTGAATCTAAATTCTTAAATGTTACCTAATATTTTCGAATAAATAAACTAACAATAAAAACCCTACATTGATCAAAGGAAGGCATTATTACGTCAGATTCGAAGGGTAGAAAAGAACCGATAACAAGAGAGACCTTTCTAAGTTTAAAGGCATAAATAACAAGGAAACTTGAGGGAGATATCAAGGGAGAGATTACAAGATATATCTTGATACAGATCTCGATATGGAGTGTTTCATTATTTGTATTCCACTCCAGATGAGGATCGTCGCCTCTCGGAAGGCGGCAAGTAAATAAAGATGATCATCCTTTGGGAAAATGGATACGGATTTTCTGACGAAATGTTCCCGATGAATTAGCTATTGAAGCTGCTTCGAATTTTCCGTTGGAAAGTCAATTTCAATTTTTTATTTATGCTCAAATTTGTGCTCTCTTTACTGTTAAACACTAATAAAGGAACCCATGACCGGCATAAGCTTAGCTATTTCTTTCCAATTCGTATCATAAAAAAATTGATTTATAACGAGGAGTAATTATTAATATGATAGTTAATTTCCCCGTCAAAAATTACGGAATTAATGTTGAATTTAGTTACCAAAAATGTAAATAATCCCGATATGATAATCCGGATGTTGTTCTTTAATAAATATCTTAATTTAAATATATTTCAACTCCGGCAATAAGTAAATGTGCATAAAATGGATTTGAATACTTACTTACCAATATAATAATAGAATTCCACAAATCTTACAACACTTTTGTCTTAATTCTCTCAATTTCGACTCGAATACGATATTCTGTAAACAAAATAAGAACCTTTATTCAATTTCCTTTCTTTTGGTTCTCATCTCGGTTTTGTACGACCATTATTTCTAATTTAATTCTGCAAAATATGTCTGCAATGCAACGCAATGGATCAAAATGAACATTGAAACTGCAATCTATTTCTTACGAGAGACGATTCGAGTCGTCCATAGTCGAACCAAGGATACTTTGGGCAAACAAATATCAATATGTAATGCTACATTGGACCTTTAACGACTGACGAAAATTTATAACCCTATCACGTCGGGAAGTGGATGAACTTAATGTTCGAAAATTTCTCCCATGTATTTCTTACGGGAGTTGAATAAATATATACACAACGGTGATTATTATATAAGGTTATTCGGATGCTGATCAGGCATGGCATCTCTAAATTGAACTGTTTGTTAAGTAATACCTTTCTTATCATTCCATACTGAGATCTTTATGCATTGTCCATCATAAAACAATAAACTACAAATTTCAAAAGGGAAGCATTGTATTATTATTTAGTTTAACTTCAAATAATTCAATCCAGCAAATATTTTCCTTGAGCAGTGCAAAATATAATGTTCAAATAATTATTCTGTCAGTTCTTTCATAAAGTACTCCGAACACAGCGATGTGATGATGATACTTTATAATAATTTTACGAGATTACTCAATGTTTTCACTTGTTTTCTCAATATTTGTTCAGTTTATTGCAATATGACAATAAATAAAAGACCTGAGCAAAAATGTTTTCAGAAAAATAATTGATAAGGAATTCCGGTGGTAAATGTATCGGAAAGGAATACCACTCCAATATGCCAAGGTCAAGACTGAAAGTTTTTGCAATATATGACCTCTGTGGGCTAAATTTAACTTAACGACTATCATTGACTTTTCCGAGAGCTTTTCCTGCCTCCATTAAAGTTTTAAAGCCCTCCAATTTTTCCTTGTTTACTATTTTTGATAGCCTTGCCTCTTCTACTATTTTCATGTCCTTGAACAGAGTTCCCTACTAAATCACTTAACGATTGTATGACATTATCTTACGATAGTTTATTTCTTTATTAGAGAATATTTATTTGTGTACATTTTGTTTATTTTAGTTGATATTTATTCAGCATAGTTACCTTTGTTTATACGTATAAGTCAAGTGAGCAACATTACCGAAGCAATATAGAGATAGCAAATCATTTCTCCGTAGTAAACAAGTACAAGGAAAATATTTATGAAGCTCGCAGTAAATTCTCATATTAAGTATTTCCCTTGCGATATTGCGCATCAAAACTTTTAATATATTTTCCATCAATACATTCTGTACCGAAATATTTTCATTCCTTTGTTTGTTTTCAAAAAGCGGTCTTCGTCATCGACAAGCTGTTTTCCAAAATTAGTTACAACTTTTTTTAACCCACTCTCGCGAATGATTTTATATTTCACTTTCTGATGAATGAATTCTCAATCCTTCAAAGTATTTGTCCTGGCAATCAATTCAATAAAATCTAGATCATTGTCATAGAATCACCGTTGATCAGATATACACGGCATAGCGTATTCTGGAGGATTATCCCAAATAGATAATTATTTCACCGTACCTAATGTTCTTCATTATTGAAGGATAGATTTAGTGAATACGCCAGACCAAAAACAACAGCCACCATCTTTAATTATCATTTTACATAATGATGCATAATTAAATAATAAGAAGAAGCAGGATGCGTACTTAGAAAGCCAGAAAGTAAAGATCTACGCAATAACTAAGAAAATATGATTATAGATTTTTGAAATGATATTCATTCTAATATTTTTCGCTTTTAAATTTTTTCTGATTTATTTTTAGAATCGACATAAGGGTAAGAATCTGTGATTTCTTAACAAAATGTCTTTTCTGTAATGAGAATGAGTTATAACTTTCTTCTCAGCTGAAGACAGGGTCAGGCTATAAATCGATGCTTGTTTTCCTATATAATTCCGAAATCAAGAGAAATCTTTGGATATTCTTCTTGGGTATTCAGCAAGAAGATTTTTTGTAAAAATTAGAAATCGTCCGCATCATTTGGCTGAGAACCCAAGAATAATTTCCACAGATCATCCGCCGGAAAAAAACAAATCACTCAACACAGGAAATCTTAATTACCCGAAAAGAGAATGCCCGAGTTTGATCTCATAAACCCAGGCTTTTAAATCCATCTCAAAACTTTCTCTTAAAAGGAATGAATGTATATGCATAAACATTTACCCATTTCATAAATCGGATACAAAGATTCATCCTAGAAAACAATTACTCTTTCAATCTTCTTTATCATCGTAAACATTCCATGAAGAATCTGGTTTAGAAATTATACAGCACCCAACCTGCAAGTTCAATAATTCCCTTTTTTGGAATTATTTTTGCATGTATCAAATGAAATATTGATTGAAATAGAATACTCATAACCTTCCTTTCTCTTGGCGTTGGCGACTGCTAACTAATTTTTAAGTATCCGTAGCTCTTCGAGTCATCTTTTAATGCCAAATTCAAATGATTATGGAATTTGCGTTGTGTACAAGGACTTCAAAAAATTCTCAAATTTTTCAGCTCTAACGAAACTTAAATAAAATATGAGTCAGTTTTTATTCACTGGATAACTGGATTCACTTGGTAAATACATTTAACTTTGCATGTATTTTTATAATATACTAGTTTTTGATTAACGCAATTTTCGACGCGACTTTTAGTAGTTCTTTGCGTCAACGCAAAGTTTTTGAACATGAATTCTCAATTTCACTCGAAAGGCATAAATCTAATTTAAGAAAAAAAATCCTCTGCTACGATCACTTAAAAGTATACTACATATTATATGCGGCCCGCGGAGTCATCGTAGGGGCTGATGCGGTCCGCTCGAGGCAAAAGCTTGGACACCTCTTCCGAATTTATGTCTCGATTCTGGAATATCTCCAACATTTGGAAAATCTTTCGAATATCCAAGAGACTTTTGGGCAGTCAGCAAATGTTGTAAAATCAAAATTTTGATGATTCAGAAAACTTCATACTGACGTAGAAGGAAATCATTCAGAAATGATGGCTGTAAAACGTTTATTCATTTTTAATGTCAATGAAAAAAACTCTTTGTGAAAGAAACCTCGTAATAGTTACTAAGTACACATTTGTCTGACGACGTCGTTTTGGAAAATCCTGGTTTTAAACTCATTGGTATTCACTGTTTAGTATGGATTCAATTTACTGTATGATAAAAAAGGAAATGCCGGATTTGAAAAGAGAGAGAGAGATGGATGAATTCAAATAACGCTGTACCGCAAAACCGCGTAGTATCTCTTTGTTCCATTAAAGAGGATGGTGGAGTTTGGATAGAGGAATATGTTGAGTAAACAGGGAAGATATGAAAGGAAGCATAGATATGGGCTGAAATGGTCGCAATGTGTGAAGGGAATTGAAACATTGTGATGAAGACATCTCGAGGATTGCGCGGTGCCGTTGCCCAATGGCGTTGCGAAGATGACACAGGGCAACTAATGCAACTCCTTACGAACACAAGGGAACGCCGCATTGCAAGTCCTCCTCAATGAACAAAGGTCCAGCTATAAACGTGAGAACTTTACCTTCTCCTCACTTTTCTTATTCTTAGATTCTTACTTTTCATTATTTCAATAGCTGTTTGTCTATTTGATTCCATCTCAATGATGCATTCATTCGTGCTGATACATTCGGCTATAAATAGTTCGGTGATAAATTCAAACTATATAATAGTTTAAATTTATGATATGAAAATACAAATTTATTAAAATTCACGATTATTAGTCATATTTGGTTTTCGATGGTAAAGTTAACATACATAAGTCATACAGAAGCTGAATATTTATTAGCTTAATTTTATTATTAATGATCAGTTCTTATAAATCCCTCATATCATATTGGTTTTTTTATTTCAATCCTTGCGTATTATTTGATGCGTTAAAATATTCTATCCCACATTAAATTACCGCATTGTAAACTCTATAAAGATGTCTCAATTCAAGCACAATTACATTCTATAGATTTTCTTGAGCGATACTGCATTTGCAACAGTTTCATCAGTTAAGACAAAAACTCCATTTTGTAATGAAAAAATTGTTTGTTTAAAATGTAGTTCATTAAAGTAAATACTTAAAATTATTATCATCTAATCCATTAAATTTCTATGTACTGTTGGACAAAAGATGTTCTTTTAAGATGAATATTCTCTTTGATTAGTATATCATTAGGTATAGAATCATATTCATTGTTTTAATATTTTCTACAGAAATCATAACTGAAAAATATCAGTAAACAACTAAGCTAAAGTAAACAACAACAACCACAAGGTTTACTTTTCTGGGTACTGTTGCTTTCTATATAGAAAAACAACAAGCTTATAGCAATGCTTATAACAACTATTATATAATAGTTGTTATTCTTAATTGAGGAAAAGAGGAAGTTATTGCAATTTTGGACCTCATAATAATCGGAAACAATTTTGCCTCAAAGTCAATTTAATGGAGGGATAAATGAGTATTGAATAGGAATAGCTAAGTAACACTGGATGTATACTAAATATTCTGTCACCCCTATTCACTGGTGTATCGTGTGCTCAGAAATCAAATGGTCATTTAACTTATCAGGAAGTCCGATCCACTTCTAGATTTTCCTGTATACTGAAGATTTTCTTTAAATGAGTCATTGTCAGTACCAACATATTTGCCATTCATAAATACATCTCAAATATAAATTCCCAATTTGCTTCAGTAAGTGCCATGATTATTTGCTGGACTAAAATTATATATCTCATATATTCCAAACTTAGCTAAACTAAGTAACATTTATCAACCAAAATCCATAAGAATTTCCCAATTAATTCTACTTTTCTTTAAAATGGGTCACTATGTTTTACCGATATGAAGTTATCTGATCAATGACTTTCATTTATGGAATGGGATCAATGGTTTTTATTTGTTTCTTTTACTTAACCATTTCTCTAATTATCTTTATTGTTAAAAATGAATTTTGTCCCTTTTTTGAAACTTTTACCACTGAAATTAATTAGATTACAAAAAGTCATAACAGCAGTCATCAAACAATAGCCAACCAACAGTTTTGTAAGCCCATCTGTCATATGCAAAAAAATTAAACGGTATCCTATATTGACGTCTAAAATTCCTTTCTTCCTTTTTAAAACTATGTATCAAATTATTTCCAACTCAATTATTCACTTCTCCATCTTAAAGAAGCCCTATTTTCATCTAATATAATAAACATATATTATCATTAAGGAAGGGTTGCACTTTACTAAAATGCATACTTTGGATTTATTTGTTATATATGCTTTATCAATTTAAAGGTTAAGGCATTTCCAAATTTTTCACTTGTGATGATTTTTAAAACTGCTAATACTTTCTACCAATGCAATTCAATGTTTTAGTTTTTCCTCTCAGTTGCTCTTTGTAGAATTAGCATGAATACAAACTGAATGCTATTTAGTTTAAAAAAAACATAAATTAGCAAAAAAATGTTTAAGTGGAATGTATCCTCAAAGAAATTTGTTCATGCAGAAATTTTGCGTGCCACCAAAAACTATTTTATTTTTCATGTGACAAAAAACTTGTTACAAGTGAAATCAAAATAAATTTTTAATTGTAGTTGGTTTCAAGCTGATATCTTGAATGGAACTTTAGTTAATGATTTTTATTTCAGAGAGCAGAATTCATGGTGATACAATAGCTGTTGCTATATAGACTTCATTGTGGCCAATGTATCCCATACCTCAAGATTAACATTTGTATTTGTACTCAGATTTCTCTTACTTAGAAGACTAGTTATTCAAAGCAATAATCAATAAACCACTATTCCTGGGGAAATACATTTATATTATATGATATGATTACTACATTTCTCAGCTGACAATGTGTAATTATTAACCAAATATCATTCTCATTTTATCCTAAATTAAAAATCCAAACGATAAATCAAAATAGATAAAATAAATAATAAAATAATGCTATTATATGCTAACAATTATAATTACTTACTACACTTATAATTGTAATAGTTATTATTGTAGTACTTATGTACTAGTATAAATAGTGGTATGGTATTGACATGACAGTTTCATGAAGCATGAAAGTGATCTAGCAGCTTACCGCTTTAATGTGTATTTTATAGTAGTTGTAGTACTTTATGTAGTATATATATAGTATAATATAACTAATACTTCAAGTATTGCTGTTATACAGGGTGGGGCATAATGGAGTCCCTGATTTTGGGGGTAAATCGAAAAAATATGGTTAAAGATAACAGTAAAAAAGTTTAATTTCTGAAAAGAGCATACAACGCCATTTTTTTAAATCAAGTTTTTAAAATAATATCATTTAAGTAATATTTCCTTGGCGAGCAATACACATGTTTAGTCGTTCGAAGAAGTTTTCATACACTCTTCTCAGCATAACTTGCGGAATTGTAGCTGTAACATCCTCAATTGCCTCCTTTAGGTCTTAGACAGTTAGAGGGCGACCTTTGAAAACCTCAGCCCTTAGGTATCCCCACAGGAAAAAGTTGCATGGAGTTAAATCTAGAGAGCGGGGGTGCCATGGAACATCCCCTCGCAAGGAGATCAGGCGGTTGCAAGAAATGTGTTGACGCAAGCATCTGCATGTTTCACAAAATCTTGTTGGCTCAATTTCTGGGCCATCATTATGTTGTAGGGGTGTAAGGGAAGGTCTGCGTGCAAAATTCTCCCCACTGTTCTCGACGATATTCTTAAGGTAGTGGCATGTTTTCGGGCAGAGAGCACTGGAGACTGTTCAATAAACGCTCTAACTGCCTCGATGTTATCGGGTGTTCTCATGGTTTTCGTTCGACTAACTGGTTTTCTAGGAACAGCAGATCCCATTGATCTTAGATTAATAATCCATTTCCAAATGGTTTTAGGATCAAGAACACTTTTGTGACAAGATAAACCAAACCGCCTGTGAAAAGCCCTCTCCATGCTACCACGCTTTCCCCGTTTTTGAAGAATGCCTCCACAACAAATCCTTTGTTTTCACCTGACCACGGCATGACAACTACTGTAAATGATATCATCTCCCTGACCCAACTGTTCCTACCGCATTCCTCTAATCGGTCAGAGCGCCTTACAGTGATTTTTTGAAACTAGGGACTCCATTATGCCCCACCCAGTATTATGCCATTAAAAATCCAATCAGTACATTAAATACAAGCCGTTTGGTAAGAGAAGCATTAGAAGACTCAGATCCAGATTATGAAAGTGAAGCCACATCAGGATTAATCTTGAATAAAGGAAATAGAAATTCCAAAAAAAAATAGATTTTACAAGACTGATACGTACAGTGGTATACCTATGTTATTGCTAGTCCCAAGCAGGGTGAAGGACTGTCAGGTTAATGCCAAACTTAATTTAAAGAAATATTCACCCATAAAAGTAAATAAAAGTCTTGAAACAGGATGCATTATTATAGCAAAAGTAAGACAAAGAAAAAATGATCACTGAGATAAACTATAGGATAGCTTGCTGAAATAGCAGAATCTAGAATCAATTTGTCAAATAAATAATAAAATGGATATGGAACATTAAAAATCTATTATCACTTCAAGAGAAAGGAAAGGAAAAATAGCTATTTAGTAATGCACCAATACATATTTGGAAAAAAATAGAGCAAAAGTATTGTGTTGCATGTTTTGTACGGAACCTTTATAAAAATAATGTTTTAGACAAAAATGCATAGCAGCTACTACCAGTGGAGTAAAGAATTAATAGCAGAATATTGCACATCCTCTCAGTGCAGTCATGAAAAAATAAAATGCAAATATGAAAGAATATTTCTATGAAGAGAATAAAGACAAGAAATGATCCTCTTATTTGGAGAAATGATTGCAAGTGTGAGTTATGAAATAGTTTTTGGCAATACTTGAGATACAATGAGTAAAAAATGTTGAATAATAACTATTCATTCCAATTTAAAATGAGATCTGATAATAATTTAAGATTTTTTCAAACCTGATGCTACAAATTTCAACGGTTAAAACGACTATAGGAAGTACTAAACAGTCTTCAATGTAAAAACTGGTGCTGAAAGAGTCAAAGCAATGCAATAATTAATAGATGGCTGAGATAAATTAGGAAGCTGGAGGATAACATACACAAGGGACAAAAAACACAGGATTAGTAAAAGCAGTGCTTCCCTAATGAGGTTACAGAACTATGTGCTGATAAATTGTGTGTGAGCAAGATAAAATATAAGATAAACCAGAAGCTTTAGCAACTGAGAAAATTTTCAGTGTCTTTATAAATTATTTGAATGCATCTCAAAAAAAAGTATGAAGAGTTACAAGAAATGAATGGCAAAGCTGAAATGAAAGGATGTGCTAATCAACATCCTCCATGCATGACACCAATTGGCATTTGTTATAGAAGTAATTCTCGGATAAGTGACATTGACTCAGATGTTTGGGAAAGCTTTGTGAATTTATATTAAGAGAAATAGTAGATGATGATAGTCTAGCAGAAGAAAATCACTTATATCTGAAGAACTAAACATATTTAACAAGTTGTGGAAATATGTATAGCTACGTGCAAAAATAACTTTAATCCTTAGCCTTATACAGCCCAGGGAATTTAAAGTTTTTTTGCACATAGCTGTACTAAAAACAGAAAATCTCTCATCTTTTGGGTGAGTGGAGATGAAGTCGGTGTCAAAGTAAATAGAAAATGTGAAGGACCTATAAAAATGAATACAGGTATAAGACAAGGGTACTTATCATTAATTTGTAACATAAATAATACATCACTCATGATATTATTTCTGTTTCCAATACAAATATTTTTGTCACTGTCAAAATTTCTTTTCCTATTCCAGGTTTTTCTCAAATGAAATAAATGAGGATTCCTATGAAGTAGGCTACAGCGTGTACTTACAGGTTGTGTGTACAATTGTGTTGTTCATGACGAAATAATTGACAATTCTTCCATTCTTATAGTTTTACTTCTTTAGTTTTAACCTATATCGGCTGCTTTACGCTACTCATTCGCTGAAGTTGTTTGTGAGGGAGACTCTTCTCCGTTATATTTCGATTTCCTGTTATTCACTTGGCTGTTACTGCAGTTTCCATCGCTATTGTAATTATGACAGAAGGCTTCAGTATCATTCAGATGCATCTTTTTAACTGGAAAACAATCTCATAGAGTCTAACAATGCGAATTTTACTGAGAAATACGGTGCGTCTGAGTTAAAGAAAGCGCTTCCTACACCTATCGGAAAATACGAGAAGCAAATGGTTGAAATCTTTTAGTTTCCCTTGTCTTGCAATGACGCGTATTGAAATTCGATAGTGTTCTGTTAAAACATCTTTCTGCGACGGATACGTGTATAATTCTGTAGTTGTTTATTCACAAACGTAAGGTAACGAACTAAGAATCCTATTTTAAATGCATCTATGGCGCCTTATTATTCTGTTATCAAAACTTTACATTTATTTCTCAGTTTCTTACGTAATCATATTTCATAATATCTCTATAATCCCTCGTGCCGGTGGTGTAACGTGTTGTCTGGTTACACTCCCCCCTTGTTTTTAAGTGATTTACTATAATATTTATAAATATTTACGTTATATTTTTCTAGAAAAATTCCTTACCATCAGTTTATCATTAACTATCTGTATTTGACTGTATGCGATTTATAGAATACATTTCAGTCCTGGCTCTGGATAAGAAGGCAAAACCCCATTCCCCTGACCCGGAAATATCTTCTTCAAAATCAAAACCTGTTGGAATGGACTGGAGGCTTTTCGTCTATGGAGGATTAGCTTCGATCACTGCAGAATTTGGTACTTAATTGTTTACACAATTTTAATGTAGAACTGTACGTCAGAACTGAGTGTCAGATGCCCTCATTAACCCTAATTGATTATTTTGGGCTTTGGCTATGCATTTGGAAGCATTTTTGTTGATTGATGCATCAGTTTTCCTTTTGGTTTGATATGAGTGTTGTGGAAGTGGAAGTGTTGTACATAACAAAATTATTTCCATATTTGCAGGATCCAGTGATATTTGTCGCTCTCAGTAGCCGAGGGGTCGAGTGACCGCCACTAGACCTAGAGGTCGCGGGTGTAATCCCGTCGTGGTCATGGATGTTTGTAACTTTTTTTTAATAGATTATACCCAACCGTCCTTGATGCAATCTGTCAGCATCAGGACGAAAATTTTTCTTTTGTCAATCACCTTAACCATGACCTCTGAGTGCAATTCGATTCAGTGTTTTGACAGAGTTATAAGGTTTTAGTTCAAAAGTACATTTTTCTTTTATGTGAGGCTGTTTTGGATAGGTTTTCTCCAAGAATTCTTGGAATTCAAAGATGATCTTCATGATTGTGGGTTATCAAGTTGCATGCAGGGATAAAGCTATGTTTTTCCACTCACTTGTGGAGATTTCTTAAATTTATTTGAAACTTTTTGTTCTACTGTCTATTCTTCTAATTTAGGCAAAAGGTTACCTTTTCATTTGTGTTTTGCTTATCCCTCTGGGTTTTCCTTGTTTGCATTTTAGAGAGAAACTATTTGGCTAGTTTGCTTCATTTCTATAAATAGTGATTAATGCTTAATGTTTATTAATTCACAGACTGCCTCCGCCTCACTCTCTAACGTAGTAGCTTTAGAAGTTGAGAAAATAATATCTATATTGATATTGTTTGGTGATATTTATCTAAATTCTTGATATACCAAATCACAAATTTAAATTCAAACAATTTGAATTAATCAATATAAAACTTCAGTCTGAGGCTATTTTCATTAGCCAAGGTTTTCTTCTTCTCTTATAATAGTTGTTCATATTTCCTCTCATGACTCATTGCAGGAACGTTTCCGATTGACACGACGAAGACACGTCTTCAAATACAAGGACAAAAGATAGATGGAGCCCACTCGCAGATTAGATACCGTGGAATGATTCATGCCTTTCTGCAAATAACGAGAGAAGAAGGAGCGCGAGCCTTGTATTATGGGTACTTAGAGTCTTCAAATTTACTTTTAAATCCTCCTGGTACTCCTATTAGTTGTACAGATGTACACATAAAAGCGGTAAGCTGCTAGATCACTTTCATGCTTCATGAAACTGTCATGTCAATACCATACCACTCACCATATCTATCTTCAAGTTCATAAATCATACTCTATACTATTACTACTACTATGAATACTGCAATGACTAATAATCAAAACATCCTTAATACATATTTATTCTTCATAAAATTACATGTCGGTGTTCTTTTAAGAGTCAGTAAATGCCCATAAATTGATACAATCTTAAATAATTCTGTAATATCTTTCCAGAATAGTCTACTCCCATTAAAGAATTTTTCTCATGGTGCAAATGAAATATAAATAATAAATTTTTCAATTTTTTTCCTTAAGTTAATTCACTAAAATTCCATTTGAACTCATCACTAAATTTCTAAAATAAGCTGTGAGCATTATCTCTTGGGTGTCTAGTATAAATGGTAACATGTGTGGTATCGTATCCTTATAAAAATGTATGTATTCCTTTTCCATTGTGATTATAATCTCCAGTTTGTTCTGTCAGTCATCTCATGGCATAAGCTCAGTCTCATTATCTGATAATTTTGCTATAATTGGAATTAATTACTGCCATGCTCTAAAATAAAGGAGTCTGTTTTGTTCAGAAGTTGTAATCAACTTTGTGAAGGGAATAAGTTTAATTAGACTTTGGAGTTCTTGTTCTGCCTAATAAATCAAAGATCTTGCAAAAGGTATATAAATGGATATAATCAGTTTTAGTTTGATGGAAATTTTGAACTGAAGCCCCTTTGAAATTTTCCTGAAACTGAGTTTCTGCTTAATTTGTAGCTTTGACATCAGAATGTAAAAATTTTTAATTTACCTTTATTCTTTATTTATTTTGCGTTGTTGATTTTTATTTAGTATTTTACCAATTAATATTTACTTCTTTAGCATTTATTTTGATATTTTAAACAGTATTACTGTATTTCCTGGCCTATAAGACGCACCGGCGCATAAGACGCACCTTGATTTTTCAGGTAAGAATTTACAAAAAAACTCATACTTTGTTACATAAGGTTGAGTGCCGATTAACTCTTTATCCCGAGAGATACAATGTATTAGCATAGGGATGACATCTCCATTAGCCCAATGTGTATATGTTTTGCAGCAGCACCACATGCGAGATTAAACTAAACGTGCTACGTTGTATGCATTTCCGATTTACCCATGAATTTTTTTAAAGAAGTTCTGTGATCGAAATATTAAAACTGAATTCCTTACTACTTAATAAAAAAAGTATTATTATCGAAATTTGTAATTAACTGAACTGTTTTCAATGCCTGATCCGGTAAAAAATACTTAATGGTATGCATTTATCCCGGCGAATCGGCTTGCTTATTATAGGATGGAGTTATACCCATATACCATTGGCGCATAAGACGCAGACTGATTTTAGAGCATATTTTGGAGTAAAAAAAGTGCGTCTTATAGGCCGGGAAATACGGTACTTGATTTCATTGCATATTTAACCCATTACCATGTGTTATTATGACAAAGCTGGCCATAAAACGAAGCATTCAATATTTTTCAATTTGATTACAGAATTAATTTTGAAATTAAATAATATGAAGATATTAGTTTTGTTTGGATTTCGGTGCCCATATCAATTCCAGCAAATCATAGATTTCAATTAATTTTTCTAAGTAGAATAGAATAGAATTTATTAACGGGGCTAGCCCTTTATAAAGGTTTAAATAGAGTTTAAAATTGATATCAAAAGTATAAAAAGAAACATTTAAATACATAAATGTAGTTTATTAGTTTTCTGCTATTTTTAATTTTAAAAATCTTTCCCAGTGGTGATGATCATTTCCAAGTTTCCCTCTTCTGAATCAGTGATTCTCTTTTGAGATATGTCCTTATTAACTGTTCATAATTGCAGAATTTGGCCAGCTGTCCTGAGGCAAGCAACTTATGGAACAATTAAGTTTGGGACGTATTATTCTTTGAAGAATTTGATAATGGGGGAGGACACAAGTAAAACATCTGGGAAGGGCCGACGGTCGCACGGAGCAACAACAACGGACATAGGGTGCGCTGTGTTTGCAGGAGCAGTGTCCAGTGCCATTGCTAACCCAACGGACGTACTTAAAGTGCGGATGCAAGCACGGCCAGTCTATGTGCAGCCAGGAAATGGGGGAGTGGGAGGAGCAGCTGTTGCTGGGGTTGCTGCAAGAGACCCACGCAACATGAGCCTTGTTGCTTGTTTTACTAATGTTTATCAGCAGGAAGGCATCCGTGGACTTTGGAGGGTATGTTTCTGCTACATATTTTCTATTTTTGACTAACATTTTTATTCTTAATTGGCTATTATTTAAGTACTTGCTGCTTTCTTAACCTTTCTGCCGTTGTATCTTTACTCTGTGTGGATGGTTTTAACGAAAATTTCCAATTGAGTTCTTTGATCACAAATTTTTTGATTAATGAGGTGGGAAATTACTAGGATTGATGTTTAATTCTGTTGGTTTTAAAAATTCATCTTCTCTGTTTTCTTTGATTAGAGTATAGTTTTATTTATATTCATGAAATACCAGAATTTTTGTTTATTATGATGATTCACCTCTTGTACCATGCGCCACTTCCTGGCTGATAGGCTCACTAATTTGAACTTTGATGTCTTTATGTAAACATTCTCTACTTGATTAACTTGATCTTTCCATTACCATTTTGTATCTCTATTGAATCTTATTGGGTGTTTGTCAACATTATCTGAACATCGATAAAAATAATATTAACATCTTCAATAGACTAGCAGCTAGCCTTCATAGAATTATGATTTGCAAGCTCGTGTAGTAGTCTTGTCATAACCGTCACCTCTCTCTCTCTGCTAGTTCTTTCATTAGAATTAATCAATTCAGATCAGTATTTATTTATTACTCATCTTTCATTTCAGTGTATTAATATCATCTGCCATCTTTTTCTTTTACCATCTGCATTTTCATGATGTTGTAAGAAATACCATATTTTGTCTCATTTTAAGTCAATCTATTTGGAATTATTGCATCAATGTATTGTTAAAATGCTTTGTTGGTCATTTTGTTCATGGACTCCCATTGAGAATCAAACCCTGGACTGCTTTCACCAAAGCTGAAAGCGCTGACCACTTGGCTATTATCCAGGAGCTTGGACTACTTACTTTTGTTATTGATCAATAATGTCTGATTAATTTCAATTTTGCAGTTGAATTTTAAAATTACATATTGGAAAATTCAACTGTTATTGAACTAACAAAGTGAAGCATTTCTTTGACAAAATGCATGTGAATTGTTGGAGTTTGTGTTTTAACTTAGCAGGAATATATTTTGGTTTTCAGCAACAAATAAAAGGATTAGTACCTATTTTATCATATTTTGGGTGTCTTAAATTTGATCATAATTCATAAGCACCTAGTATTATTGATAAAATATTTATTGTAATTCTTGAAAAGTTTGGCATTTCTTTTAATGCAATTTATGTTGTTTATTTGAGTTAAATTGATGTTTTACCCTATATGCAAATATTAAAAAACTTTTCATATTGAGAAAATATTGCCTAAAATCAAATTGATTTATGTAAACTCTGATTTCCTTTGGTTTGTGAAAGGAGCTCAATGGCCTTTCTAGAAACATCAATTTTCTCTACTGTGCTCTACTTATCTCTGCAATGATGCAATTTTTAGATGAATGCTGATTTTGTTTGTTAACAGCACATCAAACTATATAATACTGAACACTTCTCTTGTTTGCTTCTGAAAACCAAAATAGATAATGAGGAGGGTCCGTGTTTCATACTTTGTCTAACTATAAGAGGTATTTTGATCATGCAGGGTGTTGGTCCAACCTCTCAGAGAGCAGCTGTGATAGCAGGAGTGGAATTACCTGTTTATGATTTTTGCAAGCATCACCTAACTGTACCCCTTGGTGACTCTATTTCAAACCATTTTGTGTAAGTTTTCCATGTTTAATACCATTCGCTTTGTCTTTGTTGATTAATGTGCAGTCAAGTACCTCTTGTCGCAAGGTTCACCCAGGAAAACGCTTTCTTTTTCATAATAATTTGGAGACTATTTTAAAGTTCTACTTTGACAATCATTATCACAGCTGTAAAAATCCTATTTTTAACATTCAGGTGAAGTTATAGCAATAATAATTGTGATTAACCAATTTGATGCTGCCACCAACTGTGTTATAGTAAATGCTATAGATAGGCAACAGACCTACAGGAACTCAGTTACCTTTCTGCAATAAAAGTTCTACCAAGTTGTCTTAACTTAAGCTGCCAGCTCATTAATTTATCATTAAATTTTAACAAGTTGATTACCTTCTCTCAATTTAATATCTGATCACATTGATTCAGACAACAAATATTACAGAAAATGGCGTAATATATGTCAATGTAAAAACCCTGCAAGCTGCCTTTTGGCGTGTGGCAGGGGGTGCAAGCACCTTGACTATTTTCCCTTATCGATTGCTATCGCACATTGTTTGCAGAAAAAATGATATCTTGAAACAATTCGTTCTAGCATCTATTTTCCTAATCTTCCTCGCAGTATTAGAATGGTCCATTTAACAGGGGGGTCGCATTATATCGGTTACATCATCTGAGAACGTAATTTCTCTGAATTTATTTAGTAAATTTATCCTTTGAATTGGTCTTCTATCTTCTAATGATCTCCATCCCATGTCCTGTAACACTCACTGTTTTATCTTAACAATTCATTACGAATAGTATCGCCATAGAGTAACTATACTTATAAATATATGTATAGTTACTCTGTGGTATCGCCTTTCGTTGTACTTTTTCTAAATCCCAAATATGGCATTTGTCAACAGGGTCCCATACACTACATGCATACTCAAGGTGAGGCTTAACTAACATCGCTCACGAACTTTATCTTCGCTCTTACCAACTATTCTTTTAACGAATCTGATTTTCTAAGTATATAATTTGTATAGTACTTTGTGATTTCTCTGTATGTAGTAAATTGTTTGCATAGATTTTCAGATTCCATAAAATAATATGTACGTAATCCATGACAATAACTACTTTTTTCTTTAATCCTATGAATTGGTCACAAAAAGTGAGTTGCAACGTTTGGTCGGTATAATTAAATTTTGTTATTAAGATATTATTCTTAAATACCTAAAGTTTCAAACTGACTCACGTTTCCTTGACTACGGAGAATGGGTCTGTCTAATAAGTCTTCATATTTCGTGTATTTATAATATTTCTGGTTTTTTTTTATAAAGCGATTGAGAAATTTTCCATTGGCTAATGTTTTTCTATTTGGAGACATGACATTTTATTGCAGTTAATTCTGTTTTATCAGAAAATTTATTTTCCATATTAATTGGTTAACATTTTTGAAACAGCAGATACACTGTGAAATTTAATGAATCATTGTCTACCCTAACATTTAACACTCCATTCTTTTTACCTTTTAAAATCACTTTTGAGGTCATATGCATTGTATCAAATTGTATTTTCTCACCTCCCAAGAGGGGCCATCTTTCTGAAATACTAGCCTTAGATATCATCTGAGTAATTACCTCTACTTTGGTTTTTCTTTCTGCCCAGAATTGATATCATTTTCATGTTGTTTCTCAGGAGTAGAACCTTTGTAACTTCTATAATATTAATAATTTTATGCTTGTGAATTATTCACAATACCTGTTTTCTTTCTTATTATGAATGTTCAACAAGTCAAGCTTTGGCTGATTATTTCAAAGCCTGAAAATTAAAACTTGTCTAAAGGAATCCAGTTAGGTAGTTAGTAATATTTCATTTGCGAATAATAATAACTTGATCTGGCTTATTAGGTAACATTTAAGTACAACATTCAGAAATTTTATGTAATCCTAAAATATTTAGCTATTTTAAGTAATGTAAGGGTTAACTTTATTTTATCTCTTCAATGATTAAGTTTAAATAAGGTCTGATCCAAATGATGTCTAATGATGCAAATTCATATTTGATGTGGTATGTTTTAAGGTATCAATCATCAATCTTGTTCATTAATCATTCTAAAATAAGGCTATTCAGGAATAAATTACTAAACTATTCATGCCTCTTAATGTTGGTATAAATTTACTAAAGTTTGCAATCAATCTGTGGTCGAATATTGTACATTATGCTTTTCTGTTCCTCTCATCATCTTTATTTGAGCTCATTCTCTGTAATTGTGACAAATATATATATTTTACTTAGATTATCATATAAAACAAGGTACCAAGTTTGTGGTTAGGAATGAATCAGTTTTGTTTTTGATTGGTTTAGGAAATTGGTTAAAAATTTACAATTTAAGGTAAAAAACAACTTTAAGTTAGGAATGATTATGAAGTCAAAATCAACTTGAGAATTTCTCAAAATCTTTGTGAGGTAACTGAAAAAGTTTTAAGATTAAGCTAAAATCGGTAAAATTAATGATTTTGAGTGAAAACTAAAACAAATTATTTGGTAATTCTTCCATAATTGAGATTCAGCTTATCTGAGTGGCCCCGTTGTTTGTAGATCATGATTAAGAACTTTTTCATCAAAAACATCCAAAATGTAAGATATGTTGGAAGTCTTATTTAAGAATGGAATGGAAATTATAGAAGATTTTGTTACTAACATGTTACACTTTACTAAATTACTTTTTTTAAATTTGTTATTGAATTTCAGTTCGAGTTTGATTGCAAGCCTTGGGAGTGCTGTTTCTTCAACACCACTTGATGTTATTAGGGTATGCAATCTCATCTTTTTAATTATTTTGCTGAATGTGGCATCTGCAGTGTAAGGAGTCATTAACTACTGATTTTCTCTTTTTAGACGCGGTTGATGAACCAAAAGAAACTAATTACTGGGGGACCTCTAAGTGATCAACCTAGAATTTACAATGGAAGCGTAGACTGCTTCCTTCAGGTGAGTCAAGTGAAACCATGATATTATTTTATGATGAAATGGAGATCTGAAGGGGAAGACTCGAATTGTAGATGGTGGGAATAAAGAATTCATTTTACCTTCCCGTAACTTTAAGTATCTTGTGTAAAGATACTGTTACTGTAACAAAGTAAGTTCGTAACTTTGATGAAAATTATCAATCTATAGACTAGAATTAAAAAATAATGAAATGAGTAATATACAAAATAATAGAATTAAAAAATAAGTCGTAGATCCTTTATTTTTATGTATGATACATTATATATGGTTTTATAGTATAAAAGTATAGTTGGCAGATTTTGTTGTTTTGTTGAATTTCTAATGCTAAAATGTGAGAAGACCAGAATTAGTTTACTTACAATTTCTCTGTTCTCTGTTCAGTTAGAAATGAAAAAACTGATAACTTTGAATCATTTTTGCCATGGGTTCCCAACACGGGAACTTTTCTGGTGGTACGCATGGGTGAAAATATTGAAAAAAAATATAAAGATATATATATTGTAACGGTCCTTTCGAATTTTGATCCGCTATGTCGAGATGAATAAGTTCTTCCTTGGATTTTCCAATAGTTTATTTGAACTTCTTCGCCTTTAAAAACATAAAGACAATTAAGAAATTAAACTGGTTCCTTCTCTTTGGTCACAGTGTGTCCACCTCGACTTCCCCCCTTTAAGTGCCTCTTTCCAAATTTCCCCTCCAGCGTCCCCTCTCCCACCAAGGAATTCTGGGAATTTTTCGCCAACCAGTTTTCTACGACTCCAGATCATAGGAAGCATATATAGGAACAATATATTTATTTATTGTTTTCTTGATAAAGGGTTGAAAAAACGAAATACAAGTGAATTAATAATTAAATATGAAGTTTTCTCAGTAATTTAATTAAAATTAAACAAGCCATTGAGAAATTATCTGACCATAAATATGATTCTAAAAAAAAAATGACTGTTGGTATGCCAAAATCTCTTAAAATTTCAAGTGGCACGCAGTTTCTAAAAGGTTGGTAACCCCTGATTTGTGCTAATCACATAATATGCAGAGTTAACTCTTTATATTTTAACGTTATCAGATTATTTAGAGACATCTTTATTACATGACAATTTAAAAAAATGTCTTCGTAATATGAATATAGATTGGTCCTATATTTGATTCATCTGTTAATCTGGTATCCCCAAAGGAAAGGCCTTAAATTAGGGGAATGGTTGATTGAATGTTGAAGTATGAAGGAAATTGGGTAGCGTAATTTTGCACAAGAAGGCGTGCTCCCAAGAAATATCTCTAGAAGGAAGAATATGTATGAGTGAGTAAAGTGGTACCTCGAGATATGAGCAGCCTAACATACGAGTTTTTTGAGATACAAGCCGGAGCTCGGGCCATATTTTCGTTGAAGATACGAGCCGTGCTTCCAAGCCAAGTGCAGCCAAGAAGGCAAAAACAAGTGATAATTAAATTTACGTAAATGTTAAGCTTAGTTAAGTTTAAAGTTAAGTCCATTGTTTCAAGTTTTTTCTTTCATTTGAAATAAGGAAAGTGTAGTTTTAGTTTTAAAGTTACGAAAATAGTTTTAAGTTCTAAAAAAGCACCGTTTACGTACGTGTCTAGAGTGCCTGCATCCCCTCCGTCCTCCTCGCTGTTCACCTGCGTTAGCCGCACTCGTCTGTCTCCAAAGTAAGACTATCATGCTAAATAACTCTTTTATTTCTTTATTTCATATTTTGTTATGTATTTGTTAATTGTACATGTTTATTTTTTATTTAAAAACATCTTTATTCATAATTTACAATGGTTTGGGGATTTTTCATAGGTCTGGAACGGATTAAATCGAATTCAGTTATTTTAAATGGGAGAAATTCGTTCTGAGATACGAGCTGATTGACTTACGAGCTCGGTTCTGGAATGAATTAAACTCGTATCTCGAGGTACCACTGTATTATCTTTTCTGGGTTTCTAATTTCAATATTTTTTCTTTTTTTGCAGACTGTACGGAATGAAGGTTTTATGGCTTTATACAAGGGTTTTGTGCCAACGTGGTTCAGAATGGGCCCTTGGAATATCATCTTTTTCATCACATTTGAGCAACTTAAGCATATGTATTGAGATGGAGTCAGCTGTTGCATTCATACGGAGTTTTATTGAATCCTGTCTGAGGTTTGAGTTCAGCCTCTGTTGCTGTTGTCTGATGGCATTTTTCCCCCAAGTCTGACCCATATCTTGCGTTCCATTTTTCCCCTCATCCAATACCATTGTAAATGTACTTCCTGTGAAACCTCATTTCTGAGTGCAATATTCATGGGTTTCCATGAAGTAAATCAGTATTATAAATACAATGAACGTTGTTGCACGCAGGAATGGGGTAAATGCTGCGCAAGATATGGATTGTTGTTAATCCTTGTTGTGAGGCCATGCCTCATTTTATTTACACGACTTCAGTTTTAGTTTTCAAAAGTTAACTAAGTTAATGCTAGTCTCACAAGAGAGTACTTTGTCAAGATGGAGGTATAAGCATCATATGCTGTGATCTGCAGAGAGAAGGGTATGTTTCGGAGTAGAGATTTGGTCAAATGCCATTGGTGTTGTCCGAATGGAGGCCTGTGTTTTTGGGATCACTTTGAATTTCTTTGTTGAAAGAGGTTGTCGAGGGGTGATTTCATGAAAGATGGTTTTATTGGTTGTTAGAAGTGGTTCACTTTTGTTTGCGTTGTTGAATCCAAGTCTTTGTCTGCCATTCACTTCGGCACATTTATTACTTAATATAATTAAGCTGGTAACATCACAGTTAACTTGGATGTTTCTGTCAATGTCTAGTGTTTGAGATCATAGTTACAAAAAATTGTTGTCGTTCCTGTATTTACTTTTTGTTTGCAGCTTAAACTCTCCAAAGCATGTCATCTTTGCTTGTGTAATACTTATTTATTTTATTATTCCAAAACTATGTCAATGTCCAATATTTCTGGTTGATTTCTCTGGGATTTACGTATTAAAAGAAAAAATCTTTTAGTGTGATAGAAATCAAGCGAATTATCATGAAAATTCATAGCTTTATAAATGTGTTAGTGTCATTTTCTGTGTGAAATTTAAACTCTGGCTTTGTTGAATATTTCAAAGTTATTTCTCATTAGTTAGAGCTTCCCAGTGTATTAAATACAAAGCTCCATGAACATCTAAGAAAATTAAGCGAACAGAAATATAAGTATTCTATCTTATAGTGAATTTTAAAGCATACTGTAAGGTTTAAAAGCTAAAAAAGGGCTTGTTAATGCACAGTGCCTATGTTTTACTTAGAAATTTCAGTGTATATATGTCCAATATATAGTTAAGTGCTGCCACAAAACAATTATTTAAGACTGAGATGCTTAGTTCCTATGTCAGTTATTTCACAGCAAAAATAGAATGAAATAGTATGAAAGCTGAACTCACAATCTGTTTAACCCTTTTCCAGTACCAAGCGTCGAAACCTCATGTATTTGCATATTTAAAGGGTATAGAGATAGAACTGGGAGAGGATTAAGGGGTCTTATGGAGGAAATATTGGATAAGTTATTATTCTTGACATTCTATTTCTTTCTAGTACTCTCATTAGCTGCTATTCTTTTTATTAAAAATGTTAACTGAGATACCTGGTGACCGATTAGAAAGTTACAATCAGAAATCAACCATGAAATATTTTACAAATTTGACGTAAGTCCTTGAAATCATCTTTTATGCATTAAAGATTCCCTTTTCATGAATTATGTTCTGCTTATTTGTTTTCGCTGAATTTTCACACACCCCGTATTTCTTATTATACTCAAATAATTGATGAATTTATAGTGATACTCAAGCAAATATGTTCATGTCTTTTAGTTGAAGTTGTTGGAGTCCCTAACAGTACAATTAAGCAACGGAATGGCTGTGTTTGGAATAGTCTGAGCAGATTCAAAGAGGTTTAAGAAATATGAGTTGTGAGCAGATCTGTTGATGTAAAGTAGGACCAACGTGCATTTAATTTTATTGAAAAAGAATCGATGTTGAGGTTACATGAGAAATAGATTGTATATAACCATCTGTGTATGATTGGTCTATATTTTACAAAATATTTTTTCAATATGCTCGTGAACTTTTCTCAAAATCTTTGTAATATGACTATCAAAGGTGCTTTAAATATCTTTGCCCTTTTTTTGCTGATTGTTAGTATTGAGGACAAATCCAGTTTTGAAATGTGCTTCTACAAGTGTTGAATGTAAATTATTTTGAGTAGATGTGGAGGCACTGAATTTATATTTCCCATTATGCCAGTGTCCATTGTGCCTAGTTAAACATTCAGGATGTTTTCAAATCAACCATTAAAATTGTTACAAAGCATACATAAGCATTGTGGCTTTTAAAATTGTTTAGTTTCTTGTAGCGTATCCAAATTACCAAATGACGCTTGTTTGTACCTGAATTTCATTGAAAATGGAGTTTTGTTCTCACAGTTTTATTTGGAAAGGATTATAATGTGTTGCAGCGTGTAAAGTATAATCTCGAATTAACCAAAGGTTTTACCAATTTTTTCAAAGTTGAAGTGCAAGTTTTTGAGTGCTGAATTATGATTAATTTGGTATGCATTTGATCCCTGTGTTACACACTGTGATTGGTTTTTATGTAAATGAGTAATTATTTATTTTCCTTGCATTAGACTCATTTCTAATTGTAAGTTTTACTGCTTCTGAGCTTAATTTTTGGTGTTTCACCTGCTTTTTATAAGGTACATCAGCTTTTTCTATTTTTTGTATCCGAAAATGTTTCATTTTATGATTATACATTATTTGAAGGTTCGGTTGATTTCTGTCTGAAGTTGCTACATTTACTTTATTATTTCAGCTTCTCCCAGTATTTTCTCTTTTAATACTGAAAAGGTTCATGCTTCTTGATATTTCTTAATAATCAGTGTCTATTCCCAAGGAAAAACGGACTTGAAAAAAGTCTGACAACCCTTTCCTTAATCAGTGTCTAATTTAAATTTTACCCAACTTCTTTCCTCTAATTTCTTTTCATGAATTTATTATCACAGTTCCTTCAATTCTGTTTTCTTGTTTATAACTTATGCTTTTAAAGGCATTTTCTTTGAAATAGAATTTTTTTAATTATCTTTTATTTCATTTGATTTATGCATTTCAATCTTGAAAGTATCTCATTAAATGTTGCTGCTCTTGAATTCTTTTATACAGCTGAATTAATTAATTTGCTATGGATTATGTGTAAGAAATTCAGGTCTGGATTCTTCCTTATTTACGTACTTTAACGAGTATGTATCTTTATTGAAAATTTAATGTAGTAACTGTAATAATAAGCCAATATTGTGGTTTCATTGGTGTTCCTTCTTATAAATTCTTATGTTTCCAATGTGGAAACATAAAAAGTGATGTTGCTAAGTGTAACTACTGGCCTCAGTCTGTCAAAGAGACTCAACCACTCAGTTTAAGTAATCCCACTTGCTGTAAATACCTTTTTAGATGATTTGAGTATCTGTAAACTGCCTCTATATTTTTAGATTATGTCTAAAGACTTTCATAATTCAGGTTTTTATTATTCAAAGACTGGAGTTCAGAAAACAATAGAATTATAAAATGGATTCTTTTGATGTGATTACGGTCCAAGTTTCAAAATTTCTGTATATTTCCCTCACATAGCTGCTAATTTTGTTTTCCATGCAATAAGGAAAATAATTATGTCTTGCTAAATTATTCTCATCAAGAATATTATAGGTATAGGAATTTTATCAATCATAATGATTTAGTTTATAAACCATTGAAAGAAACTTTTAGATGACTTATTATAATACTGCATCCCATGGAGATGGTTATGATGTTGATCATTGATAGTATAAAACTTTTGTATCTATTTGAATTGGAATATTATATTTTCAGGCAGTTGTTGGTGCAGTGTTTCTGAAAAATTTTCAAAGAGATTGCACTGAAATATAGATTGTTTCAGTGCTATCCAATTTACAATCTCCATTAAAATGACTTATATTGCTTTTTAGACTGTTATGATAGCGCTATCTCTCAATCTTCTTATCTATCAAGTTAATATATCTATAAATATTCAAGACGGTTGTGGTTAATTTTTATTTCAAACTCTTTGCTTTGTACAAGTTTATGAAGTACAGCAATATGTGGTATTTACAGGAAGTTGCTGAACTTCATGATTTATTTTTCTTTGGTATACTTTAATAGACTTTGCATTATTGAATATTTTTATTTTCATTGGATCTCTCTTTACTCTTCAAATGTAATGAACGAGAACATGTTGTGCAAGACATGCACGTCACTTTCGTTGTCTGTCATTGTGGATTTATCAGATTATTGTGCATTTTTAGTTCCCTATTTTGACTCATTGCGTTGGGCAACCTCTTTGTATCTCCAGGACGCAATTGTTTTGTAATGTTTCAGTTATAGTAAATTCTGAAAGCCTTTTCTCCATACATAGCTCATCAGTGATGTATTTGATAAGTGTTTGGTTATTTGACTTCTACTGAGTATACATGGAATTTGGTCATGTTTAAACTAGTCAAACTGTGAATCTCACGCTTACATTTCTATTGAAGTTGTTGAAAAGGTGCGACTTTTACTTCACATCAGTCAAGTCTTGTATTTGTAGCGTAACTAAGGTCAATGCTGTTGATGTATTTTACATGTCAGTATTACCTGTGTACTTCCTATGATTTCCTTATTATCAATTCTTTTCTCTCCACTAATTTCTGTACTGGAAATATATGTATCATGCATTTCATTGCTGCGTGTTCTTATTTCTTTTGTTGATTCCTCATCACTCTGCGTTTCATTATGTTCCTTTATCTGTGAATGTAATATTTCAAAATCTGGATAGCCAAGTTTGCACTGCATTTGCCTTTGGTGAAGGCAGTCCCAAGTTTGTCTCAGTAGAGTTCATAAGTGCAAAATGATCTCTATCGATCAAGCAATTTTAAATTTATATTTCAAGAAACAGCCATTAAAATTTGTTGATATACATTGGTTAGAATTGAATAAGTTATTGCTGGAAGATTTTCTGTCTGATATTTTTGTTTGTTTATTTCGAGATGTTACTGTGCTGTGTTTTGTATAATGAAAGAAATTTTGGAACACGGCTGTTAATGAATTAGAGGTTTAAAATCTCCAATAGCCGTCAGCATTTCTCACCTCATTCACCAGTATCCAGAGAAAACAAGAAAGGATCACTGCACTTTTTAGAAACTCCCAATGCACTATTTGGAAACAATGCTTTCCTCCTCAGGGGTCATAAAGGGTGTGTGCGCTGTGTTTTGTATTGAATATTTAGTGTATCTCTGTAAATGTACAGCCAAACATGGCTTTCAGTTGGAAATAAGTATGGCGGGCTGCGTAAGTTTTGGCAAGTTATTCAACAAGACTTCGAAAGGCAATGTAGCCTCATCCCTCGGAAAGCAGATTCTTATTTTATATTACGAGCCAAGGAGATGTTCTTCAAATTTCAAAGTATCCCTTATAGAAATCGTTTTCTATTTTTTTAGTATTCAATGTTTTAAGTTAATTTTATAATAATAATAAATGTCTTTTATTATTAATCTATTTTAAAGAAATTACTGAAGCCTGTAACAACACGATCTTGCCCATAGTATTTGGTCTTCAATCCTAAGACTGGCTTGCAGCAATTCTCCGTATTACTTTCTCTTGGGCCAGTCTTCATTTTCGAGTAACTCAAGCAGTCCTTATCATTTTATGGTGTAAGACTAAGTATATCTTATATGGTAAGTTCTGTAACTGTCAGGTGCCATACTTGAGGCTCGAGTCTCCCGTATGCCATTACCAATATATGTTTAGTGAAAGGTTACTAAAAATTTGAATTCATTTTACTATTTTTGTGTAATTTATCTCATCCCATCTCTTGTTCATATTTTAATTTGGCATCTCTTCCCATATTTTCAGCTCTTTCGCTATTAAAAACGTAAAATTTTATTTCCTCCATGACTAGAACTGTTGTCAATTCTGTTTCTCAAAAACTCCAGAATTGTAACCTTCATCAAGGATGAATATTGCCTGTATATTTAATTAGACTTTCCTTCTGAAATAACCGAGTACAGTAGAAGTCTGTTATAACAAGTACGGCATATAACATGAGTTGTGTTATAGCGATGGTATAACGAGTGCTACATCTTAATGTTTGTCTTGTGGGAGGAGGCATATCTCGGATTAGGACCCCCTGTGCAAATGTGGACTCAGAGAGATTTCTTTCCTGCTATAGCACTGTGTTATCAGATAGGAGAACAAATCTAAAAGAAGACAATCTGGACACAATGGCAATTTTTTCATTGGAAACTACAGATGTTAGAAAGTAATTTGTCTCTTTATGTAAGTTGAATATGTGAAGAATAAAATATATATAATGTGAATTTAGTCAATACTCCATGTTTATTATTAAATTATCCCTAGTCAATAGCATCAAAAAGTCAGGGCAACGGGTGGGCCCTTTAATAGCGTGGCACTCAATCAACATGAATTATTTTGTCGTTAAAATAACATTGATTTCAGGGTAAAATTACATCACTTTTGTAAAAAAATATCACCACTTTTGGCTATAAAATAACCCCACCTTTTGCATGTCCCTAATTGCACACTAATTTATTGCTGAAATCTATTTCAAGCATGGAGTAATACCTGTATCTTGTTAGGATACATAATTTCACAATCTGTGGTGAAGGGTAGCAAGGTAAATACCTATATTAGTATAATCATAAAGTTCTTGTGTTTTCATAAAATTAGAATAGGTTACACTCGAATTCTCATGAATGAATTAAATATGTAAGAAAACTTGACTATACTGCTTCAACTGTATAACTAGATTTTGGAAAAGACAGTAACCATGTCAATTCCATAAAACCCAAAATGAAATCCTTACTTGTGGCACGAACATTGGTCAGGATTTCACAAAGATACTTCCGGTTGGAAGATACTGTAGCTTCAATGTCAACAGTATTAATAAGAAAAGAATGTAGAAATTAGTCATTTCGTAATCAATATAAATTATTAATTTTAAAATTATATATTTATTCAATCGTCATAATACATAGGTATGTAGTTTTTTCCAGCATGGGCTTGGATATAAAAAATAGTACAAAAAATGTAACATAGAGAACTGAACAATTTTTCAAGGGGGAAAATGGATGACTTAAATTCTAGTTGTAGAAAATGAGAGGGAAGAATACAGTAGGAAAGTTTGATTTTGATATGATGCTTTGAGTCTAGCTTGAAGGCTATACTTCATGCAGCATTGCCTTTAAAAGCTTTTTGAGACATGTATTACTGTTATCAGAAAACTTAAAGGAAAAATATTGATGAATTGGTCACACAATTCTAGTACTTCTGTAGGAGTTACCTTCTCAATAAGGCAATATTATTTAAATAAGTTGTTTATGAAATATTAATTTTTCTTATTGCTATGAGAGTTTCATTCAAAATATTCATGAACAGTTTATTACAGTCAACAAGAAATTAGTATTACCGATTGATAGAAGAATGAATATCAATAATATTTACTACATTTTGTGAATCTTATCAATTTTTAACTGATATGACTAACTAAATCAATACCATCTTCCATGATTACTACAGTGTAGTATGAGGAATAAGTATTTAGAAAAAATAAGGATGTGTTGCAGGCCACACTGGACCCTAATTAGATATTCTTCATTTCTAGAAACCCATTTATACTTTTATCTTAGTTGAATGTTACCAATTTCATTAATTTTTAATGTTTGTGATTCCCAAATGGTCATGTAAAAGAATATATCACAAGATTATGGAACCATTATTGGTGTATAATGTGTATTATTATCCATTATCTTGTGTATAATGGTTCCATTATCACAAGATAATGGGACCATTATAAATCATGATGTATGGATCAGAATGTTGGACAACAAAACAAAATTAATTAAAACAAATAGAGTCCTCTGAAATGAAATTTGTTCGAGCAGTTAAGGAGTGTACAAGGAGAGATAAAATACATCTATAAGAGAGTCTTCCTATTGAGTCTCTTACAAGAGCAACACCATAAGTGCATAACATTGATTCACTTTAGACTTTTAGGGTATGTATCCCAGACAACACCGGATATCCGTTTCATCTCCGCCATATCCTATCCAGGTCTGCTGGCATTCAGGATATCCATCGGATCTCCCACGGATATCCAATGCCAGATGATCCCAAAAACTTCCGAAAGGGTTGTCAATAGGATATTGTTACAAAACTACGTACATAACATTAAGTAATGTATTATTGTAATAATTACTGCACTCACATTTGCACAATAACAAAGCAGTTATGCCTTCCATTAATGGAATACTATATCCATAAAGATTTACCAATATCCAAAAAGCATTATGTACACATTTAATGTTGTATAGATATTACATGGATATTAACCCAGTAACCATAGAAAGTTGCAATGTAGAAGGGTGAAAAAACCATAGGAAAATATACTTTCTAGATGCGGTTCGTGGTCGTCTGAAGCGATTGAACACCTTTCTACGGAAAGTGTTTTTTAGACACTAAGCCCATTTCTGAACTTAATATTTCAATAATTGATTCCGGAGTGGCGAGTTAGAAAATACCAAAGGAAATGTGTTTCTAAGCACATTTCGAGATTGTCTAACATTCCAATTATTCGGTTTGTTGCCTTATAAGATAAAAATGCTGCTAATTATAAATGGTCCGATTCCATTACATTAAGGAAAGAGTCACAAAATACACCAAACACCATATTTATATTTTGTGACTCTTTCCCCATTCACAGCTATTAGCGGAAACTTCAGGATGTCCATTATATTAGGCCATATTATTTTAAATATGATAATAATATTAGTCAAATTATCTATGTCTTCTGGAATGAATATTGAATATGTTAACTAAACTCCATCCGGCGAAAGAAGTCTCCATGCGAAATTTGATTTCGAATTTTAAATTCTAAAACAAAATGGTAAAATTGTATGTATATATTTATAAAGTCATATTGACATCGTGTAGCGGAGGCGGATATCCCATCGGAATGCTTTCCGGGCTTTCTATTTCAAACGGAGATTCTCTCCACTGCTCAAAATTCGAATTCAAATTTCGCGGGGAGACACGCGGAGGGGGGGACGCGCAGCAATTTTCACGATCGAATATACAACGAGGTGTAACGGGTTCAAAATGTTCAAAATGCGCACGGTGTGGATCATTGTAGATACGAGTATTTTAATGTTGCTGGACTTCTCCATTCTTCGGCATACGAGTTGTGGTAAAATGTCTTCTCCCAAACAGTCCTAAAGTGAAATTTTACCCGAGTTGTAATATTGCTGCTGAGAACGCAAATTTGGTGAGTAAACGTACTGATTGTAGACACTTACAAAAACATCCAATGTTAGCAAATTATCCAATATTATATTTCGGTTGTTTTCTCCAGGTTCGCTTAGAGCCATTTACCTTCATCGTCATACATTTGTGGATGAAATTCACTCAGAATAAATAATAAGAGGAAGATATTCAGCAAATTGACTAGAAGCGGTCGAAATGAATTAGTAAAAGCTGATTTACAGCAGTGTTTGGAGACTGATTTTGAGTCTTTAGGGTATCCTATGTTTCTCAATGCTAGTGGGTCCGAAAATTGTGTTGGAAAATGAGGGGCACTCCATTCAAGACAGTGGGGGTAGATCAAAATCAAGAAAGAGAATAATTCTTCCTGTCTTCAGAGAGTGAAGTTGAAGTAAATGGCATTACTGAAAATGCAAAACATGCAAAGAAGAAATGCAGCTGTGGAAATCTAAGGAGCAATGTAAGAACAGAGAAGGACAGGACCGAGTTGAGTGAGTGTTTGGCACTAGTTTGCTGCTACTAAAACAAGGGAGCTATTGATTGACAATTATGTGAGGTTTGATTTATCTCTTTCAGAACTGCAGGAAATATTAAGGACGATTCTCTTTGTGAAGAGAGCTGTTGTAGACATAGAACAGAGGCTAGATTCAATTGAAGAGAAAGCTATAGTAGCAAAAGGTAACCCAGAACTATGAGGAGGAAGAAAAATTTAGTGGATTGGAATTTCCCCTGGGAACCCAAGAGGAGTTGGATACAGCAAAGGAAAAAATGAAAGATGTGGGATTTAGAAATATATTGGTAAGATGAATGTTCATGAAATATAGCTAGATAAAATATTAATCAACTGGATAAGTCTGATTAAAGTGTACTTTATCAATTTAATTGCAGGTGTCTTAGTTGTCCTTCATTGGAGGGAACACTGCAAAGGACATGATTGTACGTATTCTCCGGCATGTCATGACAGACAACCTGTCTGCCAGTTGTAGTAGGATTGGGTTTAAAAAGAAAAAAGTATTCTCTGAACTCAGCTTGAAGACTGCAGTTTTTGGTATGCATTGCTTTAAAATTCATAAGTAGTAAAATAAATTGTATTCTTAGTGCAGAATCAAAAAAAAACTCTTAAAATTTGAGATCTGTTTGTCTAGTAACTGTCTAAAATTTTTAAGGGTTTACAAATGTAGGGATTTGCTAAACAGAATTTAGGCATCCATGGTGTGTGTGAAAATTTGTATATTTTCATAGTACTAAGAATACATGCAGAAATTTATTAGAATAAGGTTAGATTGTATGTAATATATAGATGAAATACTCCACATATTAATGAAATTTCAGAAATCACTAATTTATGAAAACTATTGCAGTAATTTTCAGGGTGATCTATCTTTATTTATACGTATCAAACTATAGTTATTGGTCATAGAAGAATTGGCATTCTGTGTCTCATTGTCACAGCACTTCATTTGTTCTTCACAATGAGTTATACCATCGATATTATTTAAATTACTTCATTTTAGCTTGTTTTGTTCCTAACATAAAGACTAATTAAATGGTAATGTGTATGTTCTTGCTGTCAATAGCATGTAATGGGATTTGTTCTCTTCTTATAGATGCTGTTTGGCATTCCAAGGGGGAATTCTCTTCTCTTCAAAAGACTTGGAAAATTATGAGAAGGATTGGTTACTAGTGTATTACTGGACAACTTTTTTATACAAACATGAGCAAAAGGTATGAGGAAAATGAGGTAGTATGTGGAGTGTATGAAGGAAAGAATGCAACAGCATGTATGAAATATTATTTAAATGTTGTATAAGTAAAATATTTGGGATAAAGGATTCCAAAAATCAAACGATTAAAAATGTCAATTAATAATTACTCAATGTGAAAAGCAGAAGGCTGAAACCTTGAAGACCTTGTTTCTTCAAGTTGTGGCCTAATGCCATTGAGGCATGCTAATGAAATACATACACGAAATACCGTGGCACTATGAGAGTTAACCTGTTGCAATGACTTTTATGTATAGCACTATTTCCATTATTCATGATGTAAGTCAGACAATATCTCACCTTCTCATAAAATATTATGGAACAAAAAAATTTTGGCGTGGAAATCCAAGTGATGGGAATACACGTCTTCAATCATGCAAATAAATTCAAAATCTACCTAGTTCATATTAAAAAGGAAATAAAAAAATTTCTTGAGTTCTTGTATCTATATTTTTGTTTTCATTCATGTATATAATTCTAAATAGCCCTTTTCGGGTCTTTATGAAAATTTTTTAATTATATTAAGCAAGTTACAAAATTGAATGCCGAAGAACCAATCTTGAAAAATGCAAAATACACAAATGATTCATTCCAAAGTTTTCCTACATAACAAAAATGAATAATAAACCAGTAAGGAAGGTATTTAACATTTTGCCACATTAATATAATGTCAGTTATTTAGCTCTTTTTACTGTGTCTACCTCAAATGGAATTGCATAAGGGTCAAATAACTCTGTGACTGCTTTTTTATAATATTTCCTTTTACTTCTATATTGTAGGGGCCAGGAAAATAACCAGTTGCAGTGAGTAAGCTTGGCTGTAAGGCAGACAACTTGGCAAAATTATCGTACGACTTTGTAATAGAGGGAAAATAAATATTTTTTTAAAATGTAAATTTGTTTTTCTTTATAATCAGCAGTCACTAGTTAATGCATTCATTCATCAATGGTTACTACTCCCATCAATTCATCTATAGGTGCCATCGGAACTCTTAAGTCCTTCCACCATGGTGATTAAAAACCTTTAATTTTAATCACCATGACAAGTACCCGCGAAAGTTTTAATGAAGAATCCTTCCACCTTGTAAATGTTGTATTTCATGTGAAGGAATCTTTTTGGTATATATTCTTGCATCAAAATGCATGAAATATTATTAATATCTGATACGGTCATTTTATGGATATCCTTTGGATATCGGATTTTGGGACATATGGATATCCTACGGACATCCGTGGGATATCGCCGGATGCTCATCGGACATCCGTGGGACATCCGTTGGATGTCAATGTGTTGTTTGGGTATATTTTTCCAAAACATGGGAGGTTAAGCTCAAGGTTGCAAACAAATAAAATGTATAATAAGCTAGCTAGAAACAATGTTGTATATTTTTGATTAAATTTAGCTGACTATCACTCATAAATAAATCTTGATGCACAGCATAGGTCATTTCATTAAAATAGTCCTTCGTATAGATCAGTGGTGGTCAACCAATTTTTACCTCCTGCCCACTATCATACAATGCAAGCACAATATTATTAAATTTATTGCACTGCCCACGAATATCATAATATTACATTTATTCACAGCTAATAGAAGTAATTTGTCTGGAGAGTTACATGTACAGACTAAATTTTGCCATTATACAGTTAATTAGACAATAATAGTTTATGAAACTTCCTTTATAACTTGTAAAATTGAGCTAGAAAATGTACCTAATATAAATCAGGGTAGTTACAAAAGTATGCTGTTCATTAGGAAACTAGAGGTGATGAATTATGGCTGCTAGAGTTCAACTAAAGAAAAGACTGAAAGCTCTAGACTCTGTTTACATGTCAAGAAAATTATGAAAAATGAGGTATCAGTCCTTTAATTAGAAAAATAACATGATATTACTTTTAGAATTAAAATAATATTAGCTTCTCATGAAGTGCAACTTGAGGCCCAATGTACTCATAGCCATTTTCATCAACCATTCAGGTGGAGAAAAAATTCTGCGACATATCCATATTTTTTAATCAAATGGTTCCAATAAAAACATAAATTACTTCTATTTTCCCCATTAAATAATAACAGGCCCTTCAGCTCTGCATTTAACAATTATTTCATTGATATAACCCCTCACATAGATGATTGGTTGCCAACCGTTATTTTCCTCCTGCTCACTTTAATACAATATAAATGACAACTTTATGCAATATCCCCTCTGCCCACCAATATTGTCTATGGCTATATCTATGTAAGAACCCTTCAAGCCGCCTTTTGATGTGTGGCAAGGGGTGCAGGCACCTTGACTCTATTTTCCTAATCGATTGCTTTATTGCATTGTTCACGGAAAAAATTAATTCTTGAAACTATTTGTTATAGCATCTATTTCCCAAATCTTCCTCACAGAGTCAGAACAGGCTATATGATAGGGGGGTTACATTATATTGTTTACATCATCTGAGAGCGTAATTTCTCTGAACTTATTTAGTAAATTTATCCTTTGAATTAGTCTTCTATCTTCTAGTGATTCCCATCCTATGTAACACTTGCTGTTTTATCATGGCAATTCTTTACAAATTGTATTGCCTTTCGTTGTACTTTTCTAAATCCCAAATATGACATTTGTCAGCATACACTACATGCATACTCGAGGTGAGGTCCAACTAATGCTAAATAACATCGCTCAGAAACTTTTTCTTCGCCTTTACCGACTATTCTTTTAACGAAGCCGAGTTTAGTGCTTTGACAATTAGATTTTGGAAGTGGGTACTCCATGATAAATTATTCGTGAGAGTTTCTACAAGATACTTCACCAGTTCTACTGTCATTAGGTTTACTCCCTAGAGGCTATTCAAACAATCATTTATCCTAGATTTTCTTTCGGAGAAGTTAACTACTGAACATTTTTCTACCTTTAGCTCTAATTGCCAATCATTGCACCATTTCATACTTATATCTAAGTCATTCGAAATCATTCCAATATCATATTTAAGTAATCACAAAAGTGTTAGTCATGAGAATGATTAAAATAAACACAAAAGATTTCCATAATACAGCCAAGTATATTAGCATAAATTGGCATCTATTTTAAGAACTGAATGAAGAAAAATCTGAATAGTTATCTTCTACATCTGAAAAGAGATAACCTAAACTCTTGATGCAAAGATTTCCCATTACATGAGGAACAAATCATATGTTTATTCAAAACTGCTGGTGTAGCATATGAAGAAAATTAAATTTTCATCCACCTTGAAATATGTCTGCTAATGGATTTACTGATCGCCATTCTGTATGACTTGTATATAAAAAGTTGACTGTATAATAAAATCAATCATTTTGTTACAAAAAATTGACAATGAATGAATTTTAGTAGATATCCATATCACAATAATCCCTCCATACAGATAGAACAAGCAAGCAAATTAGTTTACGAATGTTTAGATTGTGTATGGTGGAATCAATGTACAAAAAATACATAAAGAAATATCTTTTTCTATAATTTTATCACTTAGAATTCATCCTCCATGAATTATACTTCATTGGGAAATGTAACCACAAGTAGAAATTGGGATTATGAGAAAATAAAAAAAATTGGTGATAAAAAGCAGTAGTACTTTATGAAACTTCCTTTTTACAAAAAATTAGCTAGAAAATGTACCAAACATAAATCAGGATACTAAAACAAGGATCCTGTTGCTTCAATGATCAGCAAGATAATAAAAGCTCGGAGTCTAGACAATTTAAATGTCAAGAAAACGAATGAAGAATGAGAGGTTAGTCATCAAACAAACTTGCTTAGCAATAGGATAGGTGGTTTATCAACCATCCACCTAGGACATATACCTGGAATGCCCCAGGGATATTGCTAAGTATCAAATAGTATTTATTGTTGTAAACCAAAGTTTCAAAATTAGTGTCAAGAATTCCAAAACCTTCCCAGGAGCCGACATTAACACAGGCCACAACTTTTTTACAGACAGACAGGTACAGACAAGGCTGAAGTATGTTGTAAATTACAACACAGGAGAAATTGGGATGTTGGAAAGCTGAAACTCAAAAAGTATGTTTGAGTATGCTCAAAATATGGATAATAAACTATGCAATTCAAGGTAGAACAAAAAGATAACAGAGGAATGGGATGCTATTCGAAATACTATACTGAAGGCTATAGAGGAAGGAGTTGGAGAGAAGACAGAGAAAAGGAATAAAAAAGAATGGATTACTGAGAGCATGTTAGACAGAATGGATGAATGCAGGAAATGGAAACATGTCTCTTCAGTATATGATAGAAGACAATGCAGAAAACATTCACAATGAATTACAGAGACTGACTGATCAAGATAGAAAGAATTATGAATTCAAAAACAGTGTGTAGAGAAAGAACTGGTAAAACAAGGAAATTAGATTATATGAACAGAATGATTAAGGCTATAACAAAAAGTGAGCCAAGAAAAATAAGCAAACAGAGAATTTCAAATGAAGATGGGAAAATTACATTGTGCATGGAAAAAAACAAGAGAGTTGGATTAAATATGTAGAGAAATTATATTATTCACGGGTGATTATTTAAGGCTAGTGCAAGAAAAAGAAAGTGAATGTGACAAAGATGATAAAGACCTAGTAAGTTTTGAAGTAGGTCAATTCATGATCCCAGGGGTGAAAAAAATCAGCAGGCTGTGATAGAGTATCATCTGAGGCTTTGGAAGCATTAGGGAATTACAATGTCTAAATTGACCTGTCCAATCAGTAGAATATATGAATCAGGAATTTAGCTTGAAAATTTGCTTGAGTTCCTTTACCAAAGAAAAGTAATGCTAAAGAATTTAAATAATATAGGATAATTAATTTATCATTATACCAAAGCTATAATAAGAATATTACTACAAAGAATAGAAATAAAAATCGAAGAAAATATGGGAGGAAACCAGTTCCGGTTTAGAAAAGGTTAAGGAACATGAGATTCAATTGGATGCCTAAGGCTGGTTGGTCTAAGAATGTTAGATGGGAATTGGGACATGTATTAAGGCAAGAGGTATAGTGGCTGGAGAAGAAACAATAAAGACTGTAAAGTATGCAGATGGTTTAGCAGTACTGGCGGAAACAGAAGAGTAGCTACAGTATATGATGGAGAATATTGCAAGGGTAGGTAAAGAATATGAAATGAACATACACGTTGGAAATACAAAAGTGATGAGAGTAAGCAGGATGTAGGAATCATTAATATATCTGTAAAAGGAAAAATTTTTGACAATGTGAAATAATTTCAATATCTGGGAAGTTTAGTGACCGAGAATGGTAGCTGTACCCAGGAAGTAAGACAGAGTAGGCAGACAGAGATAGCTATGGGTAAAAAAGTGTTTGAGAAGGTGAAAGGACTTCTGAATTCTAATAGATCTGAGAAAGAGATTTGCTAATTGCTTTGTATGAAGTGTGGTGACTTACAGCTGTGAGACATGGACAGTCCAAAAGAAATATGAAAAGTACTTGGGAAGTTTTGAAATTTGATTGTGGAGGAAGATGCTTAAGGTGAAGTGGACAGATAGAATTAGAAATGATGAAGTACTATTAAGAATAGAAGATGAATGAAAACTGCTGAGGGAAATCAAAAAGAGGAAGACAGCTTGGATGGGGCATATACTACGCTAAAATTGCTTACTTAGGAGAATTATTGAAGGAAAAATAGAAGGAAAATGAGGAAGAGAAAGAAGACTGGGAGTGCACGATGACATATATAAAATGACCAAAGTAATAGGCAAACGAAAGAAGATGCTCAGGACCAAATGTGATGGAGGGTATCCAGTTGAAACCTGATGCGGGATGAGCAATGCTCAAAAATACAATTCATATCTGTGTAGCGCTTTTAGTTTTTGTTCAATATCTTCTAAAGTACCTATGCCATCAACAGAAAATGCTATCCTTATAATTTTTAAAGAAGATAAATTATCCTACAATTTAAGTGCAGAATCAGTGCAAGTTCAAAGATCGCAAGCCGTTTGAGAGACTTCTAGCATGATCAGATTAATTAAGCGATCCGAAAAGAAAGCAATGTTGCGCATTCCTATCGGCTAAGCCCTCCAAGAAGTGGCAAAAGGGACTTCGGCACGCCTGAAGGACGTCCAGGGAGTTTTTAACGCCTCTAGATGCGGAGAGCCTCATCCCATTGAATCCTGCCATCACTCTAACCTTACCACTCCTAAATGCACGAACTGCAATGGTAATAGAAACATACCGAAGATGGCCAATATTTAAGGAAATAAGAGCCTCTACACCTTGCAAAGTTCTGTCGACTACTGTAAAGCCACTACTGTGCCTAATTCCAATTGGACTCCTGGCCTTCAAATCTAATGCCCTTCCTAACTTATCAACCCCTCCTACCTCAACTGCCGCCAGAACCCTAAATCCCCAGCCAGCTCCTCCACAAATCCTCCTCTTCCTCCTACCACAAATCCTTCTCTCTCTTCTACCTCTACTACTTCCCCTCCTTCGTACCCCCCTCTTCCAATTCCCCCTTTTAGTTTTTTCGGAAGTAATTATATCTAATTTGTCATTAGTAATTGGAAATATCAGCCGCCTTCCAATCTTAATATTCACCGTTTTAATTGAAGTTCCTTAGTCAATCAATTTTATGACTTCGTCCCCCGACAGTCTTTCGACGAATCCGTCCTTAACGTAAATACTTTCATCGCCACCACGCTCCCTAATGAGATCCTCTTCTCAAAAATAACGACAGTTTGACAAATAACGACAACTCGAAAATATATTAAGTTCTAAATCTAAATCCCTAAACTCTAAAAAGACCCTCTTTCTATTAACAATCATAGACATCCCTCTATTGTCTTCCCTCTCTTAAGTTTTTGAGAAAATAATCCTCTCTAAAATTCTCCATCATATGGAGCAAATCCAAATCACTCTACTCGAACAAATGGGCTTTTGAAAGCATTGACCCACAACCCATAAAATTTTAAGATTAGTGAAAACATCATACATCCAATGCCGCTACTCATGTAGTCTTCTTTGATCAATAATATGCATTCGATAAAACCTGGCGCCGGGGTATTATATTTTTCAGCTCGCACAACTCTCCTTTCCTATTCCCTTACGCAAGATTATCTAATCCTTCCTCTCCAACCGCTTTATTCAAGTAAAAACTGAAAACTTCCTCTCCCCTCGACTGTCACTGCTGACGTTCTCCAAGGAAGTTAAGGTGGGTGCATGATTGAATGGGATAAGGATCTCCGCAACTAGATGCGTTTGGAGTGAGGTTCATTTGGTGGCCGAAAGTAAAACAATTGTAGCACTGAATAGGAGCAATAGCCTAGTTTGCTCCCGATCCGTTTGATTTAAAAGGAATATTTTTTCCTTGGGGAAAGACAAAAACATCGGCTCAATGGAAATATCGAGTTAAATCATATTGCGAATCGGCGCCTTGTCAAAGCATTAATCCTGAGATCTATTTAATACGAATAAAAGGATGATATCGTCATCGTAATGAAGCCTCCCTTAGTCTATTTTCTTTTATCTATAATACAATAAAGTATTACTTTAAATTAAACGGATCGGGAGCAAACTAGGCTATTGCTCCTACTCAGTGCTACAATTGTTTGTCTAAATCAGACTAACCCCCGAGAATTTTTCGAACAGGGATAGTTCGATCCATGTCATTTGACGCTCAATTAGTACACGGTGGTCCATTCAACTTCCGAAGAAAACTTGCTCGCGAGTTGTCGAGGCAATGGCAGAGAAGTTTGGGTAATGGAGATACGATCAAGCTCATTTCAAAGGCATCGGTTAAATGATTCGTATTCCTAAAACTCATCCCACCGTCTCCGACTTCTTCCCTACCCATCCCTTTGGCTAGCGCCTCTCCCTCACCGTTGCGAATATATAAACCCCGAGAACCCAGTTCTCGACGCATTTCGTGCCCAACGTTAGTTTCGTGAGCTTCGGTCGACGCAAGGTCTCCAGCAGTTGAGTCCCTCTACTGCGCTCGTTGCTACGAATTGTTAGACTCTGAATCACTCCAAGGCATCGCAGCAGGAGCCTTCCGAAGTAATCCACGGCGGACGGGACGACAATGGAGTTCGACCTAGAATGAGCTCGGATCAGAAGTTCCTCCAAAGAAGACGAGTGTTATAAGTGAATATTGTGTTGTGAATTATGGTCATTTTAGTGAATTAGTGAAGTGACATCAAGAGGAGGTTCTGTACGCCGATGGAAAGCTGAGTGCGGCCACCGCTGGAGGAAATCCACTGCTCAAGGTAAGGATCGACGTCTTTCAGGTGAAAGGTGGTAGGTTCTTTAGCCACGGGCCCGACAAAGGGCGATAGAGAACAGGTCTGCATTAGATTTTTGGGGGAGTGGGGAAACTAAGTGAAGTAGGGCCCACTTGATGGGCAATAGTGCTTCTTTCATTAAAGTGATTGGGGGGGAAGAGGGGAAATTAGAGCTGTAGGCACTACACACATTACTACAGACCGGCTTTTTAGCCATTAGCGAATAAAATTTAATTGGTCTTCTAAAATTCTCCCTCTTCTATCTTTTCTGTGGCAATGGTTTTCATGCCATTGTCACATAATGGTTTCATAGGGCTGGTTAATTGCATCTGATGACGCGTTCGCCCCCGCAATATTAAATACCAGATGCAGTTTGCTGGCGATACCCCTCCATCTCAAAAGGGGTAACGAGCCATGCACGGTACGTCATGACGTGGTTTAGGAAACCCGTGCAACTCTGTCATCTTAATCTTTTAAAATATCTTAGTTTTAAGTATTTTAGTTTAATAATTTCTCAATCATATCTCATGCTTGTTTTAATTTGAGTAGAAAGCTCAGTATGTACACTTAAAAAGTTTCTTGGGCGATGAGTTTTAACGTAATGGAAATCCCACCTTAACATTTTGATTTGGATATTATCCTGCTAAGTGTAATTATTTTTATCAATTGTTTAATTTCTATTGAATCTTGAATAATTTCTTTAGTTATTTCAGAAAACAGCTGATCAGTTCCTTCATAAGCAGGGCCTTTCAGAGGATCCTAGTGCAACATGCAAATTCTTCTATTTACGAATGTGTTCCAGTTTCCTTGCGGTTCTCGTACAGTTCAAGAGCGGCTGCCAGTTATCTCCCTGAACGTCTCCGTCGAGTCATCTGGAATTGGAGGAAATTTTCAATGGAACTTCTTAAACCTCTGAAAATGGAATAGCGTAAGATTTAGTACCCTTTAAGGGTTGATAACTTAAAATTCATTGGTTACTCCAAGTTTTTCCTAATCTAGATTAATAATACTAACAGCTGTTCGAATTTTGTCAAGGATAATAAATAATTACTGCTATCTCATTTAGACGTTATGAAGTCTCTTTCGCCACTTTCCAGATGATTAAAACGCGTTACATTTCCATTATTTCGCTTCTCTTAATTAATCTCATCTTTCTCTATTCTTTCAAACGATTTGCGATCATTAAAGTTCCCATTTTTTTTCAGATACCGCAATCTATTTCGTGTTTTTCTCGGGATTTTGTTGCTCTTAAAAGTATTTCTTTTCTTGTTTGTATAACGATAGGGCATCAACTAATATCTTTTTCCCTAGATGTAACTTTGCAGTTTTAATGCAATTGGTGGTGCTCAGAGTTTCATGCTTTGTGCTGTTTTTAGAAGAAAGTTTCCTTTTCTTGTGAAATAAATCTCATAGTTTACAGTAATCGTTAAGAAATACATACACAAATGATGAGTTTCGAATTCTGTATAAAAACTTGCAATATATTAATTTTGATCTCCAAATTTTGTGATTCTTTAAATGGCAGAAACATTTTTGGCTGAATTTTGGAATCTGTACCCAAACAGTAATCATTAGTTTCAACTACCGCCACATAAGTAGAGTTAGTAGTACTTGCGAGTTAATATTCTTGGTAAACTTACCTTAAACATTATTATGTTGCCCTGGTGTTTCCAAAATAAATGTTATTCAAAATGAGTTTCCACAATAAATAAAATTGTATATTTACTGAGTTCCTGTTCCTAATGCTGTTCATGTTCATTGTTCTTGTTCCTGTATTTTTTTTTTTTAAGGTCAAATAAAATTTATTGCCTAAAATCATATTTATTATATTTTATAGCATGATGTATTTATACACAGCTCACCACTTTATTATAATTTCATATTAGAAGGATTTAGATCATTTAAATAATTATAAAATTTACTTTCATCCTGAATGCATTATTCAGTGTTTAATGTATAACTATCAGTTAAGAAAAGTTTCAGATTAATAAGGGGAACCGCATTCATGCTTCCATTATGAAAGCTTTTAGGATGGCTAATTAAATGAATATTTCATTTATAATTTGTAATTATTCCAAAAATTGGCACTCGCTATTTTCATAAATTGCAAGGATTTTTTATTTCTGGTTGAATTGTGTAATTAGTTGGTTATTCAATTCCACTGTTTTGTGTGACAAATATTTTAATAAATAATATTTCATGAAAATTTAACTGACGGAATTGATAAAGTGAATTAGATGTAATGAGGAAAAAAGTTTTTTTTTAAGTGGGACAAGATGATGATGAGAAAATGCATCTGTTACTTAGTTCATGGGCAAAGGAACTGTTAATTAACAGTTCCTTTGCCTTTTAATAGTTCCTTAATTAACAGTTCCTTTGCCCATAAGAGGACTATTGAATACTTATTGGAAATGCATAAAGTTGGTGCCTTTAATCAAGAGAAAGGAGCAACTGGCAAAAAGAATTTATGCATAAAGCTCAATCAGTTTTGTTAGCAAAGAAATGCTCATTATGGAATTCTTTCAAAAATACATTTTAAGTTTAACTGGCTATGGAGCGAAAGAAATTTGGTCAGTGAATGCTCTTAATATTTTCCTAATTTATTTAAAGTATAATAATAATAAATAATAATATATATATTAGTTGCTGTTCAAGGCAAGCCCATTGTTATTTTTTGTGATGAAACCATGGACAAAAAAGGCAGATGTGTATTTGTGGTACTGTTTAGGACATTTAAAGATTTTAATGAGCAGCCATGGCTTAACGTTGGTGGTGTCCACTTTCTAGAAAGCGCTGATGCAAGTGTATTATGGCAATACTTTACCTATACAATACCTGAGGATTTATAATGTGCAATACTCAGATGTTAAAAGTGTTATAACTAACTCAGCTAAATATATAACAAAGTGTGTCGCAGGCTTGACATTGATTATTATTATTATTAATAATAATCCACGTACAATGCTGGGCTCACAAATATTGTGGGAAATATTTGTATCCATCAGATTGCTGACCTTAATAGAATAGTAATGATGACCAAAATTTTTTTTCCTCCACACAAGAAAAAGAAAACATTTGTACTTAAAATTTCTTCTGGACAGAAATGAAAATAGTTTAGTATTATTCCCTATTCCTGTTTTCAGCAGATAGAACTCTTGGTTTCTAAGTGCTTTTTGTTTAGCAGATTATTTTTGACGCATTGTTGACTTTTGTAACATTGAATTCACTATCAATTGCAATTCACAATTCTGGTATAGGATATCTTTGTACTTTAAATAATGATACCATAGATTCTATGCAATGTCAGATAATATTTGGAGCATGGGAAACAGCTGGTTGACTTCAATTATTGGTGGGTTCAAACTATCCTAATGCACACACATTACATAGAGAGTTAAGGAAGTTAAAATGAGTCTCAAGAATATTCAGAAGGGCATTTTTTTATTAAACCACTAATTACTTACTAAGCATGACAACAACTAAAGCAGCTGCTGTAAAGTCAATACTAATGCAGATGGCTTTAAAGGCATCAACCAAACTTACTCTTATGGTAGAAGACCCAAGCAGAAATATATTTGAAAAAATCTCAGTTTTTGTTCCCCAAGAAGTTCTGACTACAGAGGTGAACCCCGACTTAATTACAAAATTAAAAAAAGTTCATGGCCTTGAGTCAATGAAGACAGAGAAGTTGATGTTGGGGTTTGGAGAATGACAGCGATTACTACAAAACCAAAATTCCCAGGGTTCAGCGGATATAATTAAGGTAATACAGGTGCTCTTATTGTCTGAGACATCGTTTGCATTTTAGTGCCTGGAAGCAATTAGGACCCCTGTGCAAATGTGGACTCAGAGAGATTTCTTCCCTGCTATAGCACAGTCTTATCAGATAGGAGAACGAATCTAAAAGAAGACAATCTGGACACAATGGCAATTTTTTCATTGGAAACTACAGATGTTGAAAAGTAATTTGTCTCTTTATGTAAGTTGAATATGTGAAGAATAAAATATATATAATGTGAATTTAGTCAATACTCCATGTTTATTATTAAATTATCCCTAGTCACTAGCATCAAAAAGTCAGGGCAACGGGTGGGCCCTTTAAAAGCGTGGCACTCAATCAACATCAATTATGTTGTCGTTAAAATAACATCGATTTCAGGGTAAAATAACATCACTTTTGTAAAAAAAATATCACCACTTTCGGTTTTAAAATAACCCCACCTTTTGCATGTCCCTACTTATGAAGCATGTGAATGAAAAATATCTCAAGAAAGGCAATTTTATATGAATTTGGATTACCCAATGATATACTATTATTTTTTATGATTACGGAGCAATATTTTTCCATATTTTATATTAGAAGATGCACTTTGGTTACGATTTATGAATTGATGAAATGATGCCCTTGATGCAAACTTACTATTTTACACATTCTGAAGCATTTGCATGATGATTAAAAACCCTACAGTTCCAATCTGCCGCACTCACTGCCCTTGAATTCATGAGGATGGAGGAACTTCTACATCAAGTATGCTTTATAAAAAGTACTTCTCCAATTTTTGTCATCTCTCGTTATAAAGGACTTCTACAATACTTATTTTCCAACACAACTAATTTCATGAGCAGTTAGGCATTAGGAAAGCCTCTTCAAAGGATCTCTTGTGGTCACAGGTAATATAAAATAATTGAAGCTCTTAGGAATCCCATTTCAATTTATAATCATAAGTTTTTTTACAAAATTGAAATATTACAGAAAATAAGACTAGAAAATATGCATGCATATTATTTCAGATCATGATTCTCAAGTTGTGTTGCTGAACACATCTTGCGATAGCTGTATTGGCATTCAGGTTACAATGATCTCTTCATTTACAAGCAGTCGCAACAAATCTGAAAATGGCATTCAATGGAGATTTCTGCAACATAAACCACAATGTTGGATATGTTGAAATTGCTACTATTCTTGGAAAATATCAAAGCTAAAAGAGACTCGAAATTTGCTTGGCATGCCAGCATGAAGCCAGTAGTGATTCAAAATCTTAAGGACTTTGTTACATCCCACGAGAAAACCACAGCATACAATCCATTCATTACAATTTTGCACAAGTCACCTTAGAATTAAATCAAACATTTCAGTAATACTGTTTACAGATTGAATTAGCTTACATCTATTTTTACACTTTAACATTGAAAATTGACTATTATCTGCAGCTATTGAATTTAAGAATTATTTTATTGGCGCCTTCTGTTGGTGCCTGTGAAACGTAAATTTGGAAAATGTACATACAGAAATTGTTACTTTCAAGTGTGCTAGTTAAAGACTTCATACAACAAGTGTTTCAGAAAGGGACTCATCTAATGACTCAACTCCTGAAATAAACATCCAAAGGTAATTGCACAAAATTGGAAGTTTCCATAAACAGTACACAGAGAAAACATTTTTACAAGGCAGTTTTTCTTACGACAATAATAAAAAATATCATAATGTACAACCTTAAAGAAGGCTCATATTACAGACTTTTTGACTGAAATCACAGTCAAATAACACATGATAAATAACTGAGAAGGGAACCACACCCGCTGCAGCTCAAACATTGCATTGTGACTCAATTAAATCAAAAGGGAATGGTAAATTACTGAAATGTAGAGCTCCCAATTTCCAGAGGGGTGAAATTCCAGCAAATGCAAGATAGCATCGGACTATTACACACATTGCACCCAGGAAATGCGTTATATCATTAGGTATCATAAATTAAATTTGGTTTCACAAATTTAAATAAAATAAATGAATTTTTCTTACTAACCTTATTCTAATGCACATAGAGATTTGATCCTAAAACAGAAATCTTCTTTGCATGGAAGACTTGAGAATAAAATTTTTGTAACATTTTTCCCAAGTGTAAGCATTACTTATAATAATCATATGTTGATTCCTCTTCTCACACTTCTGGACTATGAGTATGTTACACTTTCTGATTAACCATCCCCATCTGATATAACTCGCCAGTTGCAATACCATGCCTCAATGACACTAAGAACGGTTCCCTTGCACTTGGTCTAACTTCATAACTTAATCAACTTCACAAGCATTATATCAAAATGCTTTGGTCCAATCGAACCACAAAATAAAAACAAATCCACATTGCACATGAGTATCATGAACACATCACTCAAAAGATGCGGATGTAGCCTTTTAGTTTTCTTCTGAGGAAAACATTTCATCGCTTCAAATGGACTCTGATGAGACTCCAGGAAATGTTAAAGTGTCTCTCCTTGGAAAATTCACACACGCAGATGTTGATTCCATCCTACACTTGCGTTGCTCGACCAGTCAGATAACTTCCTCTACGTCCAACTTCTCCCCTAGATTTTCTTCCCATTCTTTCCAGCTTGTGAGCGTCGCTGTTACTCCTCTCTAGAAACAAAAAACACGCAATAAATTAGACTGAGGTTGAAATTTAAGTTTACTAACAGATCAAAGTACTACTAATATATACATAACTATAAATTGAATCGTCAAAAAAATGAATTTATCTGGTATAAAATAGCCAAATTTTGTTTAAAATTTCAATTAGATTTATAACCAGCATTTAGCAGATTCAATCCAGATAAATGTAATTTCTTACTATCAAGTTGCAAATTCTGAACTTACACTGTCTCATGAATTATCTCTCTTTAGTTAAGTTAATGAAATTAATCAATAATGCTGATTTATTTTCATCGACAAACATATTAAGTAGAGCCCAAACCAGGCAAACTAAGATTGCAAGCAAGGCAAGCCAAGTATTGGGATGTTTATTAACATATAGTTTGTAATATAACATGTTTGTAATTAACATATAGTTTGTAACATATGTTTGATCAGATGCAGGAAGTACTTTTCGAGAGATTCCATATAATACATAATTATCCCTTGCTTAATTATATTTTTATTTAGTCCTGCAAAATTAATTTTCCAGACTTCCAAAATGGTAAGCATATGTACAAGGGCAGTCTTTGGATTGAAATAGCTAATATACTTGTTTTCCTTAACAAAGATGAATGGCTATGAAGAAATAAATGTGGGGAATTTTCTTAAACATGGCTAACCAAGTGGTGGAAGACAAGTTCTTAAATTTTCTTAATTCAAATATGATTCAATTAAACATGAACTAATTTTTGACACAGCCCTGTGAGAATGGGCAGAAAGTAAGAATTCAAGTAATAAGTAATTTCAATAATCGTACAAGATAGCATGGAGAGCAGAAAGGCGTATAGGACAGCAGAGGAAACTTGGACAATATATTTTTAATTCTTAGAGATTTTTTCATTGGTTAGCCATTTTAAAGATACTTTATGCTTTCTTAAATCTCATTGATGAATTATCCCAATTGATATTTTATAATTGAATAAAACCTGCATCTTGTAACAAAAACAGAATTTTTGAACTTTGAATACTGATAGTCTTCTGAATGATTTGACTTCAGGGAAGTTTTGGATATACATATAAATAGTATATTCAAAGTAACAGTATATATATAGTACTTGTTACAATTTTAAATCCATGTGGCTTCAACTTTTGAGTTTTTGACTAGCAAAAACTAATTTATATACATAAATACACATCAATATTACATAACAGACAAAATGGTATTAGTGTTAACATGGAAATACATTTTTCTATCCTGATAACCTTATGTGGTTTACAGCTGAGTAATATTGGTTGGATAATTTATAGCTCTAAATTTGCTATATAAGAAGATTAACTGCAACAAAATGATCTGTACCTTTTTGGAGGGGCAAATCTAATCTTAGCATATGTATAGACACAAACTGAATGGATAAAAGGCAGTTGTAAAAATAAAACAATCACTAGAAATATATTTTTTGAAGCTCAGGAATATATGTACATTTAATGCTCGAAAGGAAAATTGAGGGATTTTGTACAATAGAAATTGATGAAGGGTAAAAGCAAAACTACCTGTATATGAAGAATACAGGATATTGCACAAAGCAATTTTTATTACAGCTGAAAATTTGTATTACTTTTGAAGTTCTTACCTATTTAAATGCTTTCTGAGTGACTGCAAAAGAAAGGATTTTTGTGAAACAGTGTTTGAATTTTTAGGAAATGTAATGAGCTATGATTATTCTATACCCTCATTTGAGAATCTTAAATATATATTTTAGACTACTGAAGAGATTAATTAGAAATAGAGTAAATGAAATGTCACAAGTACTACTTGAAGAGAATCTGCTAAAACGACAAATATCAGTGAAAGAAACAATTTAACAAACTTTTAGACTGACCACATAAGCTTTTCCTAATTAAGGAACAGAAAAATTGTAATTATAAAAGTCACAGACTCACAAAGTTGAAATTAGAATATAAAAAATCTAATGGAGTATTTTACATCTTAGATACTTAAAATAGAATATTATAAATTATTTACGCTGAAAATATTAATAGTATTACACACTGTTATAAGAAGATTAAGCTTAAAATTTTCCTGTTTAAAGACTGAAATTGTATCCCGATCATCTTGTAGAGCTCGAAGGTTCGGATGTAGAACTACCAAGATATTATTGGTTTAAATTATTTGTTAATTATAAATATATAAATAAGATAGACTTTACAATTTATCATAAAGTATAAGGACATACATAGCCTACATATCTTTGGACTAATCGGTTAGTAATATTCAGACTAAACACTATAAAATATACACTGTAAACACCATAATTTAATGTGAGCTACTCCTGACAGTAATACAGTCTTCCAAGTTTGCTTGATGTCAATTAGTCTTTGTTTGTGCAAAATTTGGATCTAAAAGTCTGAGGTAGGCAACCATGCCATGCGCCCCCGTACAGCGTGACAACTTCTCACCCTAAACCACCAGCGCAGCGTTATTATATTTGCCCTATCATGTTATGTAGGCTCCAACGGGATATTCCCAGCAAATTGAGATTTTTGTTATATCGATCATATGTTTGATCCTAGAAGGCCACTAATTCCCGATTTTTTTTCCATAAAATGCATTGCGCTAATTTTCTAAAATTTTCTTCGAGTATTTCCAAGGATATCAGAGAATTGAGCTTCTGGACATTGTTAGCAGATATGCTTCTGTAACATAAACGGTTAACATTTCATATGGTCCTGGACTCGACGCCAAGCAGTCATAAAATTCTCCCTTAAGGATTTCATAGCAGAGAAATTAAGAATTTTTTAAAACCGGTTTCCGATGGGATCGTGGTTAATTCGACTGCTTGAAAGGATAATTAGAAAAAGCTCGCTACTATGAACATTTCGTTTGAACTAATCGTCATTTCCTTTCCAAATACTTGGTTTATCAAGTCATGAAGAGGGATACTATCTCCCCACTCCCCCTTCTGGATCCGGCGATGTTTCCTAGCAGGTGTAGGTATACCACGCCGACGTATTATTGTAAAATTAAATGATAAACATGGATGTGTAATTTTAATATTAGAATTGAATGTAAAAGGTTGCTTCAATATTTGTGATACAACAGATGAATTAACACTGCTCTCCGAAAATTCCGACGCCAGACGATGTGCAGATCTTTGCGTGGTTCTTCACTGTTAGAGGGAGCTGTTGTAGAAAAAAAGCGAACTTAATTTTGTATTGTGGGTGTTATATAGAGAGACTCGTTGCTATTTGTTTATTTAATGTTATTGTTAAATTCTATTTATTTTTCTGTTCGGTTGTTAGAGAATGAGACTAACCCAATGCAATTGAAGCTGTTGTGTGCTCTGTGAATAATTATGAGTTATTAATGTTATAACAAAATTAATAGAGCAATAAATCCACAAGGTTTAAAACAGTTATAGTTTTGTTGTTATCTCTGCAAGGATACAACAAATTGGCGACGAGGTAAAACCAAAACTAGAAGAACCAGAAAGCCTGACGCAACAACAATCGGAATAAAGGACCGCCATTTTGAAAAAAAAAATCTGTTATCCTTAAAACGGAATGCCTAAAGAGCCGGAATTCAATTCCACCCTGGAAACGTGGGATCGTTTCCTGGTGCGGGTGGAGGACTATTTTGCAAGGGCAAATATCCCGGATAATGCAGAAAATGCGGCAAGGCGTAAGGCTACTTTACGGCATGGTATGGGCACAGTTTTACTGAATAGGTACCTCGACGATATGGGAACAGCGGCGGAAAATCATACATTCAAGGAAATTGCCACAGCGGTCAATAATTTGATAAATCCAGCACCAGCGGTGATGGGGGAGCGCTTTAATTTTTTTCATCGCCATAAATTGCCGGAAGAATCTCCGGAAGACTTTTTAGCGACACTTAAACGCATGGCGCTGACCTGTAATTTTGCGGAAGACGCTGCGCACCCCGAGGATTGCCGTATCCGGGACCAGTTTGTGTTTGCTTTTGGCGACAGAGATGTACAAAGCTACCTATTGCAGCAGGAGAGCCTGTCGGTGAACAATATGGTGAAGTTCGCAAAGCATTTTCTCTCATCTCGTCAAATGGCCAATGAATTCACGCAAAGCGCCAGCGCTAACGTAAGAGCAGTGGGAGATAATATTTTCAATACGAAATTGGTAAGAGGAAAGGATAGTAAACGTCAAGAGTGCAAACACTGCGGAAAGGGCCATCAGGGTGAGTGTCGTTTCAAGGCGGCAACATGTTTTCAATGTGGCGCGAAGGGTCACATAGCCACAATATGTAAATCTAGCAAAAACCGAAAGCAGAACACATCGTCAAAACATTGGAAAGGAAAAAGAGTTAGCGCAGCGAAAATTGACCAAGATTCCAGCGACTCTTCGGGAAAAAGCGACGGAGAGGAGGATGCAGTGGATATAATGGAAATCCACAACTTGGTCAGAGAAAACTCTGCGCCGAAATATTGCGTCACTGTGAAAATCAATGCGAAAAAGTTACTTTTGCAACTAGACACTGGCAGTCGTGAGACAATCTTAAGCAAGGCCACATGGGAAAAGATAGGGGCACCAAAGTTGAAATCGGCAAAGATGAAATTTCGTTCGTACTCCAACCACAAATTGAACATTTTGGGCGTTGGTGACTGCGATGTCGAGTACCGGGGAAAACAATTTTTGAAAATGCCGTTTTATGTGCTCAACGACGGAGATCAAGCTTCTCTATTGGGGCGAAAATGGATTGACTCAATGGAAATCGAGTTACGTAAATGCTGTCGCAAGGTGACGTCTGTTGACAAAGTGGATGTGAAAGTCAAACCCCTGAGCACGGAAGAGCTTTCCGTAGGGAGACAACATGAGAAGAAAATGATTGGAGGGAAAGACACTGGATTGGATATGAAAGTTAAATCGTTGGTGAACGAGTTCAACGATCTCTTTGATGGATCGTTGGGAAAAATAAAGGGAGTCAAGGCAAGCCTGACATTTTCGGATGAGAAAACTTTTAAGAAGTTTTGGCCGGCCAGGAAAGTGCCTTTTGCGTTGGAAGAAAAGGTTTCAATGGAATTGGATCGCTTGGAGAAACGTCACATTCTGGAAAAGATATCGGATGATATATCCGAATTTGCTTCTCCAATCGTGGTCGTAGCAAAGCGTGGATCAGGGGCTATCCGAATTTGCGGAGATTTCAAGGTCTCGGTGAACAAGGCACTGATAGTGGATCAGTATCCACTGCCCAGAGTGGAGGACATTTTTGCTTCGATAGGAGAGGCTAAATATTTTGCTACGTTGGACCTCGCCGAAGCTTACCATCAAATTGAGTTGGACGAAGAGGCACAGAAACGACTGGTCATCAATACCAAAAATGGACTGTACCGATACAAGCGTCTACCCTTTGGCATTGCCTCCGCTCCTGCTATCTTTCAACGAACAATTGACACGGTACTGCGAGGACTATCCGGAGTTAGTCGATTTTTGGACGACGTGCTCGTTGCTGCAAAAACTAGAGAAGAGCTTAACAGCCGCCTCCGGTCCGTATTTCAACGTTTCCGAGAATATGGAATTCGATTGGGTCTAAACAAGTGCGTCTTTGGCGCAAGCTCTGTTAAATATTTGGGACATGTCATTGACAAACATGGGCTTCACGCTACCGAGGACAAGGTCTCGGCGATTCAAAATGCACCAGAGCCAAAGAATGTCAATGAGCTTCGTTCATTTTTGGGCTTTATCAATTACTATGGAAAATTCGTAAAAAATATGGCAACCATATGCGCACCACTTTATGAGCTATTGGCTAAGGAAGTGAAATGGAAGTGGTCTGTCAGCCAGAAAAAGGCTTTCGCGAAGCTGAAAGAAGTCATGGCCAAACCACCAGTTCTGTGCCATTACAATCCGGATCTTCTCTTGGGTTTGGCTACAGATGCATCTGCTTATGGGGTAGGTGCAACTTTGTTCCATATCTTACCTGATGGAACTGAGAAGCCAATAGCTTATGCTTCGCAAACTCTTTCATCTGCCCGTCGAAACTACGCTCAAGTAGAACGTTAGGCGTATTCAATCATTTTTGGAGTCACCAAATTTCGACAGTATTTGTATGGACGAACTTTCGAACTGTACACGGACCATAAGCCACTATTAGCGCTGTTTGCTGCCGATAAACCTATTCCGGACCGTACATCTGCAAGGCTAAAGCGTTGGGCTTTGACCTTGATGGGGTACTCCTACAACCTCCATTTCAAGCCAACTGCAAAACACGCAAATGCCGATGGTCTGTCGCGACTGCCCATCGAACAAAACATGGACGAGGATGTGTTCGATATAGACGAAGACCAAATTACAGAATTCTCTGCAAGAAAGGTTGCAGTCGCTACACGAAGGGACAAGTTGTTGAGTCAAGTTCTTCGCGCTATGAATTCCAATTGGCCAAATCCAATTGAGAAAAAGTTGGAACCATTTCATAAGCGTGAAAGTGAGCTAGCTATCGAGAATGGCTGTATTTTTTGGGGCTCTAAGATGGTCATCCCAAAAGAATTACAATCAGCGGTGCTATGGGAATTGCACGAAGGACATCCCGGTATGACCAAAATGAAAAATTTGGCCCGTACAAGAGTCTGGTGGCCTAAGATGGATGGAGAAATTGAGGAAACTGTCCGTAAGTGCCTGCATTGCCAAGATCAACGATCAGAAGCTGCTAAAGCTCCTGTCCACCCATGGGAGTTTCCAGCAAAAGCATGGAACCGATTACATATTGATTTTGCTGGACCTTTGCATGGCTTCCACTGGTTAGTCATCGTGGATGCCAGGACAAAGTGGCCAGAGGTATTCCCCATGAAGAATGCAACTAGTCAGGCTACAATTAATGCAATTTCAAGTGTAATTGCACGCTTTGGAGTACCAGAACAGCTGGTCTCTGACAATGGGCCGCAATTCACATCGACAGAATTCAAACGTTTTTGTTCTAAGTTTCAAATTCAACACGTTTGTACTTCCCCATACCACCCTCGTTCAAACGGAGAGGCAGAGCGCTTCGTGAGGACACTGAAGTCGGTACTAGGAAAACAGGATATTGGCCTTGATCGATTGCAGAGACGAGTGTACCGATTCTTGCTTACTTACCGGAATACAGCACACACTACCACTGGCTTTACACCAGCCAACCTGCTAATTGGGCATCAAGTACGACTTCCATTAGATGCAGTTTTTCTTAGACCAGAAAAAATTGTAGAGAAGTCCCAAGAGAAACAAGCCAATCCAGAAAAACGAGTCCGTGGTTTTCACACTGGAAACACCGTTTGGGCTCGTGATTATCGCTCACAGCAATGCAAGTGGGCTGCTGGCACAATTTTATACCACATTGCACCGTTAACATATCAAGTAAAAGTTGGGGACAAACTTTGGAAACGTCACATAGACCAGTTAATCTCCAGGAGTCCTGAATGTTTCAATGAACCTAAACCTACAGTTTCTCCATTGCCTCCAGAAATCCTCCATGATCCAGTCCTGCCAGCCAAACCTACCAACCAGGATATCTCACCTCAAATAGGATCACCTACTACACAATTGTCTAGGTCTCCACTTGTGGACCAAACAGAATTAGTTCTTCCAGCAAGAAGATCCGAGCGTCTAAACAAAGGCATGGCCCCAAAAAGGCTGATCGAGGAATGCCATGTTGTGATTTCGAGATAGAGGAGAAGAAGAATATTTAAGGAGGGAGGAATGTTATATAGAGAGACTCGTTGCTATTTGTTTATTTAATGTTATTGTTAAATTCTATTTATTTTTCTGTTCGGTTGTTAGAGAATGAGACTAAAGCTCGGTTCACACGGTGTATGTTTTCTAGCTTGATTCTTTGCGTGGAGCCCTGCATGCTTGCTAGCAATAAACAGTTCAGCTAGCAACGCATAGCAACCAACCATCAGCGAAACATGCAGGAAAAATAGCACTTGTCCTATTCCTCAAAATCAAGCAAGGGAGCATGCCCAGCAGCAGGCAGACACGAAATTTTCATGCTAGCGAGCATGCAGGGTTCCACGCAAGGAATCAAGCTAGAAAACATGCACCGTGTGAACCGAGCTTTACCCAATGCAATTGAAGCTGTTGTGTGCTCTGTGAATAATTATGAGTTATTAATGTTATAACAAAATTAATAGAGCAATAAATCCACAAGGTTTAAAACAGTTATAGTTTTGTTGTTATCTCTGCAAGGATACAACAGTGGGTATTATCTACTGGATGATGAGTTCGCACCTCGTGTTAGCAGAGAAATAAAGGACGATTCTCGAAAGGAAAATTACGTTCCAAAGGTAATTTTAGAATGGATATTTTCCCTATTAAACTTGTGGAGTGCTTTACATAGGCAGAACTTTAGAGTTTAGAACTTTTTTTTTTTTAGAGATAAACGAATCGTCTCAAGAAGTCGCGCCGAAAAAGTCGCAGCACGTACCACGTAAGTAAACAAACGCTGCTGCTACCTAGATGGTTACACTCGGAACTAAAAGGAGGCACATCTCCCGAAACGCCCGAAACTCAACCAATATTCTTGAATAAGTTAGTTAGAGATTGCGCAAGCGTTAATAGTGGTTATTCCATTTCCCTAAATTGGTCTTATAATATCCTGTTTATGTTTCTCGGAGAATGTTCGTTAAAATTTCACCTTGTGAGATACTGTCTATTGCCAAGAAACTGTCAAATATATTTCTCCTATCTGTACCAACTGATCTGTTAATTAAGCAAGAGTAATATTACTGTAGACATACGACTTTCTTTATTAATATGCTAAACAGATGAATTGCATACTCACTTTCTAATTTAAGATTCTAGAATGATCAGTTTCCTTTAGTTCTTCTAATATGCTATTTCGGATAAGAATAGAATTGCTTGCTGCTATCTAACTTCCTAATATATGCTAGGGAAAGGCTCATCATCATCATTTTGTCATGTTAATGTTTTTATAGTAAATGAAGCTACATTTTGATGTGAACTCATTGATAATTGTACAATTTCCCATTTGCAGGAGGAAGATGATGTGTGATTGGCAGGCTTTCAGAATCTTGCATTCTGGGTTGTATGCTGGCTGGTATTTTAATAATAAATTACGATAGTTATTTGTTATTGAAATGGCGAAAAGAAAGGAAAAAACAAAATGGCTAAAAATTGGAAAACTAGAATTAGAAAATATGAAAACTATGGAAATTCGAATCCGCGCCAAGCCGTGCGTCATGCTACGTTACGATGTCGTCATTGACTTTCGTTTTCATGGCCTTGAGGTTGGGCCCAAAGGGTTATTTCGGAGGATTTTTCAGCAAATTCGTGCTTTTTCGAAAAAAGAGTTAATATTGGCGATTTTGGCCCTGAATGACTCCAATATTGTGGATTCGGCCTTCAAAAAACGCAGGGGAATTCAGCAATGACATGAGGGAGCCACATGTAGTAGAGGGATCAAGTGGGATATTAAAACTAGAGTATGAAAAACCAAATGGGATATTGGATTCGAGTTAGCTCTGCTAGTAAAGTGTCGGATTCCTAAGCAAGCAGCTAGGGTTTAATCCCAGTGCAAAGCAATTTTTTCACACATATGAGTTATTTTATTTTGTCTTTTTCGCGATATTTTATTCATTATTCCTCTGCATTTTTAATGTTGATTTTATTCCGAATAAATAAATAATTCCGAACTATTGTTATTATTATACTAATATTATATCTTTTATCAAAGATTAAGGGAAACGTTTATTTAAAATATATTATGAATTTTTATATTTTACTTTTAATGAAAAAAACTCCCAAAATATACAGAAACAATACAAGCTTATATTTCTATGTAATTTAACTATAAATTTGATATAAACTTAATTAATATGCATTAAATTTGTCTCAACTTTCATTTGGCTTAATGAAAATAGACATTTTGTCTTTCAATAAATATTTAAATAAATTGCCATGCATACATATTGCATGGTAGATTATGGGAATTACTTCTCATTACCTTAAAAATTTCATTTTTATGGTTTTAAGAGAAAAGAAGAAATCGGCAAGGCAGTCAATGCTGGGTGTGGAGATTTGTCACTAGACTGGCAGAGTTGGTTCTGTAGTGCAGTGGGAGTTGAGTAACAGAATTCTTCCAATAAACACTGCATTGTCTGTAATTGTCACCAATGTCAAGGACTTCTTGATATAATAGAGATTAACTCAAATAATAGGCATCTACACTTTAGAAGGATTTATTTGAGACCCAATTTTCGATCATCTTCTAACAATGCAACACAATAATGCTTGTTTATTTTTTCTGTCAACAAGTCAGTATGTAAAATGAAGTCCGAGGGTTGAACAAAGTGTGGATGTGAAGAATAAAATCTCCAGCATGCATGGGCAGAGCATCTAATAGAAACTTGAAGGGCAAAACTTCAAGGTTTGCTTTATACAAAATTGGACACTATGCAATCATCTTCTGAGGCAATTAAGAGTGGTTTGTCAACAAGTCAATAATTTATCTGTTTCTATAAATAACGCCAATGGCCCAATATGCATTGTGATGACATAAAAGGCTGCCATATTGCCAAAAAAAATATACATAAATATCTGTGTCACTCTATTGAGTTATACTTTGAAGGTGCTCTGGCTGATTAATACAAAAATATAACATTTTCCAAAATAAATACCAATAATATAATACAACAAAGCCCTCAAAGGCTTATTTGAAAAGCCAAATTAAAAATTCCCTCTTTTTCAATTAGCTTGCTGCCACTGTTATTATTGTCTTTCCAAGTTAAAAACACCAATCCTCTCAATCTGCCAATCAATATCGGAAACCTCTATCAAAAATATTTCTGCAATGCATTTTCAAACTCAAGACCATATCAAAATAAATGTTTGTCGTTTATGTTACAGAAGTACATCTGCCAACAATATCCAGAACAATATTCATCCTTTACTATCCTAGGTATTCCTGCAAATAAAACTAATAATCCGCAAAACGCTTTCATGTGGAAAAAATTGGGAATTTTTGGCATTCTAGAATAAAATCTAATAAAATAGGATCACTTTCAGAATTTATCTGTGGATTTCCTGATGAAGCTTATATGATACGGAAAGACTAAATTAATGATGCTTGTGGTTTACTGTGAGAACTTGTCATGATCTCAAGTGTGGCAAGGTTGCCTAACTCTCATTTTCAAATTAAAATATTGCATTAATAAATTACCTAAAAGCATTGAGTTTTGAACTGATATATACTATTTTTAAGCAGAAAAAATATCCTGAATATCTCAAGCAAATCCACGATACACATCTCCAGTGTTACCTTAAATGTAATTGTTGAATGACTCACCTCGGTACCGGAGAAGTTGAGGTTCCCTGTGGTCAGAGGCCCCAACCATAGAGGCCATGGATCTGCGATCGCCACCAGGGGGCAGAGCTGGCTGTTCGAACACAAAGCGACTGTTGCTCAAGAATGGTGAACAAGGACCAGTTGGCGTAGCTAATGGCGTTTGCCTTGTCTGGCTCTTGTAATCACCAGGCACTTTACCATACCTCTCCATAGAGGTTGGAAAATGCCCTGATGTATTCACTGCAAAGGAAAAAGAAAGGTCTTAAGGAACACTGAAAGATATCTTCTATAAATTGAATTCCCATACATATTTCTACATCTACATTAATACCCTACAAGCCGCCAGGGGGTGTATACACCAGTCGAATCTAAATTACTTCCTTATTTGGTTATTGTCACGTATTGTTCGCGGAAAGAATGAATCTCTAAAACGATTCGTCCTAGCATCTATTTCTCTTAACTTACGGTCATTATCGGATCGACCGACGTAGCAGGGGGGTTGCATGATACCGATTGTATCTTCGGAAAATGTAGTTTCCCTGAATTTATTAAGCAATCGCAGCCTAGCTTCCAATCTCCTTTCTTTCAAGGATTCCCAACCTACGTCTGAGAGCATTTTTGTAACGCTTGCTTTTTTATCGTAGCATTTCTTAACAAAACGAACCACTTTACGCTGCACTTTCTCGAGTTCGCGAGTACACGTTTCATCTGCCGGATCCCATATACTTGCCGCATATTCAAGAAGGGGTCTGACCAAGGTAAAATAACATCGTTCTCTCACCTTTTCATCGCATTTACCGACAATACGCTTTACAAAGCCAAGTCTTTTACTTGCTTTGCCGCAGATTTTTCGAATATGCGTGCTCCAATTTAAGTTATTAGTAATGTTGATCCCGAGATATTTAACTGAATCTACTACTTTGATACTAATTCCATTAATTTTGTATGGGTGATTTGGACACATTTTTTTCTTTTCGAAGAAATTAACTACGGAGCATTTACTTACGTTAATATCTAATTCCCATTTTTAGCATGTTATATTATAGACATATATTACTCCAGAATGTTTCATCTTTATGGTCTCATCGTAAAAGTTTGAGAATTGACGTGAAATAAAATTGTCGTGGAATTTTTCAAGAAATGGAAAAATCAACTTATTGGTTAAATATTAATCGATTAATAAGACAAGAGTATATGGGTTGTTGACTGGCTAGAACGACTGTAGTTGGAAGAAATGGAATGTGTATTTTTGCATCATTATTCTTAGACTGTAACAAAAATGCAGCAAGATTTGTTTTCATTATATGAATCATTATATTTATGTGAAAAAAATACACTGAGGTACATCAACAAGACCTAAGGAAATACAAGAATTATGAAGAATAACAAAGCATAACAAAACTATTTTTAGGATTTAGTTACAACTTCCTGATGTGAATTAAACTGTGGATGATGAAATTAAAATATAGCTAAATCTTTTAGTAAAAAAAAACCATGAACCATAGAATTAATATAGATTTTTATCTCTAATATCTCTCCAAAAATAAAAATATAAGAGAATATACAATTATTTGCTCTGAAGAAAACATGCTCAAAAAATGAGAGTTGGCTAAAATGTAATTCATAAGTTCAAAAAATTACAAGCAAAAGGAAATCCTTCATTATTTCAATAAAACAGGACAAAAATGTGTAAAAATTGGTTTAAACAGTTTTAAAAATAGATCTAGAAAATGGGCTAATCAGAAAAAAATGAGCGTGGATAATTATTTTCATAATGAATATCATTTATGAGAGTGTAGAGATATAGATATATATTTACAAGTCTGCACCTCATACCAGAATTATTTATATTTATCTGACAATAAATATGAGATAGAAAGAATAAGTAAATAAACCGATAAATTAAGAAAAATACGCGATCAATATATATTTCTTGCTTTAACTGTGTATTTGCTACAAGAGATAAGCTTCATTTAGAGTATGGGAATTGTTGAATTCACTTTCCTATATTTCCAATAAGGATTATTGATTAAGATTAAAAAATTCAGAATTTTGATGGTCTTATGAAACAAGTCAAGTTTGAAAACTCATGTATCATTAAAAGTTATAACCCCTCACATTATGAGCAAGCATTTGGAGTGAATTATTTCCAAATCATCATAAGGAAGGAATTTATTGATTTTACGGAATATATAAATAAATGGTTGAAAAATTGAAAAGCTACTGGGAAATTGGAATAAATGACCAAAGAAAAATTGGAAATATTTTATCTTTGGCTTTTTTATTCAGAGGATTTTTCTTCTCAGAGAGAACAAGTGATGTAAATGCTTTCCCCCCCAAAATGTAATCGAAAGATGCACGTACTGTTAGAGACAAGGAAAACGTTGTCGTTGAGCCTAAGGCTTTCCTTAGGGTGAATGTGTGGTGCTTTGCTTCTTCCTCCTTCCCAGGGAGGCTGCGTTTTAGACACTGGAGATGACTGTGAATCTGTTGAGAGGGTCTCTTCCATCACACTGCCACAGCGACTGCCGTCCATGTCTGTCAGCACTGAGGATTGCACACACATTTTTATTCATTACTTCACAAATCAAAAGAGATACAAGAAAGCAAAGAGGGAGGTAAATCTAGGGGATCTAAATTTCATAAAAGTAATAAATCATGTTATTTAATGAGCAGATAGAAGACAATATTGAAGTAATACATATATCTTCTGCATTTCATGAAAAGATAAGGTAAAAGGTTCAGCCTTTAAGTAAAAAATGTTTGCAAGATATTTGTATGTGACAGTTCTGCATTATAAAATGGATTTTCAGTAAAAGAGTTGTTTTCAAGCTTGGCAAATTGATATATGCTGCATATCTGTCAATAATAAGCAACCTTTCTCAAACTTAAAATCTCTGGTTAAACTCTGGATCTATTATGCTTAAATTAGTAAGAAATTCAGGATCCACTTATCTTTATATCTTGACTATTTTACTTGAAGATTGAAAGTAAACATGAAACAAAATTCTGTGTTCAAATTCTAGCTTTGTGAAATCAACAATGATTCTCATGCCTAACAATTCTGTATTTGTTTCAAAGCTGCAAAAAGTTTGACAAAATTCTTCAAACGTCCTAAAATGTAATGCTATTCATGAAGAATGCCATTGGAAATTTTTGCCTCCTTTGAAGAAAGTGAGGATAAACATCTATTGGAAATAATTAGAAAATCGGTCTATCAACATTACCACTTATGGATGTTAATTGTTTGTCAAAAGTCTTGTTATATAAAACCAGAAATCATTAAAAAATAGACTTAGGAGGGAATAAAAGGACGAAAATTAAGAACAATCAACGGAAGTATGAAATTTAGGAGCTTATTTATTTAAATTACTTAAGTATGGTATTGACAAATTTTCAACAAACTCAGACATCCTGATAATTAAAGTTGCAATGAATTTTTGAAATTCAACGAATTATCTTACTGTGATATAAGATGATGATACTCATTCAAGTTTGGGATGATTCTAAAATTAGGATTTTCAAATTCAATCTTCCTTCTTCAGAGTTTATGCCTCTTATAATGGTGGATAATCCAATTATGTTCCTTTTATCTAATTTACATATATATACTATCTCTGTATACAAATATTTACCTGCACATACTCCTCTTATAAAATCATAAGAATTAACTTGGATTAAGGAACAAAGATCAAATAAACTGAAAATTTACTGCCAACACTACAAAAGTTTTTACTAAGACAAAAATTAAAGAATTTCAGAATTTAAACAAAATCGTTATAAGGGTAATGAGGTTTCAAAACAAGAGAATTGAAAGAAGAGTTTCAATAGGCCAAAGAATAAATGGACAAAAAAAGGAAATTTTGAAGCATTTGATCAAATATTGCATTCAGGAACTCAAGTGAAAAAAATCCCCCAATCAAACCATGATGGATTTACTTGAAATGAAAAATAATAAATGCACAAATTGACTTACTGGCTAAGTGGTGTGCTCTAGCATCAGATCTAATGGAGTGGTTTGAGTTAATGGTAGGAGGTGCCAATGGAACCCTAGGGACTACCCATTCGGGCCACTCTTCGTCAGTCTTCCCTTTCCTCCCCTCTACCCTCCGTTCATTCGTTCCTTTCTCACCCTTTTTCCCACGAAACCTGATCTTCGTTACGTCTGGAACTGACTCCCACGCCATGTGATGAATTTCCCTCGAACCATGGATCAAATTGCCTGTGAATTATACAACCAATAGGAACTGTGGTAAGTTAATGGAAGACCATCGAGGATAACAAATGCAAAAGAAAAATATGTTTATTATTAGAGGAACTTGGGTGTATCAAACTTCTATTATTTGAAATTCCCTTTAATTTTAACTATTTCCCTTGTCCTTAGCATTTTTTACCCAAACAATTTAAAATATTGTGTTTTGTTCAATTCTTTTACGTTAATTTTTTGGGTATGATCCAAGTTCCACTTTACTATATTACTGCCTCAATCTAAACAGAAATATTTAACAGCAAAAAGAATCCCCAAATTAATTCTATAAGAACTGTACTAAGTATTTTTAATGTTATTAATACATAATTAATGTTGCATGTAATGTTGATGAATACATTTTGACTTAATACACCCGGAATAGACCAAGGCCATTTCATTATATTTGAGGTTTTGCATCAAATTCAAGATATGCTAAGAGAATCTATTAAAATATTAGGTTTTGCATAGTTTCTGTAGTATTTGTAGATTAATCCAAATGATAAAAAATTTGAAACAGAATTTGCTTATGTTACATTGACCCCAATTTTCAACAATTTGTCTCTATTCAGAAATTAGTTTTTGTTGAACAGCAAATATCATATTTAAGGAATAATTATAATACAGAAATTATGGAACCTAGCTAAATACAGAAATTATGGACTACCCAAATGCAAACAAATATTTTTAAACAGCTTTATATGATCTCTAAAATATTAGACAGAAAATTTTGTTATGAATACATGAAGAATTGTGCCATTTCAAAAATAACTTTTTTAGATTAAAATTGAGTAGGCAATCAAGACATGATCTAGTTTCCTGAAAGTTGATGCCTTCAATTTAGTTATATCATTCATTCCATCAATATCTCTTAAATTAAATTTAAACGTTACTGAATAAACATAGCTCACCTGGGTTAAGCCTGGCTCTAAACCTTTCATCAACATTGCTGTTATCACTGCAGCTCCCACCGCTGCTGTTAAATCCCTCGTCGACCCTGCACAAGGCATCCGGGTGCAGGTACGACCTGTGAGCAGCACTCAGATGCATCACCCTTAGAGCCCTTCTCCGCTCTTTGCTGCTCAACGTACATTCCTGAAATATTGAAGAAAAATAAATACTTAATGAATACTAGGAATAATGAAGGACCTAGGTGAGAGCCTTGAGTAGACATTAAAAATCTAGAGTTGCAAGGTTTTAATCTGACCAACTAAATACAACCAGTTATGTTCGAAATATGTATATTATTATGTTTTATAAACTTAATGACAACTGGAATAATTGATGGATGTATTTATATACAATGAATTTTGCATTATGTGTAACAATTTTAGTCAGATTTTTCATATATGTGCTTCTAATTATTTAATTTTATTCTTATAAAAGTTTTTGATATAATGTATAATGAATGTATATTTATTATACATAGAGATGATCATGTTCATATATATGGATTTACCTACATTATTCTTATTTTATTTATTATCTCATTTTGTAACAGTATTTATATTTCAAATGTTTGTAAAGGGTAATGCGTGTCAATCAATATTCTATTATATTATAATATCCATTATAAAAAACTGCAAGAGACATTTACTGAAAGAATAATGAATCATAACAACCTGAAGTTCCTGATTTTTTAAAGCAATATTCTGCAAAAATGAATCCAAAAATATTACATTGATAATGACGAGTTTTCTCTACATTCTCTACAAATGTACGTATATGTATTTCTAACAACCTTGAGTTGAACTCATGGTTATATTTGGTAATGTCAGAGGTTTATATAAGAATGAACATACAAAGTGAAAACATCTATCGTATCAGAGACTGCTTCAAAAAAAATCCTTAAATTTCCACGTTACATTTCTTACAGGAGAATTTTTGAATGGACCTGGCGTAAACCCAAGATGATTTTAGAAGGAAACTTTACCATATACGATAAAAAATGATGTCTACTGATGAAATCTTGATTCTGAATTCCCTACTGTATCTAAAAAGTACTTTAAAAAATTCCAAAAATCAGCGCATTTCTTTCGTAGAGGAAAAAAGCAGGAAAATAAGAGCCTTGAAAGATCAAACCCATGATAGATAGCATCAATATCTTACCATTTATGAGATGTTTCTTAGTGGGGTTTAAAGGAAGGTCTAGCGGTGTGAAGGTTTGAACTTTTGTCGTTTTAGAACAAGGAACCTACCCTGGAAGTTACAAAGAAATCCTCAGGTGCTTCCCTTATTAATAGAAATAATTTCATAAGGGGTAGCACATTGTTTCTAAACCAGGTTACCAGGTGATAGGGGGGTTACATTATATTGTTTGCATCATCTGAGAGCGTAATAACTCTGAACTTATTTAGTAAATTTATCCTTTGAATTAGTCTTCTATCTTCTAGTGATTCCCATCCTATGTAACACTCGCTGTTTTATCATAGCAATTCTTTACAAATTGTATTGCCTTTCGTTGTACTTTTCTAAATCCCAAATATGACATTTGTCAGCATACACTACATGCATACTAGAGGTGAGGTCCAACTAATGCTAAATAACATCGCTCAGAAACTTTTTCTTCACCTTTACCGACTATTCTTTTAACGAAGCCGAGTTTAGTGCTTTGCCAATTAGATTTTGGAAGTGGGTACTCCATGATAAATTATTCGTGAGAGTTTCTACAAGATACTTCACCAGTTCTACTGTCATTAGGTTTACTCCCTGGAGGCTATACAAACAATCATTTATCCTAGATTTTCTTTCAGAGAAGTTAACTACTGAACATTTTTCTACCTTTAGCTCTAATTGCCAATCATTGCACCATTTCATACTTATATCTAAGTCATTCGAAATCATTCCAATATCATATTTAAGTAATCACAAAAGTGTTAGTCATGAGAATGATTAAAATAAACACAAAAGATTTCCATAATACAGCCAAGTATATTAGCATAAATTGGCATCTATTTTAAGAACTGAATGAAAAAAAAAATCTGAATAGTTATCTTCTACATCTGAAAAGAGATAACCTAAGCTCTTGATGCAAAAATTTCCCATTACATGAGGAACAAATCATATGTTTATTCAAAACTGCTGGTGTAGCATATGAAAAAAATTAAATTTTCATCCACCTTGAAATATGTCTGCTAATGGATTTACTGATCGCCATTCTGTATGAGTTGTATATAAAAAGTTGACTGTATAATAAAATCAATCATTTTGTTACAAAAATTGACAATGAATGAATTTTAGTAGATATCCATATCACAATAATCCCTCCATACAGATAGAACAAGCAAGCAAATTAGTTTACGAATGTTTAGATTGTGTATGGTGGAATCAATGTACAAAAAATACATAAAGAAATATCTTTTTCTATAATTTTATCACTTAGAATTCATCCTCCATGAATTATACTTCATTGGGAAATGTAACCACAAGTCGAAATTGGGATTATGAGAAAATAAAAAAAAATTGGTGATAAAAAGCAGTAGTACTTTATGAAACTTCCTTTTTACAAAAATTTAGCTAGAAAATGTATCAAACATAAATCAGGATACTAAAACAAGGATCCTGTTGCTTCAATGATCAGCAAGATAATAAAAGCTCGGAGTCTAGACAATTTAAATGTCAAGAAAACGAATGAAGAATGAGAGGTTAGTCATCAAACAAACCCAGGATCCCAGGGGTGAAAAAAATCAGCGGGCTGTGACAGAGTATCATCTGAGGCTTTGGAAGCATTAGGGTATGACGCAATGTCTAAATTGACCTGTCCAATCAGTAGAATATATGAATCAGGAATTTGGCTTAAAAATTTGCTTGAGTTCCTTTACCAAAGAAAAGTAATGCTAAAGAATTTAAATAATATAGGATAATTAATTTATCATTATACCAAAGCTATAATAAGAATATTACTACAAAGAATAGAAATAAAAATCGAAGAAAATATGGGAGGAAACCAGTTCCGGTTTAGAAAAGGTTAAGGAACATGAGATTCAATTGGATGCATAAGGCTGGTTGGTCTAAGAATGTTAGATGGGAATTGGGACATGTATTAAGGCAAGAAGTGTAGTGGTAGGAGAAGAAATAATAAAGACTGTAAAGTATGCAGATGGTTTAGCAGTACTGGCGGAAACAGAAGAGTAGCTACAGTATATGATGGAGAATATTGCAAGGGTAGGTAAAGAATATGAAATGAACATACACGTTGGAAAGACAAAAGTGATGAGAGTAAGCAGGAAGGAGGAATCATTAACATATCTGTAAAAGGAAAAATTTTTGAGAATGTGAAATCATTTCAATATCTGGGAAGTTTAGTGACCGAGAATGGTAGCTGTACCCAGGAAGTAAGACAGAGTAGGCAGACAGAGATAGCTATGGGTAAAAAAGTGTTTGAGAAGGTGAAAGGACTTCTGAATTCTAATAGATCTGAGAAAGAGATTTGCTAATTGCTTTGTATGAAGTGTGGTGACTTACAGCAGTGAGACATGGACAGTCCAAAAGAAATATGAAAAGTACATGGGAAGTTTTGAAATTTGATTTTGGAGGAAGATGCTTAAGGTGAAGTGGACAGATAGAATTAGAAATGATGAAGTACTATTAAGAATAGAAGATGAATGAAAACTGCTGAGGGAAATCATAAAGAGGAAGACAGCTTGGATGGGGCATATACTACGCTAAAATTGCTTACTTAGGAGAATTATTGAAGGAAAAATAGAAGGAAAATGAGGAAGGGAAAGAAGACTGGGAGTGCATGATGACATATATAAAATGACCAAAGTAATAGGCAAACGAAAGAAGATGCTCAGGACCAGGAACGGATCTAGAGAAAAATTTTGGGGGGGGTCCGATCAAAAAATTTTAAAATAAAAGACATTTCGGCTTCCACAAACGTGACGCTAGAATTGTGTTAGACAAATTCGAATATTTTCCCTAGTGATTGCTTATTAAATTGTGTGTTTATTTGCATTATTTGAGTTTAATTTTCGAAAAATAGGCACAAGTGATATTTCGGGGGGGGTCCGGACCCCCAGGACCACCCCCCTGGATCCGTCCCTGCTCAGGACCAAATGTGATGGAGGGTATCCAGTTGAAACCTGATGGAAGACGGATTCCTCTAAGAAGAAGAGCCTAGCATCAATGTATATCCTTAATAGTCAATTCAAATAATACTTCCAACCTAAAAGCTCATGTATGGCTGATTTTTTATATGTTGTTTGGACCTATACCAGTGGTATGTGATCAAGTTCGTAGCTTCAAAAGTGCAGTGCGGGATGAGCAATGCTCAAAAAAACAAGTCAGTGTAGCGCATTTAGTTTTTGTTCAATATCTTCTAAAGTACCTATGCCGTCAACAGAAAATGCTATCCTTATAATTTTTAAAGAAGATAAATTATCCTACAATTTAAGTGCAGAATCAGGGCAAGTTCAAAGATCGCAAGCCGTTTGAGAGACTTCTAGCATGATCAGATCAATTAAGTGATCCGAAAAGAAAGCAATGTTGCTCATTCCAATCGGCTAAGCCCTCCAGAAAGTGGCAAAAAGGACTTCGGCACGCCTGAAGAACGTCCAGGGAGTTTTTAACGCCTCTAGATGCGGAGAGCCTCATCCCATTGAATCCTGCCAGCACTCTAACCTTACCACTCCTAAATGCACGAACTGCAATGGTAATAGAAACATACCGAAAATGGCCAATATTTAAGGAAATAAGAGCCTCTACACCTTGCAAAGTTCTGTCGACTACTGTAAAGCCACTACTGTGCCTAATTCCAATTGGACTCCTGGCCTTCAAATCTAATGCCCTTCCTAACTTATCACCCCCTCCTACCTCAACTGCCGCCAGAATCCTAAATCCCCAGCCAGCTCCTCCACAAATCCTCCTCTTCCTCCTACCACAAATCCTTCTCTCTCTTCTACCTCTACTACTTCCCCTCCTTCGTACCCCCCTCTTCCAATTCCCCCTTTTAGTTTTTTCGGAAGTAATTATATCTAATTTGTCATTAGTAATTGGAAATATCAGCCGCCTTCCAATCTTAATATTCACCGTTTTAATTGAAGTTCCTTAGTCAATCAATTTATGACTTCGTCCCCCGACAGTCTTTCGACGAATCCGTCCTTAACGTAAATACTTTCATCGCCACCACGCTCCCTAGTGAGATCCTCTTCTCAAAAATAACGACAGTTTGACAAATAACGACAACTCGAAAATATTTTAAGTTCTAAATCTAAATCCCTAAACTCTAAAAAGACCCTCTTTCTATTAGCAATCATAGACATCCCTCTATTGTCTTCCCTCTCTTAAGTTTTTGAGAAAATAATCCTCTCTAAAATTCTCCATCATATGGAGCAAATCCAAATCACTCTACTCGAACAAATGGGCTTTTGAAAGCATTGACCCACAACCCATAAAATTTTAAGATTAGTGAAAACATCATACATCCAATGCCGCTACTCATGTAGTCTTCTTTGATCAAGAATATGCATTCGATAAAACCTGGCGCCGGGGTATTATATTTTTCAGCTCGCACAACTCTCCTTTCCTATTCCCTTACGCAAGATTATCTAATCCTTCCTCTCCAACCGCTTTATTCAAGTAAAAACTGAAAACTTCCTCTCCCCTCGACTGTCACTGCTGACGTTCTCCAAGGAAGTTAAGGTGGGTGCATGATCGAATGGGATAAGGATCTCCGCAACTAGATGCGTTTGGAGTGAGGTTCATTTGGTGGCCGAAAGTAAAACAATTGTAGCACTGAATAGGAGCAATAGCCTAGTTTGCTCCCGATCCGTTTGATTTAAAAGGAATATTTTTTCCTTGGGGAAAGAAAAAAACATCGGCTCAATGGAAATATCGCGTTAAATCATATTGCGAATCGGCGCCTTGTCAAAGCATTAATCCTGAGATCTATTTAATACGAATAAAAGGATGATATCGTCATCGTAATGTAGCCTCCCTTAGTCTATTTTCTTTTATCTATAATAAAATAAAGTATTACTTTAAATTAAACGGATCGGGAGCAAACTAGGCTATTGCTCCTACTAAGTGCTACAATTGTTTGTCTAAATCAGACTTACCCCCGAGAATTTTTCGAACAGGGATAGTTCGATCCATGTCATTTGACGCTCAATTAGTACACGGTGATCCATTCAACTTCCGAAGAAAACTTGCTCGCGAGTTGTCGAGGCAATGGCAGAGAAGTTTGGGTAATGGAGATACGATCAAGCTCATTTCAAAGGCATCGGTTAAATGATTCGTATTCCTAAAACTCATCCCACCGTCTCCGACTTCTTCCATCCCTTTGGCTAGCGCCTCTCCCTCACCGTTGCGAATATATAAACCCCGAGAACCCAGTTCTCGACGCATTTCGTGCCCAACGTTAGTTTCGTGAGCTTCGGTCGACGCAAGGTCTCCAGCAGTTGAGTCCCTCTACTGCGCTCGTTGCTATGAATTGTTAGACTCTGAATCCCTCCAAGGCATCGCAGCAGGATCCTTCCGAAGTAATCCACGGCGGACGGGACGACAATGGAGTTCGACCTAGAATGAGCTCGGATCAGAAGTTCCTCCAAAGAAGACGAGTGTTATAAGTGAATATTGTGTTGTGAATTATGGTCATTTTAGTGAATTAGTGAAGTGACATCAAGAGGAGGTTCTGTACGCCGATGGAAAGCTGAGTGCGGCCACCGCTGGAGGAAATCCACTGCTCAAGGTAAGGATCGACGTCTTTCAGGTGAAAGGTGGTAGGTTCTTTAGCCACGGGCCCGACAAAGGGCGATAGAGAACAGGTCGGCATTAGATTTTTGGGGGAGTGGGGAAACTAAGTTAAGTAGGGCCCACTTGATGGGCAATAGTGATTCTTTCATTAAAGTGATGGGGGGGAAGAGGGAAATTAGAGCTGTAGGCACCACACACACTACTACAGACCGGCTTTTTAGCCATTAGCGAATAAAATTTAATTGGTCTTCTAAAATTCTCCCTCTTCTATCTTTTCCGTGGCAATGGTTTTCATGCCATTGTCACATAATGGTTTCATAGGGCTGGTTAATTGCATCTGATGACGCGTTCGCCCCCGCAATATCAAATACCAGATGCAGTTTGCTGGCGATACCCCACCATCTCAAAAGGGGAAACGAGCCATGCACGGTACGTCATGACGTGGTTTAGGAAACCCGTGCAACTCTGTCATCTTAATATTTTAAAATATCTTAGTTTTAAGTATTTTAGTTTAATAATTTCTCAATCATATCTCATGCTTGTTTTAATTTGAGTAGAAAGTTCAATATGTACACTTTAAAAGTTTCTTGGGGGATGAGTTTTAACCTAATGGAAATCTCACCTTAACATTTGGATTTGGATATTATCCTGCTAAGTGTAATTGTTTTTATCAATTGTTTAATTTCTATTGAATGTTGAATAATTTCTTTAGTTATTTCAGAAAACAGCTGATCAGTTCCTTCCTAAGCAGGGCCTTTCAGAGGATCCTAGTGCAACGTGTAAATTCTTCTATTTACGAATGTGTTCCAGTTTCCTTGCGGTTCTCGTACAGTTCAAGAGCGGCTGCCAGTTATCTCCCTGAACGTCTCCCTGTCGAGTCGTCTGGAATTGGAGGAAATTTTCAATGGAACTTCTTAAACCTCTGAAAATGGAATAGCGTAAGATTTAGTACCCTTTAAGGGTTGATAACATAACACATTTTAGTGAGACTCATTAACTCTCGTAGTATGCTGCTATGGAGTTAGCCTTAGGAGCTACTAAAAATCAATGTCTATGAATACGGCCGTTAAAATTCATTGGTTACTCCAAGTTTTTCCTAATCTAGATTAATAATAATAACAGCTGTTTGAATTTTGTCAAGGATAATAAATAATTACTGCTATCTCATTTAGACGTTATGAAGTTTCTTTCGCCGCTTTCCAGATGATTAAAACGCGTTACATTTCCTTAATTTCGCTTCTCTTAATTAATCTTATCTTTCTCTATTCTTTCAAATGATTTGCGATCTTTAAACTTCCCATTTTTTTTCAGATACCGCAATCTATTTCGTGTTTTACTCGGGATTTTGTTGCTCTTAAAAGTATTTCTTTTCTTGTTTGTATAACGATAGGGCATCAACTAATATCTCTTTCCCTAGATGTAACTTTGCAGTTTTAATGCAATTGGTGGTGCTCAGAGTTTCATGCTTTGTGCTGTTCTTAGAAGAAAGTTTCCTTTTCTTGTGAAATAAATCTCATAGTTTACAGTAATCGTTAAGAAATGCATACACAAATGATGAGTTTCGAATTCTGTATAAAAACTTGCAATATATTAATTTTGATCTCCAAATTTTGTGATTCTCTAAATGGCAGAAACATTTTTGGCTGAATTTTGGAATCTGTACCCAAACAGTAATCATTAGTTTCAACTACCGCCACATAAGTAGAGTTAGTAGTACTTGCGAGTTAATATTCTTGGTAAACTTACTTTGTCCATTATTATGTTGCCCTGGTGTTTCCAAAATAAATGTTATTCAAAATGAGTTTCCACAATAAATAAAATTGTATATTTACTGAGTTCCTGTTCCTAATGCTGTTCATGTTTATTGTTCTTGTTCCTGTATTTTTTTTAAGGTCAAATAAAATTTATTGCCTAAAATCATATTTATTATATTTTATAGCATGATGTATTTATACACAGCTCATCACTTTATTATAATTTCATATTAGAAGGATTTAGATCATTTAAATAATTATAAAATTTACTTTCATCCTGAATGCATTATTCAGTGTTTAATGTATAACTATCAGTTAAGAAAAGTTTCAGATTAATAAGGGGAACCGCATTCATGCTTCCATTATGAAAGCTTTTAGGATGGCTAATTAAATGAATATTTCATTTATAATTTATAATTATTCCAAAAATTGGCACTCTCTATTTTCATAAATTGCAAGGATTTTTTATTTCTGGTTGAATTGTGAAATTAGTTGGTTATTCACTTCCACTGTTTTGTGTGACAAATATTTTAATAAATAATATTTCATGAAAATTTAACTGACGGAATAGATAAAAAGTGAATTAGATGTAATGAGGAAAAAAGTTTTTTTTTAAGTGGGGCAAGATGATGATGAGAAAATGAATCTGTTACTTAGTTCATGGGCAAAGGAACTGTTAATTAACAGTTCCTTTGCCTTTTAATAGTTCCTTAATTAACACTTCCTTTGCCCATAAGAGGACTATTGAATACTTATTGGAAATGCATAAAGTTGGTGCCTTTAATCAAGAGAAAGGAGCAACTGGCAAAAAGAATTTATGCATAAAGCTCAATCAGTTTTGTTAGCAAAGAAATGCTCATTATGGAATTCTTTCAAAAATACATTTTAAGTTTAACTGGCTATGGAGCGAAAGAAATTTGGTCAGTGAATGCTCTTAATATTTTCCTAATTTATTTAAAGTATAACAATAATAAATAATAATATATATATTAGTTGCTGTTCAAGGCAAGCCCATTGATATTTTTTGTGATGAAACCATAGACAAAAAAGGCAGATGTGTATTTGTGGTACTGTTTAGGACATTTAAAGATTTTAATGAGCAGCCATGGCTTAACGTTGGTGGTGTCCACTTTCTAGAAAGCGCTGATGCAAGTGTATTATGGCAATACTTTACCTATACAATACCTGAGGATTTATAATGTGCAATACTCAGATGTTAAAAGTGTTATAACTAACTCAGCTAAATATATAACAAAGTGTGTCGCAGGCTTGACATTGATCATTATTATTATTAATAATAATCCACGTACAATGCTGGGCTCACAAATATTGTGGGAAATATTTGGATCCATCAGATTGCTGACCTTAATAGAGTAGTACTGATGACCAAAATTTTATTCCTCCACACAAGAAAAAGAAAACATTTGTACTTAAAATTTCTTCTGGACAGAAATGAAAATAGTTTAGTATTATTCCCTATTCCTGTTTTCAGCAGATAGAACTCTTGGTTTCTAAGTGCTTTTTGTTTAGCAGATTATTTTCGATGCATTGTTGACTTTTGTAACATTGAATTCACCATCAATTGCAATTCACAATTCTGGTATAGGATATTTTTGTACTTTAAATAATGATACCATAGATTCAATGCAATGCCAGACAATATTTGGAGCATGGGAAACAGCTGGTTGACTTAAATTATTGGTGGGTTCAAACTATCCTAATGCACACACATTACATAGAGAATTAAGGAAGTTAAAATGAGTCTCAAGAATATTCAGAGGGGTATTTTTTTATAAAACCACTAATAACTTACTAAGCATGACAACAACTAAAGCAGCTGCTGTAAAGTCAATACTAATGCAGATGGCTTTAAAGGCATCAACCAAACTTACTCTTATGGTAGAAGACCCAAGCAGAAATATATTTGAAAAAATCTCAGTTTTTGTTCCCCAAGAAGTTCTGACTACAGAGGTGAACCCCGACTTAATTACAAAATTAAAAAAAGTTCATGGCCTTGAGTCAATGGAGACAGAGAAGTTGATGTTGGGGTTTGGAGAATGACAGCGATTACTACAAAACCAAAATTCCCAGGGTTCAGCGGATATAATTAAGGTAATACAGGGGCTCTTATTGTCTGAGACATTGTTTTCATTTAAGTGCCTGGAAGCAATTAGGACCCCCTGTGCAAATGTGGACTCAGAGAGATTTCTTTCCTGCTATAGCACTGTGTTATCAGATAGGAGAACAAATCTAAAAGAAGACAATCTGGACACTGTGGCAATTTTTTCATTGGAAACTACAGATGTTAAAAAGTAATTTGTCTCTTTATGTAAGTTGAATATGTGAAGAATAAAATATATATAATGTGAATTTAGTCAATACTCCATGTTTATTATTAAATTATCCCTAGTCAATAGCATCAAAAAGTCAGGGCAATGGGTGGGCCCTTTAAAAGCGTGGCACTCAATCAACATAAATTATTTTGTCATTAAAATAACATCGATTTCAGGGTAAAATAACATCACTTTTGTAAAAAAATATCACCACTTTTGGTTATAAAATAACCCCACCTTTTGCATGTCCCTACTTATGAAGCATGTGAATGAAAAATATCTCAAGAAAGGCAATTTTTATATGAATTTGGATTACCCAATGATATAGTATTATTTTTTTATGATTATGGAGCAATATTTTTCCATATTTTAATTAGAAGATGCACTTTGGTTACGATTTATGAATTGATGAAATGATGCCCTTGATGCAAACTTACTATTTTACACATTCTGAAGCATTTGCATGACGATTAAAAACCCTACAGTTCCAATCCGCCACACTCACTGCCCTTGAATTCATGAGGATGGAGGAACTTCTACATCAAGTATGCTTTATAAAAAGTACTTCTCCAATTCTTGTCATCTCTCGTTATAAAGGACTTCTACAGTACTTATTTTCCAACACAACTAATTTCATGAGCAGTTAGGCATTAGGAAAGCCTCTTCGAAGGATCTCTTGTGGTCACAAGTAATATAAAATAATTGAAGCTCTTAGGAATCCCATTTCAATTTATAATCATAAGTTTTTTTACAAAATTGAAATATTACAGAAAATAAGACTAGAAAATATGCATGCATATTATTTCAGATCATGATTCTCAAGTTGTGTTGCTGAACACATCTTGCGATAGCTGTATTGGCATTCAGGTTACAATGATCTCTTCATTTAAAAGCAGTCGCAACAAATCTGAAAATGGCATTCAATGGAGATTTCTGCAACATAAACCACAATGTTGGATATGTTGAAATTGCTACTATTCTTGGAAAATATCAAAGCTAAAAGAGACTCGAAATTTGCTTGGCATGCCAGCATGAAGCCAGTAGTGATTCTAAATCTTAAGGACTTTGTTACATCCCACGAGAAAACCACAGCATACAATCCATTCATTACAATTTTGCACAAATCACCTTAGAATTAAATCAAACATTTCAGTAATACTGTTTACAGATTGAATTAGCTTACATCTATTTTTACACTTTAACATTGAAAATTGACTATTATCTGCAGCTATTGAATTTAAGAATTATTTTATTGGCGCCTTTTGTTGGTGCCTGTGAAACGTAAATTTGGAAAATGTACATACAGAAATTGTTACTTTCAAGTGTGCTAGTTAAAGACTTCATACAACAAGTGTTTCAGAAAGGGACTCATCTAATGACTCAACTCCTGAAATAAATATCCAAAGGTAATTGCACAAAATTGGAAGTTTCCATAAACAGTACACAGAGAAAACATTTTTACAAGGCAGTTTTTCTTACGACAATAATAAAAAATATCATAATGTACAACCTTAAAGAAGGCTCATATTACAGACTTTTTGACTGAAAACACAGTCAAATAACACATGATAAATAACTGAGAAGGGAACCACACCCGCAGCAGCTCAAACATTGAATTGTGACTCAATTAAATCAAAAGGGAATGGTAAATTACTGAAATGTACAGCTCCCGATTTCCAGAGGGGTGAAATTCCAGCAAATGCAAGATAGCATCGGACTATTACACACATTGCACCCAGGAAATGCGTTATATCATTAGGTATCATAAATTAAATTTGGTTTCACAAATTTAAATAAAATAAATGAATTTTTCTTACTAACCTCATTCTAATGCACATAGAGATTTGATCCTAAAACAGAAATCTTCTTTGCATGGAAGACTTGAGAATAAAATTTTTGTAACATTTTTCCCAAGTGTAAGCATTACTTATAATAATCATATGTTGATTCCTCTTCTCACACTTCTGGACTATGAGTATGTTACACTTTCTGATTAACCATCCCCATCTGATATAACTCGCCAGTTGCAATACCATGCCTCAATGACACTAAGAACGGTTCCCTTGCACTTGGTCTAACTTCATAACTTAATCAACTTCACAAGCATTATATCAAAATGCTTTGGTCCAGTCGAACCACAAAATAAAAACAAATCCACATTGCACATGAGTATCATGAACACATCACTCAAAAGATGCGGATGTAGCCTTTTAGTTTTCTTCTGAGGAAAACATTTCATCGCTTCAAATGGACTCTGATGAGACTCCAGGAAATGTTAAAGTGTCTCTCCTTGGAAAATTCACACACGCAGATGTTGATTCCATCCTACACTTGCGTTGCTCGACCAGTCAGATAACTTCCTCTACGTCCAACTTCTCCCCTAGATTTTCTTCCCATTCTTTCCAGCTTGTGAGCGTCGCTGTTACTCCTCTCTAGAAACAAAAAACACGCAATAAATTAGACTGAGGTTGAAATTTAAGTTTACTAACAGATCAAAGTACTACTAATATATACATGAATATAAATTGAATCGTCAAAAAAATGAATTTATCTGGTATAACATAGCCAAATTTTGTTCAAAATTTCAATTAGATTTATAACCAGCATTTAGCAGATTCAATCCAGATAAATGTAATTTCTTACTATCAAGTTGCAAATTCTGAACTTACACTGTCTCATGAATTATCTCTCTTTAGTTAAGTTAATTAAATTAATCAATAATGCTGATTTATTTTCATCGACAAACATATTAAGTAGAGCCCAAACCAGGCAAACTAAGATTGCAAGCAAGGCAAGCCAAGTATTGGGATGTTTATTAACATATAGTTTGTAATATAACATGTTTGTAGTTAACATATAGTTTGTAACATATGTTTGATCAGATGCAGGAAGTACTTTTCGAGAGATTCCATATAATACATAATTATCCCTTGCTTAATTATATTTTAATTTAGTCCTGCAAAATTAATTTTCCGGACTTCCAAAATGGTAAGCATATGTACAAGGGCAGTCTTTGGATTGAAATAGCTAATATACTTGTTTTCCTTAACAAAGATGAATGGCTATGAAGAAATAAATGTGGGGAATTTTCTTAAACAGGGCTAACCAAGTGGTGGAAGACAAGTTCTTAAATGTTCTTAATTCAAATATGATTCAATTAAACATGAACTAATTTTTGACACAGCCCTGTGAGAATGGGCAGAAAGTAAGAGTGTCAATTTCAATAATTGTACAAGATAGCATGGAGAGCAGAAAGGCGTATAGGACAGCAGAGGAAACTTGGACAATATATTTTTAATTCTTAGAGATTTTTTTCATTGGTTAGCCATTTTAAAGATACATTATGCTTTCTTAAATCTCATTTGATGAATTATCCCAATTGATATTTCATAATTGAATAAAACCTGCATCTTGTAACAAAAACAGAATTTTTGAACTTTGAATATTGATAGTCTTCTGAATGATTTGACTTCAGGGAAGTTTTGGATATACATATAAACAGTATATCCAAATTAACAGTATATATATAGTACTTGTTACAATTTTGCTCAACTTTAAATCCATGTGGCTTCAACTTTTGAGTTGTTGACTAACAAAAAATTAATTTATATACATAAATACACATCAATATTACATAACAGACAAAATAGTATTAGTGTTAACATGGAAATACATTTTTCTATTCTGATAACCTTATGTGGTTTACAGCTGAGTAATGTTGGTTGGATAATTTATAGCTCTAAATTTGCTATATAAGAAGATTGACTGCAACAAAATGATCGGTACCTTTTTGGAGGGGCAAATCTAATCTTAGCATATGTATAGACACAAACTGAATGGATAAAAGGCAGTTGTAAAAATAAAACAATCACTAGAACTATATTTTTTGAAGATATATATATATATATAAATACATTTAATGCTCGAAAGGAAAATTGAGGGATTTTGTACAATAGAAATTGATGAAGGGTAAAAGCAAAACTACCTGTATATGAAGAATACAGGATATTGCACAAAGCAATTTTATTACAGCTGAAAATTTGTATTACTTTTGAAGTTCTTACCTATTTAAATGCTTTCTGAGTGACTGCAAAAGAAAGGATTTTGGTGAAACAATGTTTGAATTTTTAGGAAATGTAATGAGCTATGATTACTCTTTACCCTCATGTTGAGAAACTTAAATATATATTTTAGTACAAATTTTAGACTACTGAAGAGATTAATTAGAAACAGAGTAAATGAAATGTCACAAGAAATAATTGAAGAGTATCTGTTAAAACGACAAATATCAGTGAAAGGAACAATTTAACAAACTTTTAAACTGACCACATTAGCTTTTCCCAATTTAGGAATGGAAAAATTGTAGTTATAAAAGTCACAGACTCACAAAGTTGAAAATAGAATGTTAAAAATCTAATGGAGTATTTTACATCTTAGATACTTAAAACAGAATATTATAAATTATTTACGCTGAAAATCTTAATGGTATTACACTCTGTTATAAAAAGATTAAGCTTAAAAGTTTCCTGTTTATAGACTGAAATTGTATCCCGATCACCTTGTAGAGCTCGAAGGTTTGGATGTAGAACTATCAAGATATTATTGGTTTAAATTATTTGTTAATTATAAATATATAAATAAGATAGACTTTACAATTTCTCATAAAGTATAAGGACATACATAGCCTACAGATAATCTTTGAACTATTCGGTTAGTAATATTCAGACTATAATTCTTACAAATTAAAACCTTATGAAGTTCTTTCTGCGCTTTCAATATTTTCCAAATATTTCTTTAAATAGCTTATCCTGAATACACATGCCCAATACAAGTACTCAAACATGAAATGATACCCTTAAAACACTATAAAATATACACTGTAAACACCATAATTTAATGTGAGCTACTCCTGACAGTAATACAGTCTTCCAAGATTGCTTGATGTCATTTAGTCTTTGTTTGTGCAAAATTTGGATCAAAAGTCTGAGGTAGGCAACCATGCCATGCGCCCCCGTAGAGCGTGACAACTTCTCACCCTAAACCACCAGCGTTATTATATTTGCCCTATCATGTTATGTAGGCTCCAACGGGAAATTCACAGCAAAATTGAGATTTTTGTTATATCTATCATATGTTTGATCCTAGAAGGCCACTATATAATATAGAATATAGTATATATATATATAATAATTATAATTCCCGATTTTTTTCCATAAAATGCATTGCGCGAATTTTCTAAAATTTTCTTCGAGTATTTCCAAGGATATCAGAGAATTAAGCTTCTGGACATTGTTAGAAGATATGCTTCTGTAACATGAACGGTTAACATTTTATATGGTCCTGGACTCGACGCCAAGCAGTCATAAAATTCTCCCATAAGGATTTCATAGCAGAGAAATTAAGAATTTTTTAAAACCGGTTTCCGATGAGATCGTGGTTAATTCGACTGCTTGAAAGGATAATTATAAAAAGCTCGCTACTATGAACATTTCGTTTGAACTAATCGTCATTTCCTTTCCAAATACTTGGTTTATCAAGTCATGAAGAGGGATAGAATCTCCCCACTCCCCCTTCTGGATCCGGCGATGTTTCCTAGTAGGTGTAGGTATACCACGCCGATGTATTACTGTAAAATTAAATGATAAACATGGATGTGTAATTTTAATATTAGAATTGAATGTAAAAGGTTGCTTCAATATTTGTGATACAACAGATGAATTAACACTGCTCTCCGAAAATTCCGACGCCAGACGATGTGCAGATCGTTGCGTGGTTCTTCACTGTTAGAGGGAGCTGTTGTAGAACAAAAGCGAACTTAATTTTGTATTGTGGGTATTATCTACTGGAAGAAGAGTTCGCACCTCGTGTTAGCAGAGAAATAAAGGACGATTCTCGAAAGGAAAATTACGTTCCAAAGGTAATTTTAGAATGGATATTTTCCTATTAAACTTGTGGAGTGCTTTACATAGGCAGAACTTTAGAGATAAACGAATCGTCTCAAGAAGTCGCGCCGAAAAAGTCGCAGCACGTACCAAGTAAGTAAACAAACGCTGCTGCTACCTAGATGGTTACACTCGGAACCCTCGGAACTAAAAGGGGGCATATCTCCGGAAACTCAACCAATATTCTTGAATAAGTTAGTTAGAGATTGCGCAAGCGTTAATAGTGGTTATTCCATTTCCCTAAATTGGTCTTATAATATCCTGTTTATGTTTCTCGGAGAATGTTCGTTAAAATTTCACCTTGTGAGATACTGTCTATTGCCAAGAAACTGTCAAATATATTTCTCCTATCTGTACCAACTGATCTGTTAATTAAGCAAGAGTAATATTACTGTAGCCATACGACTTTCTTTATTAATATGCTAAACAGATGAATTGCATATTCACTTTCTAATTTAAGATTCTAAAATGATCAGTTTCCTTTAGTTCTTCTAATATGCTATTTCGGATAAGAATAGAATTGCTTGCTGCTATCTAACTTCCTAATATTTGCTAGGGAAAGGCTCATCATCATAATTTTGTCATGTTAATGTTTTTATAGTAAATGAAGCTACATTTTGATGTGAACTCATTGAAAATTGTACAATTTCCCATTTGCAGGAGGAAGGATGATGTGTGATTGGCAAGCTTTCAGAATCTTGCATGCTGGGTTGTATGCTGGCTGGTATTTTAATAATAAATTACGATAGTCATTTGTTATTAAAATGGCGAAAAGAAAGGAAAAAACAAAATGGCTAAAAATTGGAAAACTAGAATTAGAAAATATAAAAACTATGGAAATTCGAATCCGCGCCAAGCCGTGCGTCATGCTACGTCACGATGTCGTCATTGACTCGTTTTCATGGCCTTGAGGTTGGGCCTAAAGGGTTATTTCGGAGGATTTTTCAGCATATTCGTGCTTTTTCGAAAAAAGGGTTAAAATTGGCGATTTTGGCCCTGAACGACTTCAATATTGTGGATTCGGCCTTCAAAAAACGCAGGGAAATTCAGCAAGGACATGAGGGAGCCACATGTAGTAGAGGGATATTAAAACTAGAGTATGAAAAACCAAATGGGATATTGGATTCGAGTTAGCTCTGCTAGCAAAGTGTCGGATTCCTAAGCAAGCAGCTAGGGTTTAATCCCAGTGCAAAGCAATTTTTTCACACATATGAGTTATTTTATTTTGTCTTTTTCGCGATATTTTATTCATTATTCCTCTGCATTTTTAATGTTGATTTTATTCCGAATAAATAAATAATTCCGAACTATTGTTATTACTATACTAATATTATATCTTTTATCAAAGATTAAGGGAAACGTTTATTTAAAATATATTATGAATATTTATATTTTACTTTTAATGAAAAAAACTCCCAAAATATACAGAAACAATACAAGCTTATATTTCTATGTAATTTAACTATAAATTTAATATAAACTTAATTAATATGCATTGAATTTGTCTCAACTTTCATTTGGCTTAATGAAAATAGACATTTTGTCTTTCAATAAATATTTAAATAAATTGCCATGCATACATATTGCATGGTAGATTATGGGAATTACTTCTCATTACCTTAAAAATTTCATTTTTATGGCTTTAAGAGAAAAGAAGAAATCGGCAAGGCAGTCAATGCTGGGTGTTGAGATTTGTCACTAGACTGGCAGAGTTGGTTCTGTAGTGCAGTGGGAGTTGAGCAACAGAATTCTTCCCAATAAACACTGCATTGTCTGTAATTGTCACCAATGTCAAGGACTTCTTGATATAATAGAGATTAACTCAAATAATAGGCATCTACACTTTAGAAGGATTTATTTGAGACCCAATTTTCGCACATCTTCTAACAATGCTTGTTTATTTTTTCTGTCAACAAGTCAGTATGTAAAATGAAGTCCAAGGGTTGAACAAAGTGTGGATGTGAAGAATAAAATCTCCAGCATGCATGGGCAGAGCATCTAATAGAAACTTGAAGGGCAAAACTTGAAGGTTTACCTTATACAAAACTGGATACAATGCAATCATCTCCTGAGGCAATTAAGAGTGGTTTGTCAACAAGTCAATAATTCATCTGTTTCTATTAATAACGCCAATGGCCCAATATGCATTGTGATGACATAAAAGGCTGCCATATTACCAAAAAAAATATACATAAATATCTGTGTAACTTTATTGAGTTATACTTTGATGGTGCTCTGGCTGATTAATACAAAAATATAACATTTTCCAAAATAAATACCAATAATATAATACAACAAAGCCCTCAAAGGCTTATTTGAAAAGCCAAATTAAAAATTCCCTCTTTTTCAATTAGCTTGCTGCCACTGTTATTATTGCCTTTCCAAGTTAAAAACACCAATCCTCTCAATCTGCCAATCAATATCGGAAACCTCTATCAAAAATATTTCTGCAATGCATTTTCAAACTCAAGACCATATCGAAATAAATTTTTGTCGTTTATGTTACAGAAGTACATCTGCCAACAATATCCAGATGCTTCATCCTTTACTATCCTAGGTATTCCTGCAAATAAAACCAATAATCCGCAAAACGCTTTCATGTGGAAAAAATTGGGAATTTTGGGCATTCTAGAATAAAATCTAATAAAATAGGATCACTTTCAGAATTTTTCTGTGGATTTCCTGATGAAGCTTATATGATACAAAAAGACCAAATTAAAGATGCTTGTGGTTTACTGTGAGAACTGTCACAATCTACAGTGTGGCAAGGTTGCCTAACTCTCATTTTCAAATTAAAAAAAGACCTAATAGCATCGAGTTTTGAACAGATATATACTATTTTTAAGCAGAAAACATATCCTGAATATCTCAAGCAAATCCATGATACACATCTCCAGTGTTACCTTAAATGTAATTGTTAAATGACTCACCTCGGTACCGGAGAAGTTGAGGTTCCCTGTGGTCAGAGGCCCCAACCATAGAGGCCATGGATCTGCGATCGCCACCAGGGGGCAGAGCTGGCTGTTCGAACACAAAGCGACTGTTGCTCAAGAATGGTGAACAAGGACCAGTTGGCATAGCTAACGGCGTTTGCCTTGTCTGGCTCTTGTAATCACCAGGCACTTTACCATACCTCTCCATAGAGGTTGGAAAATGCCCTGATGTATTCACTGCGAAGGAAAAAGAAAGGTCTTAAGGAACACTGAAAGATATCTTCTATAAATTGAATTCCCATACATATTATATTATAGAGATATATTACTCCAGAATGTTTCATCTTTATGGTTTCATCGTAGAAGTTTGAGAATTGATGTGAAATAAAATTGTCGTGGAATTTTTCAAGAAATGGAAAACTCAACTTATTAGTTAAATATTAATCGATTAATAAGTCAAGAGTATATAGGTTGTTGACTGGCTACAAAGACTGTAGTTGGAAGAAATGGAATGTGACATTTTTGCATCATTATTCTTAGACTGCAACAAAAATGCAGCAAGATTTGTTTTCATTATATGAATAATTATATTTATGTGAAAAAAATACACTGAGGTACATCAACAAGACCTAAGGAAATACAAGAATTATGAAGAATAACAAAGCATAACAAAACTCTTTTTGAGATTTTGTTACAACTTCCTGATATGAATTAAATTGTAGATAATTAAATTAAAATATTGCTAATTTTTTTGTAAAGAAAGCCATAAAACATAGAATTAATATTGATTTTTATCTCTAATATCTCTCAAAAATAAAAATATAAGAGTAATAACAAGCAAAAGGAAATCCTTAATTATTTCAATAAAACAGGACAAAAATGTGTAAAAATTGGTTTAAACAGTTTTAAAAATAGATCTAGAAAATGGCCTAATCAGAAAAAAATGAAAGCAATCGAGGAAGCTTTAACTGTGTGGAACTCCACCCATTTATCAGAAAAAAATGAGCGTGGATAATTATTTTCATAATGAATATCATTTATGAGTGTGTAGAGATATAGATATATATTTACAAGTCTGCACCTCATACCAGAATTATTTATATTTATCTGACAATAAATATGAGATAGAAGGAATAAGTAAATAAACCAATAAATTAAGAAAAATACACATTCAATATATATTTCTTGCTTTAACTGTGTATTTGCTACAAGAGATAAGCTTCATTTAGAGTCTGGGAATTGTTGAATTCACTTTCCTATATTTCCAACAAGGATTGTTGATTAAGATTTGACAATTCAGAATTTTGATGGTCTTCTGAAACAAGTTAAGTTTGAAAACTCAGGTATCATTAAAAGTTATAACCCCTCACATTATGAGCAAGTATTTGGAGTGAATTATTTTCAAATTATCATGAGGAAGGAATTTATTGATTTTACGGAATAGATAAATAAATGATTGAAAAATTGATTATAACTACTGGGAAATTGGAATAAATGACCTAAGAAAAATTGGAAATATTTTATCTTTGGCTTTTTTATTCAGAGGATTTTTCTTCTCAGAGAGAACAAGTGATGTAAATGCTTTCTCCCCCAAAATGTAATCGAAAGATGCACATACTGTTAGAGACAAGGAAAACGTTGTCGTTGAGCCTAAGGCTTTCCTTAGGGTGAATGTGTGGTGCTTTGCTTCTTCCTCCTTCCCAGGGAGGCTGCGTTTTAGACACTGGAGATGACTGTGAATCTGTTGAGAGGGTCTCTTCCATCACACTGCCACAGCGACTGCCGTCCATGTCTGTCAGCACTGAGGATTGCACACACATTTTTATTCATTACTTCACAAATCAAAAGAGAAACAAGAAAGCAAAGAGGGAGGTAAATCTAGGGGATCTAAATTTCATAAAAGTAATAAATCATGTTATTTAATGAGCAGATAGAAGACAATATTGAAGTAATACATATATCTTCTGCATTTCATGAAAAGATAGGTAAAAGGTTCAGCCTTTATGTAAAAAATGTTTGCAAGAAATTTGTATGTGACAGTTCTGCATTATAAAATGGATTTTCAGTAAAAGAATTGTTTTCAAGCTTGGCAAAATGATATATGCTGCATTTCTGTCAATAATAAGCAACCTTTCTCAAACTTAAAATCTCTGGTTAAACTCTGGATCAATTATACTTAGATTAGTAAGAAATGCAGGCTCCACTTATCTTTATATCTTGACTATTTTACTTGAAGATTGAAAGTAAACACGAAACAAAATTCTGTGTTCAAATTCTTGCTCTGTGAAATCAACAATGATTCTCATGCCTAACAATTTTGTATTTGTTTCAAAGCTGCAAAAAGTTTGACAAAATTCTTCAAACGTCCTAAAATGTAATGCTATTCATGAAGAATGCCATTGGAAATTTTTGCCTCCTTTGAAGAAAGTGAGGATCCATTGGAAATAATTAGAAAATCGGTCTATCAACATTACCACTTATGGATGTTAATTGTTTGTCAAAAGTCTTGCTATATAAAACCAGAAACCATTAAAAATAGACTTAGGAGGGAATAAAAGGACGAAAATTAAGAACAATCAACGGAAGTATGAAATTTAGGAGCTTATTTATTTAAATTACTTAGGTATGGTATTGACAAATTTTCAACAAACTCAGACATCCTGATAATTAAAGTTGCAATGAATGTTTGAAATTCAACGCATTATCTTACTGTGATATAAGATGATGATGCTCATTCAAGTTTGGGATGATTCTAAAATTAGGATTTTCAAATTCAATCTTCCTTCTTCAGAGTTTATGCCTCTTATAATGGTGGATAATGCAATTATGTTCCTTTCATCTAATATACATATATATCTCTGTATACAAATATTTACCAGCACATACTCCTCTCATAAAATCATAAAAATTGACTTGGATTAAGGAACAAAGATCAAATAAACTGAAAATTTACTGCCAACACTACGTAAGTTTTAACTAAGACAAAAATAAAAGAATTTCAGAATTTAAACAAAATCATTACTAGGGTAATGAGGTTTCAAAACAAGAGAATTGAAAGAAGAGTTTCGATAGGCCAAAGAATAAATGGACCAAAAAAGGAAATTTTGAAGCATTTGATCAAATATTGCATTCAGGAACTCAAGTGAAAAAAAATCCCCCAATCAAACCATGATGGATTTACTTGAAATGAAAAATAATAAATGCGCAAATTGACTTACTGGCTAAGTGGTGTGCTCTAGCATCAGATCTAATGGAGTGGTTTGAGTTAATGGTAGGAGGTGCCAATGGAACCCTAGGGACTACCCATTCGGGCCACTCTTCGTCAGTCTTCCCTTTCCTCCCCTCTACCCTCCGTTCATTCGTTCCTTTCTCACCCTTTTTCCCACGGAACCTGATCTTCGTTACGTCTGGAACTGACTCCCACGCCATGTGATGAATTTCCCTCGAACCATGGATCAAATTGCCTGTGAATTATACAACCAATAGGAACAGTGGTAAGTTAATGGAAGACCATCGAGGGTTATAAATGAAAAAGAAATATATATTTATTATTAGAGGAACTTGGGTGTATCAAACTTCTATTATTTGAAATTCTCTTTAATTTTAACTATTTCCCTTGTCCTTAGCATTTTTTATCCAAATAATTTAAAATATTGTGTTTTGTTCAATTTGTTTATGTTAATTTTTTGGGTTTAATCCAAGTTCCACTTTAGTATATTACTACCTCAATCTAAATAGAAATATTTAACAGCAATAAGAATCCCCAAATTAATTCTATAAGAACTGTACTAAGTATTTTTAATGTTATTAATACATAATTAATGTTGCATGTAATGTTGATGAATACATTTTGACTTAATACACACGGAATAGACCAAGGCCAATTCATTACATTTGAGGTTTTGCATCAAATTCAAGATATGTTAAGAGAGTCTATTAAAATATTAGGTTTTGCAAAGTTTCTGTAGTATTTGTAGATTAATCTAAATGATCAAAAATTTGAAACAGAATTTGCTTATGTTACATTGACCCCAATTTTCAACAATTTGTCTCTATTTAGAAATTAGTTTTTGTTGAACTGCAAATATCAAATTTAAGGAATAATTATAATACAGAAATTATGGACTACCCCAATGCAAACAAATATTTTTAAATAGCTTTATATGATCTCTAAAATTTTAGACAGAAAATTTTGTTATGAATATATGAAGAATTGTGCCATTTCAAAAATAACTTATTTAGATTAAAATTGAGTAGGCAATAAAGACATGATCTAGTTTCCTGAAAGTTGATGCCTTCATTTTAGTTATATCATTCATTCCATCAATATCTCTTAAATTAAATTTAAATGTTACTGAATAAACATAGCTCACCTGGGTTAAGCCTGGCTCTAAACCTTTCATCAACATTGCTGTTATCACTGCAGCTCCCACCACTGCTGTTAAATCCCTCGTCGACCCTGCACAAGGCATCCGGGTGCAGGTACGACCTGTGAGCAGCACTCAGATGCATCACCCTTAGAGCCCTTCTCCGCTCTTTGCTGCTCACCGTACATTCCTGAAATATTGAAGAAAAATAAATACTTAATGAATACTAAGAATAATGAAGGACCTAGGTGAGAGCCCTGAGTTACATCAGAGAAGACATTAAAAATCTAGAGTTGCAAGGTTTTAATCTGACCAACTAAATACGACCAGTTATGTTCGAAATATGTATATTATTATGTTCTATAAACTTAATGACAACTGGAATAATTGATGGATGTATTTATATACAATGAATTTTGTATTATGTGTAACAATTTTAGTCAGATTTTTCATATATGTGCTTCTAATTATTTAATTTTATTCTTATAAAAGTTTTTGATATAATGTATAATGAATGTATATTTATTGTACATAGAAGAGATGATCATGTGTATATATATGGATTTACCTACATTATTGTTATTTTATTTTACATCTCATTTTGTAACAGTATTTATATTTCAATTGTTTGTAAAGGGTAATGCGTGTCAATAAATATTCTATTCTATTATAATATCCATTATAAAAAACTGTAAGAGACATTTACTGAAAGAATAATGAATCATAACAACCTGAAGTTCCTGATTTTTTAAAGCAATATTCTGCAAAAATGAATCCAAAAGTATTACATTGATAATGACGAGCTTTCTCTACATTCTCTACAAATGTACGTATATGTATTTCTAACAACCTTGAGTTGAGCTCATGGTTTTATTTGGTAATGTCAGAGGTTTATGTAAGAGTGAACATACAAAGTGAAAACATCTATCGTATCAGAAACTGCTTCAAAAAAAAATCATGAAATTTCCAAGTTACATTTCTTACAGGAGAATTTTTGAATGGACCTGGAGTAAACCCAAGATGATTTTAGAAGAAAACTTTACCATATACGATAAAAAATGATGTCTACTGATGAAATCTTGATTCTGAATTCTCTACTGTATCTAAAAAGTACTTAAAAAAATTCCAAAAATCAGCGCAATGCTTTCGTAGAGGAAAAAAGCAGGAAAATAAGGGCCTTGAAAGATCAAACCCATGATAGATAGCATCAATATCTTACCATTTATGAGATGTTTCTTAGTGGGGTTTAAAGGAAGGTCTAGCGGTGTGAAGGTTTGAACTTTTGTCGTTTTAGAACAAGGAACCTACCCTGGAAGTTACAAAGAAATCCTCAGGTGCTTCCCTTATTAATAGAAATAATTTCATAAGGGGTAGCACATTGTTTCTAAACCAGAGAGTCTTTTGGTAGCTTACCTCAAGAAGCTCAAACCAGTCTTCAAGTCCATCGTCAGCTCGAAGAAGAATGACCCTGTGACTTGCATTCTCTTGACCCTTCTGGTCCAAGTTTAGGTTGGAATTCTGCTGGGTTCCAAGGTCCAAGACCACTGTGCTGTAGCGCTTCTTGTTGGCCCATTCAACCTTCTCAACCTCCACCAATTTGATCTGGAATGGATAGCAAACCGAGGTAATAACAGCGGAACGACAATATCTTATTGTGAACTTCTCGAGAAAGGCAAGTCCAAGAAATGAAGGAATAAGGAATGAATTCCTTCAGTGAAAATCTTATCAGGTCATATTTATAATGTTCATTTCAACCATTCCAATCAGTATTGAACCTACTTTTTCAACTGCACTAATAGTTACTAATGCAGCATATTTTGTTTTATGCTTTCCTAATAATATTTGTCTTTTTTGTGATAATTTTTCAGTTTTTATCTGTTGAGATTTTTTTTACATTATTTACTATTATCCATTGGCCTGTTCGTGCGCACCAGCGTACCCAATTCCTTTAAACCCCCGCCATCTCCTTCCCCTCATTCTCTTATTTCGACCCCCGTTTTGTTTTTCTCAATTACGCCAAACGAGGGCGCTCAAGTAGTTGTTTTAGCGCCGGTAAGGTTGAGGTGCCTAGGACAAGACAACGTCACGAGACAGTGAAGGACACGGACCAAGTAAAAAGGCAGGTGCGTTCTCTCCGGCGAGGATCGGTCGGAGGTGTGGCTGCTAGAAAAGGTGAGCGTCCTCGTACCCTTTCTTTCCCCCATTTTTCATCCCTTTTCCCTTGCTTCACTTTCGCGTTGGTGCGTACGATCCGGGGTGGTCCCGCATCCGCGATACACTTATGTTGTTTATTGGTTCATAAATATAAATAAATAAATCTAAATCACTAAAATAGATTTTTAATTCCAATCATTCATCCAAAGTCTATTGGAGAAGCTTATAAGAAAGAGAATTGTTAAAAATAAAACAATTTCTTTTAAAAAAAAAGACAAATTAACTTTTACTTATCCTTTGTTTATTAAAGTTGCTTACTTGTTTTGTTAAACTTGATTTTATTTAACAACTCTTTCGATTATGTCGGAATTCCCCAAAGTTTCGGCTTCCTTCGTGAATTTTAATTTTGAAGCTAATAAGATGTACTTGAATCCAATCGCTTGGTCTCGACTTTGTGGCAGCTTTCCATCTTGAAGACTAATTGAAAAACACCACTCCTTTACCCAAGGGGTTGAAAACATGGTCGTTTAGTGCTTTTTCTATTAGTCCTCAAGGAAGGTTGATGGTTTTACTAAACCCCAGCCAAGCGTCAATGGAGTTTACATACAAATCTAAATATAAACAACATGCAAAGCAATCCATGCAAGATAAATGAGCAAACTTATTCAATTAACAACGCTCGTCTCAGGGTGTATGGCGACTCGAATCAAGGTACACTAGATACGAAGAAGCACAAAACCTATAATGCTAAAATCATAGAAGGAGCTAATCAAATATTAACACAACTACTTTGATGTACGCACCTTGAATAGAAACTGGCCCATCTCTGATATTTTCCCGGCGTCCCGTTTGAAGCAGTGAAGGTAATCGTGTGTCAGTAGAAAGTATCGATGTTTCCATCGCGAAATCAGATGAAGATTATGCAGAAGCCACGGCGATCCGCCCCTGTGCTGTTCCAACTCCCAGAGGGCCCCGCGCTTCACGATGCTCGAAGACAGCGCAGGGGACAGGGAAGTGGAAGAAGCTGACGAAGCCGTGTTTATTGGTGTCGTAGAGTAAGACATAGCGGCGGAATCCTGCGGAAGAAGAAAAATATAACATCAGAGGGTCATTCGCTAAGGGTTACCTTACTGCATTCCATTTTCTACTTTCTCCCTATACGTAGTATAAAGAAAGTATTGTATTCGCAAAAAAATTCGACCTCCAGATTTCGACGGAAATGGATGTTTTGGGGCCCATAGAGCTCGTTTTCGCTATTTTCCCGAACATGTCTGTCTGTGTGTCTGTCTGTCCGTCTGTCTGTGGTAAAAAGGTTTGTGGGCGCTCTATCTTAAAAAGTAATTATCCGATCATTTCCAAAATTCATATTTAGTATTTTCCAAACAATGCCAAGAGTTATTTAGTTTTTGATGAATATCGCTTAACCGGAAGTGGCGGTTTATCCGGAACAAAATTTTGGTTCTTAAATATCTCTGTCAGAATGCAATTAAGGTATATACAATTATTTACAAAAGTTATAGATAATGTACTTTACTACAACTTTTGTTTGAAACGTTTTCATAACACTGATTGTTTAGGAATTATTCTTGAATAATGGCTAACCGGAAGTTGTTGTTTATCCAGAAATGGAAGTTATTCCTACATATCTCTGTCAAAATGCAATGTAGATAAATACAATTACATACAAAAGTTATAGATAATGTACTTTACTTCAACCTTTGATGGAAACATATTTCTGTAACACTCATTGTTTTGGAGTTATTTATATATTACCGGCATAGGCTTCTGTTTTCAATAGATATGGAGAAAGTCATGTGTTGGCCACATCAGATTTTTTTCTCTTCTGCAACTTTATCACTTATTGTCACTAAAGTCATAACCATAATTATTAAAGATCGAGGCTCTCTATTGTCATTATGCACTGTACAGAATATTAAATGTATGAAAAATCAACCGGGCATATACTTAGGCAAGAAAGACACATGTACACTATACTGAAAGGAAAGGTATAAGGGAATAATTGATAAAATAAAGAGGAAGGCATAGGTTTGATTGAGAAACATGTGACGTTGGGTGTAGAGGAATTTTGGGGCAACGGAGCGACTGACAGGGATCAGGGTACATTAAAGAGAAGCAACCAACCTATCTTAATTGATAACCTTTAAAGGCGTTTATGGTACATCCCGAATTATTATCTCCAGGATTGAAAAAGTTTTGCTTACGAAATAATTTACTATTTACGCTGGACAATATTTATTTTATATTACATTTGAATGAGAAATTAACAAGTATTTGTTCTGTATTACATTTGTAAGGGAAATGCATGCTTTTCAAAGATGTACTGTCGTAGCTAGGCAACAGTTGTTAAGTAATATCGAATAATAAACTAATAATAACTAATAATATAATTTGAGCTTGTAGGTAATTTTATTGCTATAGTGAAATGTTGTAGTTAGGAGGTAAGTGTATTACAATAATTGCTATTTTGTAGGTAGATGATACACGTTTAATAATAGGTAATAACGTTGCATTATTGTGATTAGCGTTGCATTAGTGTATCATCATAACAATATCATATGTAACAATGTAAAGTAAAACTACAATAATGTTGCCACCATATTATTAGTCAATCTGTAACAATTGAATCAACAATAATAATACTAACAACAATCATTTTCATATTAAGCTCAATTAAAACAAATTACTTCGCAAACCCAACCCAAGCTTTCACAATGGCCACACTGAGAAGGGAAACAGGATCTTTGCCTTCACGGTCTCACGAAATCGTGACTTTTGAATGACTAAAACGGGTTAATATTTAGTCCATATGAAATTGCGGGATTTTCTCCTAAGTTTGGGACGGTTTCACAACATTGAAAAGATGGAGATTTTCGGCAGATTGCGGTCGTGAAAACATTAATGGCTGCTACGCCCGTGGGCGGATCCTTAAGTATGCACGAAATTACGACTCCTGAGCAGAAAAATCGGCGTTAGGAAAATCCTCTATTTCGAAAGGGAGATTAAACAGAGCGGAGCGGGAGTGCCGGAGCGTTGTTTCCACGTGAAAAAGATGACGGAGCGGAGGTGCGCTCTGACCAAAATGCTCTTCTCCATTAGGGCATTCAAGTCTCTGGGGGTTTTTCCATAAGAATAATCAAAGTACGCTGAACTACTTAAGGTATTTCTAAGCGTTACTCCATCGGAATACGAAAATTAAAATGAACGTCAACGTTTTAACAAATTCTACGTCTATGCAGACGTTCACGCTGTCTAAGGAAATATGGAGAATGGCACATTTGAAATACCTCAACACTATCGAAAGTAAGGTTTACAAAAAAAAGAAAATTTGGAAAACGCCTGTTAAAGAATTAAGAGGTTCAAATCCCCAAGATATGCTCGAAAAATATAAATCTTTGTATCTAATTACAACTGAAGATGGACGCACTCGAAATACGTACTGAGTGCTCTCAAAAAATGCGGTGTCCTTTCCTGTTTTCTTGGAATACCGGTGAATGAGAAAAGGAACGCCGACAAAAACGGCTATTGGAGATTCTAAACCTCTAATCATAAAGGTTTATCAATTATTTATAAATTGATTGAGTCTCCTAAAAGTCTCATCTTCCATCTAACCTAGTGTCCATCGTATTAATAAAAAAAACAATATAATGTATAGGTGAATAGAGCTCGAGAGGAAGACAAGAGGAGGAGAGGTAATACAAGAAACCTAAGGTATTATATCTTGCGAATAAAGATCCACAGTAGGGAATCAGCCACAAATAAAAGTGTGAAAAACCGGCGCTAACCTGTGTAACGGGAAAGCTGTGTATAACTTGGATGCAGTAGGTAGCAGAAAGTATAGTATATTAAAGGGCAAACTACCTCACTCCTCATCCTGCCTAGTAAACCTCATTCCTCTCTACATGCTCTTAGTAGCTTGCGTCAGAGGTGTGAGGTACCAACAGGCCTTCCGGCTAAATACTAAACAAACACTTTTTTAAACATTTTTTGGATTGGAATTGCAAGATTCAACGTTCCAAAGATAAAGTTCCAATTAAAGAAACTTTTGAATTACAGAAGTTTTAATTGTCCAAGTTATATCATTACGTATTTATTTTCAGTGCTGTTGGTACGTTTCTTAACTCAACAGCTCAAACAGAGGTGATGATCTCCTTGGAGATAATAGTACCTACGGATTTCGACCTTCAGTTTTTCCAGTACTCGAGCGAAATTAAGGGAGCACCCGAACATACCATATAAATAGAAGATAAACATGAATTCCGACTTCTAATTTCTCCTCACAACAGACCGTTTAAGACGCACAATGAAAATCTATTTGTCCGTCGGAATTTCTTCCGATTAGAATCGACCACAGAATCCGTCCGCCCGAAATTCATTTGCCGCCAATTCATCCTCAGCATTTGGCGTCGTCAGATGTCGAGAGGGTGTTTTGCTTCCCATCAAATGGGGAAAAGAAGACGAGGTGCAGGGACGGCTGAGGGACGAATTTACGGACGAATCGAGAGAAAATAGTGCTGCGATCAATCACAAGAAGAATTCGAAATTACCAGTGGACGAATATACGATACCAACAAATAATTGATGATTACGGAATTACGAAAATAAGTTTTCAACAATGACCATAAGAATAAGCAACAATTTTTAAGAATTTTAACTATGGAAACAACAATGCTGTGCCATGATTGTTGGCTAGTTACCCAGGCACTAAACAATGGATAATAATTCCGCAATTAAGCGACAACAGCAATTAATTAATGATTAAAACCTTTCATCAGGAACTTTCGACAATGTTTCCAAAAATCAGCCATGGCATTTTGACAGTATAATTAGATAAATAGTAATACTAATATATACTAAGTAATAATAAGGTATTGATTTATTATATATATTATCATTTATTCAATCTACTTCTAGGGAAAGTTTTTAGGACCCAAGAAAATCAACAAACGAAAACATTTTATGAAGATTATCTGCTAGTTTCCCGGGCAGTCAATAGTGGTGTTATATTATTGGGAGACAAATGATTTTGTTTCTATTACCTCTTAGTCGTTTGGAGAGCATTGGAAATTTGACATATTAAAATTAAACTAACAGAAAAATGATAGAAATAAACATTATAATATGAATAAAAAATCTGTGTCAAATCAGACATTAACCTTGATCAATGATCGTCCTCATCACTATGGAAACTATGTTACTTTGGAAGTAAACATTTGCAGTCGTCTACTTGGATTTATAATACGATAATTCTGACTTATTTACTTCTTAATATCTGAGGAGCAACTACAAAACTATGTAAGGTTTTCGGAGGAAAAATACATACAATTCTCTTTGCAGAATATTAAATCACACAGAAATACTTTTCTTTTGCAGTTAGAACCATCATTTATCAATCGTTATTTGCTCCTTTACCAAACGGTCTCAGTAAAAACGTTTCCGCATAACTATAGCGGATGACTGCTCTTCCTCGATCTCTCCTAGAAATAGTTATGAGAATTCCTATCCAGCAGTATCATTTCAGAAATATCTCGCTACATTGAAATGAACGTTATGGAAATGAACGAGAGAACAACCGTGTTTAAATGAAGACGAGAATGGAAACATCTATCTAAAATAGAAGCGTATATTTGACAGATCTGTAGTCAATGACTTCTAAAATTTTGCTTGGAGCATAGAAAAATTCACTTCTAGAATCCGAATGACAGAGAAAATTTTCTCGGTGATAAGACATATTAAGAATATCTGTTCGTAAATCACCAGCAATAAATGATAAAACGACCCATACCGTTTTCGCAAATGCAAAATGTTTTGCAGTTATTCGGTGCCTGTCACAGCTCTGGAGATTTCGGTACAATGAAGATGAGTCAGTATCCTTTCAGGAAAGAGACATACAAATCTAAAGGAAGCCCATCCTTGTTATATGTTGGACACAGTTCGAAAAATTTATCAAAGGAGAAACCGTGGAATGAATGGGCAGTTGGTATCACTCCCATCAAAAGTTCCATGGCATCTACTTCCGTTTAGATAGCAGCATCCTTCAAATTTAAAAAATTAAAATAAATATCTCCGCAAAGGTTTCCTCACAGAACTTATTCATTGAGCAAGAGACACAGTTCACTTCCTTAAGGCACTTCCTGAGTTGGGTCTGACTTATTCATACGAAAGAATATTATACGCCACCATTAAAACTCGAGAATAAACTTAAACCACAGCATCGGTTGCCAAAGCGACGGTGTTTCAAAGCGATGAATAAGATATTTTATTTGGAACATTGACGGAATTACAGTACATTTTACCTGATGTAAGTTTCATTACTTTTAACTCTTAAATATTTTTTTATGATGAGAATATTACTGAGCTGATAAATTATGCGAAAGTAAATTCCAAGTTAATTTCTCACGGATATAAAATCCAGGAAGGATCTCGAAAATGAAAATTATTCTTATCTTTGAAAACTCTATTTTTTGTACATAAATTCACATCTATCGTCATGTTAGAATTGAATGATTTTGTTCTAATAAAACATTTTAATCAGATGAAAACTACGGTTTAATGCACATAGAACATTATTCTAATTCTTCCATGTTATTTATAGCAAGTAAATTCCATTGCAACAGAGAAAATGCTTGCTAGTTAAAAAATATAAAAGAAAAGACGAAAATTAATAAAATTTAAGTTCTTACTGTGCATTAATTAGGTTAAAACTGATTTGATTCTACGGTATAGCTGCTATGAATTAACGTTAAGATAGTTTTAAGATTATTCATCAAGTACAAGGATCATTTACCTACCTATATTTCTCTACCAACCTAATAAAAATAATATCTTGTCTAATTAATTCAGCCACTCATGTAAAATATCATGAAATTAAGATGCGAAAAAATACCATACTTAGGACTCCCTTATCGTTTTATATGAAAATACGTGTTGAAAAAATAAATGGTTTTGAAATAGTTAAAAAAGTTATTCAAGAGAGAAATTGAGTTTCTGTGGAAGGTATGAACTGTATTTTACGTGTCTTAATAGTAAGTAGGGTTACGGATGTAGCAAGTGATCAAAACGGATGTATTAAAATAATCTCGTACTTACACCACCTCATTTCCTCCTTTTGCACGAATTTCAAGAATGTTCATAAATATTAGTCATGTGCTTATTCACCTCAATAAAGAATTCCATAATTCAATTTACTCGTTGTTAATTCAATAAGCATTTCCTTTTGAAGCAATTATTTCTGTCACATTGTTTGTTAAAAATGGCCGAGATATCCATTATTTCGTGGAAGTAGATCGTTTGTCTGCCCTTTGCCCATTTAACGTACGCCATAGTCTAAAATAAACGCAACTTAATAAATCAGAAAACCGATAGAAGACGCTATGACTTTGCTTTTACCAAATTTGTGTTCCTCAAGTTCTGTGCTTCAACTAGCTGCAAGACTAGGCGTTGTCCAGTTAAAAATAGAATTCGCTTCCTTAAAGAAATTTCCCTATAGTGAAAAGATATGTGCATCCATAGAAGTCTAGATATAAGCAAAGATGACGAAAATAGCCGGTTACCATTCTTTCTTAGCGCTGGGAAGTTCCTATACGGATAAAATCGATTGTGGCAGGCTTTGCCGTGTGGAAATCCATAACAGAGGATGTTAAGAATAAGGTTTAACAAATACTTTTTTCCACAGATTTGTAAAACGACCGGTTTCGGCACAGATCGGCCATCTGGATATATATTCATATATTGTATCAAATTATTATCGCTGATAATATCCTAAACGTCTAATAGATGAATAATAATAATATTTCGAATAGGGTTTCCATTTGATCCATCAACTGAACCAATAAAGGTTGATACAAAAATTACTATCGCAATCAAATTATTTATTATTACAAAAATAAAGTGAATGGTGATACTTTTTTTTGTGTAATTAGGATATAATACCATCTAAGGCTCTCTTTTTTATGGGTTTGGACATAAAGTGACGGAAATTTAACTGTTGCTAAAGAAAAGATAACCACTGGAGATGCTATTAGGAGGAAAACTGTTAAAGATGAACGCAGATTAGAATGCACTATAGATTGGATGTAAAAAATGGAATGGAAAGGGAAACTGGGAAGGTTTAACAAGAGACAAGAAGAGGAAAAAGGCGAAAAGCACGAGAGAATGAATACCAAGATAAATAAGAAACGTGGAACACTAAAAAAGATTGAAGGATAGCACCATTTAAGAGCAATCGAAGGTATATGAAGAAAATGGTATCAGTATTAACAAATGATAACAACGTATGAATAATTAAACAGCTGCGTACGATTCAATAAAGATAAGTATAGTGAAAACGTCATCCGCATATTTAAGACATTTAATAGCAATGTCGGAAGTTTGCGATTTTATGGCAGAAAAATAAGAGCCACGAGCACATATCTGTTTCCGCGATGTTCCTCGGAGGTTTCCTGCAGAGATAATTGGAGGGTATTTTTAAAAGAGTTGTTTTTCTAACTACGTCGGAGACAACCGTTTGATAAACGCGTCTATTCATTCTAAATAATCCAAGCTTTGAGCGCAATCGATTAATAAATGCATCTTTATTTATAGAAAAATGTATAAATATAAATGAATACGGAGGATATATAAATATAATGAAGTATACGTTTGTATATTTATAATAACCTACTATCTCCATTAAGATTTACATAACAATCGCAGGTTTTTCACACCTTCCTTCTAGCGGATGTTTTCCTGCTGCGGCGTGTATTTTTTCCTAAGCAAAATATTGGGCTTTTAAACCCACAATGTAGTTTTCTTCTGTGTGCTGTTTTCAAGCTCTCTTTAACATTTATAAGACGAAGGGTTAGATATAAGAAGAGCCTAAATAGTCTCTATCTTGCCCTGAATAAAGTCCTTTATTATTATCATTAAGAAACCATATTTGATTTAGCAGGACCCTTATGGGTAAATTGTATTTTTCTCTAAACAATTTATGTAGTGCATATATTTTCCTGAATTTAATTACTGAACTGTATAATATATATTGTATTTTGGTGTATCATATTATAACTATTGACTAACTAACTAACTAACTATATCGACAAATATTTGTAACATTAGAAAGGTGTAACAAACCTACTCACAATAATTGTTCACTTTATTATTCTGTGTTATTATGTACTCGTTTGTATTTATGTCATATTCATTGTAATATTTCCATTATTTTCAATCGTATTAATTGTCAATTTATGCGATTATATCAGTGAATTTTTTCTAGTCTATAAAAAAATGAGTGCATCCTGTTTAATAAATTGTATTTGATCGCGTATTTTAATTTTTTACGCCGATTTCAGGCATGTTTTACTGATATAATGATTTTAATACTGTAATTTGTATTGCAAATGGAATAAATCTTTACATTATAAAAAAATAATGAACGGGAGATATATGGGAAAATAGCAAGCTGATACTGTCCAATAAAAAAGGTGAAAGTAAGAAATAAAGAGGAAGGTTGCACAGAGGAGAGGAATGGAATTCAGTTAACCTGCACAAAGAAGAAGCAAAACGATGCTAATATATATAAGTAAATGCTTCCATGATTTTTTACTCGTGTGGATAATTCTAAATCCAGAAATACTGCGAGAATAGAATCACGTACCCTTTGGACAAATAAACAAGAGACATGTGTACAGGGAGAGAGTAAATATATTGACTCGTACGGACAGTAGTATTGGTCGCTGTTGACCGAACCCTTGTCAAAGTTTCGATGGATTCCCAAAAGAAAGCAGTCACCACAGTGACCCAAAAGCAAGACAAAGGCCCCTTAATCACCGCCGGCGGCTTTGACCTTCGAGATCTCTGACGCCTGCATTCCTATCACCCCAAACACACCCACACAAGCACAAACAAAAACAACATAACGATAGTAATTCTGCGATAAATTTCTTCTCAGAAGTAGTTTCACCAAAAGCGAACCGAGATTAGACAAAGAATTCGAGGCGAAATACATTAATGCAACACCTCATCTTTCACCACTACATTCGTGAGTTGTCTACCTATCGGTAGGCTCATATACAATCAAAAATCCCTATCAAACGCCATCTCCTTCATTTCCTTATAGTTAAACCCACCCTTTATGCCATCTTCTGTCTCTGTCTTCCCCTCTGTTTTTCCCCCCTCAATTCTTCCCTCAATTACAGTCTTCACCAATGAATCACCGATTCCAAAGGCAAATAGATGATTCACTTTCACCACTAAGATCGTAAAAATTACATTAAAATTAGATTAACCGTTCTTGATTGAATTAAGTTTTAATTTCGGTATCTGCGTAAATTTCGATTAAGCTGGTTTGAGCTTTACTCACATCTTCAGACTACACGTATAATTTCAAATATTTTCTTAACATTCGCATCGTTTTGAAAATTCATTCTTTCCGCTAGCTAGAGAGATACAAAAAAAACAAACAGGTTGCACTTACGGCGCTTATTCCTTACCGCCACACATGTATGAAGATCTAGCCGTTTAAGAATTTAGGTATAAATTAAACGAATAATTGTGGATGGAAAGTATCCAACCTCCATGAGATATAACCGTGGGGTCTGTTGAGGTAGCGGTCACTTCAATAATCCGTCTCCGAGTCATTCCAATCAATCTCCAATACCCATTCATGATATCTCGACATTTAAGGGTAATGTATCACTAACCACATTCTACTAGCTCCGTGGATATATATGAATTGTCACCCCTAACCCATGAATCGTAGATCGCACATCATTAACACTTGAAGGAAGGCGGAAAATTTGATTTTTTAACTGAATATTTTCCAATTTTTTTAAACAACTTTGACTTTGTGTGATGCCATCCCAAATTTAATATGAAAGAATTAAAAATTTTCTAACACTCATCATATATTACTATTTCTTACATCATGTTATACCAAGAAGGACGGTTGGTGGTCATTTTACCACTTTCTCTTTTAAAGCAAAATATTTACCTTTTTTCTCCGATTATTTTAATATCTTCCTGCAGATGTTTATATTTGAATAATTTATTACCTTAAAAACCGTATTAATGATGTTTCAAAGGAACTCGAGTAGAGCGTGATTATAATTCAAAGCCCCTTACAATGAAAATAATAAACTCTTCGCTGTCCCTGGAAATTTTTTTATAAACTATCGGTCGATGGAAAAACAATAATTTAATGTTGATATAAGTGCATAGATATGGCTAAAATAAACAATTAAACTCTTCCAAAATGCAAAGAAGCAATATAATAGGTACCGAGAAGCGAAGTGGTCAAATGACCGTTCTTCTAGGTAGAGCGAAACTCCCGTCCTTCTAGTGTTAAAGGCCCGCGTATTATTGAATTAACACCTCCTGCTAGTATTAGGCCACTTTATATCGAAGCAGGGAAGTGTGTAACGCTCGCATGTCTTGAAAAGTTTCTATTGCGAAAACATTTCAAAATGTGCCTCACACGAGATCTTTATCTAAATGGTCTAAAATGACTTAGGGCTTAAGCTCACCGTAACCTTGATAAAACATGAAGGAATTTCGTCAAAAGTTGTCGCCTTCAAACGCCGGCGCCTTGACAACCAATGTCATTGTTGATGCCGACTTCCTCATCGTTTTCTTAAGGTTACAACGAAAGTTAAGGCTGTAGGAAACTAGCGATTTAAAAAGGAAACTTTCTGAAATATTAGGGGTACCGGGAAATATCTCTGCACTTTCATCGTAGCTTCTTTTGACACCAATTCCAATGGTTTGTAAACGATGAAAAACATATAGATACTGATGTACAAACCTATTCCTTACAACTCACTAGATTCCGGTGTTACTTTCTTATAAACAAATCACATCTGCTTTATAGTTTCTGCTTGTTAGAGTGAAATTCTAAGTCTACAATCGTGAACATCAAATTCAAGATAATCGTCATTGGACAAATGGAAAGCTGACACATGAAATAACACAATCATCTAAAAAAATAATTTTTTGAAATCCTAAAACTATCTACACCAACTTTGTCTTCACCGAAAAAACTCATTTAAAACGTATTAATTCTCACTTCCATATCCCTTCCGGTGACTACAATCATAGAGTCTGAGAGTGCTGAAAAACATTCACTATATTCCATGCTTACCACCCGTAAGCTTACAAGAGTGATTGAAGATGGAAGGCAAGAAAAATGACAGACGGGAAGACAAAGGCAATAGGTATTAGATAACGTAAATGGTGGGGTAAGCTACGATGAAATGAAAAAATGCGTTTAGATTTAGATTTAGATATATATCCCGCGAGCTGCCAGAGGCGTATGGCAGGGGATGTAATACACCACCTTATTCAATCCCACCTATTAGAATCTCTAATTGCCTGGGGAAAAAACGACCAAAAGTAATTATCCGTCCTTGTGATTACTTCCCTATAAAGCTTCGTCGATGCCTCTCGGAGATCGCGTTCGCTCCTTACTGGCACTAACATTTCACTTACTTCGTCTATAAATTCTGAACGAATGAACTTTTCGAAAAGTTTCCGACGATATTCAGATCTTCTCATCTGTAGTGAATTCCAACCGAGGGACTCTATCATTGCCGTAACGCTGCTATCAAACCTGAAATCCCCCCCGGCATTGAATAGTGAATTTCGAGGCACCAAACGAATGGGAGGAAACTCATGTTATACTACCTGTAAATACATTCCAAAATGGACCCCTAAAATTGTGTTCATCAATGCTTAATCGTTCAGATGGATTGTCTGTAAAGTATTCAGCCCGAAGGCCGGTTGGTACCTCATCCCCTCCGGCGTAAGCTACTAAGAGCTTGCAGAGAGGAATGAGGTTCACTAGGCAGGATGAGGAGTGAGGTAGTTTGCCCTTGCTTTCCTCGCTGAGCCAGAATGCTATAAGCGGAACATGTCCACGCAAGTGAAGCACAATGACTCCATGAGTAACACTTTTCTTGGCATTCCGTAAGGAGAGACCAAAATCAGTGCAACTATTCACTCATACCTCGGCAGCTTTCCTTTCATCACAGTCATGATCAAGACGGGGACAAAAGAAAATGAAAGATACATTATGTCTCTATCCTGTACCACATGGCAAATGGAAACAGTCCATTCATCAGAGAATGGTAGCAGAAACTCAGGTGGATCACTAAGTCAAAAATTCATCCTAGTTAAACCGAGGCAATTGTTGATATCAACATAAAAAACGACGTGCTTTACCTTTTCGATGAATCGCCGCGCATTCTTGAGGCACATCCGAACAGAGGAAGAACGAAAAGAACCTTCGAAAATCTTTAGATGGCACAGTTTAGAGGCAATCCAAGGTCCTCCCAAAGGATTCTTCAGAGTCACGAATCCAAGCGAACAAAGGAGCGGAATCGTGCTGAGCTTTTCTTCCAAGGACTCGGTATTGGCCGAGGAATGGGACTGAAGGGCTCTTTGCGGAAATGAGGAGGTGACTCTCTTATCACCGTTGGGTGGGCGGGGCGGGAGGGGATAAAGAAAGAAGGAGATTATTGCTCCCCGGATGGAGGAGGACCACAGCGGAGATAATTTCTTTCTGGGGAGATAAGAGGCCCAACAACATGCAACCCGTTGTACTGTGCAGGTCAAAGGAGAGGGCTCTCAAGAAAGAACGAATTTAATAAGAGGCAAACATCTGACACTGAATGAGGAAATGTGTGATTGATTCGGATTTCAAGCTGCGGGGCCTAAAATCACAACACGAAAAGTCGCGAGTAAAAGTCAATTTCCTGCAAAATGTCTGAAATGAGTTTGAGAGGGAATGAAGTGTATGAAACAGTAAAAGAGAGAGTACTTAATCTATAGAAAGTTACTTATGGAATCGATATTCGAAGGCGTGACATCGCGGAAAGACATTACAGAATAAAAAAAAAACTTCGTACATTTCCACAAAAGATGGAAGTACGCTTGTAGGAAACCGGCAGCGAAATTAAGTCCCTGTGGAAATGTACGAAGTGTTTTGTTTCATTTGTTTAGATATTATTCTATTCTTCTTTTTCAACACTTCAACGTCAGCGATTCTGTAACTAAAAACACTGATTCGTACGGGAAAGATTTACATAGTGTTGCAGAAAGTTTAAAAGGAATGCATGCGAATTCGTTTCATTTCAAGAATGGTAATTAAAACATTGTAAATTACTACTGGATGCTAATGAAGATATGAAAATTAAATCTGGTACAAAATGGAAATATCAAATTTATAATGAAATGATAGGGGTAAAATTATAAAAAATGAATTTTTTAAACTTCCTAAATAAACTTTTGATCTCACCTGGTAAAGAGCGAAAAATAATCAACATACTAAGAAAGAAAAATGGGTAATTTTAAATTTTTAAAACCTATAGATGTATGTATTATATATATATATATATATATGTGCATCTTATACCATAAAAAATCTCTTGCATAACGAAAGAAATAATCTTATGTAAGAAGAGACCTCGGTTATGTTTGAATATTTGTTTGTTTGCCAGTCCAAGTGCGTGTATGTCTTGTCTAGACCAACACTGACGGAGATAAAGAAACTTTTAGAAAGTCCTATTATGAAAATTCCTAGCTATATTATCAAGAGATAATACAGCTAGGAAATATCATAATCTTCGCCTGGATATCGTGGGTTTGACTCTAGAATTTCCCGAAAAGGTCGATTTTTCCCTTAGGATGCCTTGTACCACTACCCTACTAAATTAAACGTCATGAAGAACATTTATAAGTAACAGAGATAAGAAATTCGGTGGGTAGCAAACAAATTAAGCCCTCAATTCTATCGCAGGGCCTCATTGCTTTTACCACATGTTCTGGGTTCAATTCCATACGCCTGGCAAAAACTCTCATAAGAGTAGCACGTAAACTTCACTTTCGATACATTTTCATTTCACTTCCGCTACAATGCCATTCTCGTTATCAAGCGAATGGTAGTCAATAATCTGCGAAGTTAGGAAGTTGCGAATTTCAGTTTGGCAATGGAGAACCGTAGAACTGCAATGTCCGTAGTGTAAATGAAAAAGGTCGCCCACCTTAATCATAACGTTGTGTAATTTTATGAGAATGGAAGTAAAGGTAAACTTAGTTCCAACTACAAAAATGGCATTGGCTGAAAGTGATAAAACTTGACGAAATTTTATCATACCATTGCAGTAATTTTTCAAGACTAATATAACCGTTTTTAGAAGAGAAGAACGATATGTAAGGAGCTCAGGCTACTTAACACGCATTAAAATTAATATAAATATCGCAACGATAATCTCCATTTCATATCGTATGATTCGATATTTAAAAAATAATTAAAGACGCAATAGGAAGTAACAAAGATATCGTGTTTTAGTTTCTAATCAGATTAGAGACAATCGTCATAAAATTACAATGAAATAGTTAAACTTAAGCGGTCGCCCAGATAAGACGCGATAATATAAAGTGAGTTATTATAAATACGCAGCAAGAACAATTGGAAATGAACCTTATATCAAAGAATGCATTTTAATTGATTCGCATAAATCATTTATACGTCATCTTACATTAGGAATGCCAGGATTTGAGAATGAAATCAAAATTAATATGCGAATCGCTTCTAAAATGAAAATCGAATTTTGATCCTACTTCAACTTCGGTGGAAGCGAAATGAAATAAATTTATGAAAATCAAACGAATTCAAGTCATTTAAGAGAAATATTCTTTTAAAAAGAATACCGCACAATACTTGATCTGCAATCGGTTTAAAAAATAAAAAAACATATTGATATATAGCTCGCATAAGAAGAAATTGATAAAAATATTAAAATGTGAGTTTCACGAATGCAAAAAAAAGACATCAAAATGTATTATAGAAGCTGAAAGTAAAAGTATTTCCCCTTGTTGATGATATTCAAATATGAAAGTATTTTAAAAGTTACAGACAAATCAGAAATTGAAATATCATATGCATGGCAATGGTAGACTTAAGGATATTTTCGGATGAACCTAGATGAATTTTCCATTTATTTTAATAAAAGAGATATGGCAAGTAGGAGGTGATGTTAGTACTGCTAATGACCACTACTATCGCTATAATTTACAAGATAAGTTCACTATTCCAATTAAAATGGCAGTTGAACTTACACTGAGAATGGGAGCTTTTTTTCTTATAAAAGTATATCCATCGAATGCGTTCCATACGAAATTTCAAGTGAAAAAAATTTCCAAGAACCACGATGAAATCTGATAATTGGAACCTGCGATTTATGTGAAGATTCGTCGTAAAGAAAATCGATTCGACTAATCGAATATTCGAAAGGAGCTCATAATTTGCGCCGCAGACGAATCAGATAATTCGCTTAACTTCCTGCTTGGATAATTAGTCAAAGCTTAGAAGGAAAGGAAGATAACTAATCTGATGATAAGAGATCATCCTTATCGAGGATTCAGAGTAATTGAATCTCTAAGGAATCGGATAATTCAGATTCGCTCCACGTTGCCAAAATCGATTTCGCAGGATTTAGGTTGTAATGGGGTTTCCTGATTTTGCCAACCAAAATTTCTCTCTCGACTCTAACATGGCACATGCCGAGCATAAGGAATGAGAATTCGCGAAAGGACTTTTGCCAGTTAGAAATATAACCAAAAGCGATTAATAATCGATGCCGTATTACTTGGCAATATCACTGGTGACATAATTGTTTATGGTACACGCAACTCATTAGGTATGTATTCTCGTTCACAAATAATTTCTGTTTTAGGACATGGAAATTTGTTGAACAGTACTAACTGGTGTACCATTGTGAGTCATGCAAAGGATTATGATGACATCTATTTTTTTATTTGTTTAGAAATATAGTATTGTATTATATAGTATGGGGAATGCTTAACAGAGCAATTTTCTTTCCTTTAACACCAGATATAGTAAGTTTCAATCTATAATATAATTTATACAAGTTTCTACAATCTACATAATTCATATAACAAATATAATACAATATAATTGTAAAATATTTTTTAATGAAAATTAGAACGAAAATATTATAATGCAAAAAAAGAGAGAGAATTGGTTCGGAAAAGTTATAAGCAAGTTCAATAAATAACGTTTTATTCGTTAATTCAGATTTCCAAACATTAGTGATTTGTTTTCCAGAGTTAATGTGAAAACAAAATTCAATTCCATAGCACCAGAAACCGAAGCGGATAAATAGTGGTGGTGTTAGTGGTGCTGATTTTCTTATATTTCGTACGAAACAGATAAAACTGGAAAAACAGGGGTTTTTCTGGATAGCCCAGTGGAAGCTTTCCTTCGCAGAATTAATATCACGATAAGCGTCAGCGGATGTTTCTGTAAATTCATAAAAACATTCATATCTCATAAATTATGTTCACTTTTCCAAAAATTCTTAGATATAATTCCAATTTATTATACAAAAATGTGCTAAAAAATTATCTTTTACAAAAATTCTACGTATTTTGATTATTAAGTCACTTAGGAAAGCTCATAAAAAGCTTAGATAGAAATAGAAGGTTCCATCTTTATGAAATCAGAGATATAAACATATTATGTATCTTATCTGATTGTAATAATTATTTAAGTGTCTAAAAAATCAACAGCGGGAGGAGACACTATTGAATAATTGTTTTCCTATCATAATAGAAATGTTTTTATTTATTTCTGTTATTATTACATTATTAGTGTAGCACTGTTTTGTTATTGTTGTGTCACGTGATACGGTTACTATCAAGTTAGACTGTGTCCCCGTAACTCTTACTTGCGATACATACTTGTTTTGCTTCCTGGTGTTGACGTGATATAACTTATCTATAGGTGTTTTAGACGTTTGCTTATAGTAAACAGACCTTTGGAGGAAGATAGAAAAAGGCGATGAGTAAGGAAACAGCGTCACATACTCTAAGGTGATCTAATCGAAGAATTCCAAGCATCGAAACACACATAATGAAAGGATCGTTTCCGGGAAAATCATAAACAAACAAATCTTAAATCGTTATATCATCTTTTGACTAACCGCAAACTAGTTAGCTATCTACTTTATAATAAGAAAGAGTAAGATATTAAGGCATGTGATCATGAAACAAAGAATATCCGAAAAATAGTATTTTGCACATGTCCAATAAGAGAATAGGTTAAAAGCAGAGGTCAGCATTTTCACGGGGATTAGCCTCCGAGGAGATGAATAAAGAAATTTAACAGGAGAGTTGTGAATAAAAGTAACTTTTTGATTTAGTTTGAGCGGCATAAACCGAGACCCGGAAGTTTTCCGAGAAGATTGAAAACGACGAAAATTAAATAGACAGTGTTTGCCAGCAATATGATGGAATAGAACTTCAAAGGGTGAATTACTGTTTATTTGAAACATTTCGCTTCACTCAGAGAGCTTCTAAAGCCTATTTATCTCTAATTACAATGTTTAAACTTCGTGTTTAACGGCCACAAAGAAATTATGAAAAGCTTCCTCAGTTAAGAAAGGTAATAATTATTTGGGCAAAAAATGCGGAAATATCATGTTTGAATGAAGCCGAAATGAATGATATTTGTTTTAAAATGCCTGCCAGATTGCTGAATCTGAATTATTTAGTTAAGTTATCAACTTGAGCATATAAACTTTTATTAGTTTTAAACATTTAGACTGACTTTTTAAGAATTAAATTCACGATGAATAACCAAAGATATATTATTAAATTTATATTAAATCACATGTAATTGGGTTGTATAACCTGTTCGTGATAAATAAACTATTATTATTATTAAAACGCAATGAATGCAACATCGTATTCGAAATTCCGTAAGTAAATGATGCTTTTGGATGAATCAAGTCAGCAAAATTCATGTCAGAAATCTGAAGCATAGCGACGAAGATTATATTTCGAAACGTGTGCAAAAATGCGCAATGGATGTTGCCGAGAAATTAAAAATCTCAATTTTAGGAATTTATTTTCTGTGCGATGAAAAGGATCCCAAGCTTTACTTTCGACTTTAAATATTGATCAAAGATATTTGTCGTATATTGTAAAATATCTTCTTGATCAAAAAGAATAAAACAGCCAAATTATATTAACTTAACTATAATAATAAAGAAACTGATGTAACAATCTCCGAGTTCACTTTATTAGATGCAAAATGCGGAAATGCAAAGTTTTCCGATATGTTTCCGATTTGTGGATGCGTTTCACTCAGGGACGAATTTCAGAAACCAGAGGCCTTAAGCGAAAGAAACAATTGAGGCCAAAGCAAAAGATTTTTCATCTTGGTGAACGATTAAATTGGTGAATCTTGATCATTTAGTTATTCTAAAAACTTGAGCTAATTTAAATATCGAAAATATTTATTTATTTTTTGTGTTTTATATATTATGATAAGTTTTCTATATATGAATTTCACCTGGATTGACCTTAGCTGAATTGTACAGCTAGCATTTGTTGATATTGAAGGTGTAAGAATATAATAAGTGATGTGTTTTTGATGACGTTTTTTTATTTTACTAATTGCATCTTTCTATTGAGATGTGTATATCCATTACTTCTATTAATGTCATTCTATGGTAGCAAACTACAACCTTGTTTATACCTTTCGGCAGATTTATGTAACAATAAAAAAAATCCTTGTATAATAATTCGTGTGTATACGACCTCCTCTGGGCCTTAAATCAGTAAGACCATGAGCTCGCACCTCATGGCAAATCCTGGTTTCACGCAAACCTAGGCATTCCCCTGATTTTGGAACCTCGTTGATGCGTCACTGATCTACTGAGTGCCGAGTATGATTAGCGGACGCGTAATCAAGTAAACAGAGTTGCAATTCGCCGGAGGCAGTGCCACGAGAGATAATGCGGTTATCAGCTGAACACACGCTCTCTCGTAGTACGACTGTCACTTGTCGTTAACCTATCGGGAAAGGGATTCCGGTATCAGGGACCCTTAAAAAGCTCGTCAAAACAAAAATCCTCACGTTTCCGGACTACGAAAAACATTAATGGAGTCGGGCCTAAAGTATAGGGAAACCTTTTTTTTCGGAAGGGGCTTTACGACCTTCGTACATTTTTTCTTTGACCCAAGGGGCAGACGAGGGTCGTTTAAAAAGCTTATCTTCGGCGCTGACCATGTCAAATAATTGTTTGGAGCCGCCGTTTTAAAGCAAGGAACTAATTAGTACATCCGGACGAAGGGAGATAAGGTTCCTCATGATATTTCGTGGCGATATTAAATCCTTCTGAGGCTTACAGTTGATATGTGCGAAAATCGAATAAAACGATCAAAAGCTTACGTCTCTCAAAAGAGAAATAAATTCAGATCGCGCTATATTTTCTATAGGAAATTTAAGTACAATAAGAATCAATTTTAGAAAGTCATTGGGATTTTACGACAAGATTCTATATTTGAAACTTCTTGCGATTTTACAATAAGATTCACTGTGTTGGAAAATCTTTGTAAATTCACAATAAAATTTATCATTATTTATTTTCATTATGATTTAACAATGTCTATTAATGTTAATGTATTATTTGATTAAGACACTGAAAATGCTAGCCATTATAGCACCAATGATTCTTGTTGTATTTATCCCAATTTTTTTACGGTGTAGGGAAGATTTGTTTAAATTTAGAAAGATAATATGCCTAAAAAAGTACATGCAATTGTCAAGAGCGTAGAAACTACGATAAAATGGACTCCAACATTGTTGATTGGACAATCAAGATTTCCCATGGATACCCGGGAAGGCAAATAAATAAAAGACAATAATTCATCGCATCTTCAAAAAAGCATTTACTTTAAAATGCACAATTCCTATTTTCAGATCTATTGTATGTTTAAATTTGAAGATACTTTACCCTTAGAAACAGCACTTGAAGAGGTCAAGGGCGTAGAAAAGTCGTTAAAATGGTCTCCCGTCAATAAACAATTAAGGTTTCCCTTGGATACCCGGGCGGGTAAATAAATCAAATAAAAGGGCAGTTTTTAAGGTTGTAGTCTTTACAGTATTTTGAATATGCAATTCACCTTAAAAGTGATGGTAAAATTTGATGGCTGCTAACTATAGAAATAAGTTGATTTAGTAATGAAAGAGAAAGAGGAAAAGTCTGTTTTTCTGTTAAGTAATTGAAAAATGACTATGAAAATAACAGATGTAATAAGCCGAGAAGAATGTACAGACCGTGGAAGATATATCCATACAAGAAAAGACACGCAAGACGAATCATTAATACCAGACGATGCGAGTCTACTTAAATTAACGGATGTGAGATAAAAAAGAAATATTTCAAGTTTAATATTTTTTCAGAAATCAAATCTACTCTTCTAGAGAGAGGAAAGGCTAAGAATAAGCAGATAAAACAGCAGAAGAATAAGAAAATAAGTAAAATAATGAAAAGGCAAGAAAGCTGATGCGTGATGGAACTTTTGATGTATCTGCAACTTGGGAAAATCTGCTAAATTAGCTTTGACACCCAAAACAAATCTTAATCACAGCCACGAGAAATTAATTTAGAAAAAAACGCTGACAGTTATGAATTCTAAAACTCAATATATAAATTCGATTCATGGTGCGCCTCGTGGTATTCCACGAACACCAAATGCCATCGTCATCTCTGAATTCATCCCGCATTCCAAAGTGTCTTGGCTCCGATCCAAGACCACGTGGCTTTCATGAGAATCTGCTAATCGTTCAAAAGAGAAACGATAACCCTTGGCAATCATTTCCGATTTCCATAAAAACTTAACACGCATTACGAAGCTGCGAAAAAAAACTGAAAGGCACTTTGTATATATATCATGCATAATGCTGAGTAACGTAATTCCATATGAAATATCGATAAGGTTGTTCCATAGCTATTCAATGCATAAAAATGATTCATTTATTTTACCCTTAACTTATGGAGATCAATGACTTGGGTCGAATTTTCTTTCTTATGTATTTTTGGCAATTCCTTTCATTCATTTTGGCTTATGAATTAAAAAAAGTAACGAACACACACAATTCAACTCGTTTAACCGTTGATTTTCAAATGGTGTTTTCCCTTCATGATTCTAAATAAATTATTAGTGGAAGTAGTACAAACACATTGTTATAATACGGATTGTCCGTGGAATTAATACAAGGTGTTTAAATATCTCCCGTAGTGGAATTCCACATAGTGACGGCTAGTATGTATCACTCTACGTACTTTCATAAATATCGCTGGTTTTAAGAAGTTTTGGAAGCAATATTAGCTGAATCAGAAATCCGACTAGACCATCCTCCCAAGGTTTTTTTATTTATCTTTAGTCCCAGTGGTTATCATTTGTAATAATATTTTGTAAAATTTGAGGCCTTTAAGCATTGACAGTGTACAATAGTTGTACTTCTTATGAGGGTATGGGTGACCAGAAACACAACTTGAGATTATTGGAACAAGGAAAGATGCCTATTATCCGCAGATTGATTATTTAAATGCATATTCTGTAACTTGCATTCCAATTTGTATGCTCTCTAACTTACTTGCGAAGAAAATCCAAAATAAAAAAAATTAATGAGTGAATATATATCTACACGCATAACAATTCACACACCGATACTTTCATACGTACAAATAATTACACATAGTATAATTGCGAACATATAATTAGCTACCTCTCTGATAATCGCTCCCGAGCACAACAATGGTCCCCAGGGGACTCAATCGCTTTCGGCCAATTAGGCGAAATTTCTTCCGGCCCGTCTAATGGGGCGGATAAAACATTCACGAGGAAACTCCCAGAATTCCTTAGCGGATCCCTCACGGAGACGAATTTCCGAGAAAACAACGGTTGAAAAAAAAAAAGAAATCTTTTTTCCTCAACCCCTTCTCCTCCGCGTGTTTGTCTCTTTTCTTGATGACGATCATCTTCTGACGCCCCCCTCGGGAATGCGAAGGTGGAATGGGGAACCCGGAAAAGAAAAATCGAAAGTGACAAGAAGGAGGGAATTGGGGTAGAGGAAGAATGGAGAGGAAAATGGGACGATGATTTAGGGTAAGGCGAAGTAAAAATAACGCCTGCATTGCCAATACATATGATTAGCATTGTTAATGATAATTAATTACGTTACTAGGGGAACAATAGCCGTAACTTCAACGTCCATTATTAATAGGTAACAATGCTAAATAATAATTATTAATAATAAATTCCCAGATTCAAATGGGTAATCACCTTAAGGTTAATTATAACCATTAATTGTTGCTTTAAATTATAGTCCACAGTATTGTTTAAGTTTATTGTAACGTAACGATACATTCGTTACAACAATCGACTAATATTTGGCAACTCTTATTTAATAATGTAATGCGGATTATCATTGATCTACAATTGTAAACAAAGCAATAAGTACGACAAGTAATTCAGCAACAAGTCACCATTATAGGCAAGGAAATTCCTAATTTTTCTATGATCGAGACCTTCATACAACCATCCGATAATTAATTCATCGGGAAATCTTAATATTTAATATTTTAAGCTTTACTCCGTCGTTGCCGCTTCGGCAGAAGGTCAAATTTTAACGTACAAAATTTAATTAATCAAATAAATAAGTGGAAGTAAGTTTTAAGAGTAAAAATATGGACGCCCATTTGCTTGTTACGTCCTGTGACAGACCTCTTGTTCCTGCCGTCCCTGGTAAATCATGATAAATAATCTTCAAAACTACTTCCTCAGCTAAAACAGAATAGGGCCTACAAATTGAAGGTACATATTAGGGATACCTTAGCGGTGTATAAAATTGCCGGTTATAATATCTCCATTCATTCCGCCATCCCTTGACTCACACACTTCCAGAAAGAAATTGATATACAAAACCCTCTTAGTCCACGACTCTGAGACATTCCTCATTATGCAAACGTCGCATTCCTTACTCAGAATTTCCTATTACCTTCTCCCCTCGTCGTATCTGGAAGAGATTGAACGTATGAAAATCCTGAAGTCGAAATACCACAGTTTGATCAGTGAGTGTATATGATTGGCAAACATTTCGTAAACTTGAATCATGAAGTGGAGAGTGATAGTAAAAAGTCGTTCTTAACGCAAACAGGAAAAATGAGTTGCCTTTTAAGGGAATGAGACCATTCACGAATTCATTAGCATCGATTCCGATTATTAGAGATACAAATATGAAAGGAATCCAGCGAGTGGGGAAAACAAAATGTACTGGCTAACCTCGAATTGGATTGCTTCTTTACTGTTCATAACTGTTATGCTGTTACATATTTCTAGTTTCATCCATCACTCGCTGTTATTTGCAATGGAATGCCAGAACTGGGACAAGGCGATTGGGCAATACGCAAGGTCAAGCCAACAGGCTATCGGATACCTAAATGTAAAATCATTTACTAATAAAAACGACGATCTAATTTCTAATATTTAAATGTTCCTCGGGAAATCCTTCTGGAAAGACGCCATGAAACTCATCATTTCACGAATAAATTGTTTTTTGCTTGTCACTTTCACCAACAATTGCTCATTTTTTATTGCATTCAAATCGCCGTCGATATTTAAGAATTAACACTCCTTTTCGTGAATTTCTTAATGATTGATCATGATTTTTGTTATTACGAATAAAAGAAGATGATGATGCTCTGTTTTTTACTAGTTTGAAATTCCACCGATCCAAGATTCTAACCTTTTTAAACTAAAAGAAAATAATAACATGACATTTTTCATGGAACTTCATTATAAAAATATATAGTTCTCCACTCCTTCAAAGTTGTACACTCTCTTTTCCTAGAACTCCAACTTTTTCTAATAAAATTATTTTTTAAAGGACAATAATGTTCATAATTCGTTGTTCATTTTTTTTCATTTTCTTGATATTAAATACGCAGCATTTGGTTTGAGTGAAGTTCGTTCGCAATTTAAGCAAGTTAACAAAGTGAACGAATCTGAAATATTACAATTTATCGCGAATTTCAAAGAAAAATGTGAACAAATTATGAGGCATTAAAAGAAAGTTTTATAAAATATGAATCTACCGTTGTAATCAATTAGAAACTTAATTTAACAAATTTAAAACGTAAAGGATAACTGAGGTAATACTAACGAACGCGAATAACGGAAGTACGAGGCGTGTTTTTTAAGTAAGGTCCGTTTGACCATAAGTACACAACGAAAGGCTATTTCAAAAAAGTAAATTTATTTTCAGAAAGTACATACTTTACTCTATTTTTCGACAGAGTTGCCAAGTTTGTTCAAACACTTATATTACCTCTCAACCAATTTCAAAATACCCTCTTCATAAAGACTTGCCGCCTGCTCCGATAACCAAGAGTTCACTGCCATTTTCACGTCGTCGTCATCATTGTAACGCTAGCCACTGAGGTGTTGTTTGAGGTGGAGGAACAGATGGTAATAAAATAACAATAAAAAATCTAAACAATAAGACGGACCTTACTCAAAAAACACCCCTCGGCGTGTTTTTTAACACTTTTGACAACTATTTGTCACTATTTAATATTTATTTTCTTTGTTACTATTTAATGCTAATTTATTTAAGCACGATCAATAACAAACAACCAACCACACAATGATGCTAGGCTAGGAAAACCGATCTTCATTTCTGTCTAGGATGACGTAAACGCGTTACTGCCTCAGTAGATTTTCCGTCGATGCCCACTTGCGATCATTTCAAGCGTGTGATTAAACTGCCCTCTGTCGCTATCCTATCGCAGCATGCATCCCACGCACACATAATGGGACGTTATTGAGTTCCTAGGAAACCGCGTTGCCACGTGAAACGCTGTTATTCCCTTGTCAGAGGCACGGGTTAAGTTTAACCCCATTCCTGACCCTGCGCGTATCCGAGCAACGGGGCGCCGTTGATGAAAATAATAACTGGGTCACCATCGCAACATGTTCGCCATTCATTTTGGAAAGTGATTAAAATCGCTCGTTTACTGGAAAATAAAAAAAATTAATACACACTTTTCTACTTCTTAGTCGACTTGGCTAATTTTCTCTAATCTATAAACGACCGAATAAGGCTTATGATAAAGAAAGATGACGTACAAGGTGAATTAAATTTATTTATATTTTGGAAAAACTAAAGAATGCATAAACTTAACTTTAATAGTGACAAGAGTTGCAAAGAAAACAGTATTTGAAAGTCTCTCTGTAGAGCATTCACCCCGAATGCCATTTGGTTCCTCACCCCCACTAATATCAGCTACGAAGAGTTAGTAGTAAAGGGAATGGGGCTTACTAAGAAAGATGAGGATTGAGGTGATTTCTTTCTTGCTTGAGTGACGAATTTCAACAAAATTTAAACAAATTATTTCTAAAATATAACAGTATCAGGTCTAAAACTATAATTGAAGATGAAAAGAGATTTTTGCAACTTTCTTGGCGACGAAAAGTATCGAAGAATTCAATAGCTGGTTTCCAGACGCATCAAATCAGGCGCTATATGCGATTCGGACATTTCACCAACAAACATATTCTTCGTCATCACAGGCTTGATTCAGAATCAAATCTGAAACAAGATTCAGAATGATTCAGATTCCTCAAGTACCACAGCATCTCAAGCTATGAAGGCGACTTTAAACGACCGCCTCGGATATGACCTCATATTCGACCAGGTTGTAGTTTTATGAGAATTATTCTTGGACGTAATTCTTAACAGATTTAGCAAAACGTAGGAAGGGATAATTGGTGGAACTTCTTCATAACTCCTAACAAATCTTAACAGAATTATTTCACGTATGTATTTGGTATTCGTAAGTAGAATTATATCTTCCTTTCATTAAAACAAGGGAATTAAACTTGGCAGATTTTAGAAATGTAATTTACTTGCATTTCTCATGGTAAAATTGCAAGGTTTCCTATCCAGTGAATGCCAAACGGGACTTTTAGTAAGATGAAAAGTAGGCATCAGCGAAGCATATTCTGTTTGGCTTAAAGGAGATATATTTTTAAACATCCTCGTCTCTTGGCAACCGACAATGAGAGAGAAAGGTAAACAAGAATAGGAGATGGCCCAAAAGTGAAAGAGGAGTTAGGAATAGGAAGAAATAGGGCGAGTCCCTTTATTCTACTATATAGGTATTCTTCTCCCGGGTTTAGCCAGGGAGGGTGACGGATGACCCAGGCATTCCTCAGGCATTCTTAGGAGCGGCTGCATAAGGAATGAGCAGATGTGAATATTTCACCCGTCCCCTAGAATATTCGATGGAGGAAAAATTCAGGGGGGTCGATACACGCACCGGAGCGACAAAGTTGCGTGAGTATTTATGTATTGATTGAGCACACGCACGTGAGAGGTGTCGAAGTCCTTTTTCAATTCCGTCATAGCGAAGGGTGAGGCCACACGTGGGCTGAAGGGAGGTCGATGTTGCACACCTGAAACACGCACTGTTTGACTGATGAATCTATGCTTCACTGAAGAAAGATACTCAAACACTATGGATTAAGTGTTGGAAGATATTAAAGTTAAGGAAATAGATGAAACGCAACTCCGTAAAGTAAGTTTAACTCCTGGATACATTCTATAGTATTAGGACGGTCTTCTCGGAGCGACATTATAGATAAATAATTAAATATAGTAAATTTATCACAATTACATATAAATTTTTTAATGTCTAAAAATACATAATTAATTGTGGAAATATAATAAGGAATTAATTAAATGTGGAATTAAACGTGGAAATTACTTAGTTATTCTATTTATTTTATATGTCCTTAATGTATCAACTTGGCAAATTCGGTAAGATGTGGTCTTGAGAAACAAGCTATCGACAAACATAAGTCAAAAAACATCAAAGTCATAATCATAGCTGGGAATTAATAATTATAAAAATAATAATAAAATGACTTTAATTCGGGGATATATTGAAATTTGAATCTTCTTAGATCTTATCATTAAGAAGTTCGACCCTTCTCATTATCATATTCATGAAATTCTAATTTATTTTACGTATCTATGGATTCATGGACCAATTGCTTTTATCGTCTATTAAAGAACTTGATCATACAGTAAGGGATAATGTATTTTGAATAGCAAAACAGTGTTCAACTTTTCACGAAATAAAATACATATCTAAATTTATTTAAGAACCAATGACCAAAGCCTTATCCTCTCACATTAACTCCTGTCACGATTGATATAACTTCTTTCTCTCAATTTTTTCTCTATCCACAAAATGAAATATATGTCTTCATTCATTAAATCGCCTACACACTTATAACCATGTTTTCCCCCCATAAATTCAATACATAGTATTTTATTAATACAATTTATCTCTATTACTCTCTCTCTAGAAAAGAAAATATATTCCTAAATTCATTGAATTACCTAAACACAATTGACATCGACTTTGTCTTCATGCATGAATTGCTGTATTCATTGATATCTCTTTTGACATCGTCAATCTTTCTATTTTTCACCTTTTTCCCCAGTAGAGTTTTAGATATTTTTCACGAGTGTTCCTTTTTTTGAATGCTACCCTTTTAACCGGTCCCCTTCAGCTTACTAATTAACCCTTGTTCCTCCAAATCCCTTCCCTTTGTTTGTGTAAATACGATACTTCTTGGCCTTTTATCTGATGACGCTTAGGCGTTGAAAATAGCTGAGAATAAAATCAATATAGAACGACTTTGCTATGTTGAAATCCAGCTCAGAATAAATGCATCCATTCGTATGAGATATATATATATTTTTTCATACTTAGCTTCTGTTGCCCTTCACCGGTGAAGTCCCCCTAAGCTCTACTGAGCTTTTCACGGGGTGCTTCACCGAGGCAACAGCAACAGCGAACACACACGACCATTTCCTGAATTGGACAAATCCGATCGGCCGGGATTCGAACCCGGGACCTTGGGGTAGGAGCGATAGCTTAGATGGAATGTTATCCACTCGGCCACCAAGGCCGGTGAAAATATATTATTAGTATATGAAAATAATTTATCTGCATGAAATTCAAAATTGATTTTAGTAATAAATTAAGACACAATAAGGGTATAAAAGATGAAATTTGAATAGTTAAAAATTTCCACTTCCTCAATATATGAGGTTAAAATGTGGAGAGAAATTATGAATGAAAAAAATCGTTTTGTGTAAATTTCATTTCCGATGTGAATTTTCGGCCATTTCTTGCATCGAAAGTGACAGTGATACATTGTTTCCGTGGCGACAAGTGACGCAATGAGGAAGAGAGCTAAAAACTTCGCATATTCCAATTTCTTAAAGAAATTCGCCACCGTTACTTTCACTGATGCGCGGCTAAATACTTATTCATTCCCATGTTTCGCAAAAATTTCTCATGGCATTCCCCTCTTCAGTTTTTCGAATATCTTCTTCCTGATTCAGCAAGTGATTATTTATTTACGCATGAGTGGATGACAATATTGCAAAAGAAGCAATTGCAGAGAAAATTTCCTGAATGAGACGAAGTTTAATATACGGCAGATAAAACCTGTTCTGGGTACCGACAAATTTTATTTAGCTACTGTTTCAAGTACGAGGAAAACATATGCAAATTCAAACGCTATGACTAAATCAGTGACTTTTTTATCTGTCAATATTATTTTATTCTATCTTATATAATTTTTAGTTTGCTACAAAATTAGAATGTATTGACCCAAAATATATTGGATTAAATCTTTTTCTAATTAGTAATATTAGTAACATATAATTTATCTAGACAATAACGTTAGATGGCATGTTTTACGGTGGATTTGTAATTTTTTCCCGCGATAAATTATCAAATAGTTCTGCGTATTTTTAAACATCGATGCATTTTTATTACGATAGCAAGAAAATACCTTTTTAGGCAAAGTACTGAGATTATATACACGTAAGGTTTTTGAGGATTTAGTCAAGTTATTTACAAACGGAACATGGTGTTTGAGGTGGTTTTAGATTTTTAAGCAAATGTAAATTAGCGTTGTTTATAAACTACGTGAATTAAATGACAAGGCTATTCAATAAGTATGCTCTATATTTGTGTAAGTAGAACTTTGAAGCATTCTATGCTATATTTGATCAATATATTGTTAGATAACGTCGTCATTTGTCCTACAGACGGTGATATTGTAAAATGGAAATGAATAAATGATCTACCAAGCAGTGAATCATTTATCATGATTTTACATACTACATCCAGAAAGTTATATGCAATGAAATGTGCTGGGTTGAGCTGTAAAAATTCTTTGAGTAAACAAGTGAACAAAGAATACAACATTGCAGCAAATATGTTCTCCCCTAAAGTATTGAGGGATGTAGATCACATACCGGAAGAGCACTTTGTTCTGATAATAAGCAGTGTGGATTTCGTTCCTTATTAGACGACAAGAAAAGTGCTCTCCCGGAATTCCTCAACATAAATCACACACATCTTCCGGAATCTCCGTTACTGTGAAACCCAAATAGAGTAGGACGCCCACTAATTCCGACGACTATTCCGCGAAACATAATCGACTGCCCTGCGAACGATGTCAACCGTCGCTAAAGGGATAATGGTTACGCAGATTCACCTGCGCGAAGTGACTCACGTTTCGCGGGATGATGCATCAGATGGCAGCACACGCAACCCCGCGAAACGGTTGCAAAAGCGATAATTACTTGGCGCGTTGACGCAAAACGAAAACAAAGAAGCAGCACCGCCCGTCTATCGGGGACTTTCGAATTTAATGGCGTACGAATGGGAAAAGCGATGAAAAAAGTACTCAGGTTCGTTAAATTTTTGGAAAGTTGCAGGAGGGAAACTTCTGCGGCTCGGAGGAAAAGAAACGCGATTTGTCAAAAAGTTGAAGAGCGATTTAGCGCTATGCGGATGATGGATTCGCTAATGTTCCCTTCAAAATGAAAGATTAATCCGACTCAATCTGAAAACTGCTAACGGAACATTTCTAATGGAATCTCGCAGTCTAAAAGAGAGTTGTATTTACTTTGTATTTACATCAAACATAGGCAACTTAGGGTAATATTTAGATACTACAAAAGAACTGTTTCCTATTAGGTGTGACATAATACGTTGACATACTTCGACATAGTGAGGAAAGCGATGGTAAATTTCTTCACTCCTCATCTGTGCGCCTCATTCCCTTAACATAGCTTTCCTTAGCTAATGATGGAGGGTTTGAGATAAACATATGCTCCGGATTGAGTACTATATAGACAAGTTTAACATATATATATATATACCAATTTACTTAAGGGTTCATCTAATCAAAACATTACGGAGTCAAAGTATTTCATAAGAAGGATATACTTGTAGTATCAAGAGTATACTTTAAGAATAATAATTTTGAAAAATTCATAACACTCTAGAATCAGCCAGATTCGTCAAAAAGCAACCATTTTTGGATATAGATTATGTTTCAGTGGAGGGAAAGTATAAAAATTTAGCCCCACAAAAATATATAAAAAGGATGGATCTCAACATTATATTTGTTTTTAAGGTAAATATTTACTAATTAGATGACAATTAAACCGAAAAATGACCGATGAGGTAAAACATCCTTATCAATATAGGTACCATTTTATACAGTAAATTCGAACCATAATAATGACATTAATTGAAAGTGATTCAGATGAAATTCACCAATTTAAAACTCCTTAAATTAATGGAGATTACATAAAGATATCGGTATAATTAATAAGAATTAATTGCATTGGTGCCTCGAAAAAAGAAACAGGTAATGCACCACATTTTCCCAATCGTTTTTTTTTTCTAATTTAGATGCTTATGGGGGTATTCATTCACAATATAATTACTAATTAATGATTATTATGCCTCTAATGGGTAGCAAAAGGTGATTAATATTCCTTTATAAGCAAACCTAGTAATGAAATTCAAGGCGGACTCTCCGAATTAGCACCTTCGTAAGACAAACTTAACAATAGCTGGTAAACAGTGAGTCAACCAATGATAGCCAAATCATAAGCACACGTTAAAAAATAGAGCCTTCAGTCTTCGTGATAACAATCGACTAGGCGTTGCTCAAAGTCTTGCTGCAATTTTACGCAGCGCTAACACGGTCAAAGAATTCAGCTAACGGTAAAATTTGAAACGCACAACATAGCAGAAAGAATGCAAAAAAACACACAAAGATGCTTAAAATGCATCACTTTTGTTAATTTAGAATACGAGTTCATTTGCATTGGCGAATAAGCGAGCTACTGCTGAGATTTACGTTTCAGAGGAATGCCCAAAATAACTTAAATACTGAAGCTCACATAACTGTCGGACATATGCGCTCAATTCCATGGTTACGATAAATATTGACTAAATAACTGATATACAACAAAGAAAACTGAATGTGTATCGATAAGATAACAAATTCCTACCAAAAAAGAAAGAAAGGAATACAAACTTACGCTTAAGATTCAATGATAAAAACATTTTCTTAAGGCAACCCAGAATATGTTAATTTCCAGAAAGAAGACTAAAAACAATGTTTTCATGATTATGGCATGCACAGACTCGAAAATGTTATTTATAAGTATATTAGGAATTAAATCTCTACCGCACTCAATGACAACAACAGCATATGAATCTATATGCAAAGATTATTAGATATGATTATAAATTTCAACTCATTTACCTTAAACTTCTGATGACTATTTACGTTAACTGTTTAAGGTTTCAGCAAATGGGATGTATAATTTTTCAGTGCTATTAGAATAGCAACATTTGTAGTAATCAGTAATATTTACGCTTCAGCAATCGGAAAATTATTACGAACGTATGGAGTTTGTAGAAATAGGATTTTAATCATATTGCTTATTCTGGGCTGATAATTAATAAATTTGAATCCAAAAGGTCCTCTAATTAGTTGGCTTGTTTAAACATATTTATTTAAAAATAAACTGTTTGATTAGATCTTTTTTTTTCAAAAAATACGAGAATGAATTAATGAACTGTAAATCAATGCAAATTTAATTTATATTTCAAACTTTTTTTACGACAGATTATCCACGAATTTCTATTTCACAACCCACCGATACCCGCGAATCTAATTAAAACCTAAATCCACCAAAATTGGACCGGAGAACAAATTAACCACCTCCGTAGCATTAGTCATGAATATCTGAATCGAGAGATAGGTTATGGTTGCCATGGGAATCAATGATTAATTGCCTCAGATTGTTCCGGGAATGATAATGCCTCCACTGCGAAGTCAAACCACATACGGCGCATAATCCGAATGCTAAACAAACCAGTTAATCTGAGGAATCACAGGGGGATATAGGTCATCGAAGTTTAGCAACGGAAGACCGCCCCTTAAACTGGGGCGATCCTGAGAAGAATTGGGACAAGGTTCGAGGACGAAAGGGTCACAGGGTCTGAGGAATACGTCTTCAGTAGGAGAGAAATGAGGGCTTAAAGAGTTTCACCGTGAATCTAAATCATGGGAATCACTGATATTTTGATCGTTTGAATGAAGAATTGGATTCGATATGAATAAATAATGATAGATAAAGTTTGCTCAATGGTAAAGTTAAACGTTGGAGATTGAGTACCGGTAATACCTACATTGCATAACGTGGTTTTAGGCATCATAGCCATGTAAGGAAATACGAAATACATTCGAAACGTGGATGACTATAAAGTGTGACTTCCCGGAGAAATCACGAGATGGAATTTTTCTCCGATTACCAATTTCCACGCTACGCAGGAGGTGAAAGTAAAAAACCACAGACCAAGACATCGCTAGACACCGAACACCTATGATTCAGCAAGAGAATGATGCATCTTTATTCAACGTCTCCTGCCCTTGGCAATGTCTCCTTCGAAGGATCCTTTGTTTGCTTTCGAAGGCGATTTCACGGACATATCACTCGTGATCTTCGGCAGATCTGATCACCGACTGACACTTCAATCGCCTTCACCACCAAATCAAAACAGGGCGAATATTCCGCCAAAACTTTAAGTTTCAGAGCTAAATATTAGGAGCGAAATGTATACAAAGCAGAAATTACGTAAAAGAAGGATTAATAATTGTAATGTATTACTTCATACCACCCTACGTAATGTAAGACGTTTGTCTATAATCAAAAGAAAATCCATTCTCCCATTATTCTTCAACTGCTATTCAGAATTGAGTTCCATTTATTTAAAGTAGTATCTACGCTAAAATATGTGCTGAACGGAATTTGAGCTCAATGGAATAACCCAACAAATATCAGAAAATTATTAAAAGTTCTACACAATTTATTTCATTATTTATTTCAATACCAATTTAACTCAAAAATCACCCAAACAGGTCAGCATCGCATTTCCTTCCTAATGAAAAGTCATTTCAGGTAAATTAAGCGAAGCAATAATCTAGCAGTTAATTAACATGGAATATATTTTCATGAAAATGGCATTCAATCAATGTCCGAAGGTATCCGTTTCATTTAGAATTTCAGGTATTTGATCGCATGAGAATTCAGCTGTATGCTACGTTGAGCTTACGTTCTACACATAGTTTGGTATTAAACTCAAATTGTGTTAAAACATTCAACTATTTTTCAATTACTTCGTTAAAAAATTGTGTTAATATAAAACGTAGGGAAATAAATAAATGATGAAGTAGTTTACTCAAATCTCGTAATATTTACATCCAAAAATAGTTTGTGATTATTAGAGTAAATTATCAAAGTTTCCGAATTGAAAGGTTGTAATAAATTGAGATATTTCTAGATATATTTCAGGGGCATTGGCGAAAACTATGCAACGAAACGTTTTCGCAACGAATAATTCAGAACGAAAAATTAAAGTAAGCAAATTATAAAGCACAATATACAGCGCGAAGCTTAAATGCCCTTTGGCGACCATTCCACCACCGAACGTTCTTAAACTCAAGAGAAACAGTTTTAGTAATTCAGTTTTCTTGCGGGAACAAAGCGATTCTGCAGATATCGCTGTTCGTTTTTTCCTGAGGAACTCAAGCACCGATCGCCGAACATCGGAAGACGTCAACTTCTTATAATAAACGTGACGCAGAAAAAGAAATGAAAAAATCCTCCTCATCTCTCTTCACGCAAAGGAAGAAGATTGAAGAAAAAAGCGGGGAATAGAGAGAAATTCCAATGGAGTGAATCGACTTGAGTTTCGTCATCCGCAGAATGAAAAGGATTGAGGCTGGTACGCCGGCACTATAGAGTTGCTAAGCAATTAAGACGTGTTTTAATGCACTAATAGCGCCATTAATCAAAAATTTCCATTCCAATGAATCAGAAGGCTAACCATTATATTTTGAATATGCGTGAGAGTATTTTAAATGCGAAAATAATTCGTGAATATGATTTAAATATGACGAAAGAAAAAAATCCGCGAAATTTTAAGATTTAATAGTACTCAAAGTGAATACTAATAAAAATAACTGAGAGATTAGGTGATATGCATTTAATGTTGGGAAAATATATTCAAATATTTACGAAGAAGCTGACTTAGGCTTCATATCCTTATATTAGCGTTTCTTGAAAGACAAAATAAAAATAAAGTTATTATTTCAAGAGTGGTCAAGATATCAAAATGTGATATGTGACATTTTAGTAAAGCTGTTTAAATGATTCAAAGAATAAATTTGTTTTTTATTTGCTGTTATTGACTATGAATCTCAGATCCTATCAGAAAAAGGCGATAAATAAGCTTCAGGTATTTTTTCCGGAGGAAGTAGTTTAAACTGAGTGATACTGTTCATCGAAAACGAATTGTTATTAACCTTGCTAAAAAGTGATTTCGCGGATTTGCATATGTCACCAACAAACGCTTCAATGCAGGCATGTACGAACGCAGTATAGAAAGTTGCATGGTAGAATTCAGCATTAGTTTCGCCAAACAAATTACGTTATATACTTAAAAAAGGAAAATTTTGTTTTTGAAAAAGCTCACTATGACTCAGAAATACGATATCCACAGGTTAAGATGACATCTTACCAGATTTCACTGGGAATATTAAGTAAGTATTCCTGATTTATCATCATATAGCGTCTAAACCTTGATAAAAACAGGAGGTAACAATGACGAACGAGGTTGCTTCTGATATTATAACCGTCATCCACTGCTTGGACCGTGACTTCGTGGTAAGTCTCAATCAGGAGCAAATTTAAAGATTAACTTTTACAAACCATAAGATAATTTATTCGTAAACTACCATGGTTTTGACTCATGGAGTCGAGGACACCAGAAGATCACTCATGAGTCGAAACCATGGTAGTTTATAATTAAAATTTCCTGTGGTTGATAGAAGTGAATCTCTTAATTTGTTCCAGATTTTTACCATGGATCCTCCTCCTTCCTACATGGTTTATAATCTTAATCTAACTTTGGGGATTTAAAAGTTTCTATTTGAATACCCTTACCATTTTCTATTCCCTATAAACAATTATTGCTGTAAACTAAAGGGAGTAAAAATGGTAGCCATGGGGACTTGAAAGTAAATTATATTAAATTATGTTATTTTAAGTTTTCCGATTTTTTCCCCCGCGTTTTCAAGCTATTTAAAGTTATTATTAAAAATGTCCAAGATCAGTAGAATTAGTCCTAGTTGATATATATATATAATATATATATATATATATATATATATATATATACCTCAATATATATATATATCCACCTCAAAATATATATATCCACCTCAATATCTTTGTCTAAAAACTGACGACCACTTTATAAAAAATACTTCAACGCGATCCTCGGAATTTGGCAATCTTTCACTCTAGCAGGTAGACAATCCATTAGGAGTTGAGGCATCAATTCGCCATGCCGGAAGAAATTTACCCGGCAATAATGACATCAAACACAACAGTACCTGCCGTTCTCATTTCCGGTAGCGACAATTGATTGACGCGCAGCGCCACAATGGCGTACGACGGCGGGAATCGAAAGGAATGCCGCATGGATGTCATTTTTAATTTCCGTTCCGCTCACAGATATCGCAAAAAGTGACATTTTGTAGCAATCCATCTCGGTGATATGTCTCTCGATACTTCCTTGCGTTGCGCGAGAAAGTTACTATTCGCTCGGCACATTTAACCCTTTTGTCTTCCGCATTCAACAGATCGGTGGCCGATCTTGCTTGCCATTTCGGAAATTCTATTACTCAACATTCTCTAGAGTTGTAAGGATCGTTCAAAGAGTTAAAAAAGTATCAATTTACAGCCATTCTACACTGAAAGAAATCTGAGTTACCGGTAATTTTACATTACATACATACACAAGTCTTATTGAACGACATTGGGACTATTAGGAAACTTGTTGGACTGGTAACTACCAATCTAAATGAAAAGTAATGCAATTATCAAGAGCCATCTAAATACCCTTTTCAAATCTTAAGTAGATTTGGGTACCTTATTGTCTTTTGGGGCATATAAGGATCAATATAAGTATATTTATTGGTACTTTTAACATTTTACATTGTTCCTATATTAAACTTTTTGCCAAAATTTCTTTGTATTGCCTTACATTCTCCCATATTTAATTTATTACTCTCTGTTTCGTAAAAGATTGCTCAAAGTAGCAGTGATAACTGCTACAAGGAAAGAGGTACAATGGATGTAATAAAATTAAATTTTACTCATTAGATTCTTGTGAATTTAAGCACAAACATTAACGCACATAAGCTTCACATAGAGAGGAAAACATCAGGAATTTGTGATACGTATAAAAAGTAAGATATAAATTCACATGAGATATGATGTAATAAACGCAAATGGGATTTATAATAATTAATATTTTTAAATGAAGAAGGATGACAATTAGGAAATAGCAGATGAGTAGAAAGTTGAAAAGGGGAATAGAAACTAATACGGAAAAGATAATAGGATATGGGATGATACATGCTGTAAGAATAAAATGTTTGTGAGAAGGTGTTACAGAAGAAATATCCAATGGAATAAAGGAAGAATAGATCCAGGGGGTAGAAAATAGAAGACAACAGCAAGGAGGAGGACAACACCAGATGCGCTCAGTGAAAGAATTCAATGAGGTATGGACCGCTCCTATTGGAAGGCTTGCCTAAAAATGCGGATGTGGCAGCAGAAACAGAGCTTGCAGTGGTTGCATACATATATAGTAAAAGTACACACTCCACGTACTAAGTAAAACAGTCCCATATGAGTGACTGAGAGGGAAAAAATATGAAAAAAACTTCGCGAATTCGTCAGGGGTTTCTCGTTTGAGTACAGCAGTTCAGAGTAACTCGAAGGCACTCTGAGAGGTCCATCAGGGCTTTAAAAACGGCATCGTAGGCTCGTGCAGACATAGAAGAGACCATCGCCTATGATTGAGGATAATTGGTTGCCAGGCGACGGAGGAAGACGAAAACAGCCGCTTTCGGAGTGACCATTAGCGGAAAAGGTCATGGACGGGTGTGCCCGAGGAGTGGCCGGCGATGACTCACGAAGAAAAAAAGAGCATCGCGATATGCGCAACATTAAATTGACTTACGACACGTGTTCAACGAATATATGCCAAGTTGAGAATGGAGTTTCCGCAAAATGTGAACAAAGTCGGTTCAGCAGATTAGACACAGGATGGCTGAGGATATTATAAAACCGAGGCTCGAAACCGGGACTTCCACTTGCTGGGAGAACCAACTGAGAAATCCGCTAATTATTCAGAAGTGCTGTTTTCGGGAAACTTTATACCTTATGTAATTAGTTGCAAAATAGGGCAAGTATTGCTTTAAATATAATTCAATGGTCGAAAGGTTTTGCCCTAGAATTAAAAAAAACAGTCAACCCAGAATTTTTTTCTTAAAATTTGTTTTTCACAAATTTTATACATACAAACGTCAACAGGAAAATGTAAGAAATCAAGGTCACCAATATACTTCAATTACTTTAAAAAATATTAATTTCCATCGTGGTTATTATTTAAATTATCCTTGCAGTTCTTTTTAGAAATGTTTTAAAAATATTATAATATTATTAAACTGTTAGAAAACGGGGTCACAAATAAACCACTATATAAATATAAATTACAATTATGTTATTATTTATAAAATTAAAATATCAATTATAGATTAAATTATAATAGCAATTGTTAATTAACATATTTAAAAATATTATTTTATTTTTAAAAAGGTTTTTAAAATTAATAAATAAATTTTAAACGAAAATATTGATGGTTATTATTAAAAGTAGATTTCTCATATTGATATCTCCAAATCTTCCGCTATCAGCTCTCTCGAATTTTTCCATAAAAGCGGGACAGAATCAAGAATCAACCGGGAAGAGTTTTCAGTACCGCGACAATCTCAAAACTGGACATTTTAATTGGGTTATCCATCCGTAATGCGGCCCACATACACCTTCTTTCATAATCCCCTTCACTTTTACATCCGCCGGATATTCTAAATAATCTCTGCCGGAGGATAGGAAGTTGTCCTTTTAAAAAAAGGGATGTTTCCACGCGGCCCGAAATAGCAGAGGATCGGTCACTTCGGGGAACCTCTTTCGCGTGCCTTCACAGTGATGCGCTTCCCCCCGAGTTCACGACCCGTCGACGCAATTATGTCCCATGATGCATTGCTCTGAGAGGAAGCGGACACAACCTAGTTTTGAGTCATGCCTCCCACGAATTCACTCACTCCGCTTGAGGAGGACGTGTGTGGAATTGCCTCTTCCTAGATCAATACTTTACTGAAATATGGGTGAATCTTTTCCGCTTGATATTCCAAGTTCCGCTTATCGTAACTTCCTTATTATTGTACTGTAGGTATTACATTTCGCTTTATTGCAAGCATCAAATTTCATTGGAAAATGTAACTATTATAGTAGTTTAAGTAGCTGAGAATATTACGTTCTTTGCATTTGCATCTACATCTACATTAATACCCTACGAGTCGCCTTTCTGCGTGTGGCAGGGGGTGTAAACACCAGTTGAATATAAACTACTTCCTTATTCGGTTATTTTCGCGTATTGTTCGCGGAAAGAATGAATTTTTAAAGCGATTCGTCCTAGCATCTATTTCTCTTAACTTACGGTCATTATCGGATCGACCGACGTAGCAGGGGGGTTGCATGATACCGATTGTATCTTCCGAAAATGTAGTTTCCCTGAATTTATTAAGCAATCGCAGCCTAGCTTTTTATCTCCTGCCTTTCAAGGATCGGCGTGTGAGAGCATATTTGTAACGCTTGCTTTTTTATCGCAGCATTTCTTAACAAAACGACAGACTCCTTTGTAGGTTGTTTCAATTTCCGAATATAATTATCGAAAATTAGATGGATTTACTCTACGAATTCAAACGCAAAGCTATAAAAGATTTGATACTTGAAATACATAATTTGAAAACTGAGGGTTCTGAAGTTTAATTTTATTTCGACGTGGGTATTATTTTTTTCTGCTAGTTAATATTCTTTACGATTGACCAAAACTTATATCTATAAATTTAATTTTTCAAAGAAATTATGGCATAATTATACATAATCATCAACAGCAAAGAATTTCAACTGATGCAGTGCATAAGAATACGTTTTTTTCACACAGGAAAAATGCATTCTCCAAGGATCAAAACTTTCTAAAACTAATATAATCACACTTGAAGTAACTACAATTATTGCTTTCTATCAGTGCAGCATAACTGTCCCATTAAAATCAAAATGTTTCCAAATCTTGCGAAAATTTAGGGCAAATTCTAAACTATCAGTGAAGTGAGCAGGTGGTTTGAAAGGCGATGAATTTTAGATAAAAAAACACAATCTAAGTTCAACTGAAAATAACATACTTCGAGCAAACCTAAAAAACTGCACACTGTTAGAAATTAAAACAAAAATTACTTCTTATAACATTGAATTCCCATAGCAATTCTGCCTAACCATATTTTAACGCCATTCTGAATATCGTTATTGCTGCATAAGAATGCAAACCATTTTGGGCATCGCATCAGAATCATATCGTATTGAAAAAGAGCGGAAATTTCTCTTACGCCCTCCACGGAAGAAAAGAACTCAACTTCCATCGGCAGCCAACAAGTGATTGTAGGGAAAGTAGAATGTCGCAACAAAGGAAACAGAAATCTTCGCGGGGACCGTTTCCAGGACAACGGAGGGCGGATATTGTAATGCGAATTACTCATTAAAATGAAATGCAATTCGAATGTTGATTTCCGCCCTCGAGCAAGATGGCGACGACGGCGGAAATGACGATATGACCTTCTTTAACTTCTTGACCTCTTTCGACGGAGCACTCGGAATAAAATACGGGAATCGAATATTTATAAGTATAACGACATCACAATATATCAACGACTGCAATAGAATTAATAAAAGAAATCCTATTGAGAGGGGAAACAGATTCTTACCCGCAAAACATTCACTCGAGCATAAACAATTATTCTGGCCCTCTGTGTATCTCTGGCCCAATATCAAGTGATATGAGAAAAATATTCTCAGTTTATATTAAACAAATAAAGAAATTATATTCTAATTATAAAAATGGTATCAAAATTTAGAAGCGTCGTTGAATTTAAGTCGAATTTCAAAGACAACGGCACAACCGCATTAAAATTGTGGAAGTTACTAAGTGTTTAATTATGATGGTTTATACTGCATTCCACGAAGTGAGGATAGAACATATTGATTATATGAACTTACAAATAGCAAAAATATTTGAACGGGATTTTGTCTTCAAACCCTATTAGGCAGATATTTTGTAAATCTCCATAAAATTCTGAATGAAAGAGGTAATCTATTTATGTAAAAAGCATTAGGTCAGGTTGGAATTCAATCAGATCGTGGATTTTTATCAGCAAAGTAAGTTTTTACTCTAACTGTAACTATTTAAGTACCAACATCAACTTATCGAAGTTGCAATTTTAGAAATATAATCTTCAGTTATAATCGATAATTTTGAATTGTTGAATAGGGTTTTGGAATTTAAATGATAAAATGCACATGAAAATAAAATAAGGGATTCTATAAAGCTTTCAAATTCTTGGGATAGAGTTCTGCGAGCGAAAAACATTTTAAAAAGAAAACTTAAGAATAGAACCATTTGGAAATATGGAATGGACATGAGGTTATGGAAAAATACAAATGAAGTACCCAAAGGCTAATTGGGAATCTTCGCCAGGAAATCATAAAATAACCGATTCTATCTTGAAACAAATGATGGAATGAAGTTTTAACATAGAACAGGAAAGTGTGCTACTTAACCCAAGGTTTTACAAGAAGAGAAAAATAGTGACTTGGCTGGGACTCGAACCCAGGTCTCCCACTTTCCGGGCAGGTGTACTTACCTCGGTAGTTTAGTTGGTAAGAACACCTGCCCGGAGACGTGGGTTCGAGTCCCAGCCAAGTCACTATTTTTCTCTTCTTGTACAACCTCTATCTTGAAATATGAATAGGCAAACCTAAGAGACATTTATGTTCAGAATGGCCAAATTGAATACCGCACATAAATTTCAAAACAGGATTCCTGAAGCAATAAACATAAATCAGAGGCTTAAATCAGCTCATTGTTTATTTATATTTAATTGAGACACTTGTTCCGCTTCCTCATGAGCAAAGCATAGTCATAGTTGAACGATAAACAACTTTTTCTTTCTCGTAAACCGGAAATGTAAATTAACATTAACTGACGTCAAATAGTTTAATGAATGACTCAATCCCTGCAAAAGACATTGTAGACCTTACTGCAGTTAGAGGCGTGGTCGCCCAACAATCACTGCTCTCCTAATTGTCGATTAGTTCCCTCTTTACTTACATTGCAAAATATCCAGCGTCAATTATCCTTCGTAATGCTACAATTGTTGCTAACCCTGCTGTCTTAATTGTTCAGAATATATCTTTCGACTGACCATGATTCTTGGCGTCTTCAGAAGTTAAACTTAGTATACAATTTCCTTATTGTTGTACACTTATCTACCGTTTCTACGTAAAATAGTGAAACGATAAAAATCCACTTGAATTTTTGAAGGTAAAGTTTGAATTTTTCAGGGCTAGAGTAGATTTATTTTGAAAAATTCGAATTCAACCTATGAATCGCAATTTTATGTATCAGTAGTGGGAACTTTGGATAAATGCGACCTAGTGTGAGGCTAGTTTCAGAGCACGAGGAAAACTGTATAGGACCCGATCCCCTATGTAGCCATTATTACTGACTACGTCGTGTTTCAGTTTTTTTAGTCAGTAATGATAGAATACATGGGAATGTACTCCTAGGTATTTTTTTCAAAACTGCAAGAATAGCCTCACTTCAGATCATCTCTATACTATATCCCTCTATCTGACGATTGAAATAACGATTTATTGCTCACATTAGCGGGTTTCTACGTCGGTATTCAGCTACCAAACTGGCTACAGAAAAATGGAATGTGGTATAGAGAAACTGGAACGCAGTAAGGTATTAAAATTTAAAGTGTTATGCGCGGGTATTTTCGGTCCAAGAACGAAACTCAAGTAGTGATACCTTGACTCATTGTTGCTAAGAGCTTGTTGCTAAGAACCGGCCCTGGTGATACATGTTGTATGAGAAAGGAAAACTGAATAATTAACAGAGTGAAAAGAAGTAAGCAGAGAGGATTCGCAGTTTCCATTTTTCGCCATCAAATTGGCGAAACAAATGTCTTCGCAGGGATTATTGATGGTCGAATGACGCTGGGTCGAATTGGGTCATCACCAATGGATGAGAAATGGGGAACGTTTGATGTGACGTATTTATCACGGCCCTAATGAGTCAGGGGAACAGGGACACTGTCATTAGGCACGTTTTAACACGAATTAAGACCCCATTCGATGTTGACAAAGTGCCCAATCAATTCCCCAGTTAGGATTCCCGTTGCATAAGCAGATCGGTTTTATTAGATTGCGTGAAAGGGCTTTCGGGAAAGGGCAATTGGGCTTTGCCTGGCCTCAAACCTGCGAATGAGATGGAATATGTTTATGAGATAATAGTATCACAATATAATAATAACTTTATAATAATAATATTGATGAATTTAAAATATTAATACGTATACATTTAAACAAATCTATCGCAATGTTACCCTATCGTGGAACTTCTCATTTATTTATATCATTACGAAAAAGCCAAGAACAATTCCACATTTATATAGATACTCAATGAATTGAACCCTTTATTTATGTATTATATATAACTACAAGTAGGCTGCTAGCCTGGTGGCAGTTTTTTTATACCTACATACATATATACTAGTGATAAGCATAATTAACATAAAATAAATACTTGATAGCATACAATTCCCACAGAATGATTTAGGAGAGTGTTCTGCAATCGGGACGATATTTCATTTCCTATTAAGTGAAACAGCATATTTGATATTAATCGACCAATATCTAGCGAATTGAAATATAAGAGTATTTCATTTGTGAAAACTCTTTGAGATTTGAGAACTGAACGACTTATTTCTTATGGTTTACTCCATAAATGCCCATATCCTAAGAAACCTTCCAAAAGGAAAAAAACCAAAGGTATGTACTATCTCACATATCAAAGGTTAGTGTTATAAAAAAGAAGATTAAGGGTTACTGGAAACTTTTTATTATCTTTTTACACAGAAGATACTTATAATACACAGTATCGTCGCTTGGGCATTATCACGTATGATATATGGTTGTTTTAGTATTATCAGGTTGATAAAAGTAAGTTGCACACATTCCGTAATAACGGAGCTTTCATAACTAATTGTCCAGCCCTGATAGTTAATCAGAGCAATTTCTCCCAGTAATGGGCATTAAAGCTTTAAAATTCATTTTAAGGATATCCCATTACGACGGAAAAATGTGCAACTAATTACATGCCTGAAGTAGACGCTAGACGTGCCTCTAAATTGAAATTTTGCACTTAAATAACGAAGTCTTTTGGTCGAAAGTGTTTTAGTGCCCTAGCGTTGCCCTCAGAGGAATATTAGAAACTAGTGAACCAATTTTACAGCTCATGTCGAGAAAATAATAAACAACTTGTTGATAGGCAATCGGGAAACTTCTACAGTAATATCCTTTCGTTACGTCTTCATCATTAAAGAGTAAATTGCAATTTAATTCACTAAATTAATGGAAAAACTGCGTAGGTCTACTAGCTAGTGTTCCGAAGATAATAAAAAATATTTTTTGTCCTTTTATTTAGTAGGACCCGCTATCGTTATGTTGCGAAGAATTTTCTACGAAGCAAAGTAAAACTCAAACATTACCCTGGCTTTATTGAATAACAATGCAAACAGCAAGGTCAGTAACTGCGAAGAAACTAATTCAAACTATATGAGTAACCATAGTAATGGAAAAAGGGGAATCTTCAGGATTTTAAACCCTTGAAGCATATTATTGTGTGGTTTTTGCCATCCCAAAAGAAACTATTTGCAAAATTTTTCGGCAGATTATATAGAAAACCATCGATGAAAAACAATATTTTGGCTCTATCACTGGAAAACATAAATTTTTCATAACTCTAGCTCAATCTTATGCGGTGAGCACATAAGCAATTATGGCTTGCGTGATACGAAACAATAATTTTTGTTCTTCATTTCTGAATAATTTTGTATTCTCAATGGAAGCAGCAAGATTGACGATACACCGAATGCATAAGCAAAATTCTAATTTATTTTCACAATCTTGGAAGATGATTCATTCCTGCTATTACAGAATAATACTCGATCTCTCAGGCAACGAGATAAATAAACACATGATGATCGAAGGAAAACAAGCGATCAGTATGCAAAGCGGCAGAGACGGGAAAGGAGTCCATTCAGGCCACGAAGCGAACGGCAATTACGAGGTTAAAATGAAGAAGTCAATAATTGGAGACCTCGATGGAAAAAGGCACTCATAAGACAGTAGTCTACCTAAAAAAAATACCTAAACAAACATTCATAATCCTTCAAACTATCTGCACTGGCATAATGTTGAGATAATGTTACCAGTGAGAGAAATTCATAAACTACTTGCAAATCCTTGCATACTATAGGAAGAATAGAGTCAAGGTTCCGGCTATTTGCTAGGAAACTTCCTTAAATAGGGACATTGAAAAAAAATGAATTGATAAACAAACTTTGTCAATTCCACCATCAAACTTTAATGGACGACCAGTTTCAGCTCCAAGCTATCATCAGGTAAAACATTATCGGAAAGCAGTCACTTATGTACCAATAGTTTGGAGGGGAGGGAGAGGAGAGGGGAGGGGTTGAAGAGGTTTACCGAGTGTCTGTGTGACTGCTTTCCGATAGTGTTTTACCTGATGATAGCTTGTGGCTGAAACTGGTCGTCCATTAAAGTGTTATAGTGGAAATTACTAAACTTGTTTATCATTTCTGATGTCTTTCCACGAAGTGCGGCCACAGAACTTAGATTTCATTAGGGACATTGACTTATTTCAATACAATACAACTGGAATAATGTAAGAGAAGAAAACAGTGCAAATTTGTATACAACGCTCCAAATTATTTCTTCCGCATATTTATTGAAGAATAAACTGCACGCAAGTCGGCATAAAGCATCAAAATTATTGTAATTTATAAAAAGACCCATAGAAACACCTATTTTATAAATAAAACATCCTAGAAGAATGCTTACGAAATTTCAGGAGAACTAAAATAGGCCCACAAAGGCTGGTTCAGAATAGCTGAGATCTGTTTGTGAGACGTGAAAGAAACGCAGCTGTTCTAAGCTAAAACTCTTGATCTTCAACATGCTATCATAAATGTGTTATATTCGATGATGATCATTTTGATGGGAGAACTGTTTGATAAGAAAGGTCAACAGCTATTACGGCAAGATCTATTTTAATATTTCTCAAATGTTATCAACAATAATTTCACACCGAAGATAGACGTTTTAAAAATGAGTAATATTAATGTGATACAGGGTTGTAGCATATCCCATTGGTGTTTGGAATCAACTTTCAACGCATGTAAATCAATATAAAAGTGGCAGAAATGTAAGAACGGGCTTAGGAAGAGCGAAGAATTTCCTTCAAATTTGACATGTATTAATACAAGAGTAGCGTCATAATTCTCGAGGCTAACATTATAACTTGTTTTATAATAATAATAATTATTATTATTACTATTTTTTTCTTTTAGTATTAATATTATTATTAGATTTAATAATATTTATACAGCAGGAAAATCATGCAAAGATCTATCAACATAACTTTAATTATCCTTACCATCATAACTATTATGTATTATTTAAGTGTGGATAGTTAATTACATTATAGTAGCTTATTAATCTCAATCTTTAAGGCCTCCATTACTTAAATCGCACCTCCGAAAGCTCTTTATTTCCCGTCTACTCTTCTTCTTCTTTCTTTTCAGGTAAATGACATGCGTAGTCAACCGCCAAGAAATTCACACGACATTATTGGACAACAATTATGCAACTAGTGATATACCTGCTTGTATTTATTTCCATCTGTGTTTTCGCGGTTTTTTTCGCTCCCCTTCTTGTGTGAGGGTTTTCCCGCTTTCTCCGAAAGCCTTCAGCCGAAGAGTTTTTCCCCATATTCCAATTCTTTTATTTTTACCTCTTCTTTTTATTTTCTTTTTATACATATATTTGTATTCTTTTTTCACCTTGTTTGTAATTAATATTAGTTATCCTTAATGGTTAGGAATAAGAGAGGTCCTAATGGGCCTAACCTCGCCAAATAAAGTTATTATTATTATTATTATAATTTGACACCAAAGTGCATTTATTAACTTTGTGCTTTGATAGGGAATTACTGGAGGACATTTTCCATTATTAAGTTAAACTTAAATGACAACCTTAAAATTGAAATTTCTCTCCATAAAACCATATCCATAACACTCCTTACTAAAACTAAAAACTGTTGTACAATAAATGTATAATCCTTGAGACACAGTCACTTTACATAATGAAGACATTCAGAGGCGAAGATGGCATCACAGGTGCCCTTCCTTCTAATCGAATAGCTCTTCCCTCAAAGGCCGGGGACAAAAAACCTTCCTTACACGTATGTGTCTATTTGAGCTCATAAACAGCGAAGGCAAAAAGCGAAGGAGGCTTCCAGACACGCGAGTAAGAGACGAGGAAACACTGATTTTCCTACTTCCGCTATCCTGACAACGAATTCAAGTGTCTCTGCGTATGCATTTGAAGGATTGGCGGCCTACTAACTCATGTGTGGATGAGAAGTTCCGCTAATTAACAAGGCGAAAGTGAGCACAATTGATTTGTACGTCACGAGCAAATTGCATGGTTACCGCAACCAAAGTGACTAAAAGAGTAGAAATAAATACGAAGTTAGAAAATTATCACTCCTTAGAATTTTTAAGCTATGATATGCAAGATGAATTATTACCGATGTTAATAAAACGATATGTGATAACACGAACATAGGAAAGCGACTTTCCGTATTAGTAATATAAGTTTTCCTGATTAAGATCCCTCAACATTCAATATCGAGTAACATTGACGGTCATACAAAAGAATAACACAATTTAAGAAGACAGCAACCAAAACTATTGACTATTACATACTCTGGACATGTCCTTCAAAGACTTCTGCGGCAATGAACCTTATCTGCACAGTATTTGCTTTCTTATCCCAGCGTTTACGATTCTATAGCACCATTCTATCACACTTAAATCACAGAAAGATTTAAATTATATTTCTGATTGCTTTCCAATGAGCTTCCCATGAAAGAATGGCAAGAAATGTTATGAATTTGGAAAAGCTTTCGACCTATTTCATCGTTTAATTTCAAGTTTTAAGCAACGCTTGATTATAAAAATTAGAATCACGAATGTTTTTCCTAAAAATGGTATTAATCTGAATTTCGTATAATAATTAATTCTAATTTAGCTCTTTAAATAAATAAAGTACTGGGAATCAAAACAACAAAGATTTTTAATGCTAATGTGCGAATGTAACTTAAGCTATAGGGCCTAAATGTAGAGCTTCAAGCGAACGGACATCGATGCATTGGGAATCAAAGATCTTTTGATGCTTTGTAAGACGAATTACGAATTTTGCTCATAGCAAAGAACAATATGCATTATATGTGATATGAATGTACTGGTGGTTTTAGTCATTCATCTCTGAGATGAAAATATATAATATATAAGTATAAACATATTCATACAAAAGTAATTACGTTTATAAATCGAGAATAATTCATACCTCGTGGATGCAATTACAATTCCTGTCCATATAAAATCGGGTCTCCCGCTCCAATAACTTTTACACTGATATCCACACAAATCAAGCGAGAAACCCAACCACCGTACGCAGCAAAAATATATATTTCCGCCTCGATTCCACGAACATGATCAGCTGAAGGAAGTCATCTGAAAAAACGGATGGCTGAGCGTATCAGCGGAGGTGAACTGATTAAGTTGCGATTTCTTTTTAGGAAAACGGAGACATATTTCTAAGGAGCGATTTTAACTGACACGGTTCTCTTGACAACTCAAGTGCGTCGGGGAAATCTCGAAAAGATCTTCGGAAGCCGATTTTCTTTCTGCCGAAGCGAATTAACGTTCCATAGCATTTTGTCCAAATTACCCAAAAATTAGTGTTTCCATGAGTTACGCAACATATGTTCGGTGATTTTCAATTCAAAAATATGTGGTTAAGTGAGGTTCGTCGTATAGACCATTACTCCATGGTAATTGGACCATGTGGTTGAAAGATAAACAGCTATTACTTAACTGGAGTTACAGGCTAATTCTTCGAAAAAAATGTCAATTCCCGCTCCCAGCTCAAGCCAACCTTCAAGGAGGTTCATAACTTCACTTAATAGATTTCAACTAAGAATCAGTTGTTCTAATATGAATTTTGTATAGCTTCAGATTCATCGGAGATTTCAATTTTCAATGGATTTGTCATTCGGTTATTGATTGTTCGAATAATTCGTTTATAAGGAATTTGAATGCTACCTAAAAGAAATCTCTCCCGAAAAACCCTTTACTTTGTTAATGAATTGATAAATGTAAAAATAAGGCATGAAAATAAATAATTAATTTTTCCGGAAAAATGTCTACATTTGATGATTGAAGAGGAAAATGCTATTTTTGATACTTCCGTGAAGAATTGCGAAAGAACCAGTAGACAGAGCGGGAAAAGCTACTGAACTGTGAGTGAAATCCTATTAGCTAATACTCTCACACGGAAGAATTCATCGTCACCACATTGAGCCAACTTATCTCGTGTCGAATCTCTTCCTTATCACACATAACAACTGAAACATAATTTAATTTTCGGATAATTTCTTCAACAATTTGATCCACCGCTTTTTTGATTAATTTCCCCAGGAATTTTCCTCTATTTTACAGATTTAATTCGATTGATTTGAAAAAATGTGGGAGCATTGTAGGTTGTAAGATTTTCCAAATTTAGACGTTTTATGTAAATATATTTAATATTTCAATAAGTTGGCATATTTAGCCAGTTTTTATGTGAATTGTCATAAATATACATAAACGAAGTTGTAGAATAACCAAGTGTTTTTAAACGGATTAATAATCGCTAATATTTTCGAAAAGTAAGCATCAAATTTCATATTCTTGTAAACCTCCAAAAAATTTACAACAAGAAAATATTTTGATCTTTTACGTTCGAAATTAACAAAATGGCTGGGTAAGATATGAATGAATGACGAAGACCAATAAAAACTAAATCTATTATCTTGACAAAAGGTTGCGGTAGTCAAAGAATACTTTTACGTGACTGCATTTAAGATATAAACTTTCATTAAGAATATTTTCTCAAATCAAAACAAGAAAATAGTAAGAACCCACTACACCAAAACCATTGCATACGATAAGACAAAGCCGGAGAGGATATTAATTCAAATCTCACGCCCAAAAATAAACACTTCCTGAATTCACAATCGCCGTAATGTAATCGGCGAAAGGAGGAATTTTAATCTCTCAGATTGTTTCAACACTTGCAACACGTAAAGTGCAATGTACTCGGAGAATCTGGACCGGAAGTGGGTCGAGATTTGAATTTGTTGACCCTCTGCTCTCTCATGCATTTATTTATCGCGGTTTTGCGTAATCTGAGGATATATTGGACCTTCATTTTTCATCTCCACTTCCTGCGATGCCCTACATTATCCACCTAAAATATGGAACATGTTTTCAAGACAAATCATTTAAGACACGCAAATGCTATGGTTTACTTATATGAGATAAAATTAAAACCTTGTCGAAGACAACTTGCTAAATCTAAGAGTCAGAACCGTCATTGTAAACCTGATGGCCTTCCCGCTAAAATAATCGTGGGTCTATCAGTTCGCCCTCCTAATTGGAGTAAATAATTTGTACGATGGGAAAACCTTCCAGAATTCTAGCTCTTCCTACAAGGCTAATTCATATTTAGGGCAGGCGTTTTCTTCCATTTATCGTCTATTCGGTGAGAAAAATGTAGTACACAAGGAAATTTAGTAGAAAAGAGACAGAATTACAAAACTTAGGTAAATTTAGCGGGTGAAAAAGATCTAGGGGAAACCTAGCAAAATCCAACGTTGCTCAGTCAGATAGGCGGATGTTTTAAATAGCTCACTGGCCCACTTGGTTTGGTTTGCTGTCTTATTATCAACTAGCTGAGGAGCTTGTTGAATCTCAACGAGGGTTGGGTTGGGTTGGTGGGGAGGATTTCTAGATTTTTGCTAGAAATCCCCCCCCCAACTCAACCCAACGGTAACGTTGCCGGGTGTCAACGGGTAATTTCTAGCAAAATCACGAAAAATCTCAATTTTTATCATAAAACATCGATTAAAAGACGCTTGTATATCTCTTTGGACAAGTGAGACGACGAAGATAATAAATTGTTGCTCATTTGAATTGTTTATAACTTTTGAAATCGTATTCCACGAGGTCAGTTTTTTTATGGTCCCCCATGATGGGAGGGTCGGGCGCTCCTGAGCTGCGAAGGCGAGCTAAGGGTCCGGAGGATTAGGACGGAGACCCTCCAAATTTCTACCTGAAAAAAGTAATGGTGAAACCCCCAGATATCTACCATTAAACGCTATTATTAGTCTGATAATTTTAGACAAGTTTAGTATAAATTACCAAATCCAAAATATAATTGATAAACGACACACGATAAAAGGAAATAAAACAAAATGTCTCTCTTTACTTGAGTTCACGTTATCGTTATGACTTCGGCTGCATATCCCAAGAATCTGCAACGAAGCAGTTAAACAAATCAGCTGCATGAAGTACAGTCCTGGCCAAAATTAACGCTCCACCTCCATAGCGATCCCAACGACCGGTGCTGCGTTAATTTTGGCCAGGAGTGTACATTTACGGTAGGTAGACCATGAAAGTAAGAGAGTGGTTCTGCTATGCTTCAGTAAGGCCTAGAATAGATTGTAGAGGCATATTCATGAGTTACTGAGGGTTAGCCTAAGTTAAGGAGACATTGAAATCTTATTGGTATAATTCGATGTAAATGCTGAATTAAAAAAAACAGTAAGATTTGCAAATACGCTCACAGAGGAAATTTGACAGGCTTTGAGAGAAAGTATGTTTATTGCTAATAATTGATTGATCGATCAATTCAGGGAGAGCTTGGTTGGGGATGAAGCGTTGTGTACCCAATGTCATTATAGTTACTTCGGCCAGTATCATTACGAAACTAATAATGAGCTACAAATTAAAGACAGCTACAACTAGAAATACGTTCCATTGAAAGATGCGCGATAAAGCGAAAAAAAATGCGTTTATGGCTCGGATTTTTTAAGCCGCATACCGATGGGCAGATTGCACGAGATGGATCTTGTCGTAGATGCTGATTTCATTTACTTTTTCAGAATTTTCTCTCTTTGAAAAATAGCGGAGAAGAGAAAATATTGGATGGGTTCCTTTGTGAGATAAACTTTAGAGGAGCAGCTGCTGCGTGACTGAGATGCGCTGTTCTATCTTCAGATGCCCGAGATAAGTGAAGCGAAGAAATCTCACCAAAGGATTTCTCTTCCGCCTTTTACAGATCATAAGGAGAGATTGTGCGGGGAAATACAGCGCTAAATTCCTAAAGGATGAACTATAAAGGGAGATGCGGTTGCCATAGCACAACTACCCGGCAACTGGAAGTCTATGGAGATTCAGAAAATACAGAACCTTAGCAGCAGATACATATGTTAGAGACTACAAACTATTTTGAACAGTAAATATCAACTTTTAAGGTTTCTTAAGAATATTTTAGCAGTTGGTAAAGACTACAAACTATTTAGAAAAGTAAAAATTCACTGCTAATGTTACTTTAAAATATTTTAGCAATAACTAGAGGTGTTTGTTTTCCACAATAAGCGGTAAAGCCAACAAATAATGCGAATTTTGGCTGATTTAGCGAAATAACGCTAATTTCGACAGTTTTAATAAGCAGCATGGATTTAGGTGATTTTCGCTCCATTCATCATTTGTAAGAGAGGGAAATGTAAGTTTGGTATGATTTAAATAAATGTACAACATATAATTGTATTATTTTCGTATTTTTTGTCGTATTTTTGATCACTCATGACGTCTTTGCTTACGCGGATTCAGCTTTGATCTTTTGCAATAAATTCATAAAACTTTCTTTCCATTATGGATTATCACATTATCTCGCCTAATTCCACGAAGAAATATGTTTTGTTTTTCCTAACATCTGTCGTGTCAATATGTTTTCAATGAATATATCATGTTTTATCGATCTGCAGCTGTGATAGGATTTTCCTTAAGTGTAAACACCGCAGTTTTAAATACATTTAATTTAATATTTTGTATAATTTACAGTTATTAATATTTTCAATGGTTTTAAAGTTTATGCTAAAATGTGCCTAATATTATTCCTTTGCTTAAATGAGACTCTGTGAAAATTAGTAACACCAAATTTAGAAAACATAATAAAAACACAAAACCCCACAATTTGGTTTTCAAATCAGCAAATTTCAGAAAAAATAAAAACATTTTCAAACACATCTAGCAATAACTGTTAAAGGATACAAACCATTAGGAACAGGAAGGATTAACTGCGAAAGTTTCTTTAACATATTTTAACAGTTGTTAAAAATTATAAACTATTTATAAAAGTAAAAATTTACTGCTAATGTTATTTTAAAATATTTTAGCAATAATTGTTCAAGGATACAAACCATTAGGAACAGTAAAAATTAACTGCTAAAGTTTCTTTAACATATTTAACAGTTGTTAAAAATTAAAAACTATTTAGAAAAGTAAAAATCAACTAATAATGTTTCCTTAAATATTTTAGAAATAATTATCGGTAGTTCCGTGTAAATTTTTCGCTCCACCCTTCTCAGAGAGTGTATTTCTGCATTTATGAATATTTTTTCCTTAAGTATATGCTATGATTTTTAAATCCAGTTCCCTTTTTATTTTTCCCAAGTTATCTCTCATAAATTGATAACTGTATTAATGATAAAGATATATTAAATGGAAAGGAAGACTTTTAGCCTAAATCTCGCCCAAGTATACACGATTTCTAAGTACTAATTATTTGTATATGATACTTTTGTAGAACACACATTGTAGATACTTCACTGAAATTTAACTTTACCGCAGGGGAAAGGTTAGGATTTTAATGAGATCAGTAAGATTGAACTGACCATTATGAATTAATATTAATTGTGTATTAACGGATTCTCGATATTTAATTAGGCCTAAATTAACCTTACTTATTAAACTGTGCTTATTCACCTTATACGTATGCTCTATCTAGGCTTGTTCTTTAGTTTGCCTCTGAATATAGACATTCCAGATCGCGATAGAATGAATTCCAAGAAACATACTATAAAATAAGATTCATAGGAAGAATATCTAATATCTGCATGTGGGAAAATCATGACGTTTTATTCCACCATACATTCCAAATATTAGGTAATTTTATCGTTCACTAGTTTGTAAGCTTTGCCTTCACATCCACTGCACATGACCTTAATTCGCCCAGCGTACAATCTGAAAGATGCTCATAGAACTGAGATAAAGAAGGTAGACTTAGCGATAGCGAGGCTACAACGACTACAAAGATCTTCACCAAACTGTCTCACTTTGTTCCTTTTTCCAACACTTGAATTACACTCCGGAGACTGAATTTGAGATGAGGAATACATTAACTGCAGCCTCCTTGCATGGTAATGAGTTTCCAAGGGCGCTGCGCGAGATGCTCATCTATTACGTTCATTTTCATGAAAGTGGCATTGTCTCCACTTCAATTATAATTGATAATACTTTATTTCGACTTTTTTTTCGTTCATATAACATAGAAATGTTATAACTTAAACTAACGGAAGAAATATCGAGGATTACAGCAGAATATCTCTTTACGGAAAAAATTACTCAAAAATTGCGTGAATTCTAAATACAAATCGGACTTAACAGAAGCCTTGTACAAGCCTGGGTCGGTGGGGCAGTGCTGAATTTTATATAAGTAAAATAAAATATACGTTTTATCGAATACATTCATTTATTTGAAAAAGTATCAACTATACACCAGCGGCGGGTATTCCCATTATGCCTACATAGAGGACATTTATTATCTGAAAATTGAATGATTATATTGCCAATCATATTAAATTAACTTAAAATGTAGAACAATTCAGCCTAACCAACAATAACTAAATGATAAATTAAACCTTCATAAAGTTGGGATTTGAAATATCCTTTAATAATCACTAACTATAGAAAGTTGAAATGAAGACCAAGGAAGTATTGTAATTATTGTTTCGATTAATGGAGCATTTGTAAGCAACAATCGGAGGAACGATTGTTAAAATGTTGACCGCAAAAGTGAATAAGGCAACAATTAAGAGATCGAGCTATCGTTGTCAGGGCGACCAGACCTATGAAGTAAGATCTCAGTACTTTTAACCTCTTCTTTCAATGATTTTCCTATTTTTTTAACTAATCCCATTTATGATCCAACACGCCATTTTAACTCCAATATGTGATATTCTATCGGCCGACCTCTAGCGGAGAACTGGGGAACTGTGTTCACTCTTCCTTTCATTGTTTATAATTCAATAAGCAAGCTTAGAAGTAATTTACCTTTTCCATTACATAACCTTCCAGATTTTTGGGATGATAACATTTACCTATAATTACTATGCAGCTGAGGAATTACTGTGGTTTACTTATGCGAGTATAACATGTTGGATGATCCTGAAATTACTGTAATAAATAGTATGTTTTTCCATTTGATCAATGTGTTTTAATGTAATTGGCCATCTTGGCTGTTTTTTAATAATAATAAATAAATGAATAAAAGTATTTGACGGATTATGATATTAAATAAACGACGAAAAATAAGTACGATGTAGACATCTTAAGCCATAATATGGTAGCAGATGGTACCGAAAAAATTTAAGTGTAAAGACTTTCGATGAATAGAACTAACGTAATTTTCTACGTATCTATCCCGAGAATTTTCATTCATGGCATTTTCGTGCATTATCGCCGATTTATCGAGTGTGTAGAAAAGAAGAGTGGGCGAGGGAACAGGTATTTGAGAGAGGATCGGTGGAAGTGGGTGGATAGCGAAAGCCATGACCTGGAGAAACCAGTTTCGCCTTTTCCACGGTTTCATTAGTGAGCTATGCCCGCTTTCCTACTCCGTGCGAAAAAAGACCATGATACGGGGAAATTGGTTGCGATTAAGCGGAATCGAAATAAAAAGAGTCATCTGTGAGGGTTCCCTCAAACTATAACTGCTTTTCATAAAAACATTTCCCCAAGAGACTGCAAAACAGGCATTGCTTACTCATCAACGGATAGAGAGTATGGTTCACGTAAAAGTTTGCATGTATTCGAAAACTAAGAGGGTTTTGTTTTTCGCTTCCATGAATTTTATAGAAATCTATACTGCACACCAAAACATAGAGTAACATGTTATAAAATGCGTCAACTCTTGAAATAATCCTTGCATTTTTAGTAGATAAAATTACACAAGCCAAAGATTACAGATATTAGGTTGATATCATTAAACATTTGGGATTAAAGAAGAAAATTCCATCCTTGTAAATTAATTTGGGTAATTTTAATTAAATATTTCATTTCATTTTTTAGGGATTATTATCAACTTCCCTACCAGATGAAACATGCCTATTACAAGTAATAATGCTGATTTAAATAACTCTTAAGTTCATAGCTAATATTGGTTTTCATGAAATTCAACGAGTAATGGAAATTCGTAAGCAACAAGCATTTCAAATAAAAACATTTTCAGTCAAATATAAGATTCCTCTGATAGGAACGATGGTTCACTAGAAGTGATAATAATTCATAAACACTACGTATATATCAGCTGTTTCTATCACATATCTTTCAACATTGAACATTTATATTGTGAGAAAGGACTTCATTGACTAAAATACGCCCAACAATGAAAACGAATTTATACGTCAAAAAGTTGTAGTGAAGTACATTATCTATAACTTCTGTACATAATTGTATATACCTACATTGCGTTTTGACAGAGATATGTATGAAAAACCACCATTTCTGGATAAACAACTTCCGGTTAACCACTATTCAACAATAACTCCCTAAACAATCAGTGTTACGAAGAAATGTTTCATACAAAAGTTGTAATAAAATACATTATCTATAACTTTTGTATTTAATTGTATATACCTACATTGCATTTTGACAGAGATATTAACGAAACAAAATCTTTTCCGGATAAACCGGAACTTCCGGTTAAGCTATGTTCATCAAAAACTAATCAACTCTTGGCGTTGTTAGGAAAATACTAAATATGAAGTTTGGAAATGATCGGATAATTAATTTTTAAGATAGAGCGCACACAAAAATTTTTACCACAGACAGACAGACAGACAGACACATAGACATGTTCGGGAAAATAGCGAAAACGAGCTCTATGGGCCCCAAAACATCTATTTCCGTCGAAATCTGGAGGTCGAACTTTTTTGCGAATACAACACTTTCTCTATACTACGTATAGGGAGAAAGTAAAAATAATGGATAAGCGAATATCATAACTGAAAATCTTTCTACAACATTATTGCGAAATATTGCAATCTTTTCCTACAAGTGATAATGTTATAAATTAGGTCAGATGGGGATTTGAGTTATGCATACAAGACTGCGTTGAAAGGCGGAAACTCGTTAGAATATCCGTAACTTGATTATTCGAAAAATGAGATTAGGGTTCCTATCTTAGGTTTCCACTTATCGCGAGGAAATAAAAGCGAAAGAAAAAGGTCGACAACCTCCGGCACGCGTGCGGAAACACGGCAGCTGCGTGCGGCACCTGGACACGCCAATGTCAGAATTGATCCGAAGGGGTGCACCGCAATTGTGAGGAACACCTTTCCATGTCGAGAGGAATTTGTCTCGCAATTACCTGTCGAGATAAGCACCGCTATGCTTCACTCCACAATGGCGGTCTTCAATCCTTTCGAATCAAATATTCATTTAAAGCTGATCTTCAAGAGTAGCACCCTACATAATCAGAATGAGTGGGGCTACGAAACTGAATATTGGAAAATAAATTATTCATCAGAAATCATTTTAATTTGCTATATTTGATAGACTAAAACTACATAACTATAGACATCGCAGCATAAAAGTTTGGCATATAATTAGATTGAGAAATTCTGCAGATCATAAGCTACCTTTCAGTTTCTTAATAGTTCTAGATTTGACTCAGGTTATTTCAGATGGCTTTCGCAAGAATTGCTCAAAATTTTACGTATTTTCATCGCAGTTTTGGGTCCATTTCGTCGCTAACTTACACTAAAATAATCATTGTATCTTTATCGAATCACGCCTGAATATGCCATCCGCGAATGTTGTAGCCTTGACAACCACTGTTTTGTTTTTGATTAGAATAATCATTTTACCTTTTCTAAATCGCGCCAAATTTTGCTGCTAACAAATACCGTAGGCATGACAACCAATGTCTATGATGAAGCAAAGTTGATACTTTCTATAAGTTTTGGCTAGATAACTTGGGAGTAGGGAGAAATATTGCAAAAACTGTTTGTACGAAGTGCTTGTGTCATTTCTCATATGGGCTTCTACCGGGAATCGAACCCGGGAACCCTTTCTGTCAAAAAGGGCCCACTTGGCTATCCGGAAGTCCTACTTCTGAAAAGAGACCCATGAGAAATCATAGGCCATGATTTGATGGTAGTAAATATTTTATTATACCTTCTGTCAGCCAGTATTCTGTGAATTAAATTCAATTGCAAAGAAATACAGAAGAGGTTTTATCATGTATTCCAATCTGAATGATTCTTAAAAATAATTCTGAATTCTTTCATCAACCGCATCCGAATATTCTTTGCTCTAGTGCAGAGAAACCGGTAACTGAAAAGAAAAGTGATTCTTTTTTCCCGCAAATTCATCTGTCTGCAAAATGGCAGTTCCGTGTTAGCTACAAATCACTCAGAGATAAGCACGAATTAATTTCGATTAAACAGTAACACTAAAAGAGTTTTAATCACCGTTTAAACTGTTGACATTTCAGAATTCCCACCAACGGGTGAGTTATACATAAGAAAAGTCGAATTAGTTGCGTTAATTAGTAAATCGTATTCTTATCAACACGAGGATCTGAGTTCACGAATTTGGAGCTAGCACGCGGGAAGAAATTTGACGTCGGCACGCAAAGGGAACGGTTTGTTGGTCCTCTCTAATGGGCCACCGTTTTCTAAAATTATTTTCGCCATCGTCTAAGGATTTCCTAACGTCCTCTTCTCACGAAACCTAAAAAATCTGACGAAAATTAAAATATGCCGACATATTCCCCATGCCTACTGTGACATCATTCGTTTTGTACTTCTGATTCTCGTGGTTTCGTCACTTAGCAAAAACTATTAAATTAGGGGAACTTCGGTACAAACGATATACGGGAGAAGAATAAAAATAGCAAATTTACGGTTACGGGCTTAGAGGTTTTGTCTATGTCTATGTAAGAACCCTGCAAGCCGTCTTTTGGGCGTGTGGCAGGGGGTAAGTTTTCCCTGACCATTTAGGCATTCACTGGTAATATGCAAACCCACTGCTGATCTGATAATGGACGTAAATTGAGATGAATAATTCCAATAACAAGCCGTTTCCATTATTAATTCTCTACGATACGCGATTAAAGAATTTCAAAAAATTGTTCAAACGACTGTTGTTTACACCCCTTGCCATACACCTTAAGGCGGCTTGTAGAGTATTAATGTAGATGTGGGCATATATCATTTGATGGATAACTGCTTGATACTCGGTGCATCAGGTGATGTGTTTGGGGCCCCATATACATTCAAAGTGGTATTAACTCAAACATTAGAAAAAAATGTACAACTCTACAAAAAAATCTTTTTGTGTAATTGTTTTTTTAGTGGAATTGTTTTTTTGTAATGTTTGAGTAAGTAAATATGAATTTCCACCACAAAACGCCTGAGAATATCTATTTGATACAAAGTGGTATATTGCAGTAATTAAATCTCATTTCCAAATCTTCCAGTCCTGTTAAATTCCTGTTAATCTCTCTCACACATTAATAAAATTATAGGCAGAGATATTCTAATTATTTCCGTGTGATTTAATGCCGAAATATTTCAGAGGGTACTGAAGATATGAGAGGAATGCCAAAATAAATACGAGCAGAATGACAACATTATGGTGTTCGAATACTTCAGCGCACTAACTACATGTTAGGAAAATTACGATATGATATTATGACACGCCTTTAGCTACAAGTTTGAGCAATGTTTCCTCTTTGCATTTCCGTTGCGTTCAATCAAAACAATTTACGTTTGTCGATATTCTGTTCCCCCCACGAGAAATCTTCCCTTGCTGAATTGAATACGGAAATAACACATTGAAAATATAAATAGAAAAGGACATAATACTCATATTTCTAGAGATTAGTCGAAAATTTCATGCATGACGATTGGTCGATCGGATAGTCACTTGGGAAACGCGCGATGGAGTGCGTTTCCAGGCGACGGATGAAATGGCGATAAAGCAAAGCGGAAGAGAGAAGTGGGTCAATAAGGTATAGCCTCATCTAATTAGCCCCGCTTAATGCGGGCTGTGTGTCTTTGGGGCGAAATTTGAGAGCAATTAAGTTTCCATTTCTCATCAAACCAACACAACAATCGGAGGGTTTTCGAGAGATCGATAAGTAACTAATCGATTATTTGCCCTTCATTAGAGTTAAATTAAGGACGTCAGTCGAAATTGCCGCAACCGAATGCATTTCAAGTCGTTGACCTGATGCAAAGAGTACTCGTCACTTCAAGCCAAACAGACCTCGATATGCAATTATTGAATCATCAGGTTGAGAAATGTTGTGCAAAATATTATTTATTTAATTAATAACATAGAATCATATACATATATACACATGTGTTTACGTTCGGTAGGTTTATGTGCCGTAATATTTCCTATTCAACGCCATTTAGGAATTAATAGAATATCTGCGGTTGCAAGGCTGTTATGTTGCCAAGGAAATTGTTCGACAAATTTCTCTGAAACCAAGCGCTGCAACAATTATCACATATTGTCAGTTGGAGATAAAGATAATTTTTTTAATAGTAGATTTGATTAACGGTTTTCGGTATCTTGGCAACTAGTTTCGTTACCAAGGAGAAATTTCGTCATAATTATTTTGCAAAGCATAATGCCTAACGATACTGATTTCAAAATAAACCCCGTGTACCACCATGGTGTAACTGGCACATCAATGATTAACTTATATATTTTTGCAAAAAGGCTTTCAAATACACTATTTATATACCACATATACTGAATAACAACATATAGGTACAGATGAACTTCTAAACGACTTCTTCCTTAAATCTACTCATAATCTATTTGATTTTCTCATTAATTATCACCACTGCCATCTATAAAAAAAACAAATAACTAACGAGTGGGTAAATAAACTGCTGACAATGTTTTGAATTCGAAATGACAATTGTAAATATCAAAGCATCACTGGTTAACGAAAAGAGGGCTAGGTTTATACGCCGTTCGGAATTTGCATTTAAACATAAATGTACCTCTTGCTTTAGATAAATTCTAAATAATGATAATTTCTATAAAAATGACAGTTGTAAAATTTAGGGCTTAAACGGTTGCTATGCAACAAAGACAGGGCTATATACGTCCATCGGAGATTGTATTCAAATATAAATGGACTTCTTTCCGTATATAAATTCCACATTATGATAATTTGTATCAAAGATGACAGTTGCTAAAATCAGGGTTTAGACGATTGCTAAGTAACCAAGATGTAACAAAAAATGCGTCATAATATGGAATGTATTTCTTGCCTTAAATTAATTCCACATTATGATAATGTGTATTAAAGATGACGGTTGTAAATATCAGGGTTTTACTGTAGCTAGGCAACTAAGAGACGGTTGTATAAGCCGTTTGGATATTCCCTTAAAATATAAAAGGACTTCTTGCCTTGGATGCATTCTGAATTTAATAAAAAAACAAACATCCGAAATGGAATAAACGGAAAGCCAATTATAAAACTGGAAACGGAGTCTGTTGGAAAAAAGCGAATTCAACGAAGTCCCGCAGGGTTTAGTATTGGGTCCCTTCGGAGCAATAATCGCCATGGAATTGGGATTAAACGGGACAAAAGCGCCGGCAATTAAACCGTCTGCTTTTTTCGGGGGCGTCGCATTAGACGCCATTCGATTCCGATCGCTCTTCATTTGTTTTGAAAAGCGGCCCACTTTCCGCTGTCTATTTGATCGATCACCGCCCCAAAACGGAATCTCCCCCCCGCGGAGAAAGTAACTTTTTGGGAAAAAAAAGAAGATGCGAAAAACGATGAAACAAAAGATTCCCTTTCTGGGCGCTTAACCTCAATCTGGGATGAGCGAAGCGGCTTTTACAACATCGGCCCAAGGATGGGAAAACAGAATCTCATTCCAGATTTCGCTTTCCACTCAAGTGCAACGCCTCCTTTCGTTGGATGACATTTGGCGAAATTTCTCCTTGGCAACGAAACTTGTTGCCAACCAACCGAGCGTCTTTCATATATAATATTTAAAAAATTATCTCGATTACCGACTGACAATGTGTATTAATTGTTACAATGCTTTGTGTATGAGAAATCTGGCGATGAGTTTCCTTGGCAACATAACAAACCGCCTATCAACCACAGACTTCCTATTATTAATATAATATTGTTCCTGCCTTAAATTTGTACTAGCTCTCAATTGTTTCAGCAGATATTCATAGCCTAAAGTATGGAATATTTTTTCAATTTGCATTTGGTAGAGGATAAAGAAACATGTATCTTTCCTCTGTTTTTATCTCAGTCTTGATCATGTCTGATAATGACATGAAACCTACTCAAGTATGGGCGATGCAGTGATGTCTTGTGGAATGCTTAGAAAAGTGTAGCTCGTAGAGTCATTGTGCTTAAATTAAGTGGAAATATTCTGCTTAAGCCATTTTAGCTTGGTGAGGAAAGCAAGCAAAGGGAAAACTTCCTCACTCCTCATCCATCCAAGTAAACCTCATTCCCCCAAGTAGCTCTTGGTAGTTATGTTTAAAGTAGTGAGGTTCCAGTCAGTCATAGAGCTGTATAATTTCCAGACAGGCTATATTATTACATTTCAACAATTATTGTATGATTGCATCATGAATTATTGAACAACAATGTCAACAATCTAAAGCCAGGTATGCATTGTTGCGTCCAGAGGCTTTTCTGACACATGCTAATTTTCTCTTCAACAGCAGAATTTATTGAGCAGCACCCAAAGTTTCCTCCAAAGCTACTTCGTGACAATCACAACTGAAAAGAGTATTGTTTCCTGTGCATTCATTGCTTCCTGGCTTCTTCAACCTCAGCAAATTATTGCCATTGTTAGCATTTCTACTGTCCCGTAACCAATCTCTTGATGCGGTGTTTCGAATGGGTGACAATTTCTTTACGAAACATAAAGTACCCAGTCACTTTCACGGCTTTTAAATGATCTTTCTTAGTTTCCTTTGCAACTATTGTTTACATAAAATTGCTCGAGAATACATTACGACACTAAAATTAAGTTTCTTTCTTTTCCCACGTTCTTTGTGAGAGATGGTTGTGGATTTGAAAAAGAAAAATAAATGCAGTGACTTTTATATGACTTTAATATCTTATTTGCAGAGTTAATAGGAAAGTTTATCGGTAGAGAATAAAACCTGATAAAATATAACCGGTCTTTTTTAGAGTATCTTTCACATTCCTAATCTTTTACAGCGCAGTGATCACTTCCAGATCACAACAATGCTTCGAAATAGTTGTGGTGTATCGAGAACTAAGTATATCTTTATAGCATGCAATAAATTCCTATCATTCACTCACCCTATATAAAGTTTACGTTCCTTTAGATTCGATGGGAGATATTTTATGGTCGTCATCTGCTTCACGATCAACGGTCTTCTATTTCTTTTTCACTTTCCCAAATCGCATAATCTTATTAATGATAGGCGGTTCGTGAGATAAGTAGTATGCGCATACATTTTAAATAATCACCTCTAGTGCTACCTTTACAATAGCGGTAAAAAAAGTGATGATAATATATTTTTTTCGAATACTTAATATTGAAAAGTTGCAGAAATCAGAAAAAAAATATTTGGAATCATTCTAGCCGTAATGTTAAGGCAATGCCTTATAGAACTTATATAGCAATAATCGTAACAATGATCGTAACAATTATCCTCATTAAATGGTTACTGATACAATAATCATAATTATAACTTCCGGCTTTAAAGTAGATTTTATTCAAACTCACGCTCAACCAAAAATAAGAACATAATTAAAGAAATGGTAGCTTAGTGGTTAAAATAACGGTTTGAAAAGTGGGAGACCTGGGTTTGAATCCTTGTCATTTCGCTATTTATCACTTCTATTCAGCTATTGGTCACGTTTGGAACACGCTCAGTTAAGGCTTATTCACATAAAATAAATTTTTTAGATTAAAATCGATTGTATTGATCCTTGCAACGGTGAAAACGACCCTTTTGCTATTGAACTGTATTATGACTGACTTCCTCTTCGGTATTTTAGTAAATGAACCTCCTTATACTCCCACGTAGCGACAATTTTCTAACCGGAATTCCCTCTTGGAATCCATATTTTTAAACCTCACCCCTGTCCGACCGAGCACAGAAAAATAAAACACCTTCGAATTCGCCGAGTTCCGAAACATAAAGCCCCGCCAGCCAAAATAATGAAGGCCCGAAAAACGAATAAAGGCGTATCGCAATGCAGCTGCGAGATAAACAATACATCGGGAGCCGCCATGTTGGGAAAGTTCCCTCTTTGGACGTGATAAAGATAAAAGAAGAGGAACAAAAGGGGCGTAAAGATTCAAAACCCAATCTCCGACGAATTTCCTTCCGTCCTCCCCCTCTCTTGACGACGAGCACCCCCACAGTCACCTCGAACCACGCACTAATGAAAGCACCGTCATCACAGCGCACTCGATGCACGTTATTGTTGAGGAGGCAAACACCAACTACAACGAGGCAACAAGAATCGACTTAACAATCCGCCTAACAATCGAGCAAGACGTCCATTGTCGTAAATGTTGCATCTTACTACATTAACGTCGAGCTAAGCAATTTTACAATCGGTCTAAATAATTAATTAAGACTTAAGAGATATTATGCTATTATTGTTATCATTTTTAGCTGATTACTTTCATTGCATTGACCTAAAATACTTAATTAAGTACTCAATTGAGAGAATTGATCTTAAATCTGCTAGCAAGTACGGTTTTATGTGAACATTTCTTTTTGTCATAAGTATATGTGATATCATATCATAATTATATGTGTACTTATGTGTGAATTTTAAGGATTCATTTCAACTACTAGAGTTTCCATTGATAACTATATACAGCGAGACTTATATTGCAAATACTTCGCTCATCAATTTAATTTATCCATCTACGTTTAACCCAAGTTAATCTACACCCGCAGCATCCTAACATATTAAAATATGTACCAATCATCAGTAATCATATCAAGATAAGTATCTCCGAAAATTTTCTTCGCAAAAATTCCGATTTTTATTTCGCAATTTCGTAAAGATAGCAACGAATGTTAATGTTTTATAATCATTTCAGTTTTATGGGTAATTTGAATAGATCAGAAATTCAAATTCTCAACTCAGCCCATCGCAATCTCATTAAATCTGTTTATCTGCATGAGTTCGGCGCCCCCCTGACAGTGGCGCCCTGGGCAAATTCCCCGATGCCAAGGGGTTGCTGCGCCCCTGTCGATGAAGGTGGCGTGAGTGTACAAGAAACTTGATTCCGAGCAGATCATTTAATATAACTGCAAAAAAATGAAATTACTGCCCATGTTTAATTATATTGGCACTTGAATTCCATCATATTAGTCTTAAGAATATTCGAAGTTTAAGTTTCTATTGTGCTCCTTGTAATGTTTTAGGTGTTTAGTGAGTAAATCACCATTTTTTATAAGCGGCAGAATTGAGAATATAGCTTTCTACGAAGATATTTGCCCCAAAATCCTATTTCGTACATATTGAAAATGGATGGAACCAAGACATGAGCTGATATATCCAACCAAGCAAAAACTAACGATTTTGAAATTTCAACTAATAAATACTATATGGTACTGAATGTATGTACCACAATTGGGATATTCAATTAATTTAATTAATTTAAGATTTGTTTTACACAACATACGCTTCTCATACTCTTGAGTACAAAATAACGACCACATGTATCAAAGAAACAATTACATAACGTAATTTCGCAAATTTTCTCTAGATACGATGTGAATAGCGGTACATATGATATGATAAGGCGGTTCCAAAATGAAGTACGAAATATGACATGTATTACAATTAGTTCTGGATGTCACATTATATATTACAGATTTACTTTAACATTCCGTAATTTCACAAATTATCTCTGGATAGAGTAATAATTGTAGTAACAGTATACTGGTACCGGATACCTGCATAAATAATATTTGCACGGAAATTGGCGAATGTTCATAGGAGTAGTGGCCTCTAGGGTTATTGGATGAAGCAGCGGAATGCGTCTATATTTGCTAATCTGTCGTCGACGTCTAAGTGCCTCCACCCTGGAGGTCGCTGGTTCGCGTTAAGGCTCTATCAGCAAACAAAGAGCGAGCTTCTCTAATGGTAGAGTCCACAAACACTGCTTCGGAAGAGCACATACGCACTCTCTGCCGAGAGAGGGCTCTTGTAACGTTAGACCTCCCCGAGCATAAAATGGAAAGTTCATTTCGGAAGGTATAACTCAATGGCCATTATTTCGCATCGGTTGATGATTTACTTTCGAAAGGGAATCTCTTGTGCTCTTCAGGACCTTACGGGGTCATCCAATTGAAATTATAATTCGCTTCTAATGAGGTCTACTTCAGGAGAGAGGTGAAGCTATGGGGGTACAAAGTCAACGTGACTTAGCCTTGCTTGGTGGAACGTCGATCATGGCCAGGAAACATTACTAAGATAATATAATACGTCAATTCTATATATTGTTCCTAAATATTCCAAGGATTGGAAAGAACAGATATATATACAAACCAGATTTCAAAACAATCCTTATGCGAAGCTTACTTTGGCACTGGAGTAATATTGAAATCAGTTGAAATTTAAAGCCGTAATTATTTATCGGAATCAATCCTTAAAATTAATTTTGAAGAAAGAACACCAGTAATGAAAATCAGAAATTTGAGTAAATATTGCTTGAGCAAAATATTTGAGGTAGCTGAATCTCATGGTCAGCAAAATTGTCATGATAATGTAATCTCATAGATTGCAGTTGCCATAGGAATTTGAGATAAACATTGTACTCACGATGCTAGGCATAGCTGAGGAAAGCCGTCCGGAGCGACAAAGGAACGGGGAACTCACCTGCAAAGAGAAATAATATTAATCATCATTTGTTGAAAAAAGATCTACAAATATGTTAATTTTTATTTTACATAAAATATTTGACTGACATAAAATCATCGTATTGTTGCATTAATTCATAATATGGTCGGATAGCGAAATATAAACCTATCCTATCCTAACCTCTGTTACATCTAACGTACCATTGTTGCAAACATAAATTGATATTAATAGGATTATACATAGCTCGAGAAAAGTAAGAAGACTTGACAGATATAGAATATATGGAGAATTTACGTAAATTAGTTATATTAACTATACATAAAATATATCAGGAATATTGTAAATATCGTAATAACTAGAAAATATTTATAGTGTGAGCAGGAAAATATTCACTATGAAGGAGTAAACCTCTCACGTAAATAAATTGATAGTGCTACTAAAAATAAGTAAGAAAATATAATGAAAAAACTAAAAAATTGAGAAAAAACAAGACAGTAAAATGATTTAAAATTAATCCCCATGTGCATGCTGAAAATAAAGTTTGTGAAGACTAAAATAATTTTTTTAAATTAACGAAATATTTTTGAATAATCAAATTTTTAAACCGATATTTCCACACCGCGAAACTTGTTCAACAATACTTCAACCCCATAATATCTTAGGCTGAGCAATAAACCTAAGCATAGCAACCTAAACAATAACCTTTGCATAGCAACCTAATACAACTTCAACAAAGCGACCATACCAAACATCAACCCAGTAACAAAATATAGAAAAACGAATGGAAACATCAGAGGATCGTAATCCCATCATTCCACTTTTTCGGGGATGAGTTAAAAAATCTCGCCAAACTAAACATCTCCCATCTTGTTTATCCTCGGGTTCCCACGGAAACAAGTCGGAAATCGAGTCGAGGGAAATTTTCTCAAGTGAAGCTGGCGAAATTAAATTCCCATTTTCGTCGTTCCTTTTTCCTCTGACGTCATCTCCTTGGTGATTGACTTTCCGCCTTTCGCCCCCAACAAACCGAATCCAAGACGGGGGGGAATGAATAACCCTCCGCATTCCATCCGACCTCTTACAACCCTTCTCTCCAACCCTCTCCGACAACCCTCTTCAAGTCTCTCCAGAAATCCCTCCGAGGCAAAAGGGGTAGAAATAGGGGGGAGCTGACCTTACACCGCGAATTTCAGCACACCTCGTGGACTCCACTTCCTATCCATTCTCTCCGAAAACACCTTAGAAAGATAAAAAGCACTTCCTCGTGCCTACATTATTAGAACCTAGGCGACGACAATGCCACCTTTGTTGGCTGCGCGCTGCTTTGTTGGGAACGTCAACAATGAGACCGTTTACGGCACCGATTGTTGTTGTGAATGATTGAAAATACGCATAAATGAGACTCAATTATTTTCTGACGTCGACATACATATTCCTTCCACGTAGGCTGCCTTCAGACACTCGACAAGGGGTTCAAACACCACTCATTTCATTCACGTACATAATTAGTAAGAAAAATGAATGAAAATTATAATCGACTAGTATAAGCAACTATTTTACCGATTTTTCCCATCTAGTATTCTTGAGATACCTATTTTAGCTTGAAAATACACTTAAATGAACCCAGAAAAGTAGCTAAACTCAGAAATAATATCGCTATAAAATAAACCAATAAATGGATTAAATTTGCCTTAATAAACGCAATAGTAGTATACTTATTATTCGCTTTCCTAAATAGAGTAGCAGCTTTATACGAATATTCTGGCCAGTTTGCTCCCACCCATTCTACATGTTTCTGAATCCGATAAAAAACGAGTAAAGACCAATCGAAAGTGGATAAGCGATTCTCTCGATGTTTAAAAACGGTAAACGGCGACGTTTGAGTGTTTTGCTCGAATGGCAGAGAGATATGCATCAGGAAAGAGTGAAAGGTGAGTTAAAGGATGCGGGTGTGGCCGAGGAAAGAACCGGAGGCTACTCGCCTCAGACGACCTCATCATTCAAACCACGGGCTTAATCACAGATACCTCACTCCGATTGTTCTGACGCAATAATGCAGGTGAAGTGATTGGACTGTCATTACTACTACGATTGTTGAAACGATGTATGGTTTAGTTAAGCAACAATGGCATTGAATGACTGCAGTAAAATATTGAGAACGAGTTGTCTTTATTGTTGCGGCTGTTAAAGCAGTTTTGGTAACAATAAACATTATTTCTACTACATTTTTGGATTATCCAATAATATAATAGTGATGATTATACGCAATAAATGATATAAATTTAAATTTAGCGGAATAATAATTCAGGGGAATAATTGTAAGGACACATTTGTCATATGATTCCATGGAGAGAAATGATCTAAGCTTCCTTTCAGTATTTACTTCATATAAAAATCGAAGAAGGAATAAGATGTTTACTTTCCACAGAAATTTATTTTCTGTGGAAAATAGTATGATTATTAACTTAAATAGATTACCAAAAAATCTACATTTTTTTGATAAAATTTCAGTGGCAAAAAGGGATATTAAAATTGGTTAATAAATATTTTTTACTTCAGTTAATAAATTATATATTTTTATAACTTTTTCTAAATATTTTTTGTATAACACGTATGTATTTTTTTAAAATGATATTATATATGAAGATAAAATTGTAGATTTTGAACAGATGTAGATATATTTAAGATAAAACAGGTTTTTTTTAGAAATTTAAACCGATTTTGTAAGCAAAGGAGGCAGACGAGACCGCCTCTGAATTCCGCAAGACCATATTGGTTGTATTAAAAAAAATTGTAATATGTATGTAATGTATGTCTGTAATGCAACGTTCTTTGTAAGTCTTTGTATTCTTTATTACATAGCATCTTGTTTAACGAATTTTTAATATTTCTTGTTAAATATATCTTGTAAATTCTTATCTATATATAATCAATAAACTGTCGTTATTATTACTTAAAAAATAAATATTATAATTATTTATTCAAATAATATTAATATTGTAATAATTAATTTAAATAATGTTTATATTATAATTATTTATTTTAATAATATTGATATTATAATTATTTATTTAAATCATATTAATATATCTTATTTCTTCTTCGGTTTTTGAAATGTAATTCCTCCAGATTTCACTCAGTACTTTTAATTTTTTTACTTCACATAAATCAACTATGATGAGATAAATATGTATAATAATTAAAACTTTAATAACAAATGAAATATCTATGGTAATGATACATAATATCACTAAAAGTCGCTTCTTATACCCAAACAGCAGAACGATATTGAAAATAAATTGATGTTGACTATTTGGTAACCGATTCGAAGAAAGCGATAATTTCACTCTCCGAGAAACTAAGATTCAAAATGAATGACTCGAGCGAATTGTTTGAAACGCACGCAGCATCAGGACCTGCGTCAACTGCGAGCGAATCTCCCACTCAAATGGGAAACAGTTTAAAGAGGTGTGAATGTCGGCTGCGGTTGCAACTGGATCCCTCGGTTACCATTCAATGTCACTCAGACGCTTCTATAAGCCACTCGAAGCAAATCCACTCGCTCTTGGATGGAACACCTTTATACAGACACGGAGGATGTGACGAAGGGCCTCCACCGGAAGTGGAGTTCAGGAATGGTGCCGGTAGATGTCGCTATGTGTTCCATATAAAGAGGAGTACTCCTAAAACTAGCTCTGATGCGATTTGAAGATCGTTCTGTCACGTGACCTTATTTGCAGACTGTGGAATCAATAAGTACTTTTGGATAGCAACCAAGTTGGGGTCTTGCTTTGTTTTAATTCGATTCAAATTCGATAAACAGAGTCTAAACTCAGCGAGGTCGAAATGGGCGGCTGTGAAGTTAAAATTAAGCTGTGTTATCATACATGGTTAACATGTTCCCTCTATCAAATGTCCTTATATATACTCCTCGATGCTTTTTACCGTTAAATATCTCTTATACCTTTACTAATCGAAGCAACCATCAGTATTCCATTAGTAATAATGGGCGGGGTATATTTAGGCAGCTTGGTAAGGAAAGCAAGGGAAAACTACCTCACTCCTCATCCTGCCTAGTAAGCCTCATTCCCTCTACTAGTTCTTGGCAGCTAATGTTAGAGGGCTTGAAGGTACTACTCGTATTCGGGATTAATATTACATAGATCCTCACGAAGTAGGATTAATATCCGATCATGATATGGTTCAACGTAGAGCAGCAAGGTTCGTCAAGGGAGATTTCAGATTTGACAGCAGTGTTTCGGCTATGATAGAATCCCTCGGATGGAACTCTCTCAGTGATAGAAGCCTTGGATATCGACGGAAGCTCTTTGATAAATTCATCACTACCGACTTCGGGGAGGAGATAGCTGATATTGTTATCCCTGTGATAAAATGGACAGGTAATTACTTAATTACTTTTAGTCGTTTTTCCCGCAAAGTATTAGAGAAACTAATAGCTTTCCAGGTTAGATAGGGATGTCGGTGTTTTACACCCCATGCCTCGCGTCACTGGCGGATCGTAGTGTTTAATGTAAATGCAGACAGATCTAGGCTACGGTAGGGCCTAACAAGTACTCCTAAGCAAAAAATAAGTAAATTAATGATGGTGTACTATGGATCCACGAGAAAAACCCATTGAGCTTACAAATAGCAGATGTATTCCTCAAATGTGAATATAAATTACTGACTACGACTTACCTCATCAAAGCCCATAAATGACATAATAACATAGATTATTAAAGGATCCCGCACTGTTGTCTGCCTCCATATTGGCACGAAAGCCATCTTTTTTATCATACGTACCACTCTACCGTCAATATTTTCGCAATTCCGGGGTTGAAAATCTAAAAAAATCGTGAAATAACAGTGAAGAAAGCTAAAGTTAGGTTCGTTTTGTAACTCGGTCCATTTATGTAATAAATTCCGATTTTTCTAACTGATAACCCAACTCTTTCGTCAGAACCACTTTTCAGACGGTTGAAAAAAATCCCGAGCTGTAAAAGACTAAATTCTTTGCTGCCCTTAAGTTTTTCTCAGAATTATTTTCCATCTTTGGGAGCCGAGAAAATCACTGTGGGTGATTATAATCCTGCGTTGCCAAGGAAGGGTTTAACCAGCAAATTTTCTTCATTCAAACGAAGAATTTTTGTAAATTTTTGAAGCAATCTTAGTAAATACTTACGTTGCTATAAATAAAATATTTGTTGCTACAACACTTGTTACGACGCTTAGGAAATTTAGAGTTTAGACTGAATTGGCGACAACAATGTCGGTCGCCTTGGTGATAACCGAGATTATTAACAAATATCCGATAATTTCCGAAATAAATAAAAAATCAATGATACTTCAGATCACAAACTTTTAAAAAACCTTGCTACAATAAGTAACATTATAGATTTAACCATAGAATAAACGAAGTACACTAGATATACGATTATATTTATGTATTTTAATGCTAGAGATGATAATCCCTTACAAATTTGATAACAGCGAGAAATATTGTGGAAAGTGATAATTGAATCAAACCCAAGTCTTTCCGAAGATGTGATTAATATTCCAGGGACTCACTACCCTGCTATAAGGTAGAGCAGTTTGAATTACAGAACATCACGAGCAGCTAGTACAATTCATTATGCGCAAAATCGACCAGATATGTATGGTGCTGGCGGATGACTTCGATGACCCTTGATGACTTTCCAGCACCAGCAATTTTGCTCGTATCTGAGGATTCGCTTGAATTAAAATCAAAATGTGATCGAGATATACATCCATTTAAGTTATATTGACAAAATGACGCATTTATAGTTAATTAGAGACGAGTACTTAGGAAAATATAATAGTATGCTAAACGAAAATTGTATTTTATAAAACCAAACGTAAATATTCATAAAATCTCTTTTTTGTATTTAAGACCAAAATTGTACTGTAGGTTACCAAACGAAATTAAAAGAGTTTCTAACAGTAATTTATTTCTAAATAAGACTAAAAATTGGCTGTTACATCATGAAGAAATTGATATGTTTTTTATTTAAATTTTTGGAAGATTATTTGTTCATTAACATACTTCTTAAATTTTCCTTTCCTTCTCTTTATTTTTTCTCGATTTCTGTTGTATAGTCTTTGCTTCGTATAAATATGTCACTTCATTTTTCTTATATTTGTATTATGCCTTCGTAATGTTATCTTAATGACACACGTCATTCTTCTAAGATAAATGAGTGTTTTAATGTGTTTCTATGGTTTGTGAACAAAAAACGTATTGTGTATTTTCGGTGTCAACAACGCAGGTGTCAACAACACACAACTATCCTTATTTGACACCTATAGCTCTAGCACCTGATATAATTATGCAAATTTTATTGTATTAATTTGTATGCAATAGCAATTATGGTGGCAATAGCCAGCTATCAAATCCTAAATATCGAGCCTAAGTAACACTGGTTTGACCTCACATAAGAATTTGCTCACAGATAGTACCATACCATTCTTTTAAATTTTCGAAGTTCAACTGTTTTCTTCCTTAACACGCGGTTCATTGTTTGGTAAGTTAAATAAATAAATACAGTAGTTGTTTCCTTAGTTTTTGTTTAGATCATAACTTTATTAACTGACTTTCTTTTGTTTATATTTAAGAGAAAAACATCTACAACTTCATTTCAGTCAGAAGCAAGTCTTTATTCGAACATCTTAAAATTGATGACAGTTTTCTCCTGGAATGTCCTCCTATGTGGTCAAATAATGCTTCATTTAAAGTAGCCAGAAAGAGGGTTTCAACGCTGAAATATTTATTATCAATATATTCATTCATTCAAAACCGTCTTAGATCGTCTCCACCCCCTGCCAAGCACCAAGCATCCCTTGGCAAACTTCTTGCTCTGTGAAATCTAAAGCAGAAGTTGAACACAGGTCTACGAGATAGTTTGGCGCCACTTAAAAGCGTGTCGGGAGGTCGTCCAAAACACAGCTAAAAGAAAACACTGCTCAACTGAAGGTGTATACTCACTCACCAACCATTAATTCCAACGAGCGCCAAGGTTTCGAATGCTATTACTCAAATCGCATCTACTTCGATCGCAATCAGCCTTTTGCGAGTACAACGCATTTCTCTCCTGAAAGATAAACTCCACGTCCCTCACGATTGTAAAAGCAGGAAGAACACATACAGACTCTCAACCTTCGAGAGACTTAACAAGGGTCTTAAAATGGACAATATGGTTAATATGATTGATTCGTTCCCATTCGTAATCCTCATCCAATGTTTCCGATTTAGCGAGGTCGGGGAAAGAGACCAACCGGCGACCACTTCCGGCGAAATTCGAAGGTTTGTTTTGCTGACCGTCGCGGGCCAAAAAAGGCAGGGAGGTGTCATCGCTTTGGACGGCGGATTTAAACTCACATTTTTCAACAAGTGACTGGCGCTTATGCGAAAGCGGAAATGTTGTCCGATTGTAGTGGGTACACTTGGAGGAACTTCCGCCCCCCCGTTTCGAAATGGGAAAATACAACGTTGGAATGGAACGGAATTTTGGTTGATATGTGTGCTGCAGATTTCCTTATGAATTCCCGCAAATGTTTCCGTCTCTTGTTGTTCGGGTCTCCAAGGATACGCACGATAAACAATCAGAAATTAGGCGCCGACTTATTGAGCGCGTGATTTGAAAGACAAATAAAAAAGACTTGATTAGGCGCGATTGAGACTTTCAAGTACCATCTTCTGCTTAACCAATGCAAATATTAAAAATACCAATAATAAATTATAATCCTATATGAATATTAAATATAAACATAACTTATAGATATAAATATTAACATATAAAAATAAAGAAATGTTACAATTTAAACATATGGAAATGTTAAAATATAAAAAATTACTAATCATAAAATTTAAACCTAACTTTATAAAAATATTAAAATATATACCTATATAAATATTAAAATATCACCCTAACTTATATAGATATTAAAATTAAAAACATTAAAATACTAATCTAACTAATAAAAAATGTTGAAAATACAAATATTACGATACAAATATTGAATGTAGATACTTCAAATAAAAACATATATCAAACTTCAGATATTGAGAAAATGACTTCTAAAGATTGATTCATTGAGAAAGAGGGTTGATATAGCTTGTTGAGGATAGTAAGTGATGAGACAGCAAAATCAGGAGCAATTAAGCGAGCTAAGGACGATGACGCTGACGTAATTATTACTTTCTCCTTCACGCCATGATTACTCTCACATTCTCCATAAAAGTACTTTCATTATCATTAACTTGTGGTACCTTTCGAATTTCACCACTGATACACATTTCATAACACTAATAAAGCATTGAGAAACTGATATGAAAAAGTCTGATGGGATTTAACGCCTCTAATTATCAATGATACGCAATGAAGTTGCTACGGAGACCATTAACATTGTTATACCGAAAAATTGTTACTATAGTTTCAACATTCCTTACTAAACCATTGTTAACTTACTGACGTAATTCATTATTGCGACGATAATTATCAATTATAAGCAATAGTGATACTCTGGAGAGAAGCATTGTTGTTGCTAAGGAGCACATTGTTGATGTATATTCGAAGTTATCCATGGGAAAGGAATCGTTATATTTATATCTCACGCATCTAGAAGATAAAAAGCGAATCATACGAGACCATAAAATGAGGATAAAACAAGTCTCAAACGAGCAGAGGAGAAAACACTATTTTTATGAGATCTCCAATAAAAATCTCCAAAAATTTACGACTTTTAAAAGATACTCCAGAGGTTTTTAACGCATAGGAACACTTTTTAAGATGGAAAAGGGACGATGCTCACAGTTTTAAGACAGAGTTTCCCACATTTTTTTTGGACCTGCGACAGCATTCTATTTTAAATATTAAATTTCAGCCCATGCCACCGTGTGAGTTTAGTCATAAATTTATAAAATAAATAAGCTAAAAATGGATCGCTAAAATCTTCCGTCATTTCTGTAGAAGAGGATTCGCAGTTGTGTTCTTGCTATCTGGGAGCTAGCGTTATATTTATATTTGTAAAAAGAGAGGAACATGGTAGTGCTAAAGCGAAACAATGTACCATTTGTAAGGGAAATAATTTCATTGTTAAAGCCTACTATTGTTGCTAGGAAACCGCTGTTTATTAATAATGCATACTTTTATCTTGGAGGCAACTGTACTGTAATAGTGAATTGTTGTAGTTAAGAGGTTAAAGCATTGTAATTATTGCATTGCTCCAGTCTATATATATGTTCTGTAATAGTCATTAACGCTGAATTACTGCAATAATTGTTGATCATGATGATATGATATGATCATTCTATAGAATTATTATAAGAATACAATTTTTTAATGATAACGATATTTAGCTAATTCTGAGTTTTCTATACTTTGTAATGTTATTTTTATGACAACATGTTATTAAATTATAATCTAGGATTTCATTTAATGCATATTATTAATTTTTATATGATCGTTTAATTTTTACATTTTTATTAACGAATATATTGTAACTATATAAATGTATGCACAACTTTTTGCATTGATTTTTTTATTATTTTAGAGTATTGTTTTTATAATCATTATTTTTTTGGCTGTGTATGATATTGTCCAATCGAAATAGGGCACTTCTTTAATTCAGTTTAATAAAGGCAATGTATATTAGTATATTGTAATGTTACCACCGGGATACTAGTCCATCTGTAACATTTGAATCAATAATAGCAAATTTTCCCTAAATTTTGCTCCACTACATTTTTGCTAATTTGGGAAGACGCCGGTTCCGTACATGAATGCATGCTCCTAAAAAGCATTTTTAATGAAACATAGGTATACCGTGCCACGTAAAGAAAGCCGTTAAGCGCATCGACTACATCATTCAACATATTTTATGTCAGGCCTTGTTTATGCTTATGGTCGTTCGAATGCACGCAACGAGGGCATATTTCTGGTGAAATGCAAATCAGCTTTCGCGAAAACTTTTATGCTCACTTTCAAATCACGGAAAAGCGGTCCACGAATTCTCTTCCTCAACTCATGACCCTTAATCGCTTCGATAAAAACCTTCGTTTCACCACGTGGTACACTGTTCGTCGTTGAAATCACCTTGGAAACGGTAGTTTTCCTCTTGGAGACCGAGTGACGTTTGAGCAGAAGTCGTTTCGTGATCTCGAACGAAGGCTCATCTATTGTTACCTGCCTCGGAATGACGAATTGCAACTCCCCCTATGGACAAAAGATGTCTTCCTGTCACAATTCACCCTTCATCCCATCTGTAAGGAGCCATAAGAGCTTAAATGACCGCCTCCTTGGAGATGAAGCCTCTGCCGCTTGAATCACTCGCAAAATGACGCATCTAATGCATTTGTCTAGCTTCTTAACCTTCCGCTTCACTTTCAACAAAGTGATTGTCGCGGTTGCTAGGAAACATCTTCAGTTTCATTCTTTCAACAATGATATATTGTATTCGATGAATTAAAGGGAAACGAAATTGATGGTTGACATTGGTTTGTTATAATGTCTTCCTGGTACTGCGTTGTAGTAAATTTTCCGTAGTTTACACTATTAGAAGACGCGGTAAACTTAACAATAGGAATACAGTTCCATTGAAAAAATGAAAGCTATAAATTTCAATCTAAACTCAGCGGGGAGTGCAAAACAACACGACTCTACTTATTTTCTCAATCGAACACTGTCGCGTATCGTTCGCGGAACAAAATGAATTCCCGAAGTGACTCGTTCTAGCATCACTTCGCAGCGTCCGAAAGGCCTGTATAACAGGAAAGATGCATATTTAAGATTCTTCGTCCTTAAAAAGTCTAAGTAACACTAACAAAATTTTATTGTTGTAATAGTTATAACAATATGTTACAAAACGTACTGCCTTTCGCAGTATCCTCTCTAATTCACGAATACCGAATTTTTCAGGAGGGTTCCAAATACTACATGAAGTGAGGCCTAATTAACGCAAAGTGGGGTTCCTCTCGAAATATTTCCTCGCGCCTACGAGATCTTCACGGACCGAGTTTCGTAATGGCTGGTCCACAAACATTACAGATGGGGGGTACCACATGCTATCATTCGTCAGGGTTACTCTACGGTAATTCACCGATTGTACTTTTACCCCAAGGATGCTGTTCGAACAAACAATAGCAATAGATATTCCTTCTAAGAAGAGAACTGCTTTTTGTCTATATTAAGCTTTAATTGTCAATCATCCATTTCATAATTCTATTTAAATCATTTGCCTGGTTTAACCTATCCTCTCTATTTCCCATTTCTCTGCAGATGAAATTAAAATACGAAATAAACTGGTTTGATTATTAATATCATTATATTCTTACGGGTCTTAGGCCTGTAATGGCCTCTCACTCTATATAACCTTTGCAATTACTTGATGAAAATTTACGTAATAGAAGAAAAACAGTTGTCGTCAATATGCTTATATGTAAAAAATAAATTAATACGTATAACCAAACAGACGATAGATTTAAAATGTATACAAATGATGAAATCTAATGTATAGAAACTAAAAGACAAGTTAAAGCTAACACAAAGTTCCTAACTATATCCACGGAGCATTAAGTGTTTGCACATCCACATTTTCCCTACGTATTTTGATAGCAACGATATTGGATTCCAAATATAGCAACGGAAGCGACGGAGCACAAGATCGTGGTCATTAATGAATTCCTTTGATGGCATTCCGTGAAGGCAGTGTCAAATGGGGCACAGAGGTCAATCGGCGGAGACCGCAGTAATCAATGCCTCCTCGGGGGTCAGCGCAAACCACGACCTCTGGAGAAGGCCGAAAGGAGGCACCACACGACGACCCTCCAAGGAAACAAAAGAGAAACGGATGCGGGCTTCCTCGGACCACACGAGTGGATGCGGGGAAAAGAATCTTCAGCGAAATTGGGAGATGTCGCGATTAGGCACTCGCGAAGCAAGGGATAATGAGGCCGTGGATAACAGTTTGAGAAATAAAAAGGTACTGGGAGACTAGTCAGAAGGGATTGGATGACCGATGAAATAGCGAAACAAATCTAGAACAATATACGATCAACAATTGTAGAAGATTAACAGCTGTCCAAAAAACAATATTAAATATATATACATTAAAAAATATGTTATAAACATTTATAAAATCATGACAAATTAAGGTGTACATACATAGATGTAAGTAGTTTAAAAGACAAAATTTTAAATCACTTAAATATAAAAACATTTTAATCGATTTTAACCATAATTAATACTAGTAATGCAGTCCACCATCTCAATATATATTCATTACACTTTATCTCACTTAATATTTAAAAAAATACGTCGAATTTTAAGCTTTTATGACTGAATCCTGAAATATTTCCCATCCTTACAATCTTAAATATATTTTCACATCAAAAGTATAAAAAAGAATTTACTCTATGTTTCTTAAAGTAATGATCAAATTAACGTTTCAATAAATCCTTTAATAATCATCCAAACAAAACAATAATCAAATTATGAACAATAGTGAAAGCCTCAATATGTGATCAATTGTTGCTGAACGTTTTCACTGGTTATTCTTCATTGTTGACCAAGAAATGGTGAACTTAGTGTTCTAAAATAGTGTTGCCTTATTCCGCAATTACAATAAAATATTTAATATAATTAAAAGTAATTAAAAAAACAATAAAGTAATTGTAATTCTTATTATTGGCATTCACAAATTTTTCGCAGCAATTTCGGCGAGTAAGAACCGATGTCGAATATTAAAGTTTACTTTTTCAATGCCATAACACCCAATTTAATAAAGTGTATTTATTATGCTATTTTTATAGTTGTCATAAATATTGTTAAAGTTACTGAATTGAGCTTTATGAAGACAGTCTCTCTTTATTAGACAGTAAATGCTAGGGAATACTATAAACAAATATCATAAACTCATGTATTTTAAAATTCTATACGAGCATTTTTATTCTTGAATACTATTCATGTTTCTTAATTGCTTTGAATTGTACTAGAATTCGCAAATATAAATACTTTCTTATTTCTATAGAGAATGTGTAAACAAAGGCGGGAACAATGAACTCTTCAAACAGTTTTCAAAGAATCACAACAATCAAGGATTATCAACAATATCTGCCGAACCAACAGTCAAACAAAACAACCCAGCATAGCGGATATTTCTGTAGGCTTATTACTTATGAATTCATTTCTTGGATTTCATAATGTTATGATCAAGGGGGTGAGATGAGGTAAGAAATCAAAAGCAAGATATTCATACTGCATTCATACAAAAGCAAGATATCCTCTCACTTCCTAATAAATCCAACTGGTTTCTCGCTTTCATTTCCTATCTCATTAAACCCCGAAAGGAAAAATTCTCAGCACGCACATTTCGAGCAATCTGAAATTTTCACACGTTTAACGCACAGCGAATACATAAATAGATAATGAAATAATTTGAAATTCAGCGAAAGCGCTCTTAAGGACGGGAGACGGCCTCTCATTTCCGTCCAAGATTGCAGAATTTCTGCCAAACAAAACTCGGAATAGATAAAAATGAAATGCGTACGTAATGAGACTTCGTTATGCAACAATGAAAGGAGATCGTAGCATTGTTGCGAAACCGAGATGCATAATTTTTATAGCGTCTTTGTCGTTCTAGTAGCTATGGAGGGCATTGTTGTGATTTTAAAATTATTTTTATTAATAATTAAATTGTATTGATATGCCATACTTATTGTTGAGTAAATGCTTGGCTGTATTTTTACGAAATACATATAAAAGATTTACGAGAAACATAACTTTCCAGGTTAGCGTCATTCGTGTCACGTTTAGGGCTCACTGATGATTATGATGATGATTATGATGATGATGATAGCTTGTGATAAGGGTGAATTATTGGAGTTAATTGTTATCGTCCGGCTACTTACCCTTATCGGGAAAATTTGGTACCAATAAGGATTGAACCCGAAACCTTTCCCACCAGGGGTGAACACTTTACCAATTAATCCTAGCTAAATTCGCTGTTGAGAAACAAACAAAAATTTTCCTTTGTTGCCATTGTTGTTGCAGCAGTAATTGTTACAACTTACCTAGTTACGTAGCTAACAATGGAATTAATTGAATCTTTATCAACCCAGAATTTTACATTGTAACCGAAAGTTAAAGAAAATCGAAAGTTAGTTGACAAACAAACGGATTTTTCTATTTTGTTGACATTGTTCCTACAGCGGTAACTGTCTTGATTATAATTGTTATGTAGCAAACAATAAAACGACTCATCCTTTTATGGTAGATGCCTACTATTTGTAATTATTGGACCTTTTCATTCTTACTTAAAAACCAATTATTTGCATTGAATATTGTAATGAGTATAAAAATAATTTTCTAACAAAAGTTGATTTCAAAAACCTCATTTACTTTCCTCGTCTTATAGTATCCTCAAATTAAAGAATACACGCAAACGTCACTTATCTAAATCGACCCTGTTTTTTCCGAATCTTCATTTTTTATCGAAAACAGTAAACCTCTTCACATTTTGCACACTAATTATGAATCGAATATTTTACGACTCCAATTTAACACAGAGTATTTTTAGGGCTGCTCTCTTGCAGCTTCGAGAGTTGAAGGTCAAGTGTGTTGTGTACGTCAATCAGACATACGAATGCTCGGAATTCCTCTTGAATAGAACGGCGGTCACCGCGGCTGAGGGTCAGACGCGTGCCCAATCTCCGCAGCGCACGACCGTGCATTTGCCTCGGATTAGAAGAGCTAATGGGAGCGAGAGCGAATTCCGTGATTCCAGCACGGAAACCATACCCCGTTTCCTAGGCGACGATTCTTTTTTCACGGAAATTCGTGCAGGGATGATAATATCCGAGTACTGCGGCTAGAGGGAAATTGGGACAACGGGTGCAGGAGATGCTGTTTTAATGCTTCTACTCATTACTGCTTTCTACGTACCAATATTGGAGGAATTCAAAGTGTTAATGTTTCGACATTTGATAGTCACGCATCGTCTCTATGGCTTTAATTCAAATCATACAAAGGAGGAAGGTTTATACGTAAATTATTCGATAAATTGAGAGTAATTGAAATGATCATGGAAGACGTTAATGGCTGCACATTTAACATGTTAAACATACAATATAACGGATATTAGAGATTAATTAATAATATTAAATATTTATTCTTGATAAACAATGATTAAAAATAATTATTCAAGAAGAAACAGAAGCGAAAAATAGCACAGATTAACATGTGAACATTTATGTAATAAGTCAAAGTAGCTTGTTTACCTTGATTCCCAAAATTAATTATTGCGATATCGAGAATTAATTTTTGCGTGAAAGATGCGCGGCTGTAACCGAACACGAATGTACGTGCACGAATGTAAATGCATGGGGCGAAAACCTGTAGTCATACTCTGAAAAGCAGCTTGTCGGTCACATGCATATGAAGATGTAGAGTTACAATGCTTCAATGGAAAGTCACTCTTATTATCTCTATTGTAATAATAATATCTAATATAATAATAAAATATATAATATCATGAGGTAATTCTTTATCACGCAATATCTATTTTAATTTTCGTTTAAACAGTGATTTATTTATTGTTTTTAAAATGGATGGATGTTGAAGAATATAAGAAGGGTCGCTAACATGGAACATAGCTATTTATTATTATGGTAATAATCATAAGATTCTGGAATAAATCTTCTTCTTCCTTCCAGGATTAGGCTTAAGCCTGTTCCGGCTGCACTTTACCATCTTAAACGTAGTCTTCCTACACTCCTTTTACCTAATGGCTTATATTCCGAAGCTTGCATAGGAAATCTTTCTCTAGGCATTCGCAATACATGCTCTTTCCATCTGTTTTTGTATTCTATTAATCGCTCTGACTTCACCTGAACTCCTAGTTCCTCTCTTACAGATGTACTCCGTATTTTATCTCTCCTTGTACATCCCTTAACTGCTCAAAGAAATTTCAAATCAGAGGACTCTTTATTTTTTAATTCTTTTTGTTTCCTTGTCCAACATTCTGACCCATACGTCATAGTTGGGACGGTCATCACCTTGTAAAACTTAATTTGGATTTCTTTTCTGGTATTACCTTTTAAGGTTCTTCTTATTGTCCCGCTTATCCTCTGGAAGATGTTAATTTTATTTGTGATGTCTTTATCATCTTCATAAGTTAGATCACACCATAAATATTGGAAATGGGATACCTGTTCGAGTACTTTGTTTTCAATAACGATTTTTGTTCTAATTATGTATACATGGCTATAGCTATAGCTATAGCTTCCTAAGAATGCCATCGTTTTCGTTTTAGCTGTCGAAATTTTTAGGTCATATATTTTACTCAGTTGATGTAATTTGTGAACCGCCATTTGCATTTTATCTTCACCATCTTGTATAATAACCTGGTCGTTTGCAAATAACAATGTTTTTAAATACTCAGAATCTGGAATACTGGAATCTTCTTTCCATTTCCTGGAATAAATCTTACATTTAACTATTAACCCACAAATAATTTCCCTGAATTTATCAAGCAATAGAAGCCAAGTTTCTGATCTCCTACGCTTTCAAAGATTCCTAACTGCGTTTCGGCACATTTTTGTGACGATAGCATTTTTAACTAGACAACCCACGCTTTTCATACCTAAGATTAGGACTATCAGGTAATTAAACTGGACGTCACAACTGCAGCATTATGATGTCTGAAGTATATACGCAAAAGTGTAGTACAGTAGTGCTTCCTCCCCGTGCCGGAATCCGCTCATTATGAGCCCTCAGGAGAGCCAAGGGGTCAAAGGTAGACCCATTGTAATGAGCCCTTGATGGGGAATTTCCTTCTTTTTCCAGTTGGCGATTCCCCGCGAAAATGACCTGTTTTTCGTCGAGCATCACTCATCCCTCGCTCGGGGGGCACTCCAACGCGCGACCTCAAAATGCTCTCACCATGGAAACCGCAGGAATAAATGGAGGAACGACGACGATATACAATATGCAACTCTTTCACGCCTTCAAACTAGTTCTCTTAACTAAGATGGAACTCGGTCTCCTCATATTTTGATCTCATCATCGGAGAGAAGGAGCTCATTTCCTAGCGACGGATTCCATTGGCAACGCGTTGCTATGGCGAATTAACGGAAGGCATAGGATATTTTAGAGATGCCATCAGAGGCGCAGTATATTTTTTAATCATTCTTTAGTATTTGTTTAAGTCAACGACACTCTTATTGGAAACATATATTGGGAAACAGCCGATATGAATGTCAATTGAATCTTTTGTTAAAAACCTTTAACATTTACTTGTGTGAGATGTTCCTTCGATGGATGAAAATTTATGAAATTTAGACGAATTCAGGTGTCCATAAATGTATGTAGAATTAAAGAAACATCGTCACTTCAAATGAGAAACGTAATTTAATTTTGAACTACACACTTGTAATTCTGTACACTATCTCGGTCTATATTCATCCCAAATTGTCGGAAAGAAAATTATATCGCAATTTAAGCTTTTATGACTGAATCCTGTTTAAATTTATCGCATGCTTACAACTTTGAATTTATTTTTGCATTAAAAATTATAAAATACATTGACTCAAAGTTTCTAAACTTATCTATCAAATTTAAGTATCAATCAAATCCATAATGATGAACCAATTTATTAATTTAAAACTGAGATCCTTCGAATATGGACTAAACCTGAATTGCTAAATATTTACGTCAGAAACGCCATTATCATAGGCTATTGGATTTATTGATAGTTGTATATGTACTTGAAAGAGATAAATGAATGTTACTCAAACAAAATTTTAATTAATTTAGACATAAACTATTTGAGTGAAAAGTTAGAGGTCAACTATGTCATTGCCACCTAGTTAGAGACCAAACATGGATTAATACATTAAAATGCTATTTTAATACAAGCTACAGCCGCATTATAAGACCCTCTTACTCCTAAGCAATGTTTTCCATGTTTTTGCGACTTGAATGCATGAGATGCGGTTAACTTCGAAGTCTGCGAGTTGCACCAGCATCGGATTCAGACGAAATGGAAAGATGAAAGCATCTGGGACGTACATCAGAGAGGAGGACCTGCCAGCCGTGGTCAAAAAAGGCAAAGGGAGATCACAAAGGAACGGAAGAGTATTTCGAAATACGATGGACCAACCTCTCTCTTTGAAACACATCCGCAGACAGAGAAAAGTTCAAAGTTGCGAGTTTCTGACCTCTGACACAAGAGATGGCGCTGGATTGAGTGCAAACAGAGTACGGACTGTGCATAAATATGTATATATATATATATATATATATATATATATATATATATCAACGTATTTTGGAGGACAATGTGAAAGAGTTTTATCTAAAGAGATACAGAGGCTGCTGGCCTTCGATTTTTAACCTAATTCTGTAGGATTTTGGAGGACTCTCGGTTCATTCATTGACTGTAAACTTACTTTTTATCCATTAATGCCAAAATTGATTCTCATACAGGAAGCCATTGTACAGCTATCGGTTAGATTTTAATGATACGGTACTTCAGCTCACCAGCTGAACTGAATCTAGGAAAACAATTCCACTCAATTAGCTATTTTTAAACATCCGTACCCATTTTCCTTTTCTTGTGTATCCTCTGAAAATTTTTATATTGAAGACCCGCTTTGACTAAGATAGGATTGGGGAAGTTTAATTCAAGAGCAAAATTAATAATTAATTAAAATAAATTTTCGTATATCTTTTCATATTATTCAATAAATGACCTTCTGTTAATCACGATCTAAAACAATCAGAACACAAAAACTCAGATTAAGAAAGATAATAGGGTAATGCTCATAGTTAACGAATAGTGGCAATAATCAATTCAACCACAACAATGACAACAGTAATTAATGATTTCGAGAGATTGCATTGTTGATTACGGAGTTTCTACATTGTTAACTGAAGCTAAAATCTTCAAGTTTTACGCGTAAGATTAAATCTCTCTTAATTAATTTAATTAATACTGTAATTTGCTTTGAGTTAATGAGATATATCAGCTTTATACTCCCAGAATCGAGAATCTGATTGTTCATTGAGTATCCCAATCAAAGGCAAGAATAATTGAAGGTTGAATTTGCCATTTACACTGGACTAAACTTACTTTATCATCGTAATCAGGGTATCCGCCTTATTAAAACTGAGACAAAATATTATAAGACGCATGACATGCATTAATGGACGAATTTCAGGCTAAATGTAATTCGGAGCGATGGGGCGTAAAATTAACCACAACGGAAACCACAGCAACCAATGGCGTGATTCTTTATCGCACCAATCACCATCTCCCCCTCACAAGCCACTTTCGTTATGTACCCGCACCATTACCGAAACAAAAAAAAGACGCTGGTCACCTTGGAGATGATGCCTTTTCCCGCGTGAGAATCGACCTTGAGTGGATCGATACGTATCGAAATGAAATCGCAGATGCGTGCACGCGATTAAATGAACCGTAAGGCGTCGAGTGGCGTGCAATCGGGGCATCTCTCGCGGGGAAATTTAATTAGAGATGGCGACTGATGGGGTCGCCTATGCACTACTTCCTACGGAAATTAATTTCCGATTCCACCGAAGATGAGGGAAACTCCAACTGTATTCCCGCATCTGAGGTCGCTAGCGAAACAGAGAGAATATTATCTCGAGATAAATACGCAGCAATTTGGAAAATCAGTCTTCTAAATCTTCAGGATATAAGTACGAGTATTAATTGATTTTAAGAAAAGGCGATTGGTTATCATAATAAAAACGACTGATTTCATTATGATAAAGGTATGAAAACTAATAGTTAATTCACTAATAATACTAATTCAATAATAATAATAATAAATTGGATAGGAATGATAATAATAATTCGTCTTAATTGTTGAGCGTTTATTGGTCAATGATGACATTCTTACAATGAACCCCATTTTTAATAATATACTATGTATATAATGCAACACAACAATATAAAGAGTATTTTTGGGATCAAAGTTCTCCAACAAATAACATAGGATGATCAATTAACTTATCAATCGGCGGCTGAGTGCCATTAGCATTAAAAGTATCAAATGTAAAATTAACAATAGAATTAGCCTTATCAATCTGAATACTCGCGCAGTAGTCACAAAGCAGGAGCCAATGTTTGATCTGCGCGACAATCTATAGACGATACGTTATTATACCAAAAACTGAAACTTACATGAACTACAGCACAGAAGAGGCACATTGAAAATAAAACAGACAACTCTTATGCGAAACTCACAGTAAATTTTATACTACCCGGCAATTCTTGTCATTATTTTTAATGGGGAAATTAACTACCAAATTTAGTCTACTACTAAAGGCTACTAAATTTAATAGTTGGACTAAACTTAGATTCGCTGCAGTTATTTAAAATAACTAAATCTCCTTAAAAGGCTTTTTGGTTCTTACCAGCTAGTCAACTATGATAAAAACAATTATAAATATAATGAAAGATATAATTTTAATCATCAGCCTTGAAATTGAATCACACAGATGGATTCACCACTTCGTTAAAATGAAAACATCAAATAATTTGGTACCTACATTAAATGAACATCATACTACTGAATTATGTAAATGAAAGATCATTCAATAAAGCGGCAATAATCGATAAAATTTGACTGAAATATATTGGTGCTTATGTTACAAAAACGTCTAGACCAATGTTTTTATAGGGCCCCTTAATTTAGTCTATTATGGATCGGATAAAATCTATAATTAAAAACGATATCCACGGACCAAAAACTAATCTATTATGGATCGGATCAAATCTATAATTAAAAACGATATTCACGCACCAAATCATTCCAAAAATCCCCTCCCCACCTGTTACTCAAGGTCACTTTACTTTTGTTTCAATGAGGCGAAACATTGACCATAATTTGGGATGCGATAATCCATCGAATGTGGCATAAATGCTTTGATCGACTGTTTATTCGTTTCCATGGAAACATGACCGATTCCGCACGTGTCAACGCTTTGGCGCGCTAATTGCATGTCTCCGCCTCAAATTATACGTTGAGTAATCCGTCTCGAATTGGGACACAGCTCGTTACTCGGAAAAAAACATTTGTGAGTCCATAAAGGATGACTCATGACTTATCTGAGAACCTTTTGAGGAGCGATTCAAATCGAGGTTTTTTTATAAGACTCTTTTTTCTTCGTTTAGTAATTTTCTTATTGTACGACCAATCTTAAATACGAGGCACGAGCCAAATGAGTCTAACGAGCGGCGATATTGAGTTGTCCTTTGAAGCGATGTCTACGTTTACACCATAGAACAATTGTCGACTTAAAGAACAGGTTTACGTAAAGGTGCTGATGAAGTATGTGTAATTTCAAATTTGTCTCTAAATGGTATATGTCGTAAAGATTTGTTGATACAGTGCTGTTTAGATGCGCAAAGTAGGAGCTGAGGAATTTCATGCACCCATTGACGACTTTTAGCTGTTATTAAATTAGTTAATTTCAGAATTAGCGACGTATTTTGATCGAGAGAGCAAACTTAGAACTCAATTAATATATACATAATTTGCCTCGGATATTTAATAATGACGAAGAAGAAAATTAGGTTAATGGTAGTTAAGAGGGTTTTTTACCGTTACTATTTTCAGGTAGAAATTTCGAGGGTCGCCATCCTAGTCCGGACCCTTAGCTGGGCTTTCCAGCTCGGGAGCGCCCGACCTTCACATCATGGGGGACCATAAAATAACTGACCGCGTGGAATACGATTTAAAAAGTTATAAACAATTCAAATGAGCAACAATTTATTGTCTTCGTCGTCTCACTTGTCTTAAAAGATATACAAGCGTCTTTTCATCGACGTTCCACGATGAAAATTAAGATTTTTCGTGATTTTGCAAGAAATTACCCGTTTGCAAACGGCAACGTTGCCGTTGGGTTGGGGTAGGGTGGAGGGATTTCTATCAAAAATCTAGAAATCCTCCCCCCAACCCAACCCAACCCCCGTTGAAATATTCAAAACACCCGCCTATCTGACTGAGCAACGTTGACGTGTGCGAACGGGTAATTTCTTGCAAAATCACGCAAGCCGAGATAAGGGTCCGGATTAGGATGGCGACCCTCGAAATTTCTACCTGAAAAAAGGAACGGTAAAAACCCCGCTTAGCTGCCACTAACCGAAAATTATTTGTTTAAAGCTATCTATACACTAACATTTGATACATAAAAAATAATGAACTAGGATGGATGGAAATAAGGTTTTTCTCTGCAAACGAAATTAGCTTCATCAAAAGGAGATTCTTTTATGAAACGAAACTTTGGATGAGTAATGGAAGATCATATCTCTACATAAATCTAGAAACTCGAATTTATAATTCATTCGCGGATTGAAGCTGTATTCCGATGGGTATCAGATAATGCAACACGCACTGGAATAAATAGTACATTTTATGAATGTAAATAGAATCGGGAAAATATTTCACTCGACAAAATCCAAAAATGCATCTCGAATACGAAAGCACATCTCTCCTATCTGCATTGTACCGGAAGGTAAAATCCGCGCGATGAAATTAGATTATTCGTTTCGGAACATCAATTTACCACGCAACTGGACGCAAAATATTGAATAGGTATACCTATATTGCAACGAGGCTTGAACTATTGCAGTTATATATTCGAATATTTAGTATAGGGACAGAGTTTGAGCAATACCGGCAAAATTTCATTGCCTATAATTTTGCTTGATGTGTTTTCCATTTTTTTTTTTCGTTACTTTGCTTTGCCTGAACAGCACGAATTTAATATTTGGCAATCTCTTCCCCCCAGGGGAACCAAAAACCGTGAAATCTGACATCAATAAACACGCTCACATGTGACGCAATTACGGAAACATCCGAACCTTGAATCCGATATTGGAGATAGTGGGTCACAATTCTCTATTCCAGAATTAATTTATTCCAATCGTCACGTCCGGCAATTTCTGAGTCGATTGAGAAAAAAGGCTTCGAAAAGAGTATATCTTTAATTGGATCCCCATTTGATCGCGACAGTATCAAGCGCCCGCAGTCAAGTAGGGCTTTAATTAAAATCTGAGAATTTCTGTTTGATTTCTCGCTTGATTTTTTCATCGTCATCATCGCTCCGGGAGAGAGAAGATATTCACTCGGATTTCAGCCGATAGAGGGATTCAAATCGCTAGAAAGGAAGCCCCTGGATGGATGATAAAACTAAAAAAAGAAGAGCGATATATCCGTCCAAATGGGGCTCGCTCGGATAGGTCAAGCTTGTCCCATTATACTTTTTATGGCGTCGGTTGGTTTGCTCTGACCCAATTAACGCCGCGTTCGTATTTCGCTCCATTCACCGGACGAATGGCCAAACAAGAGAATCGCCATGGAAACGAGGATGGATTCGTGTATCTCGAACTGATTTGGACCCAGAGAGCACGCTGTAATTCGGTCCAGATGACGCTGTTCCCAAAAATTTAGATTTTTCTCCATTGGAGCTGGACACAGCTTCATCATGCGTACTACGTTAAGGTAGTGTACATCGATGCAATTTATAACTCTTACCATATCCAGCACAATAGTGTAATAACCTATTGTGTCGGACATGAAAGAATATAATTCAGGACACTTAGTAGACTTCGGACTACCCGTGGAGTATCCTGAAGATTCAACGGGCTACAGATCTAGTTCACAGTTTTTGTAACACTTTCATATTTTTTGACATTTTAATACGTTTTCTATACTAAATCTGCAAACGGATTTTTTAAATTAAAAATACGCATCTTCATTCAAAACATGAAAAACCGTTCCGTTTGTGATTCACCTCTGAAAATCGATTAAATTTAATCGGAGTTGACACAAATTTTATACTCTGGTCCTGAGCTCACCAGCATTTTGTCTACTATGGCCTACTTATGCATCAACTGAATTATAGTGAAATATATAACTAGAAAAAGCATTCACAAGTAAGTGTTAATTTACCTCGTATAACCAGTGTAAATTCAGATGGGAAAAGAAGAAAGTACAGAATTAACGGCAACGAAAAACGGATCGCAGAATTCATCACAAGTGCAATACAGAATATAAAATAGATATCCCACTCGCAAACAAATAAATTAGCCACGGCACGCAAATCTGTCTCAGTGCACTGTTTAGGTATTGGCATCGGTTCCACCAAAGGTTTTAAAACAGTAATCAATTCTTTCCAAAAATTGACAACTTATATTTCAATATCAGGAGCATAAATGAGGGCATTAATGTTGATAGGTGAACTCTTGGAATAACAAAATAGCCTCTCAAAATTATTTTAGCTTTAGGTAAAACCTATCTTGGATTACATCGTGCATAGCTTGTTGATCTACCGTTACCTACGGTTTTAAATGCGAATTTAGATACTTGTTCACATAGACTTCTTTTTTCGCCTGGAACCACCAAGTCTGGGGTCTAACTCAAAATGTGTTTGATATAGAACAAATAACAATTTCCCATTTTCTGCGACGTTTCATCTGAAAACTCTGTAAAGTTGCAGAGAGGCTGGATTCCGAGCAGGTCATTCAATGTATCCTTCGCTAGACGCGATTCATTTCGTGACTCTGAAATGCACGGATTTTTTGGGCGAGTGTTCCTACAGGTTTCCCCCTTTCATTTTTATTTGGAGGTCGGATTTGGAAGTGGCAGAATATGTGGCGCCTTATAGAGAATCTTATGAATGGCTTTCGAATCCACTTTCCCTTTGGTTTGCCCTCGGCGAGGACGACCTGTCCCGTGTTTCGAGGGGTACTTGGCTGATTTACGCAATTTGCAAAAGCTGAGAGAAGTTTAGCAGACTGACACTGGACTTACACACCAAGCGATTAAAAAGCAATCCAGATCTTCGAAATATAGCTTCGTCTAAATATGAATAAGTATCACTTCTTAATTTTAATATCTACCTTGTATTGCACGTTTCTGATCAAAATTGTCACCTGAAATACGTTATTAATATGTTATATATCTATAGGGTTCTTCGGGCTGAATTTCAGGTAAATACTAAGATGTGTGCATCCTTTGCAGTGGAAACTTAACATAATTTCATATTTTGCTCAATATTCCCTGTAGCAATCGTCAATATTAATGATATGTTGATTTTATTTTCTTTCTCATTATTTTGAGATCAATAGGAATAATATTTTTCGCAAATATAATTGATAATGAAAAACACGTACATTTCAGAAAGTGTTCTACCGTTGAATAGGTTCATGTACCTCAATCACCCATATTCAACTCCATTAAGAATTACGCCAACACCAATAAAGAATATAAGAAGAAATGATCTCATGTAATTTCACTTTCCAATGATATCTAAATCAATTCTATGATTTCCTATCGGTTGGAAATTGCACAAGAAGTGATTAATAGTAATAAAACGAAATTAACGTGTATTTCTTATAAAAAAATTTAATGAAAGAGCTTTGGACCTGAAGAGATACGAAAAATAGTTTATAGTTTAGCCTTTTATCAATAGGGTGAAAAATTTAATTACGTACCTCACTTCTAACCACTAATTATCGACATTTAGGACAAAGTACGCACCCTAATTCTAAGTTGCGTAAACGGACTTAATACCAAACTTTAAGGGAATTTTCGATTTCAATTGATGACTCCTTCTTCCTCCCACGCTACGTTTAAATGGGTTAGAAACACAGGACATAATGGCGCTAATTCCTCGAATGAAACAGTCCGTCCGTCTGCAATCTCTCTTGACCTCTCAATGGACGCACCCAGACGTTTGGGCAACCCCCAGGAATGTGCGGTTCTTCACATCCAAATACGGCTACCCCTCAACACCCCAAGGACTCCCATCAACTCTGCCTTTTCACACCGATTTATCCCACTGGGTGGCCATTCCCATCTATCTCCATGGCAACATTAAGTTGATACAGTAATAAACAGTTCATCATTGGAGTTGCTACCTTTTATTAACGTTTTATTTCTTGTGGTAAAACTGCTTTAATTCAAAAAGTAGGCAAAGTTTTATTGGAATTTTATTGTCAAATGGGACCGAATTTCAATTGGTGTTAATGGAAAACAGGAAAGAATATTCAAGCAGATTCATTTTGGAGGTACACTGGTCTTAGCAGTTGTATTCGATGGGATGCGAAGTCATCCATCTCCATGGAAACATTTAACTGTCACACAACTAAACAATGAATCACAGTAATTTATAGGCTTAAATCATAATTCGCATTCTCGGTAACATTGATTTGATTCATATGAAAAATAACAATGTTTTTTTTTAATGTGACCGTAACACAGGAAAAGATATTCGAGAAGATTCGCTATCAAGATGCATTAGTTATAGTAGTTGCACTTGGTGATACGGGTAGAGACTGATAAAATGACAAAATATGCAAAATATCAGCATAAATTCAAGAGAATTAGTATTACTCTGCAATAAACATGAATGCAAATATGAAAGCGTGCATGAAATTATTTCACCTTGAATATTCTGCTTGGTCTATGCAAACGTTAAAATACCACCGAGGATTTGCATCTGTAAGGGATTTTTCCAGAAAAGGGCTAAGAAAAATGGAAATAAAGAGAAAAAGTTAACCGTAAATTGCAATATAGAATTTTATAAGTTTTAATTACTTTTCCACCCCTGCCTATCGTTATTTGCTAGCTTCGAAAGCCCCAAATATAGTTCATGATAATATAATTATAGACCTACTTCATACCGAAGTAATTAAGACTAACAATAAATACTAAAGAGTATCTCATCGTTCTCGATATAAATTAAAGCAAAAAATAGGTCGAGAGAATCCAGATAAGTAATTAATTAATTAAAACAAAGCCGAGATTTCACGAAAAGGAATAGAGATGAATTTTACGAGTGAAATTAAAGGAGCGATTAGTTATCAGCAGCGAAAAGAAACTTCCCTGCGTATCCATGGGAGATAAACTAAACCAAGGTTACGGAGATGACGTCATTTTTGGAAAACCATGTCCTCGATTAATATCCACCATTTTCCTGTACGGAAATATAGAATACGGATAATATCGAGCTGAAAGCGTTTTCCTTGAAGTATGAATAACGTATCGCCATTCCTTAGCATTGAAACGGAAAGAACAGTATTAATGTGTAAATTATACTTTCTCATGGAGAAGGACGTGAGGTAGCGAGAAAATTAGAGCTTGTAAACGAGGAACGATTTTCTTCGTGGAAAAAAGTACAATTTAGGATGATTCATAATTTGATAAATAATATTTTGCCATGGAATGGCTACACAACGCATTAATCTTGCACTCTTGTGGAGAAATCTTGTAACGCATAAATTAAAATTTAGCTGTTTCTTCTACCTTTTAAATTTAGCAGAAGCTCAGAAAAATTCTCTCAGAAAATTTTGCAAAATCATAGCAGATACATTCACTATGCCATTACATTTTCCGATACTTTACGGTTCCTAAGTTAACGAGATATTGCTACGGTCATTGTAGAGCTAGCAACCAATTAGTAAGGTCTTTAATTGTCTCACCTGGTAAATTAAAAGGTTAATAATATATTATTATTACTATTACAATCATTTTTGCCCATAAGGACAGTGTTAGAACTTGAACAGCACATGATGAATCAATGTTCACTTCTTTCCCTTCTTCCTCTTTTCTTCCCAAAATCTCTTCATTCTTTGACTGTGCTCCTGCTTCCTTTGCGCAATGCTCCTGTTTTCTTCTAACCACGTACTATAAATTTTGTGTTCATAACTTTGTTCTCCTCTTTCGCCTATCATTTGCCTGGTGATCCCTGCTTGCCTTAGATCTTCTTCTACTTCAAGATACCAATTGGTTCTTCTGCTTGAGATGTTTACTACATCAAAAATCTTCTTCGTGAGTCTGTTGTTGTTCATTCATGGACGTGTCCATAAAATGATAGTCTGCGTTTCCTGATCATATCTGTAAGTCTGTCTTGTGTGTTGGTACAGCTCGTTCGAAGGTCTTTTCATCCAAATGCCATCTCTGTGTACTGCTCCAAATATTTTTATATTAATTTTATATATTATAATGTAGTATATATTATTTATTATAGTATAATATAATATTTATTATAGTATAATATTTACCATAGTATAATATAAATATATGTATAGTATTATGTAGTAAACATAACGGTTGTTACTTTGCTTAACAGAAAAAGATATTTTCAAACAGTTTCCAAACACTGTTGATCTACAGTTGAACTCCAACCTGAAGTCAATATCCTCTGCTATTAAATCGTAGTGGATATTGCTATTAAATCGTAGTTTTTATAGTGCTTCGACAGCTTAGGTTATTCCTCGCATGGACTACCACAGGGAATTGAACCCGGAACAGCTTTCACTAAATGCAATTTAATTCATGTTGCCATTTTAGTAATCCTATCACTGCGATTAAGGTATCTTGGCTATTACAGAAACAAAATTATTAATAATAACAATAATAAAAAGTCTCTATTTGTGCGATATACAGACTAAAAGTCTCCTCTTTCATCTAACCCATGATGATGTTAACTATTGTGGATGAATTTTTACTTAGCACGAGAAAACGTGCGCCTTAAACTGAGGATGAAAAAGAAGTGAGGATTGCGACATGAATGGGCCTCGAACCCAGGTCTCCCGCTTTCCGGACAGGTGGTCTTAGCAAATGAATGACGACGCCGCATGGTAGATAAGTTGGTAAGAACACATACCCGGAAAGTGGGGGTTCAAGTCCCAATTGTGTCGCAATTTTTCACTTCTTGTTCAATATCGAACATATCCATTAGGAATCAAGTTTCAAAAGAACGGCATCCTCATCCAAAGTCTGCCCTGAGATAAATATTGCGGCAGATACTGGTGTAGGCAAAGCTGGTTTAATTAGCGAAAATACCTTGAAATTGGAGTGGAAACAAAAACCGTAGAATAAAATACATGTTTTATGGCACCTGATCCAGCGATAGTCATTGTGAAGAGATATAGATGCAGATATGGGTGGAGATGGTACAGGCATCGGAAGATTTACAGCCGACCTCCATTTTGAGAGAAAGGAACGCCAGAGGAACATAAATCCAATCGGAGAAAACGACATCCGAAGAGGAAAAGAGGCATTCCAAGCTGAATTAACCCGAGGATTATACAAGTCACCCTGACGACGTCGACGCGTCGTCCATGTTAACGCAAAACAACGACCTCTTTAAAACTACTTTAAGGTTAAAATTCTTCCTTTTTGCTTTCTTAAGGAGAAAGTGAGAGGAAATAGGAAATGGAATAACTTTGGGAAATCGCTGTTTGAGAATCAGAGCTCCTCTCTCGAGATGCGTTAGGAATTGCGAACGCTTGTCAATTATTCAGAAAATCTCACTTTCTTCTCAAACGTTAATGGTGCTACACATTTAGTGAGAAGGTACAGCTATTTTTACCTCCAGGAACTGTGCTAGTTATTAAGACAGAATTTCTCAACGAAATCAAATGTTTTTCGAAATATGCATTAATTGTTGCGTCTTTGAGAGATTTCATGTAAAATTCTACCGACAGAATTGCATAAATTATTATTAGCAGCCTAGTTCATTCTCTATTTATATTTACGAATAACTTCCGTTTCAATTTGCAAGAGTTAAGAAGCAACATCAAGTAGTCCTCCATCATTACTTCCAATCTTCCCTTGCAGGCTAAATATGGTAGTAGTAAAATTTATATGATTCTGTGTATACTTAATGTATTTAATTAAATTTGTTACGTTTCTCACTATCTTATACAACTGTATCCACGTATTAACTATCTATTGTATCTATTTTATTTTAACATATAGTTTATGTTATATGGCCTATGCCCCTTCATATCTATGATATTTAATGTATTTAACTTCGTATCTATTACATATTTATATATGTATTTATCACATAAGTTTTACCATGTAAATATTATGATAACTTATTCTTTTACTAAGTGATATTTCTTAGGAAAATTCGTTTCTGTTCTGATAGTTCAATCCAATTATTTGTAATATTTGATGTGATTTGCTACCGTGATATTACTTACTTACTATATATCAAAATGGGTGGATCCCGTTGATTGAATAAAAAATAAATAAAATATTAAGTCAAAATTCGAGGAGCACTAAACAATTCGTATTTAAGTTTGTCTAAAAATCAAACTTATAAAAAAGTAACAACCTGATAAAAAAAAAACAAAATAATTTCCAACAAGAAATACAATTTGCTGGCCTAAACCACTGAAAATACATAAGAGTGCGACATAATAAATAGAAGAATGTGCTATCTTCGGATATTGCGAGTGTCCCTAAACGCAAATACGGACTCGGAAGAGCTGAATGATGCAAATTTAAAAGCATATAATATCTGAGTGAATATTTCGAAATACTAGATTACAACAAGGAAGAAGCAGAAAGATAACCGTCGAGAAATAAAAAAGAACTAGAAATCAAACAGGATATTTATCCAAGTTTTATTCAACCATAGGAAGGTGATTACCACTCCCTTTGAAGACAAGGGTAATTTTAAGTGTGATAACTCGATGGAAAACAAATTTCAATTTCATAATTTTATACAGCACTACTCAAAACATATACACTGTGTGATGTCAAGAACTTTCTTTGGCCAATTTCATATTAATACCAGACCACAAAGGTGCTCTACAGACATCCTTTTCCTTTTATAGCACCATCAATATAGAATGAAACGAGAACGTCTTCTCGGGTACGCGAAAATATTCTGAATCGCCGTCGGTATAATGCGATGGTATTATAATACGAGATCATACGTCACCATTACATATGGCAGAGCGATGCATAAACATGGCCGAATTATAATAATTCTGCCGTTGAATGGGGGATTAAGACGGGGGAAGATTCATGCCTACCTTTCCTCCGGAAGCATCGTTTGATTTAAAAGGCAGTAATACAAACTTTATTAAGTCGAAGAAATTAATCATTCGTCGGAGGGAATGCTTTATGTAGAATTAATTACCTTTGATAGATTTCCCGTCTGTATGTTTTAAATTAGGTAAGGTATTTTTCAGGGGGTGATGTAACAATATTTGGACACAAGGTATGGACCGATGAAAATCCAGTTATTACTCTTCCCCGCATCACTTTGAATTCCACAAAATTCAAAGTGAGTGGAAATCATTTGAAATTTTAGAGCAACAAACCAATGTAGATAGGTAAGATTTAGAAGGTACAGAAGACGAAATATGACATATTTTATTGAAATCAGAAACACTTCATACAGATAACAGCGAAGGAAGAAAATAATTTGAAATTTAAATGAATCATCACTCTATTTATACTGGTATAGAAATTTTTTACGGCCTAAATAATTACTTAAAACAATAATAATATTTTTGACTCATAGAAAAATTAAGCAATTTAAGCTTTACCTTTAATGTGGTTCATCTGGATAATCAAAACAAACAAGACGGCTCGAGAAATGATACAGATATTAATAAGTTACAAACACTTAATTCATTAAAAGTATATAATATACCTGTCAAATCGTCATATGTATTTTGAGTTGAGTTTAAGTCAAGAATTTCCTAGTAGAAAATGAAATATTAAGTTTTAGAATGGCATATTACTCGATTACTCTCTTGCATGAATAGACATTCTAATTTCACTTCCTCCTTACAATCTTCAACCATTCTAGATCCAACATAATAATTCAAGTGCGAAGGATACATGCATTTCCTAGTATTTCCACTTCATTAAAACTTTTAATGCTTATGTATAAGGTATGTAAGGTTTGCAAATATGCTGTCACTTTCTTTAGACTAACTTGACCTTCAGTTCCTGGAACGTTAAATCCGCTTTTAAATTAAGAAATACATCTTCAGCTCACATCTTAATTAAGCTTCCTTCCTTTATTTTATCTATTTTTAATAGTCCATTACTCTTACGTTATCCCACTGTGCTTGACGTCGTGATAAGACAAATTGAAACCTGTTTCTACTTTATTCGTAAATAAATAATGACATCAAACAGAAAATTTGCGAATCTCATTTGAGATTTGATATTGCGATCATATGTTTACCTATTTTGAAGGCAAGGAGAAGCATATGAATAATAGGTCTTCATAAATTTGTAGAGGTGAAGATGGAAAAGTAGGCTTGGATGCTGATATATAGAGCTTTTCATTAGGAGAAAGTTGAAGTGCAAGAAGATGGGAAATTTTTGTGGAAGGAATTTACCATAGCAAGATGATGATATTAATTACAATGAAAGGAAAATCATGATTGCAAAATAACACGAAAGAATTCTTAAAATACGGCAATGCAATAAAATGGGTGTTCCTCAAGGGTTATGTTTGGAACCGTACTTTTTTATATTCTCTGTTCTCCGTTTTCAGTCGATATACTAAACCAGTAACGCTGCTAGCTGCTATTGGATTTGAAATTTTATTCCATGGTCTTCATTAATTCATTGCATATCTTACCTTCAATGGACAGAAATTTCCAAATCTTCAAAATAAGGACAACTTTATGTTCTTTTCAAAGAGTTTTTAGTTAGCAAAGTATGAGAACTTGATTCACTCAGAACAAATATTTAATCCTCAGAACCATACAAATAGGATTTTTCTGGCGAGGCGAACTTCTTGTGAATTCTTTAAAAAGCATGCGAAAATGAAATAATATCACTGAATTCTAATAGAAATTCTCAATATCTCCATACGCTGAAACGGCATTAATTCAGCTCAGGATAAGTGCGTTCCGCAAGTTGTATATGCATTAACTACATACGTGTACTATATTAACTTAAAAACAGTATGTTTAAGTTCACTAAAAGAATTCCAATCGTGCCTGTGAATATTTATTAATATTAATTATAGTTTTCATTCTTCTCCAAACACATAACGCCGAAGAAAAAACTTCATATTACAGTAAATTCGAAATTTCAGCCAAACTTTTGCGTACTTTTACATCAAATAGTTGGTTTTCCGTAGCGTATTTTAACTCATTGACTCCCTTTCATTCATTCCTTTCAAACAGCTTCACAATTAATATTTCAAGTGACCATTGAAGTTTGAAAGCAGTCTGCTATTGATTCAAACGCACCCCTTTTACCCAGAATACACCTCGTGGAGAAGATAACACAAATCGCATTTTCCACTCGCTCATCGCCAGAAGCCCTCGACTATGATAATGACCACCGCCGAATAAAAAAGGAGGAAGATCCATTAGCCGCGCTCCAGGAGCGAAAATGAGGTTGGTGAAAGTCCCTCTCCATCTGCAAATGCTCTTCGGAAAAAAGCAGGCTGATGAGGCTCTGATCGCGGAATCCACGATTGTTTGAGGCCAAGAAAGCACCCCAACGTAATTCGATGCGTTGTGCATAAGTGCCTCAATTAGGTCTGCAGGTTTATCGTTAAAAATTCGGTCTCTTGATGGGAATGATTAATCCTTAAGATGAATCGCACCATAATATTATTGAGCTCAGATGAAAGTTATGTAATAATTTATTAGCTTGTAAATCTTATGTGATAATCACAGTTAAATTTATTTATCCAATTTCAGTAAATCCCGTAAGAAATACATGGGAGAAATTTTAAAATATAATTTTCTGCACTACCCGACCTGATAGGATTATAAATTTTTGGTAGTCATCAAAGGTCCAATGGAAAGTTACGTGGTGATGTTTGTTTGCCCAAAGTATCCTTGGTTCGACTCTGGACGACTCGAATCGTCTCTCATAAGAAATGCACGCAACGTTCACTTTGATCGTTCGCAGGCATTTTTTTCTATTGCAGAATTAAATCGGAAATAATGATCGTGCGAAATCGAGATGAATACTAAAAGAAAGGAAATTGAACAAAGATTCTTATTTTGGTCGTAGAATTTCGCATTCGTGTCGAAATTGAGAGAAGTCTGGAAATAATGACGAAAATTTGTGTAATTTTGTTGGTGTAAATAATCCCTTAACGATTGTTATGATTGTTGAACTCAACTCTCATGCGAATACATGAGAAAGGTGGGATCATAAGAAATGTACGGTGAAGAAGAGCCGACATTGTATTGCAAAAAAGCTATTAGTTGACTTCGGAAGTTGATATTCAGCTATATAGTTTTATTATATTCTACATAAATAATATCACCTTCTATAATGTATGTTTAAAATTTGGCCTATTTAAAATAAATTAAAATTTAGCTGGTATAAAATTAAAATTAACATATTTCAAAGGAAAAATCCAATATCATATCGGGATTATTTATATATTAAAAAAATATATTTATGATATTCCATCATTTTTGACGGGGTCATTCACTAGTAAATTAATATCGTTGGAAAGATTGTATTTTCAAAATCTATAGTAAAAAGTACTGCCGTCGGTAGATTTTGGGTTTTCTTCGACTAGGATGAATACCAAGCAATGTATTTTAATTTTGGCTTTTCTCACAGGAATTACTACCACCTGGCCTGGTGCCTATTTGTAGTCTTTCAGTATAAATAAATCTAACGACTTTATCTTCTTCCATTTTGCATGTGCGATAAAATAATGTTGTTGCAATGTGATTTTATTGATGGCAATCAAAATGTTTATGGATAATGTTTGGAGAAACACAAACGTTTGCAATAAAGACAGGTTCTTAAAATTTGATTGTGGATATTTTCAGTAAAAGTCATCAAAAACATCTCAAATATTGCAAAGGGTAAATTATCGAATTTTAAAATAATTATTGAAAGTGATACTTTGCAAATTTACAAAAGTAGATTAAATAGAGATTTAAACTTTTATTGTGAATCAAAGGAGCAATGAAGAATAAAGATAATCTACTTCTTCATTATTTTGAAATTAGTCTCTACAGATAGAATATGCTCGCAAATATTAGAAAGGATAGGTTTATGACCATTTTTTTTCAAATATCCTTTCCTACAAATCAATCGATTAAAAATTGACTTGCTTAATAATGGTTATAAAATCTTCACTTATGAATTTCGGTATATTATATCTCCTTTCTGACGCTAACGAGGTTTCGCCTGATATCATGACAGATTTAAGAGGTTAATAGAATCTAAAATTGAAGAACTAAGCTATAAATTCAGGATTGTGTGATTCATTAATTAACGCAATTGGCGCGAACCACCGAAAAAAATTTCAGCGGTATTGAATTCGAGAGTCGAGTCTGAAAATGCATTTCGCTCGTAGTCCGCTTTATGAGTCGCTTGCGAAGAACTAGAGGGCTCTTACAAATCCGGCAAAAATTCCGCGAGAGCATTCATTACATCCACCGGGCCTAAAAGACCTTTTAATGATTCCAAACGCAGTCTCGGAAGAATTAAATCAGGAAAAAATCGAGTCAAACGCTCGCCCGAATCGAAACTTTTAATTAATCTCCTCATCCATTCGATGCCACGACATATCGCGGTTCCTTCCGCATCATCTGCTACACCCAGCGCCATCCACGGCTGCGAATTTTTCGGAAAATAGAACGAACGAGTATGGTAAGAGGGCTTTACAACTTCATTCATGTAAACATGCAAATTGACGTGTAAGAACCGGCGGTTGATGAGACAGGTGGCTATCGAAAAACTGAGAGGTTTTTGAATAGCGTAGCTGGGAATTATTTATACGTTGGAGCAGTTCTCATTGTCAGTGGGAACGCAATAGCTGTTAAAATACCCCAAAAGTAAGTAAGTAAGTAAGTAAGTAAGTAAGCGAGGTTAAGTATACCCCAAAAACCCTGCCTGAGAGACTAATGAACTAATTTAGCACCCCAAAAATTATTTTCAAGTTTTTAACTCTTCATTGGTAGCACTAACAAGCCTTGTAATTTCAGAACCATGCTAAAAACAATTAATGATTGTTAAAAATTATAAAATCAATGGTAGCACGCTTGACTATGTGGAATTCCATAGAAATAGACTGAAAAGAAATAAAAATTTCTCTCGTACTATTTTCCACCGTATATTTTACACACGACCGGTTTCGTAAAATAACTTACATCTTCAAGTCAATGATATTTATTTTAGAGAGTTTTAATATGTTTGCGCGAAATATAGTTACTACTATGCTTCTACGAGCTTCTGCAAAAATAGTGTGCAGATTCTTTTACTCTCTGTTATTACACTCACAATTAAATCATCCATTTGGAAATATAAAATTTGCTGTGTGTAAAATAAAATCTGCAATTTGACTATCCCTAATTATTTTCAAAATATTTCTATGGAAAAATACAAACAGATTTCCAAAAAGATAGAATTTTCAAAAAATTAATATCTTTTCTCATCTTGGCGGATAATACAATATTTTGTAGATGAAAAATCTATTTTCAAATTGGAAATCAGATAAACCATTCGGAATTAGGAAGCAAAGTAAATCTCATTTTCTTTATTGCTACGTTGGGGTTTTCCTTAAAACTATCTCAAGCACGTTTTGCCTAAGTAGATCCCAAATAAATCACACTTCAAACTTTAAAAGAATTGCTTTTATGTTGCCTGAGCGATTACACAGATATATATAGCGTAGATAGCGTATTTTTAATTATGTGACAGAATTTTCTTTCTCGGTGTGACCTAATTACCCAACATAAAAATGAAGGAAAAAGCAATGTCTACGTCACGGATTCAGGATTGAATAAAAAAATTCTAAGCTAAGTCTATACTAGGAAAGTAGACGACTTAATTATTTCTTATGGTTTGTGGAAGATATGAGACAGAGCATTTTTACTACTACAATTTGTGTTTAACTTTGCGTTACCAAGGAAACGACAGAAAATTAAAGTGAATCGAGTATTCCAACGAATGTGAGCTTTATGAACAACGAACTCAATACAAAATTGATGTCCTACAACAATTTTGCCGACTACGGTCAACATTTAGACTAATTACAGTTACAGAAAACCCAAACCAACCTGAAACATATGTATGTTTATTGATTCATGTTTCCTGGATACCTAAAGAGACAAATCTTCTGATAAATCTAAACAGACTAGGAGAGTAATACGTCATATAGTCAATAGCATTCCAATTCAAAGTTAAAGAGAATAAATTTTAATCTCTCGCTTGGAAATCGATAAATACCAGCGGCTATAAGAGATATTATACATTGGTTGCCGTAGAAACGACATAAACTAAACAAACAGGCATGAATCAAAACTCTGAGAATATACAAGACTTCAATCATAGATTTCTTTCAATAGTCAGAAGTGGGCGTTGTAGAAAGCGAGCTTGGGGTAAAAAGAGAATGTCTTTCAATCCTTATTTATATCCGCAATATTTCAATGAAACGCACGCTCGGGCAAAAACTTGGCGATTCAGGATTTCCCTGATTGATGCTCCTCTATAAGCTGTTTTGATGTATTAAATCATCCCAATCCCTATATTGCATTATCATTTTTGTACGACAGCAAACATTGAGACTGTAACAAAGGATGGCATAGAAAATTGATCTCATGTTAGCTTCCACAAATATCACCTTAAAATAGTTGACTATTAAGAAGGAACCATTCCCGTCTTGGTGAGACAGAGTTTTGCATCGGATAGTACTGAATCAAGACCAACCGAGAGTTCGAAACAAGATTATAAAATATCTGCATTATTTCTGTTCTACTGAATCTTTAAATAAACTGAAGATAAGCCGCAAGGGGGAATATAACAATGACTTTAGGAAATATATAAGTTTCTGGGGAGGGGAAATCCTGGCTAAATCAAACCCCAATTAACAGGTGTTAAAAGTAACATGAAACTGATATAAAATTATTAGCTTCCGGTAACATATTTGGTGAAAGGTTTAAACATGCGGCATGCGGTGCAGTTAGACAGCGGTATAATAACTCTGCATATTGATAAAACTAACGAAACAATAACTTGGTATCCCAACGTTGAATGTCTTGATGCTAATAGTTAGGCAAGTAAGTTGGCAACAGCAGGTAAAGAACTAACACAATATTCATACACCTTCTGTCAATTAAAAATTAGGGGAGGAAATGGAGCTTTGAATGACAAGAGAAGAAAGGTTAAGCATGAAAGGGATAGAAGAGGTCGAGGCAAGGGTGTCTAGCCTTTATTATCCTTCTGGGGGCCACAATAGCTTCTATCGCGGGCCAAAGATAATGAACTTCACCTTCTATGACGCATCTAAAATCATTCTCTCAATTTTTCATCCCAATGTAACTCAAAGCAGTTTTGAAAACAAAATTTGACTACGTCCACAAAATATATATTTTGAAAGGCACGACCAATTCAGGCTAGAAGATGAGGTCGATCGAAACCAGTGGTGGTTTAAAAAATATATTTTCTGTGGTTGTAGCCAAATTTTGATTTCATTGAACCAAAAGACGATTTAATTCCATCAAAAAATTAATCCAGATTTAAAATTATTATATTCACTCTTAAATCATTTATTTATAGAATGTATTTTAATTAAAGATGCTTCTTTAATTTTGGTTATCAATCTTTACAATCAAGGGATTACCGAAACTTTAGGGAATAATTAACTACTGACTTGTAGGGTGAGAGGGCATCGGGTTGGACACTCCTTGATTAGAGAAATATTGCCTCGTTGAGTCATTCAATGGAAGCGTATTAGTGTAAGTCATTTTAATCGCTAAGGCTTTCCATGAAGACTCGTCAAATTGCAATCTCCGTCAAATTGAACCTTGGATGGGGTCAAATAGGGCTTAGAAAAGGAATCCTCATAACGCGAAATCGAACAGGAATTGACATCGTTTCCCGCTTCCTGATTTCAACGACAACGAGGCTAAATAAAAATTCGCAACCGAGCACGAAAGAACGAACTCCATCCTCGCAAAAATCGCAAATCCGCGAACGGACAAAACGCACTAAAAACAAGCACGCACTAGCAAATCTACGTCTCCCGGAAACCTGCAGAAAATAAAAACAAATAAATATATAAACGGCCTTCCCTCGGCTATTCATTTTAAAAGATCAACCGAAAAAAATAATAAACGGGTAGAAGGGATTTCGCGAAAAAAGAGCGGAAAAGGGAGGTTCGAGAGCGGAGGCAAAAGCGAAAAAATGCGAAAGGCAAAAAAAGAATAAAAAACCCTTTCGCGGGGGAAAACAGCGGTTCGCTCTAATCCTCGAATCGGAGAGTTTTTAATGACGCCCTCCGACATGTTTGTTGGGCTCCCTTGCGCTCGGCTTCGCTCCTCCCGGTAATTCCTCTTTTTCCCGCCAAAACTCCCTTTTCCCGCCATAACTCCGCGGTTTTTCGCTCACCGCCACTCCTCTGTTTTCTCTGCTCCATAACAGATTGCAAACGCCTTTTTCACGAAGACACGGCACACACAAACAGCTTCGAGATAATTGGATGACGCAGACCACAAGAGCGTAAATAAAGGAAACGAAACGGCGTCGAAAAAGTTGTTTAATAAATGAAAAAAAAACAGAATCCCTTTCGGCGCGAATTACAGCGGTTTCTGGTTGAGATGCTCCGACGCCGTTCCTATGGCGACGTCGACGCCGCGGCGACACCTTCCCTAAACATTTTCCCTTTCGGAACTCCCTCTGGCGTGAATTGCGAAAAACGCTTTTTAATCCGCGAGATAATTGCGGGAATTCCGGTCGGTTTGGCGTTCGAATAGGGGACGGATTGACCGTAATCCTCTGCTCCTTGATCTGTGGTATTGGGAGAGAAAATAGATGCATTGATGACGATTGCTCGCGTGGAATCACGATCACGTGCGGCCTTACGCAAGGATTCGCGTGATTGGGTTTCATGAAGCGATGCCGAATGGAAAAATGTTTTCTAAAAGGCCGATCAATCGAGCGGGGAATCGCCTTAACAAATATTCGCGTGTTTATTTTTTTGGGCTGGATAACAACGGGTGGATTGAATTTTACGATTCTGAATCGCCCAGCCGTTTCCATGGAAATTTTCGTTGCTATCAGAGCGTTAAGAGGCAGAATGATGCAAATATTACGTTCTTTTTTTTAATCATTGAACGGAATTGTAACCTAATGAATACATAATGGAGTATAAAGAAAGACTGAGTTGAAAAACATTGAATCATGAGAATTTTTTTAAATTTTGGTTTGAGATTTTAGATAACTTTCAAAATGATTCTCGTCTTCATTAACCCAAGCCACACAGTCATTTTTAGCTGTCAAAATCACACTGCAATCGCCATGTTTTCTCACTAAATAGGTGTTGCTTTCCATTGGTGAGGAATATAAAGTCAAATTCCCTTTCTCCTTATCCTGGCTAATACTCCTCGTTCCCCACAACTAGCTCTTGATATAGCTATTGTTAGAGGGGATGAGGCCTTCGGGATGAATACCAGATGATGGCCAAAACCATGTTTATGGAATCTTATAGATAAGCTTTAGATTATGGTATGAGTGATTTTTAATTATTCTGTACTCGGAACAGACAGGACGGACATGGATCCATGGATCAATTATCAATTTAGCAACTTTGTGGGTTAGGGTTCAAATCCCGGTTTGGTCAAAGATGATTGTTTTCCTTCATATCTATTGTCGTATCGTAACTGTACACTACTGGTCAAAATTAACGCAGCACCTCCCTAGCGATCCTTACGGCCGGTGCTGCGTTAATTTTGGCCAGGACTGTACAGTAATGACCCTTGATGTGGCGTTGCTACGTAAATAACCAAACAAACAATCAAATAAACGAATGCATGAATAAACGAATAAAAGATGTTTCCTCAATCTAAAACACCGAAAACCAATCACAAACTTTTAGTCTCACCACATTCCCGAAAAATATTACGGCTTTACTTTCAAAATTATGCTTTCTATTATAATAGCATTATATTAGGGAAATAACTTGCGCACCTAATGAACTCAAGTCCAAAAAAGACAACGAATATTAAAATATTTCTGGGGCTTCTAGTAAACTTTTGTTGTTCAAAGAAATCGACCATTCAAATATTTATACGAGGAAAGTTATATAAATAGAAAATAACGGATAGGTGTCTCCTAAACCATAAATATCCCTCAAAAATCATAAACTCTACTTTAGAATCAAAATCGTAAATTTAGCTATCATTCTATGCGATTCAGCTGTGCAATTCCGTTGAACAAAGATGCGCTCGATACAAAATAGACAAATCGAAGGCGAAGGTCACATTCTCGATCCGAGTCGATAGCTCCAACTAGATGGCGCACGATTAGTGTAAACAACGGGAACAACTTGTTTTGCCTTGTCAATTCAAGGGCACAGGAAGCATAGAGGTGGCAAAGGGCGGTGCCGCATGCTGAATTATATAACCTCTTTATGCACTTGGATACAAAAAAGCTTAGAAAAGGTAAAAGCGCATGAGCTAAAAATAATTGCACTGCTTCCGATTCCTTCATATTGAGAGTAACAGAATCTGCGCGCAAAGTTTTTACGTGATATCCATATTTCAATGTTTCCCGTACTGTGAGTGACAGACCAATGGTTGCCAGGCAACGCAATAATGGATGACCGGACAATTGAATCCGAGCAACACCCAGGCAACAATTGTCGGAAGCAGCCACAAAGACATATGTAATCAATTAGATTGCTACAATTCCAAAAAAATGACTCCAAAGAAACTCAACATTGTTACTGAACAAAGATTCGACCTCGGCTATATCCAAGCTGAGCAGAATTGGGAATATCTCGATGTTCTATTACAAATTCATAAGACTAATGTATGAAACCATTTTGAATTAGGTGAATTGAGAGATTTAATATTGGAAATTTATATCTAGTACCGGAGAATTAAATCAATAGAACTTAATTTTTAACTCGAGCATTAAATTAACGGGTAAATATACGGAATTTAGGGAAACATTATCTTTTGTTCAAAGATTAGATTTAAAGTTGGTAATTAAATTAAATATTGAATCTCTTGTGACTCGTCAGTCGATACATTTAGTTATCGATCTATCATATATAAAATATCATCAATAACATACTGTATAATATAACTAATGATTCATGAGAAATATCACATCAACGATACTCATATCACTTCTAGTGAATTTTAATTTAGTCTTGACAGAATTTTATTCGATACATCGACAAGAAATAATCAATATATCGTTCATACAATGTAACAATCGATGTATTGATCCAATCGATAGAATTTAAGAGTACTCTCGAATGTAATTTTTGTCTCTAAGAATTTTTTTCAAATCTTAAAATAAGAAAAATAAGCATTTCTTAACCGCCATGTTCTTCCATGGTTAGCAACCCTTCTAACATTAGGCTTAAAATACCCCTTTTTCAGAGGAATGCGAGGTCTGCAGGCGCATAAATATGCATATTAAAACTCGGAATGTCTCCTTTCACTTGGGCGTTATATATGCGAGTGTTGACAAGGCAAAACCTACGCTCCATCAGCTCCCCCGTAATAAACGGTGATCTGATACGCAAAAACAGATCTGTGCGAATCTAAATGACCGGAATTACTTATGCAGCCGTCGATGCGTCCACGCAACAATGGATCGTTAAAAAGCGTCTGCGTGAAAGCTGAGCGTCCGGACGCCATTGTTGCATTAACAATGCGATGTAATACTCACTCATTGTTGGAATATTATTGTTGTATTTGGATTAATGATATTATGCAACATTACACCCACGCCATCATACCGGTCAGTGCTTAGTAACCACAATACCCCTCGGATACAATCCATTGTTACCTTATCATTGTCGATGTAATAATGTGTATTATCATAATATTCGTCATTGCTTACGAATAAGTTACGTTTAATTGTTTAATCGTTGATAATTGACACATTATCAACGACATTCAAAGAGGATAATTAGTGTATTTTTCGTATTTTCACAATTACTTCATAACTTACAATGTGAATATTTCTGGGGAGTAATATAATAGAGTAACTATGCAATATAATTACTCTATGGTGATATGATGAAAAACACAACGATCTGTCCAATCGTATAGAAAAAGTGAAAATCTGAATATTTATAAAGATCCATTTATTAAGAAAAAGATAAAATATGAGAGTGACTGCAGCTTTAGAGAATGTTTAAACATTTTGTTTATTCAATAAATAAAAAATATAGAATATTTAAAAAAATAAAAAGGTAAACAAGCTGCATTTGTTTGGCCATAAAATGCTTAATTATTTCTGATAGGAACCATTCGATTTATCATCTTAAATGCTCGGAAAAATTAAGAAAATATTGGGACCACCTTGACCCCACGCGACTTCATGCCTAACTTTTTTAGATACGATTAACTAAGGGTTAACGGTTCATCATCACCCTAATAAAAGCACTTAATTGTAGGTCTATACAGATTAGTCTTCACATGCATTGCGTTATATGAACATTCCAGGAGAAATGCAAGGGACGAAAAACAGATTTTTTGAATTTCTCCAAATTATTACTGAAAAACAAACAATCAATCGAAATAGTTAACTAAAATAAATCTAAAATGCTCTCAGTCCCAATTTAGCTAAAATGTAGAATGAAGCTGAAAATTCAAAGGGATCGTCAAATCTGACGATTTGCCAAATGATTTGAAGCAATTTATACGAATTCCTCTTAATGATAGCGAACAAATAAGACGTCACTCCAGTCCACTACGTTTTATCAGAGTATTTCCCATTTCCCGTAGTTTAAATTTCCTCGCTCAAAGTCTGTGCGGTGCACTTTCTAAGGCATCAGGTGGAATCCAATCTAATTATTAAAATTTTTAAAAATCCCGAGGGGACTTCTTTAACACCTTCTTGGTCTAAATATTCGAAAGATCTCCTTACAGGATACCATATGACGCTGGATAGCGTGAAGCAAAATGCACGGCAGGTATCATGAACCCGTGATCCCAAACCAGTTCATATATGGAGCTTTTTGAAGAATTCTTCGAGAAAAACGAAGCTAAATTAAAATTAGTATGTACTGTTAGCACAGAGTTACTCACAAGTTTAGATACGTCAGATTTGCCAAAGGGAAGGCGAAGGGAAGGGAACACCCAGAAGAATTTTTCTTAACATTGGAAGTGTTCTTACCTAGAACGAAATAAATAAAACATGCATTAGGAGATAAATAACAGTAATAGAATTTTAATAAAAATATTGCTACAGTTAAACAGATGGACTACATTAGGTGAGAAAATTATGTCAAAATACCTAAATTATATTAACCTAAATAAAGCCTTCAACACAAAACTCATGAATTCTGGGGGAAAAAAACGAAGGTAAAATAAAATAATAATATTTTTGTGGACTTGTACAAGTGTTGTAATAAATTATTATTCTATGAATTCTGGGGTTAAATAAACGCCATAAGCTAGCGTATTGGCGTACTAAATGTTCCAGTGGATACTGTAAGTCATTCTGACCCCAAAGGGTTTACAAAATGCAACTCTGTTGAAAATAAATTCAGAACGCTATATTTACAGGAATATATATCGTAAATTTACCTCGAACCGAATACTTCTATCACAATCAGATTTTCTACATTAATTGTATCACAGTTTCTAGTCATAATTCTAGGAACCTACGAAGGTTTTTTTTTAAATTATATGTTCTACAAGGTTAAACGTAAGAATTGAAATACTTTGCAGCCAACGATCTTAATAACGAAGCAGTTACTATCATAAATATTGCAGGGTATAGGGTAAACAAAAGGTTTTACAAGATCTTTGTTAAGGCGAGATTGGGACTGAAAAGTCTCTTCTTCCATCTAACCTTTCGTCAATGATATTATAAACATAAAAAAGTTTTGCATAGGTGAATAGAAATAGAGAGGAAAACTTTAGAAGGAGAGGATATAAAAAAAACCTAAGGTGATATCTTAGGAAAAAAGACCCACCGCTGGAAAACACCTACATAAATGGGGGGTGTGAAAAACCCGCGCAAACCTACTGGTAGTACAAGTTAAAAGATGTAAAATAAAGCTGTTTATAACATGGAAATTACAAAAGCAGTACTATAACGAAAATACAAAAATGATAGTTTTATAAAAAAAAGGAAAAATTGCAATAGTACCCTATAAGAAAATAATGAATGACATAAGATAAAAAATTCAAACGAAATTACCAAAAAATAATAAAATAAAGTAAAATATGCTGTACATAGGTTATTTCGTGATAAATATTCAAAAATCTGTTAAGCAATTACCAGTAGCTACATTGGCTCCAATTTTGCCATGGAGAATTTTGCATTCACTTACTTTCTCTATGCTAAAATAGGAGCCATTACTACCACTGAGAATCGCATAACGGATGTTTGAAACGCTATCTTTAAATTACCAATTTTTTACCCTACATCCTAACGTCGCAGCACAGAAGGAACTGGATTTTTTTCTTTGAATTCACTGACCCATGACATGAGCGTTTTGAGACAGCAACACTCCACCGGAAAAACGAGAGTGATCCGGCGGACAATGAACCATAATCCGGGAGCGTTTCGTAATTTCCGGCACGCCCACCCAGCCTATCGCAAGCGGAATATCTTAACGCCAACCACATCGGATTAACATGCGGATTCTAGAGCAGTGTTCATTCGAAGACCTTTCTTTCCTCCGTTATGCAAAGACGCTTCCGAAATGGAATTCCAGAATCCTCCAGGAGCTGACGCCCATGGGAGTTGGCACCCTTCCTTCTGCTCCCGACACGCGAAAGAAAAAAGTTTTTTCTATTCCTGCTCTACCCTTTCGAATACGGCCAACGGAATGCATAGAATCCACCGTCTATTTCCGCCCGCTCTGTCGCCCCTGACGACCGAGCAAAATAAACAAACTAAGCGTCCACTCAGCGGATGATTCCTTAACGACACCAGGATTGACTTCGGTCATGGATCGAGTGGTCGGAGATTATATTTACCGATTAATGGACGTATTTTTATGATCGATAAACACGGTTTGTGATGGGGTACGGGGAAGACCAAGTAGGCCAAGGCGACTTGAATATTGTCCAAGTTGTCAAAAGAAGTGAAGGACAGAGGGATGTTTGATCAACCGAGACAGACGGTCTTTGGCCAGGGCTTCGAATAAACAAACATCGAAGCTCAAGGACCCACCAGGGTACTATCTACGCAGGGATATACTGCTAGGGATATCCATGTTCATAGGGGACGATTCTTGTCCGATAATTCCACGTACGGTTAAACATTTTTCATCCTACACTAAAGTTTCATACATATAAAATAGAGGAAAAAATAATATTTCTAATAAAAAATGAATACTATTTCCAATAGAATGAATTCGATAAAAAATAATGATAAATGATTGAGAGTAAACATAAGAAAACACAAGTAAATGCCCATGAAGATTGATTATCGAGGTCATTTTAGCTTAGAAGACATCAAAACATTTTCGCAGGATGATAAGTAAAGAAAAGAATAATGGAGCTATAGGTATGTTATAAACATTCTATTAGTCAAATAAACAAAGTCGTCGTTTAATTATATCGTCTTTTGGAAAGTGGGGTGCCGTAGTATTTTTATTTCATAAATCATTTCACAATTTTTCAATCGACCAACTGCAACATATATTTCTCTAATTTTCTCGTAGCAACTGATAAAAACAACAACAATATCAACAACCTATACCGAATGATGCCCTCTATGTCTTTAAAGTACAAATTTCCCTCAAATTTATTCAGCGAGTTTGACCTAAGATTTGACATCTTATATTCAGCCGATTTCCTTTATACGTCAAGATGATAAATGTGATTGAAGGTGATAAATATTGCATCAAAACACCTTACTATGCTAGTTTTGTACATATTCTATCGATTTTACCATTCCATACCAATTCGACAAGGTGATGTCCCTTGAGGTGACCGATTTTGACCAAATTTGGCAAATCGCTGAGATTTGGTAAAAAGAATGAATACCCTAGAACCGTTTTTCAATTTATGCAATTGTGAACGAAATATTGCAACGTTTAAAAATTAAAATTTTACGAAAGTGCCTTCGCAATTTAGGGCATGTCTCCGGTAATATAGAAGTTAAAAATACCCAATTTAGCTTGATTTAAAGTTCTTTTGTTAGATAGGATGAATATAGATAAATAAAGTAAATGTAAAAGTAAAGTTAAAAGTAAATTACAAAACGGTTTTCATTTTTTTATCAAATCAAAACGATTTGCCAAATTTGGTCAAAATCGGTCACCTCAAGGGTCAATTTTGCCAATTTTCTTGTCGAATTGGCGTGGAATGACCCATAGGGAATATGGAAAAGAAAATATGTAAGCATGTAAAGCTGTACGGCTTAACTTAAGAGGAAATAGAAGCGAAAAATAGGTAAATTAATGGGTTTGAGTCCAGTTTTCCGAGAAAGTATTTCATTGCTAAGTTACCATGGTATGGTTTATTCTAATGATGGTTACATAACGATAGTTTAGAAGTTATTTACTTCCCTGTATCGTGGGGGAACTGAATTCGATTCCCAGTCATGATGCTAATTATTTTATTTTATAGTAGATAAGACAAGAGAATGAATTTTTTAAGAACACATTCTTGGAGAAATAGAAATGTACTTTCATGATACATAAATGTCAGAGGTTCGTTCTAACTGAGAGACTATAGAAAATGATTTATTGGTAAATAGTGCGAAATGAGGGTAGGGAAATATATATATATATAGTCTGGGATGGCCAAAATTCTTATCCCTTCTTCTCCACTGGGAACAATTCACTTTGTGTCGTCGAGGGCATCATTTGAGTCCCCAAAGGGAGAACAAAAAAGCATCGGATTCCGTGATTGGGCGGCCGGCTAATAGTCCCCCCTCAGCCTGTTTTTCATCTCGAGACGCCATTGATCGTTGCTGCGAAGATTTCCGTGCGCGTGCAAAAGCGTGATCGATATGGCGGTCTCACCACGAATTGCCCTCAAAAGGCGGCCATTCTGAGGAAATCACTTGAGATGGCGGATTGAGGCTATTGTTAAAAATAAGAGGATTTCCGATAATCGATGGGTTTAATTGCGCTTCCTACCAAACATTTATTTCAAGCACGGCAAATTCGAACTATGAAAGCATAGAGGCATCTTGAAAATCATTTTTTTCGGAACGCCTTTTTTATATACTGTAAAATTTTCTACAATTAAACTATTTCGGTGTAAACGTGTCTTGACCACTCATAGCAATCATAACTCGAATATCAATTCTGAATACCGGTTTATCTACCAAGACGTATTGTTGAAAGGATGAAATCTGAGGTAATTATAAGATAGGAGAAGAGCTATAAAAGCATAGAGATCCCTTGAAAAACAATTCCATATAAACATCCGAATGACAAATGAGTTTTATACTTAGATACAATTAAACACCCCAGGCATAAACAATATTTGATTTAAAAAAGGATTCTAAATAACAAAAACAGTCACTCATAGCAATCATTACCCGAATATCACTCTACAAACCGGTACATCTATAAAGACAAATTCTTAAAATAAATTTGAAATAGTGCTCACTAATACCAAATAATCTATTCTTGTTCTTCATCTAAATAAAATCACAGATTTGCTGTTCATTCATTTTTCAAATTTCCCAACTACATATTACTAACTGATATTACAACGCCATCGTAGGGGCAAGATTTCTTTTCGTTTCCTTTTCTTGACATGATGCATACCAACCTCGTTCTAGTAGTATTGCTAACCTAGCAACGCCTGGGTTCAAATCCAGGTGAGGAAAAGGTAGTTTGCGAACGTGACTTGAAAATCGTTAAATATCATAATGGTCTCTTATGACCAAAGTTAATAAAATAATGACTTCATTACTATTATCATGTATACATGATATGGGGGAAAATGAAATGCTGTGACAATTTTAAAGTTAAATGACGTTGTAAGATTCAACGAAGTAAAGTCGGATGTGGTTGATTTTATTAGCTCTTCTTTAATTTGAGATTGGATTTTCGACGAATTAATTCCAAACTAAGGAAGGAGCTAAATAAGTTTTTATCTTTAGCTGAATTTCTTATACAAAGTTAAATTATAAAAATAATCATCTATGGTTTAAGAGTTATTAAATATTAATTGGAGATTCTTATCACGATAGCTGCATATCATTCTATTTTCCCAGATCAAGCGAAATGTTTGGAAATTTTCAGATATCCTCAAATATCCTCTCTTCTAAACGGCTTCGTCTGTACGAACAATCACATTGCAGATGATAGGTATGTGTTAATTTTCTCGCCATTCATAAAACATCTACGGAGCAAATAATCCCCACAGTAATTAAAGGCAGTGGACACCTTTTCAATTATATTTTCGCGTAAACAATTCTAGATTCGAATCCACAAACTGAGATCGTCATAAAATTCCCTCACGGCAAAAAGACGCTAAAAAGATATTTTAGTTATTTTTTGAAGAATGTATAAGCTTATCGTTTGTTTTATCTCTTGAATTCAATCAAATGTTGCAACAGATATACAGTAAAACATGTCTAAGGCGGGAGCACAAGGGACTGAGTAAACATTCCGACTTTTACAGGTTTTCCAGCTTGGAAAAAATTAAAACAAACTAAGATAACCTATTAAGAATTAATGTTTCAAGAAATGTAAAACATCAATAAATATAAATATTACACGATAAATATGCTAAATTTATTGAGAACATCAAGGGCGAGCTGAGCACATATGGAGGCTGCAATTGAAACTTATCAAAATGTAGTCGAAGATATTTCCTCTGAGTATCCTTAATTTAAGGATAAACCGTTTGTTTGAAATAACTTGGAAGAGAAGAAGGCCAACTGTAAATACTTTAAAAAGGAAGAATGTTTTGCTCCGCCTCTCTCAGATTTGAATATTAGTTTCCCGTATGCGAGATTGAAGGAATGTAGATTTCCGTATGCGTTACGCAGGTTCTATCTTACAGAGATACTTTCCTGTGAAAGCCCTTGAGCATAGCAATAATATTATTGATGTTTACGGCTTATAAAGGCCCCGCCTTACAATTAGACAGGTTTTACAGTCAAATTTTTAATTATAATTTACTGTCTTTTCCGTAATTATTTTTCACTCGCGAAACGACAACTCAAGTTGGTTGAAGAAAGAGAAAAACAGTCCCATTGTTTTAATTTATCCGATCGTAGAAAGACAAGATAACACCGGTAGTGGGGTCATAACGGTACCGCTAATCGTCGCTGTGGCACAAGCGTGCCAACTACATCCACGGCACAAGATCGCGTGTTAGCTCGCGGCTGGAAGCGTGGCTTCCGGTGCACGTCTTATGACCAATTTCCGGAGTCCCATTCGACTCATCAGCCCCTCGTCTCCTTGTTAGGGGCGACAATGGTCTCGCTATGGGCGGGTATGCGTTTCCTCAGATGAATGGACCACCCCTGCGAGGAGAGCACGTTTAAACACTCGGAGTTGCTGAATAATTGACGGAGTGCAAGCGGAGTAGGACTGGAGAGGGACAGGTAACCTAGGAAACAGGCGTAACCAATCTTTTGTTGGACACCGCGTTTCACGGGCATATATTCCTCGCTCAAATACATAGAGTATTATTCTCCACTCATAGTGTATTCCTGCAGTTATCATTTTTCCGTTTTATTTTATTATGTTTTTGTATTTTCGTTTGAATATTTTATCATATGTTTTTTGTCGTATTTATTATTTCATTAAAGTGTACTAGTGGAAGTTTCCCTTTTTTAATTTTTTTTCATATTACTATCATTTATGTAATTTCGTTATAATACTGCTTTTGTAATTTCCATATTATACACAGCTTTCTTTTATATCTTTAAGCTTCTACTATTATTTGCGGGTGTTTATCTGCAGTGGATCTTTTTTCCTATGACATCGGCTTAGATTATTTTACTTCCACTCCTTCTAAAGTTTTCCTCTCTATTTCCATTCGCCTACACAGAACATTTTGTGTTTATAATATCAATGACGAAAGGTTAGATGGAAGAAGAGACTTTTCTGTCTCAATCTCGCCTTGATAAAGATCTTTTAGGTTCTTCTCATGTGGTAGGAGATATTAAAAAATAGGATTGTAAGAAGAAAACGAAGTTACAACGAAAATAGTAATTAACAACATCATTTGAACAAGTAGAGAAGGATGAATAGGTCAGCAAAAATGCATACACAATTCAAGGGAAGAACATGTTATGTAAATATTCTGTAAGAAAATAATTGAAACTTCAGGAGATTGACACAAGTTATCCTAGTCCTATTCCATTCCAAATTAAAGTCAATATGTCTGCTAGTAGCTTCAAGATACTCATAATACACAGAACTGAAGCTATCTCAATTGACAACTGACCATGGTAATAGACACACCTGTTTTTCTTACTGAAAAATGTCCTGAAGACTTACATTTTCAACACCTTTTATAATCGTAAGAGGCTAAAACTTCTCTTGCACTGAACTTCTATTGATCTAATAACGCCTTCATGTTAAAAATTTTTCACAATTATTTATTTTCCCGAAAAGTGTATTTCCACAAAATACGTGTTTCACCGAAATCTTTGTTCAGTGCTTATACTGTTATATCTTCCATTCCGTTCCTCTAAAACAACAGGAGGTTTACGGAAAAATAGCCTGTGAGGTTAGGACGATGCTCAGCAACCTACGTTACGTAAGCGATCAAAAACAAAGAAGAAACTTAAATCAGCGCTCGCTATAAAACCCTCCCTCAGAGAAACCATTCACGCATTGGATACCGAAAGAGTCCCCGGAAATTAAATGGAAGACACCTACATCCGTATGAAAACGGCGATATTTTTCCGTCCCTTGGAATCCCTCTTAACGCATGGGACTCCGCCATTAATGTTAATTATTCCAGCCGGCGCCGTATTCCATTACTTAGTGCCGCGGAGGGACTTCTCTTGAAATGACGGCGCCTCGCGGATGCGCGTGCGATTAAAACGCTGGTTTTAATTGAAAAGAGGCTTCACCGAATCAATCGATGCCTAAGATAATGGCCGATGAGATTTGCGTAAGAGCCGTTTGAAAAGGACAAAAAAGAAAGCACTTTCATTCCATTGAATTCTGGGCGCAAAAGGAGGTATCCCGTGCGGAATCATACCGAGTCTGTTTTTTTTTCAAATAAAGAGGCGCATCGCATTCACTAGGAAGCAAGAATAGCGATTCGGTAACGATCTAGCCTAAGCCTTAATAACAAATTTGAAGAATGTTTTTGACAACTTGCATCGATTTATATACCGTATTAGTGCGAATATAACGCGATATTCTTCGACCGTTTATTTTCCGTATAAAAATCGACTCGCGCTAAATTCGGGGTTTAAGTAATGGAATGTAATATAAACAAGTACATTTTCCTACAGAGGTTGAAATCGGGTAATTTTGTTTTACATTAATTCATTTTATTGACATGAATGTAACCAGTGTTATTATCTATAATTACCTAAATAAATGCTTATCTGATTGAATGTTACTTTCTTTGAATTCTTTTATGAGTATTATTTTTTCTCTAAATATCTTTATGAAAATTTCTGAGTCGCGTTAAATTCGGGGTCGTGTTATATTCGAGATAATACGGTAATATACCTTTTTCATGTTCCTGCTACCATATTCTGAGGAATGGAATACTTTCATTTGTCATTTGGTACAGGATAGAGAAAAATGTATCTTTCGTTTTCTTTTGTCCTTGTCTTGATCATGGCTGTGATATATTGAAAGCTACTGAGGAATGAATGTATAATAGCTCTAATTAAGGTCTCTCCTGACGGAATGCCCAGAAAAGTGTTACTCATAGAGTCATTGTGCTTCATTTGCGTGGGCAGGTTCCGCTTATAGGATTTTGGTTCAGTGAGGAAAGCAATGGAAAACTACCTCACTCCTCATCCTGCCTAGTGAACCTCATTCCTCTCTGCAAACTAATATTTAGTAACTTATATTGGTGGGGATGAGGTACCAACCGGCCTTCGGGCTGAATACTTTACACCCAAGATGTCTATCATAGTTTTTTAGGTTTGGCGTGTCAAATTCGTGGCCCGAAATCATTGTTTAAACAAAAGCAATACTAATTCAACTGTAAATTATTAAACTGAATTTGCTAAACTACCTAATGTGCTTTGATTCTACTATCTATAATTCTGCGTTCTCACTTCAAAATAAAATTGTAAGAAAATTTGTAGGTTTGAGAGAATTTTACCAGTCGCAGTAAATACACAGTACTTCGTAACTTCCACAAATTACGTGGTATCAATTACGTAATTATTTTCTACCATTACTGTTACAGCTCTCCACAATATCCGGCTAACTCACATTGATTATGTTGAATAAAACTACTCTGTGGCTACCGTGAACACAGTCAAATCATCGAAAACACCCTTTAGAAGATAACCCCGGAATAATGCCACTAACATAATAAATAACATAATGTATATCCGTGCTTTTAGAAATTTATTTCCGGAAAAGTATAGAGACAGAATATTCCCATTATACTTCTCGAGCAGGAAACGAAAGTAAAAAAACCAGCGACTTCTGGTTCGAGGTTAGAATGCCCAGTCTGAACGGGACCTGCACTTTCTATTTCGGTTGATATCCTGCGATTGTCTGCTTTCTTTGCCTCTTGCGCTTTGCGACCGTCATCTCTTTTCGCGGAACGTCGACGACGACTTCTGCGGAATCCCAGATGACACTCAACGAATGGAGATACCGAGAAGAAAATTAACCGCCAGTTATGTGTGCTTTAGGACATCATCCTCCGCGGACAAAAATTCCGAGAAAATTGGATGCTCCGTGAAAAGGAGGCATAAATGTTTAAGTCCAATTCTGACGTGGAGCCTCTGATGCACAAAGTAAATTTGGTCCAGAGGCTGGGAGAAATGGGATCATTCCGGAAGAGAGAGAAAAAATGGAGATCTTTTCATTTGAAAATCCCACCAGAATAAGCCCGCAATTGCCTTTCCTCAATTAGGGGAGATTAAAAGGGAAGTAAGTGACTTTGGCCTGATTGGGTGACTTTTGGAGGAAATTAAATGTACCTCGTCCTCCATGTCGAATTTGGAAGGGGTTTTGCACGAAAAATTGGTGTTTCGTCTTCCCTGGAAAGGGTTGAGTGATTCCTCGACTTCAATTGCGGCCCGCCGTCTGCATAATTTACGTGCAGGAAGGGCTACCGCATTTTGAAGGAAAATAAATTCACTTGTCTGACGTACAGTGTCACAATACTACAAGAAAAAGTTCGGCTGGGGTTTCCTCTTTCATTAGGATGCCAATTCAACTCAAAGCGAATAACATTTTTCGGATTGAGTAACTTTCTACAGGAATTAAAGATTAGATTACCTTTTGTCCTATAACATATACTCTAAAGAGCGTTTGCAATCTGCGAGTATTTGTTTAGGACGCTAGAACTGATTAAACCACCTTTTCAAGGAGAAATAAGAATTTAAATATAATTTCAATGATGCCACTACCTATGATTTATACTTAATTTTATTTATTAATTATTTTTATTTATATTTGTACTTTGCGATTTATATTAGGCATTCCATACTCTTATTCAAAATCTAACATATTTTTGAAGTTTTTTCCATCTTTTGTAATATTTTTCTAATAAATATAGTATAAGGTAAGAAAAATATGAGATTACGTGCAAAATCTTCAAACGGTGAGAATAAAATTGAATTAATAATAGAGGCATAGTAATTTAATCTTCATCTAATGGAAAACGAAACATAGTTAGGAAACAATTTTTGATTCATTTATGTAGCGTACGACGTGTGCAATACACTTAGACCAATGATATAAAGCCACCTTAAAAATAATGGTAACGTAACGAGATGAAAAGATAAGCCTACAAAACAATACAGGTAAGTCAGAATTCGTTATGTCATTAAACGAAGATCTTTCAGTGATAAAAATTTAATTTCCAGTAGCCAAACTTGTAGAAATATGTCATTCGAAATATACCATACAAATCTTATATATACCATACAAAACAATGTGCCAATTTTGAAAGCTTGAATTTTACCTTTCTTTATACGCAAGCATCAAAGAATATTTTTATATCCATTCAAATACACTACTTAAGTCTTAATAGGAGCAATTGAACAGTTTACAAAGCGCATCAGAGGGTATATTTCTTTTGCATCAGTCACATTGAAAACCTTTTTCGAGATCGACGGCTAAAATGAAGCCTGCGCATTATTCCTCAGAGCTTAAGCCCCACGCCATAGAGATAGACAAGAAAGGAACGTACAATGAAAGTCGTGTATACATAGATGCATATGGAAAAAAACACGTGAGAGCTGGTTTGGAATATATCCACATTTTCATCAAGCGAATTTCTGTGCTGTTTCCCCATTCAGACAAATCTCAAGATCCCGCGGTGGAGCATTTGTCTGCCGGAACAAAAAGCGTCTACTTCAATCGAGCACATCCCATTCTGATTCCTCCATTTCTCCCTTTCATTTTCTAACCCCCGTCTGCTCCATTCTTCGCGAAACACTGAGGGTCATACGCCATTCTCCGATCCATTTGCAAATTTTCTGCACCAACCATCTAGTTGTTTTCGGTGTGTAGCGCCAAAGCAGGCTCCTTAGATACATACAAACGAACGTCTATTCTTTTAAATCTTTTAGTTATACGAATGTTAATCACCATAACTAGCTGCAAGGGATGAGTATGTATACTCTATGACAGAGTTTTCCAAAACTATGTTTCGCTGCACCTAAATAGGTGTTCCGCGGCAATTTGTAGCCTTAATGGAGAATTGGAGGATAAAAGTCATTATTTATTCATATTTTTATGTTTATGATATAATATTATAGTTTTGTATTAAAAAATAATTACTAAATAAACAATTAGTTGCAATGAAATGATTTTTAAAATTTTACGAATAGAATTACCTAACCTAATTATGCTAAGTGTTCCGTTAAATATCCCAGCTTTGCTAAGTATTCCATTACGGAAAAAAATTGGTAAACCCTGCCCATAGGATATAGCATAATAAACTGAACGATAAATATTAAAATTTTAAAAGGTTATTTGCCAATCAAAGTCTTTAGAACCGGATCGTTATTATAATATTTTTAGCATTGGAGAAAACTGAACGTCATCAGCTCAAAAAACGCAGTGTCCTGTAAGATTTAATCTTTTATTTGTATCAGTTTTGTCCAGATCTTCAAAGATTGTTTTAGCTCAATCTAAAACTAATGGAGAAATAATGGAAGGGATTGAAGTAATATTAAGTAAGGTCAGTAGCAAGAGTATAGATAGTATATACTTCGATAAACAACCAAAAAATCTAAATTTTTATTTCTGATCCTTTGATCATAAAGACCATTATTAATAACAAACAATAAATATCAGAAGAAATTCAGAATCAACTTATTATAGTCAATCAAATAAATTAAAAGATTTTTTAAAACCAAAGGCGTCACTAAAGTAACTAGAAATATATTTTTTGTGATCTAATGGGACAGACCATTTCCATTTTGCTCGGGAAAAAAATATAAATGCATTTTAACGATAATTAACAAGTAACACCTATTAAATAACAGAGATCCTTTATTTCCTGGCAGTTCAACAAAGATACGGTCGAAACATATTTATGTTATTTAGTTTTTTTTAACAGAACTTTTAAGGCAATCTGTTACAACCAGGATGGATTTTTGTAATTTTTAATAGCGTTGAGTAACAAATAGTGATAACGCTACTAACTTCTGAGATACCCCGATCTTTTACTAATTTTATGATTTAAACATTTTAGCATTCGATTCTTATGCGGTATAGGATCGGATACTTGTAAAAATATGCAGCTACAGTCGCAACCAATCGATCTATCGAAAGACGAGCTACAAATTACCGCGCGTTTGTCTTCCGGACTTGTAAACTGCGCGTCGAAGCGGATGGATTAGACCGTTTTCGGAATCGAATTTACCGCAGTAAGAGTGGATGGGAGAGGGATCATGAATCTTTGAAACAACTCTCCGTTGCTATAGAGACCTTCACTTTTCCCACACAACGAGACCCCTGAGTCCCTTTCCCTTTCCTTACTATGTTTGTATGCGCGAGCCGACGTTCTCTTGTCTCTAAAAGTCCGCGGATTCCTGTTTGCGAGCGACGCGCTTCCCCTTCCCACAATGCACCCCGATTTATCTCCCTTCCTTCCCGCCCACTCCCCGGCGCTGTTGCCATGCTGACGCTCCTCCACTCGCCTTTTGTTTATTTCTTGACGAAAAAGCTCCCATCGTCGCCTTGAGCGTCGCTAAGTTATTTCGGATATTTATCAACGCTTAAAAATCCGCTCTAATCCGAGTGTTTGATATTTCAGGGCCCTTAATGAAAGCGAACCTTATTATCTCAGGTTGTTTCCTCCGGTTTAAAGGGAGGAAAGCCACAGCCCTTTTAATTACCCTCGCAGATCTTCCTCGAGCTCATATTTCTTCCAATAGCTTTAATTGATGGCCATATTTATCCTCTATAACACTCGGTTGTATCTTTTGATATCCTCGTTGAAAATTCCTTAGCGACGATTGCAAATTTTAGGTCTATCTTTATCAACAGGAGAAAAGAGTTACATTTTATTTCGGGAAAATAAACTGATATTCAAACATCTAAAATTTCAGTTTTGGTTGCGTGTTGTCCAGTGGTGACGGCTCTAATTAAAGTAAGTCAGTATGCAGTTTGGTTCGCGTTTGATGCCAGGTGACGCATGTAAATACATTTCTCTTGGTGTACTAAACTCAGAATAATAACCAATACATGCAAATTAAATTCATCAACAATATTTCCTACAACTAAACTAATGTGTTAGGTCTCAATCTACGTATCAAAGTCCGACAAAAATGGTAAAAAAGTAAAATAAAGACTACTTCGAGTAAGTAAGTTTCTTTAAATCTTCCTAAGATATTGTCTTAGGCCTGTTTACATCCACCCATAATATTTTCCACTCTATTCTTATTAACTTACACATTGTTTATGTTTTATTGATATTACCGTAAACACGTAAGATGGAAGAAGAGACTTATCAGTCTTAATCTCGCTTAAATAAAGACCGCATAGGCCTTATCTAACAATAAATAGTTATACAAATCCTATGAAGGAACTATAATAATCCTATGAAATGCTTTTTCTAATAATGAATGTCGTCTGAAACAATACCGATCATATTATGTGTAAATAGAATAAATTGATGTCTTTCACCGCACGTATATGTCGCCAAATTATACGTATAAATGACTTAAATGATTTTCTCCAAAGGTAAGTCGATAAAACTGCCTACCTTTAAGAAGCAATAACGTATACCATCAAAAGAAAATGAGAATCGCAAGTCTTTAACTATAGCAAAAACGTTTCCGATGACAGTCTCTCTCTCCTTGTATAGATGATGATCGAACGGCGTTTAAAAGCCCTGACGGCAACACCGCCTACCCTTTCCTTCCCCTTTCTAACAGTATCTTCCAACTCCTTCCCTTGTGTGTACAACGACTCAGGCTTATAAAGTTGTTCCTTTGTTTTATTTGCGTGTCGAGAGAACGACAGCAGATAACTCCGAAGAGACAATGACATGTTCATTGTTTTTATTGCTACTCCCAAAGAATACGTTTTACGCATGTCTTTTTCAAAAAGGCGCGACAGTGTAAATTGTAGACTATATCGCTGACAACAATTCATCATTGTCGCGCATTATTTCCTCCCGCGATTTATGAGCAACAATAAAGATGCGGTTTGAACAATGCGCGCTCCTCTAACAATGAAGGTCTGCTTGCGTGTATTGTTGGCGAGTACAACAATACATAAAATAATATGAACCTTGTGGGTTTCAAGCTCGCTTCAAACGACAAGAGAAAGATTTTAGTTGAACAATAAAGGCAGGAAATTTTATGTCATGTTTATTACGTATCAGTTCTTAATAATATTCACGCGATGGAATTATAAAATTAAAAAAGACGCTCTACTTATCAATATGACAACGTTGAGGTTTTTAGGGATAAATAATGACTAGAGAAATATTCAATGATAAAAATTATTGGAAAGTGAATACATTTAATTTTCATAACGTACTGATAGGCTGAAGGCAATTAGGGAGATGAATTTAAACTAAATTATGTGTGGATGTTTAAAGTTAGAGGTAAGATTAGGTAGCGATGAAACAATTGGCAGGAAACAAGATGAAAAATGACGACGGTATAACTCTTGAAACTTAATAATAGTGATAGTTGAATAATGATTGTATTCGCAGTTAATTTACCTGAAACCTTTTATACACATTTCCTTTCGCGTTTATTGAGTGAATTAAGTGATTCAATAAGTTATGATTAACGAAAGAACATTAAATATCGGAGTTTGATCATGGAAACGATTAGATTCAATGCGTTAAATTTGTTTTAAGCACGTAAAAATTGTTCACAACATATAATCAGCAAATTAATACATCCCTCGACACCAACAATAAACGGAATAGCACAGATATCGACTTGATGTAAATTACAATTCATTCTCTTAGTAGAACAATTCTTCGGCAAATGATCAATAACTTCTTTCACTTCGGTGTTGCAGGGACTCCCACAGATATGTCTAACGAATGTCTGGGGTGCTCTCAGAAATACTGCAGATGTAAAGAAGAAGGCCAGGGAATCAGCTGGTAATAGCATCTATTTTTATGTACCAAATGATGCAGTAAATAAAGTAATGGCTTTTCATTTTGTGAAAATTTGTGTAATTTGCACAATGTTCAGTTAAAAAAAATGTCAGTATCGGTGATGAAAATGTGCTATTATGTGGTTGCCTAGCAATACTGGATCTCGGGTTCTAGTCCCGGACCGAGCATGGATGTTGTCGTACGTAAGTTGTAATTGCCTCAACATTACTTTCCTATTTTTGTTGATCAAGTTCCATGATTTGTGGAAAAACTTCAAAAAACATCTAAAAATTAACCAAGTCATGACGTGCATACATTTTCAAAGAGTACATCTTCAGGTAGACTGTCATCTGTTGACGACAGTCTAAAAGGAGACTGCTGGTCTTTAGAGTCTTCTTTTAGACTGTCATCGATTTTCACCTGAAGATGTGCTCTCTGAGAATGAAAGGTACACCGTAACTTGCTCAATTTTTAGATGGTTTTTGGTGTTTATCCATTGATTAACTTAACCATCCAATTAATTGAAATACTTAATCATCTGTGGCCCCACTATATTCTAGATAAGATGTCAGTTAATATAAAAAAGAACAAGTAACAATGATGAATAGAAATACGGCGATGTAACTAAGTTAATAAACGGCTTGTTGCTATGGATTCGATATAATCAGTTAGTTAATAGAAAAAATAAAAGAACAAGTAGCAATGATGAATAGAAATACGGCGATGTAACTAAGTTAATAAACGGCTTGTTGCTATGGATTCGATATAATCAGTTAGTTAATAGAAAAAATAAAAGATTAAGTAGCAATGATGAATAGAAATACGGCGATGTAACTAAGTTAATAAACGGCTTGTTGCTATGGATTCGATATAATCAGTTAGTTAATAGAAAAAATCAAAGAACTAAAAGCAATGATGAATAGAAATACGGCGATGTAACTAAGTTAATAAACAACTCGTTGCTACGGTTTAAAATTGCTCCCGATTAGGGTCTGAGTGCATGTGCTAAATTTCTCGTTAAAGATTATACTCCAGTAAAGGTCCAAGGTAGAAAGTCGCGAATTGTCGCGTAATCCTGCAACGCGACAGGTGAAAGTCGAATCCCCGCAAAAAAAAGTTAGAGAAACATCTTTCCGAAATATCGATCGAGAGTTGAGGAAAGAGGAGGACCTTCTTCAAAAGGAAAATTTCGATACTCGTCGTAGAAAACCCAAGAATCCCTTTGAGAGCATTCCAACTGAGAACACGGGTTTCTGCCCCTCGAGATTAGACGACCCGCGGCGCGCCAGTCTTAATAAAAAAACGCCCCTTCGCAGGGGGCAAACACAAGGGCTGCTTCTTTTTTTCGAAGAGTGCAACAATTACGCGGCTTCAAAACAAACAGGAGAGGAGAAAATGGAGGGAAATTTCGAGAGAGGACCGCTTTTCATTTCTGAGACGAATCTCGACTGCTGGAATGTTTGCGTTGGAGATGAGCTCGGAGACGCGAAAGAGAAGTTACTTTCCTTGGAAACGCCACATTGTTGCCAACAATGTGGAGCTTTCCCCTCCCATTGTTGACTTTGCCGAATATTTAAGGTGACAAAATGCTCTTTGCATATTGTTTTTTGGAGAAAATCATTAGCTAACTGAGAATTCTGAGAATAAGGCAAAGCATGAAGATTTTAAGAGAAAGAATTAAAATAATAAATACCGCGGTTTAATGAGCTATCTAATAATTTATCAATGAAGAAAACGTAAATACAAATAACTCATACGATGCTGACGATTACAACAATATTTTCATCTAGTGAAGAAAACTAAACTTTGTAACTTCCACAATATAAAACAAACTATGGAACTAACAAAGTTTATTTTTCTTTACTTGTTATAATGGCGTTTCATGAAGTACAGCCTTCACATATCAACTTCAATTCTTTTCAAATTTAAGAAAAAAAAGAACTTCGTAATTTCCATTTATATATGTTTGCCGTGAATAATTTCTGCGTAGCTGTAAACATCTTCAAATGTACTCTCTTTTCCTAGCGAAAGATGTCTACAAGTAGACCAAACAAGTCGCAACAAATATATATCTGAGGGAATTACTAAGTTATTTTCTTTCTTAAGTGTGACTCCATTCCAAAAAGTCGAAGCTGAATACACTAGATTTATAATATTCATATTCAAACTCGAATTCATAATTAGCATAAGTTAGAAGTTTATGGAATCCTCAAATCTAAAATACTCCATCATTTAAAGCGAAGGATTTTGTCAGAAGACGCATCAACTGAAATGTGCTACATCACTTATTATATCAGCAAAGGATGGAGCTAAGGTGCTAAACTTGGTCGCAAAAATATTGGGGATTTGCATACGAACCTATTATTAATGTACATTTCGTTGATAGATTATTTCTAATAAAACGTACTAAAATTTCCATACGTTAAACTCTTAACTAGCTCCTTTGTTGCTGATAATACACGGGATTTCAGCATAATTTTGGTTAAAAAATACGCCAATTAAAAGAGAAATTCACTATTGTAACACAACACAATATAATAGTAAATTTCATGTACTTAGGCACAAAGTTACAAACCAATTGACAGAATCTTCCTCAGTGCATACATCCACATCGGAAGCTAACAGTAGTTTATGCTAAAACACAACTAAGATGCTCTCGCTACGCCTAGGCGAACGCCTAATATTCATCCGATCAATTCTTGAAAATGGTATTCAGAGAAATATTTCCATTTGAGATCCTTATAGGATAAGGAAGTAGCATGGCATTAAGCCTACTCTAGATCGAACGAAAAATGCCCAAGATGAAGCGGACTACATACGGTGCACTGGAAAATGGGAAGCATGACCTTTGTCATAAATAAAACTGGCAAAATGAATGCGAGAGTTCAGCGATTTCAAGTTATGAGAGCGGACTTGAGAAGATGACGCCAATTTGGTTGAGGGCGACAACTTAATTTAGAAAGGAAATTGGAAATCCCAAGTCGGGATGTGTTTGTTTTTCTTCTTTGACATCCGCTCTTATTCCGAGATTAGATTCGTTGCGTCATCGATGCGAAAACAAGCGAATCATAAAATTTTGTAAGCAATATCCGATGCATGATTAGGGAGACCGAATTTTATACCAAATCAGGAAGTAAGGTGACCAACTAAAGTGTGATTATTTTTCCAACGAGAGTTGATGATTTTGTATTATTACAGTAAATTAAGATCTAAATTATAATCAGTACAATAATGTATAAACGGCATAATTAGTAATTCCTGTATTTATTATTTTACCTTGGCTGAAACTATATGAAGTCAACTTGTTACTTCAGAAATTTGTTGAAATACATGCAATGGTATTTTAGGTGTTATAGAGTGTTTTTAATATTTAAGATGATGATTAAAATTTAACGAAACATTTCACTAGTATAAGTACCATCCATGCAGTATAAGTTTTGCTATCTTTCCCTTCAATTATTTGGGATGAATTTTATTTAATCTTACATAGCAGAATTGTATTGATAGATATTTTCAAATAAATTCAAAATTTTTCTTATGACGATGGTAAGTTTTTGTAATTTTTTAGTTAGTAGATAGATATTTTGTTTCGGTAAATAACCGTAGAACATTTTCGTTGTTATCATTGACTTTATTACCGATATTAGACCAATAAATTAATAGGATTCTACAATAAATTAATAGGATTGACATGCTTTTCAATTAACGACTGATTTGAAATAGACAGGTTTCCATGACAACCATAACCATATAAATTTATACTGTGATATAAGTACAAAATTTGCCTAACATATTAATTCATCCGTATCCAGTGACTACCGGAAAATAATCGAGATGCTACCTTAATCGAATGCCTTTTTCCTAGAATAAACCACTCTGCTAAGCAGGTTGAAGTTCATAGGAGCAGAAAGAGTCAAAAATAGCGCCATGTAAATACATTAGAGTCCAAATTATCCGCGTAAGAAACAAGAAAGAAACGAGATGCGAGGAGACGAAGGATTCGCCAGAGGAGATGAAAGGGGGCGAAAACCTCGTTTTTTAACAAAGACGAAGAATTCAGATTCCACTCACAAAAAGGGCGACCCTGAAGAACAATGAATCGAGCGCTTTTTCTGACTCGTTGATGCGCCCGTGAAAAAGACGAACGCGTCCCGAATTGACCGCCCCCCGACACTTTCGCATTGCAGTGGGAATATCGACGATAGACTTTTGTTTTTGTCCGCGAGGCACCGAATCTTTCGAGATGCTCCGTTTTCCCTCGCACACCTTTAGGCGAAGGAGTGCTCCCCTTTCTGCCCCAAAGAGTTTTCTTATTTCGAAGCGATGAGTTTTATCGCGATTTTTCATACCCTCGCCTAAAAGTCGGTCGCTTTCCACGTCTGACTTCCTTTATTTTTATGAATTAATCGACTCAAAATGGAGGGCGAAAATCAACTTCACAGTTCCACGAATTTAAGCATTTTCCTTATTAATTGTAACTTAATTAATTAACTTTAATTATCTTTAGCTTCCATAATAATTCATATAATATAATATAATTGCTTTATTAACTATAATAAACATTTGATTAATAATATTGTTTTAATAAACCATCATTTGATTGTTACGATGCTTCATTATTGCCTTCGTTATTACATTCATTTATTTATTTAATTATTTAATGAAGAGGACTCCCTCGGATAGCCGTGTGGGCAGCGCGCTCTTCTTTGGGGAGCCCCGGGTTCGATTCCCACTAGGAGCTAACGTGAGAAATGACCTATCCTGAACAAGCACTTTCAATAAATATTACTACCTATTAATTAATTAATAATTAAATTAATAATTAATTAATAATTAATGATTAATTAATAATTAAATTGATTGATTGTGAATTATTACTAATATAAATAATGCCACATAAAATGTGGACTTGCATATAGTGGGTTTTCAATAAAAACTTATAAGCAAAGAATTTTTCTCAAACGATTATTACTCATTAGTTACTATTTTAATTATAATTTTAATTCCAATTTATAGTCGAAAAACTAAACATAAGGAGTCATGTTAGAATTCAAACTAAATAATACTAAATAAACAATATTTTACCGTATATATCGTAAGTTACTTTCCACGAAATTCCCAAGTCAATTTGAAAATCTTTAATTCTCAAAATTTCGAAATTTTAAATTAGTTAAATCTTATTATAATTCAGATCTATTAAATGATAAAACTTTGTTCTATCATAAACCTTTGTTGCATAGTGTTTTTAATTATTTAGCTCTATCTTAATACATTTTAATTAGTACATTTTATTAAAATTTTAATAAATTAAAATTTAAAATTTAATGTGAACTTAATGCAGCTTATTCTTATTATAATCATTGATTATTATTCAAGATTAATGAACCGCGGTTCGAAATGTTAAAATAATTCACTGCGATAGTCCACGGTAGCTTCAAAAATTTCATTTCGGTAATACTGATTTTCCCTTCAGTCTCCGCAACACCCCTTCATCACTCCCTCTTCACTAGTGGTATTTATGCTTATGACATATGTATGCTATAATATATGGAGTGGGTAGATAGTTGGGAAAATGAGTTTGGGGTGCTCACCATTGATATACTTGGCCATTAAAAATAATGCGAGAATGCGATCTGGGTATCACGGACTGGATATGAGAAAAATATGAAGGAATTGCGGAGGGTACAGCGAAAATATTACACGTTGGATAGAACTCTAGCACGAGCGTATTGGAGCGTTATGCATTAAATATTAAGGTGAACGGTGGAAATATAACGGCGAACGAGTACGGGGGAATGAAATACGAGATTAGGTACACGAAAAATATAAGTAAAATAGCAGATGATGTGAAAAGTATGAGTACGGAAAACATGGAAGGTAGAGCACGTGGAGGGTGCAAAAGCGGAAGTGGAAGTCAAATGGGGCGATTTCAAGCACAGAATCGGAATTTTCCGCTAGATGGCCTTGGCAGTGAACGTGTCGTTCGATTTGTGTGAGATTCGCGAAAAGTGGTTATATTTTTGGGCGAATTGAATCGGCGACCCGCGATTCAATATGGCGAAAAAAAAATCCCACGGATGAGGAAATTTGCTAGGATGACGACGTTAGGACGACATTTGCATTTCAATTGGATTCCAGTCGTATCGGAACTTCCCGACCTTTCGAAGCGTGGAAATTGCGTCGATAGCGCAATGCGCGAGTAAACACCTCGAAAATCTGCGAAAATGGCGAATAAAAATTCGAAGGCCTTAAAAAATTTGCATGCGAATCTGAAAATAGCTCTTTGCATATTATGAAAGAATATTTCTAGAAGTTGTTATAGCAAGTTGCAGAGATATTTCCTCGGTATAACGATAAACGGTTTTACCCTTTTTCCTAAATAACTATTGTTTACGGAAATTGCATGTACAGAAAATAGTAAGGCACATAATTCTAGTGCGGAGAGTGGAGAAATAAAAAATATGAAATTTCAACCATGCAAGAGAGACATCGTTTTCATATTTATAGCTGAGTTCTAGGGGAAAAATAACGTAGTACTCTGGTTATTAGACCGTGATTTAGGATGTGATTTAGAAGCCTTCGTTCGCATACTAGTTCATTTGAATTGATACAAATCTGTTATTTCTGAAGTAACTTTAAATTGTTCACCAAAGCTTTCTGGCCGCGACAACTTAATCCTAAACATCTGCCAAACAAGCTACTTATGCAAGGACTATTCTAATCATGTATGTCAACCAATCAACTATCAATCTTATTTTTGATTGCTTTGGATTGCATATCTTACTTTTAGCTGTCTTATTTCCTTGCTTTTCTATCCAGAACAGTGTAAAACACAGTTTCAGCCCCACAAATGAAACTTATTGCAAATTTCAGCTTCTACGGCTGTTAAAAATCGAATCAGAGCACTCTGCTTCCAACTGGAAGGCACTGCAGCCGTCTTGGTCCGATGACTACGTACATTGACAGGAAAACAACAAATTCAATGGTAATATTGCTAGTAGCAGCTCTAAGAAACATTTAAATTTTTATAAATTCTGTTTATTAACAATAAAGATGATTTATACTGTTCCACAAATTTATTTCAGAACAACTGGTTTCGGCTACAGAGCCATCTTCAGGTTGTTCTAAAAAAAACTTCTGGAAATGTTTACACGATATTTATATAATGAATTTCATAACATCATGGCAGCTTCTGTAGATTTTTTTGTTTATTAAATATTAACGGAATAATACTATGACAACTTCACAAAGTTTTCTCTTCACTACCTTGAGTTTAACATAACTTTTTGAGAACATTCACAAATTCTCCATTCCACATGAGTGTATCGCTCCATAAAACACCATCGCCTCTGTAATAAATTGTCCGAATTCCCTTTTGACAACTTTGACCCAGTGTAGCGACACGTAGAAATTCCCCAGCGTCCCGAATTTGGGTCGCGACCCGGAGTTTTGGAACAACTCGCATAAACCACGAGGCGCCTGCCATGCATCGGAAAAAGCCATTCCCGGTTAGGAAATTAATTTGAGGGGGATGTGGAGATATTTCACGCCGCTTAATTTATCTCGGCGAATTTATTGACGCGTGTCACTGTTTTGCAAATTTGATAAATTACAGCACCGGGGATTCCCGAGGGTAAAATAAACAACGCGCCGTCACCATGGCAACGAAAGCTAATGGAATTGAGTCGAAAATTCGGAATATGCGACTGAATTTTTAAATAACTTCAACATCGAAACACTTTTAACCCATGTGATGGAGATGTTATAAATTTTAAAAGAGGAGCTGTGATGGAAACCAGAAATATTTTATAGAATCTAGCAATGCAAACGGTGACATCTATGGGTATCTAGAGCATTTCTAGGAAATTAAAATTGAATTTGCAATTAAAATTAAAGAAAGTACGAATTTTATTTTACTGAAAATCATCATGTACTTTCAGTTAGGTAATAAATGAATCAGTTACAATAAAATTTGTATAATAAACCAGAAATGTCAAATAAGATTAACTCTGATTGACCATAAATGTCGTAAAAGATTAATAAAACAAAACTCAATGATCTCAGGATTTACTAATGAAAATTCCTAAAGGTATGGACAACTATTATTACTTTATGTCAAATAGAAATATACTGAAAATAGAATAATAGTGGCGATCACGCATGACGTTTTGCATATACCGACTCAGTGCTCTTCGACTTTTAAAAGTTCGTCTTATATTTTAAAGTATTATATTGCTTTCGAAAGAAATTATATTTTGCATGCATTTTGTAAAATTTTCCGAAACGGAACTAAAATAAAATTCAACCGCCATTTCACTAAAAGGTGGAATTTCAAATATGAGTTATCATCTGAAAATAAACCAAATGATCAAAACCATATTTTAACTCTAAAAAGGGAATAGATTGGAAAAAGATGGGATGGAATTTAATTTGACTGAGCATAAGTCAAATTTTACCGAATGTCATTTTTCGTCGTATTATATAAGACTATAACATCAACACTATAAATTTAATTTAAATGCTCAGGGAACGGCAGATAGAGCAGAAAATGTCCGCAAAATTAAGTATCGTTAGTCATATTTTGTTACAGTTTTAACTACTTATCAAAGGTTTGGAAGATAATATAAGAATGATGAGAAAAAACAATTTGTACTTTTAACACAGTATTTATTAAAAACAATAAATGGAAACAAAACACGACTAGTTTCAGAGATTAATCTCCATCATCAAGTGATGATGAAGGAAGAGTTTCGCACACTAGGGTGGCAAAACATGAAAAAATAAAAAAAAATAATAAAGACTCGTTGGTTTTCGAATAACAATGACCTAAAAATGTCTAGTATAATGTAGATAGAGCAAAATAGTGACGAAAGCAATGTCTTACGAAGGAGTTAAGTAGAATTTAGACCGCTAAATAAGAAATACTATGCATTCTGACCCGTGAGAACTATAACATTAAACAACCTTTTCGAATGTAGAAATAGGAACACTCATATAAAACTGGGTTCATCGCATTCACATCGAGAGCAATGAAAGAGCGATTGATGTTTAATGATAGCAGACACGTGGTCGATCTGAGCAAAGTGTGTCGCGGATGTATAAACAATTGGTTTTGGGTCCATTCCAAGTTTCCCTTGGAAACGTACACAACACGCGTCCGCCGGCCTCCGGGGCGAAATACAAATTAGAAGCTGGAAAAATAACACGTGACCTGAAAATTGGGGCATGGAATTTCATGAAAAGGGCATGTTCATTAGCCGAACAAATGGGCAACGCCGCGTGGATACAGGGTATCGATCCACATAAACAATCGGAGAGTACCTGGAATACTTTTAGCGGCGTTTTTCATCCTTGTATGAGAAAGACTGAGGTCAAACTCGAGATTAAAAACGAGGCGGCTAGGATTAATTATAGGAAACCAATAACTGCACTGCTCTATTTTTAGCATTAAAAAATTCAGAAAATTATATTTTCGCGGAAGGCCTATGCCAAATTTATTTAATTTGTGTACTGTACAGCGAGGACATTATGAAACTCTGTGTGCTTGGACAGTTATATTAAAAGGAGAAATCCCTTAATAGTTATTTCAAAAATTTGCAGCGAGGCATCATGTTTTAATTTTCAAACAATTTAATTTTTCAACTTGATAATCTTCTAAATTCGATCAAAATATTCTATGAGGCATAATTGAAATTGGATTCCTAGTAACATCATAGCCTTCATTATGTTAGACATGATGATGGCTACTTTATAAGTTGAAACATGTATTGCATGAAATAGTTCGTAAAAAACTAAATGAAAAAAAAAACAATCAAAGAGTACCTACTATGGAAATGTACTTGTCTTTAAATACTAATGTCTCTTACTTGTGAAGAATAAGAATAATCTTGATTTTTATAGGAATTAAGTTCATGGAAACGCATGACAATAATGGATGCTCTAGATATGGGTTTGAAATAAATATTTTTTTAAATAGTAATTAATGCAAATTTAACGCCTGCTACGAGGGGAATATCACCATATCGATTACTTCATCAACTTATTCTTCAGCTGCTCAATATTTTAACGTTTTGACGATACGGTATTGATTTCACTTAAGATTAAATTAAATACTTTGCAATATGAGAAGAGTTTTCTGCCGAAAGTCTAAAGTGTGAAACTCTATTTCCTTTTACGGTAAAATAAAATAATTTGGTCAATGCAAAGACTTCAGATGGGTACAGAAAAAGACTGAACACAAATCATCGAGATAAAATTTGTCCTGGTAAATTAAACAGACCGATAATAGACCATAAAACAAGCTATTTGAAATGTTTTTCAGTGAAGGATTCGCTACTATATCAAAGTTGAAACTAGACAGCACAACGGCGAGTAAATTAACTCTTTGCTGTAATTCGGCTATCGAGTTAATCACGAACAAATCTCAAGGCCTGCAACGAATACAACTGAGGTGAAATTGAGGTGCATATTTAATGTAAGGGGAACGGACGAAAATTCCTCGAGATGGACGAAGCTCGAGGCAATTCTTAACGTCGATGGAGCGGAACAGGAATAAGCTCGTAGCCTAGCAACGGAATAAACGTGAAAAGATGGAGGAGAGATGGGCAGGGAAGTATCCCTCGGAGCGGTGCACACGGTTTCCTCCAGAGGGAGTGAAATCGGCCAAAAAAAGAAAGAGTCTGCATCCACCAGAGGTCTTACATAAATTCGCCCTTTTTCCCCGCCAGGGGGGAGCACTTGAGGAGAAGGATTTTTCCGCCTCGAGAACATTACTGCCGTGGGACGTGCCACGCATTTACTTAAGGGGAACGAATTTGCAGACTTAAAGAAATGATAACGCAACTGCACGCAGATAATACCAAGTTGTCAAGTGTTTCCGCTCTTACACTATTTTTGCTAATAATTTTTGGCGAAATGGAAGAAAATTTTCGCCTGGTAAGAGGTTCGTTATTCCATATATTTTCGATGGCAACGAATCAAAGTGAACGATTGAAAATTATCTACGATTTATTTACTAAATGTATTTACGATTTAGAAATAAAAATTTATTACATCCGCAATAAAGAAATGGTCATCCGATAAGTTTGAGGGATCTTAGTTCGTCTTCTGATTCTTCAGATCTAAAATCAAATACATTTTTTTCGTTATTTCTTAGCATTCAACATATATCCCAGTAATACACCGAAAACTTTCTTTTTGCAAAAATTTCATTCCTAAAAAATACAATGCATTCAGATCATAAGATTATCTGCAAGCTCTAGAGTTTAGCTCGCTTCATCTGCTAATACAAGCCTGAATATATTTTTATTTAGACTGACCCTGCGCTGACAATATCTTATTAAACATTCTTTCATATACCTCAGGTCTCTGATTTTCCTCGAACATTTCTAAGCTTGGAAAGGGTTAAAGGTGCTTTCCACATCAGGGAAAATCCCAAGGAAAAACTGACTTGAAGAAAGACTGACAGGGCCGGGAATCGAACCCGGGATCTTCCTTAATCCGAGAGGCTGCCTTAACCGTCTACGCTACCCGGCCAGAATATTTTAAACGGCTTGCTAAAATGTTCCCGGCCCTATCAGACTTTTTTCAAGTCCGTTTTTCCTTCGGATTTCTAAGCTTACCTTACCTTACGGTAATAAAGTGCTCTGATACGTCCAAATAAATTTCTCTTTTAAGTTATGATTACAAAATCCTGAATAATGTACACAATATTAGTTCAAGTGCTAAAATTCAAGTAAATTTTTTTAAATTAATTTAAATTATGATTGAGCACAAAAATTTTACTCAACCCTAACATATATACTGCAGGAGTTAAAATTACCGTCTGACTGCAAAATCAATTCTTAAATGTAATCTTATTGATATACACGAAAACGTAGAGGAAGTGAAAGAGTATTAATAAACATTTAATGGAAATGATTGACTTGAATCAGTGCCCTATTATAACAAGAAGACGGCTGTACAGTAAGATGGCATTGCTGTAACTTGGAGATAATTGTATTTTAATGGTGTAATGTTGTAGCTGGGAGATAAATGTAATTTAATATTTTATTGTAGTAGTTAGATGTGGTATGCTCAGTAATTGCCGGTGACATTACGTTGTTATAATGAGCATTGTATACAGCAGCAGATCAGTGCATAACATGGAAATATATTAGTATGAAACAGTGTTGCAATAAGGTTGTCACCAGTTTTCTATTTGTAATACATACATAAATAATAATAATAAAATAAAACTACATAAAAGCGCGACCGGTGTGATCATTCAATTTTGAGCAACATGACAGCATTCAAAGAATTGCCCTCAAGTTTAAGGCAAATATTTTGACAAGTGTACTCCTTTAGAAACTTTATACAGCAAAGGTTTAAGAAAGACGAAAATGGGAACTATTAGGGAATTTCCTAGCTTGATATACTCCAACACGGACGTGCTGAGAAATCTTGAGTATTCTCATCTCACACTCGTTCATTGCATCTTCAACGAAACTTAAGCAAAAACCAAGTAATTTAGCGGCAACTGGGACTGCAGAATCCCGAAGATAAAATTTGCAAACGTTCGCCCATTGTTGCGTGCGACTGCATCTCGGCTGCGGCGCAATTAGGATTGCTTTACGGTCCCCGAGGATGCATATTTCCACCCCAAGGGTAGCTCCAAGGCGAGAGCGCACTTTACTGAGAAATTCAAGGGATAACGTGCAACGTATTACGGCCCTTTCCTTCCCCTGCATAATGCTGCTTTATCTCGAGTCCTTACGGCCGAACAAAAGGGGATTACGCCAACACGCGTTTTCGCCCGCTAATATAACGGCGGAAGGGCCCTTCATGGACTCCGTGGAATCTCCAGTGCACTAAACTGAAGGAGTGATTCAAGTTATATCGAAATCTATGGGTAATAATGTTAGAGAGAATACGCCTTTGTAAGTTGAAAAAAATAATATGCACGAAAGGCCATGAAAGATTTGGAAAAATTGCAATACAAAAAGCAGCGATCAGAAGAATGTAAAGGCAAATAAATTTTATTACGCATTTATACGAGTGTATATTAACAGAATTAATTTATATAAAATGTACAAATAAATATATTAAAAGAATGAATGTATTGTATGTATTACAGGAATAAATAGTATATATTAATGTATACGAATGAATAGTATATATTACAGACGGAATGTTTAGAGAAAATAGCAAAAATATTAGCCTGAAAAACTCATAACACAGGAAAGACAACAAAATCACCAAATGTGTACTCTGTTACTCCAAGAGAATTCCTACATCCGTTTCCAATTCTTTCACATTCCACGATTTTCGAAGAATATATTCTTCCAAAGGAGTAAAATGGGACAAAGAGCAACAAATGAAGTCTGCAGTAAACAAGGAAAAACTTCTATAGCAGTAACTTTACCTCAAGTATCAGTAAAATTGCTGTAGGAGTATTGCGACGTCAAAACGGAGTTTACTATCCTTTCTTTATTTTCCTCGTTACTATTGACGCAATAATATTACTGTTGCCATGGGGTTATTTGCGCTCTTTGGGTGTTGTTTGCCGAAGACAAAAAATGTTCCAGTAACTATCAGGCCAAGTAATTCTTTTACCAGAAAACTCTCTGCAAAAATACGACAGACCCAGTTATGTCTATAAAATATTTTTTTAAGTATCCGGTATCAGTAATGATTGAATTTCGAATACTATTGCCATTGATTATCCATACGAAATGAAAACTGAATAAAATATTCTCAGATATAATTCTGAAGTATAAATGACTTCTTAGAGAAACTTCTGTGAAAAGAAAACTTATGAATTTTCCAATAACAAAACTTTTAGATGAAATACTATTATAATACCTCCATTAATTCCATATAAGTTTAAATCTCTATTTATTGTACTCTTAGAAAGTATGCATTAGAATGAAAGCAACTATTGTCTCCGTCTAGAGAACACGTTTATGAAAAATTAAAAGTTTAGAAATTTATCCTGTATTTCATCAACATTCAAAAACATTAAAAAATAGCACACCACATATTTAATAAATTTCTCTTCTTTGGAAACCCATTGTGATTTCATTAGATCATTCCTAATCCATATTTTTAAAGGAAAAATAATCATGAATCATCGCTTATACATTATATAATTGCGTTTAGAGATAAAGAGTAACTATGCAGATGATATCAGCAATTCCCACACATTGAACCTAGCAATGTTGTCCACTCAAAAGAATCTCTGCTAAATATTTCATTTTTACATAAACTAGTTCTTTAAAAGAATGTTTTCACCCCTCCTCTAGGGGGTGTCGCTCGCTTGGCGACGATACCGGAACCCCACTTAAGAGTATGTCATCGGCGGTTATCGGAGCAGAAGATGCGCAATTGGATTAGGCGATGGCTGTATTAGTCCCCCGAGAGATGGCCTTTTAATCTGAGAGCAGCATCTCTCCGATAAATCGGTCATGAGATGCATTCAAAGCATTCTAGGAGCCTTTTAAAGAGGATGTGCTCTCAACGGCTGCAGTCGTTGATAATGCTGAGCGAGGATTTGCCGAAGGCATTATGAACGCGTGGGGACACTAAATTAAGTCAGCTAAAGCAATGACGTAAGGGATTTCGCTTTTTCCAAAATACACTGTGGCCTTTCCTTCTCCAAAGTAAAGTCAGGAAAAATTATAATTGAATCGATCAAATCGTCTCCTCATATATTACACTAATTTAATCACTAATAATCTTTAACCCTTAAATATTCGCGTCAAAAAAAGTTAGGTAATTAGTTGCGTGGGGTTAATATGACCCCAAAACTCTATGAAGTTTTAAAACCTCTTTCGATCTTAAATCAACTAATTCAATTCATCAAATTTCATAAATGATTCTTAAAAAAAGTAAATGTAACTTTTTTAACGAAATACCTTTCTCTATAAATGATTAATTAAATGAAATATTTAAACTTGAGCCAAAATCACAGTAACTTATATAATTGATATTTTTTCCTATTAAAAATTAAGAGTTTCAAACTTTTGGAATATGTAGTAGAGGGTTTATTATTTTGATTTCCTTTAGCAAAATTATTTATTTATTAAAAATGTAAGTTTTAAATAACGTCTGTCGGAAAATAAAGAAAATTAATTTCATTCTTTTCGAAAAAAAAAAACAAAATATGGGACGAAAATAAATTTTCTGTTTATTTTATTTAAAAAAAGCGAAAATTTGGTTAAATTATTTTTATTATTTTCTGTGTTACCGAAGAAAATACACCGCTTGGGGTCATTTTGACCCCACGCGACTAATAAAGGGTTAATATTAAATTCTATTCCCCTGACATTCTTCCCTCTAACGTTATATTTCGAGTTTAAAAATATTTTCTCTTTTTTAAATTATCAACTTTTTTGTATTTTGTTCTAAAGCTTTTTTAATTATAAATCATAACTGTATTATTCTTAAATATTTAATTTCACCACTTATTACTATTAATAACGTAAATTTCGGTTAATTTAAAATTTAAATAATAGTCTGAATAATGCTACTTATTCTCAATGATACTTAATAATGCTCTAAATTTAAAATATATCTGAAATAGAATCTAACGTTAATTAGCCATCTTGGGAACTCTCTGTTATGGTCAAACTTCCAATTATATGATTCGCATAGTTAATTATCAGTCATTTTTTTTGGTTTATCAACGAATTTTTTCCAGTTTTATTTATTTCCTCGACTACTAACCAATGTTTACAACAATACCGACAGCGAATGCATTCTCTAATTTTATATTCTGATCGATTTTGTGATGTTTACAATCCTTTGAATAGCAATCTCATTTTTATTCCTTCTTATACCTTCCATATATTTTCCACAACCACTACGTTTTTTGGTATTTACTGCAGTAGATATATTTTCTGGTGATCACAAAATATAACAGTGGATTTTCTCCGCAAAAAGTTCCTCCTTTTCTGATTTCCCATATTTTCTGCCATAAATTCTTAGTCTTAGGTTATAATATACGAGCGTAGATATTTTTAGCATTGAGTTAAATCTTAGATTTATTTTAGTTCCAACATCGACCAATACGGTGCTGCCTATTGCATTATAATGTAATATTTAACAGCATTAGCGAAATTTCTATTTTAATTTTAATTAAAAATATTCTTCTCATATTTTATCAGAGGAAGATGGTCTCTGAGTCTCTCTCCTTGGCAACACCGAGATTCCACCTCAAGCCCCCTTCTATACCCCCACTCCCTCCTCAGAATCTTGCGGAGCACCCTCCTGCATCTCACACACTCTCCTCCATTATTATTCCGCACGCAACGTGACTCCCAAGTTTCAGGCGTCGGCATTTTCCTCTTCAGCGGAAAATTAAATCACAACTCTGCCATCCGCCGCGCCTAAAACTTTCAAAAATAAAATCCTCACCTCTTGTATATATTGCACTTTCAGGCTGAATCGATCGCTGAATTTCATTCCTCGAGTATAAAACTGATCTCTTGCGTCTGAGGCCTCAGGGTTTGCGAGTTTTGCACTATATACACTCCTGGCCAAAATTAACGCAGCAGCGGCCGTAAGGATCGCTAGGGAGGTGCTGCGTTAATTTTGGCCAGGAGTGTACGTTTGAGTAGCGTATATATACGAAATAATGTATTGCAATAAAAATTTCAAGTACAACACATATTTTATCTCTTACTGGGGAATATTAAAAGTTTAAAAAAATTCTATTTTACACGAAATTTGCATTTCAATTCTTTTATGTTTTGTCGGCTCTTCTGATTCATTACACTTTGCCTTTAGTGGTTCATTAGCTTCTATTCTATTAATTTGTATGGTGGATTTTCGCCAAATATAATCGAATAAGTTTAATTTTAACGATTGTATTTAGTTTGAACTACATATATTCAATTTCTGAAGCCCTCACTTCGGTATTCTACACGGAAATAGACACCGGGCGTTGACGAAAACCTGAATTTCTATTCAAATTTCTTCCCCTTCGACAGAATTATAAGTTTGAATTCGTTTCCTGGGAAACGATCCCTACCATCGACAAAACGAATGCATGGTGTTTATTTAGTTTTAATTTCTCCAATTCCTTTTCCAAGAAATTCTAATCGAGATTGTTCATGGAAATAGAAACAGGAAGTTGATCAAGAACGAAATTTATTTTATTTCCCTCTATTTCGGGCAGGATTATGAGCTTGAATTCGTTTTCTTGGAAAAAATCCCCAGCGATTATAATATGTTTGCCTCGTTTATATTTAGATTTAATTGCTCGCATTCAATTTCCAAAGAACTCAAATCGATTTTAACCTCAAAAAATAGGCAGCGGCGTTAAATTCTATTTCCTCCTCCACTTAGGGGAGGATTATAAGGTTGAATTCGTTTCCTAGGAAACAATCTCTAGAAATGATAATAAGCCTGCATGGTGTGTATTCAGTTTTAACTGCTCGTATTGTATTTTATAAGAACTCGAATCGATGCTATTCGCGGAAAAAGACATCGGAAAACAGATTTTATATTCATTTCCTCGACCATAGAAATAATAATGTTTAAATCCGTTTCCTTGGAAACGATCTCTGACAATGAAACTCAATTCCCCTTCATATTCGCGAAAATAGGCAACGGAAGTTTATAAGAAGTAAATTTCTATTCGTTTCCTCTGAAAGTCGGAAGTTCGAACTTGTTTCCTAGGAAACGACCTCTACTAATGACAATACGTATCATAGTGTATAATTAATTGTAATTGCTCATAATCCATTTTTAATGAATTTAAATCTAGATTATTCATGGAAATAGACATAGCAAGATAATGAAGAACAAAATTTAATTTCTTTCGCTCTACTTTCGGCAGAATTGTAAGTTTAAACTCGTTTCCTATTAAACAATCCCCAACAATGATGATTTACATTTTGTTAAGACTGTCCGCATTCATAAATACTTCAATGCGATATTTTTCACGGAGAAAGACATCGGAAGTAAATGTAGATCAGAATTTATATTCATTCCTTCTTTTATAAACATAATAACAAGTTCAAATCCGTTTCCTTGGAAACGATCTTCAACAATGAAACTCAATTCGTCGTTTAAAAAGACATGAAAATTAAATCCTGCGAAGGAAAAAGCTCTAATTTTAGCGTTCCACAATCAGCCATGGAATCTGAGACAGATTCCGGTTTATCGAGGCACTTCCTTCATCCGGAAACTCTTTTTCTCTTTCCGGAATGCGCAGTGATGGAACAGGTGCTTTGAGGGAACGTGGACTCGAGCGAAGAATAGGTCCTCTTCTACAAGACCGTGACTTCTGCCGTAATGGCGGAAGCACCTTCTTCAAAAGAGCGTCGCTAAGCAACGGAAAATTAAGGGAAGAAAACTTGGATTCCTCAAGGCGCAACAGTATTCTGGAGGAATCTATTCAAGATTATCTGCACGGAAAACCTTTGGAAAATGGGAGCCTATGGAGAATCCGAACTATTGCGCAGTATTTTGGTGGAAGGCGTACTTTTTTTCGGTTCGATGGAAGTTGGATGAAAGGACAGCATATTGAATACATCGTGGAATAAAAATGACAGCGACCGAACTTTTTCAACTGTGTATCGATAACTATTTCCGAAAAAAATGCGGTGAAGTTGCGATTTGAATATGGTTTAAGTAAGCTCAACCGAAATAAACCAAGCCAACCAGAATAGATGGGATTGATTCCTACATAAAATGCCAGTACATGAGGTTGTGTTGCGAATATGGACTAAGAAACTCAAGACCCAAGTAAACCAACCCAAAGGAACCGAATCAATAATGTCTTCAGTTGAAGTTTCAACATTACTTTACCGACAAAATTGCCGACTATTCTATTCAATCATCATGAAGTAAAATCTTAGATAAATTATGTAAATTTCATCTCATAAAATAATTTATCCTTTTTCAATCCACTTTCACGGAGACTTGTTTCCGCCGGCATTACCGACGCCGATGTGACTGTCGCCGATGTGACTGTCGCCGATGTGACTGTCGCCGATGTGACTGTCGCCGATGTGACTGTCGCCGAGTTGTCCGTTCGACGAGCAGTGAAGTATTTTCACCTTAATAACCGTAGACGGAGAAAATTGAATATTAATTCCAATTTATATATTCGTAACAAGTTAACTCCTTCACTTTATAAATAGATATGCATCAATGAATATATGTGGCACTCATAAACCAAAATGAGAAAGAGCCCTAATACTTTTAATGACCTTTCCAGCAATTTACTTTCTTATGGGAAAGATAATTAATAATCCCCTTACCATAATTCTATACGGGCCTTAATTCCTCGCTTATTCTTATCGGAAAACGCATGAACTCGGATTCGGCAACATAATTTCGATTCGAAAAAGTATTTCCACGACCAAAATAAGAATCTTTAATTCATTTCTCTTCTTTTGATACTTGTCTCTATTTTGTAGGACTTATGTTCCTTGATTTAAATTTGCAGAAGAAGAAAGGTCAGCAAGACATGAAAACGAACTTTCAGTTCATTTCGTAAGGAAACCTTTTCGATCGTTCTGAAGTCGAACTCGGCACTGTTAGTACTGAATGATACCTTCACCGACTTATTTCCCGTCATTCAAAGGCTAAGTATGTGATGTTCGGTTGGAATCGGTGAAGTGGTTTAAGAGGAAAGGTCGATAAACGCAGATTTGCGGACAAACAGACTGCCAAACAGAGACACTACGCAAACAATTTATATGATTAATACGGACCCCAATCTCCTGTAATTAATACAACATAAGTATAAATATATACCTTAAACGAGCTGGTTCTTTTATTATAATATTTTCCCAATGTATCCCTCGTGGCAGCTAAATTAAAATTAAAGAACCTATCGTATCGTATCGGAAATTGTTGGCCAAAAAAAACGAAGGCCGATAAAATTAAACGGAGAGCAATAAAACTTGTCAATATGACGTGTTTGCAAAAGGAACCGTAAAGACTAAAATACCAGCTGGAATTTATAACACCTCTGCTATTTTAATCTGGACCCAAAACGCCAGAAAAAAACGACAGGCTGCAGCGATTTTCCGACTGACGTGCGATGAATTCCTCATAAAATTCATTGAATCTGAATCGAAAAACAAATGGAGAGAGAAATACATATCTTTCAAAAAACGCCCCTTTCGATTGCATTTCGGAATTCGATTTTAGAGCGTCATCATTCCGGTCGAATGCGCCCGTAAAAAAAAACAAACGAATCGCGATAAAAATAGACTGCACCGGGGCTGAATTCCCTTCCTTTCTATTCCTCGAAATTTAAACTGAAAACAAACAAGACGCTGACGTCAAGCGTGAGTAAAAAAATATGCATCCTAATCACGCTTTATAGATGAATAAACTCCTCAAAATCAAACGTCACATTTATCACGGATGCTCAGATTTACAGTGGGAATTTTCATTCATCGGGAACTCTCAATACATTTGATGGAACTGGGCCCACTTTCCTTAAATACATTGGGTGTATTCACTGCGGAATTTAAAATTCAACATTCATACTAAATCAACACTTTTAAATTTTAATTTAAGCACACCATTACGTAATTTTTACCATTTGCGTAGATCAGTATTTAAATTGTTAGGAATATACAATGGACATTCTAGTATAGTATACAGATTCAAAGAACATTTGCTAAGCAACGGTCTGTCTTCTGAATAATATAAATTGCTAATTATGCCAATAAGTACAATGAAAGAATTGCGAACGATGTAACACGAGAAAATTGCCAAGTACACAAAAATGACACGTTAATAATCAATTATATTACTCGAGAAAAAGTATAAATTAACAGAAAAAGCCTTTAACGAAAAACGCCATGAGTCTAATAAGTCTAAAGTTATTTTTGGTGAGATTTATGCATTTGACTTCTTTTCCTTTTTTTGTATATTATATCACATGTAATTGGGTAGAATTACCTGTTTGTGGTCAATAAATTATTATTATTATTATTATTAAGTACAATCTGTTACCCGGAGACAAAGATAACACAAAACACAATAAATAACTATATTCTAAGAACAGTAATGATGCCTAACTATTTGAATACTTATAAATATTACCGTACTTGTTGAAAACTTGTTAATTTTACGTATTTTTTCCTGGAACAGCATTTTTAGATGGCAATTCTCTCACACCGTTTAGGAAAAACTTAATTAATGCTGTTATATTTGTTATAGGTTCCCATTTATGATTAATTTCAGCCAAATGTAATATTAAATTTTAAAATTTTAAATCCAAACCTATTCTTCGTTTTTTGAGTATACGAGATCTTAGACGATCCCCAAATAAAGCATTTATTGCCAAATGTAGTTAAAAATTTACGAATTTAATTCCGCAAAAGGTGTGTATTTATAAAAGGTCGCCCTAAAATTGTGTTGAAGCGTTTCAGAATTCGTTGATGGTTTTTATCGCCCCTCAAGATTTGAATTAAACCACCATTAAAACATCAGTGATGGATAAAAAAGTGGGATTTCAGATATTTTTACCTACGGATCAAATATTTTTTCTGGCAATCTTTCTTTCATCTAACCTTACTTGAAAATATTACTCTTTGCGTATAAAGAGATACAGATAATTAGAAAAAATCTCCCTCAGATTGAAACTCCTGATTCCATTTCACAATTAATTACATTTTTTTATATCATAAAAATTTTTACTTGTGTAGATAAAAATTTTTATACTTTTGTTTTTTCCTACTCTATCAAAATTATATAAATATCTAAATACAAATATCTGATCGTATTTTAATTTTACTTTATTTTATAAATTTGTATTTACTCTTTTATTCTTATGTTCCATGTACTTATTTGCCTTATTTTTCTTTACGATATTCTACACAATGTTTTTAATGCTTTAAATTCCTCCTTATAGCCAGACAGGATTTTTTATATCTTTTGGCTGTTTTGTTCATAAAATAAAATTTTTTGCACTATGAAAAAAATAGATAAATTCATTCCGGAATAAATATTTTCAAAAATGGATGAAGAATCACGGCTGTACGGCTAGCCAAACAACTACGCCTTTATTATTCTCGAAGAAATTCAACAAAAAAACACGTTAGAATTAATGGGATCTGGAATCCGTCGCAGATGGCGTCTACGTGATTATTCACATTTTCACGGGCACGTCCTTCGCTGCACTGAGTCACTTTATTTATTTTTGAAGTGACACGTTCCCGAAACCGGGAGCTGCGAATTTAAGCACGGCGAGCGGATTTTGTGCCCATCGCAAAGAGGAGGAATCCAGAGGATTGCTTCCAAAGAGAGGAGAGAAAGATGCGAATGTCGAGGTCGTGGGAGGTGACCTTGCTGCATAACTCCGCACGCAAACCTGTATTCGAACCCCGCCCTCCAGAGCACACAGCCTACTTTCCTCGAGATCGTTTATAATTCAAGCGAGTCGCGGAGGAATTCCCGCTTGGAAAAAATGAATGAATAAATGAACATTTCCACGCGGAGAAACGACTTTCATTTCTAGATTCTTGCAGTTGTCAAAATTTGGCATAGGGTGTTGCCGATTTGCGCATTATCAAAGCAAAAGATATTGTTGCGAATGGCGTATCAAAACGCATAAAAAAAGAGAAAGGGAAAGAAATATTAGAGGAATATAAAAAGACTTCCAAGTTCTCGTGTGATCAAAACTAAAATTAAAATATTTCTGAAATACCAAATCAGAGGACGAGAAATATTTAGTAGTGCAAGGGAAAAATATTTCTTCAATTGAAGGAAAATAAAATTTTTAGAACATACAGATATGAAATTAGGGGAAACATGTATAGGAAAGGAAGAGATGGATTAAAGAAGGGCTATTTAAGTTCTCATAAAGTATTATCTTTTCAAAACATACGTAATACTCAATGTAATGAATGAATGCTATATCTACATATATATAGCATTCACTAAAAATTAGCAGAGGCAGAGATAGAATTTTGAACTATTACTATTTTAGAATTTTGTACTATCGACATTTAATTAGAAATTTTATTTTTCAAATCCCTTCAAGTACGAGGCGAGGTTGTCTGGAAGGCACGCTATAAATAACACATGCAAATCTGTTTTTATCAGCTACATTTTACTTCTTTAGTGTTAATAAATTAGCAGCGATAACCCGACAGTATCTAAGTAAGAATCATAAAAAATAAAATTCCATGAGTAAATATTTATTCCTTTCTATTTCAAAACGTCGTAGGAGAATGAGATAATAATGTTTAATTAATGAGTGAATTTAACACAGCCTAATAGTGGTTTATTTTAGTGGTTGTAATTTCCTCGATGCTTAGTTCTATTGCTGGCGTGAGAGAATAGAGTATAATTTTAGTAATACTTGGATATACGTTAAAATGTTCAACGAATATAAAGATGGAGCGATCGCAAGCCCTTATACATTCACGGTTCTTTGCTTTTATTTCAAGAGGACGTTTTTGCCACCCAAGAGATGGAATTAATTCGCACCCTCGCCTGCGCCCATTCCCACACTCGAGGAGAAATGTATTCACTTTTTGCCGCAGAATTCCCATTTGAATCCTCGTGAGCTCTAAAGATGCCCAGAGGCAACGCTCACTTTCGACATGACCCATTTACCGCGAAAACAATATGGCGACGGGCGCACTTCCGTGGAGAAGAGGGAAAGGCGACACCGTGCGAAAGAGAAGCCGCAACAGGGCGGAAAAACAGTGACTCACTTCCTTCCCTTATTTCCCCATCCCCTATCTATGAGAGTCGAACCCAAAACCCACCCTCATGTGGGGGAATAGCGAGGTGTACAATTAATTTTTCCGCCACCATTTCCTGGTTGTATTCAAGCTCGAAACTTAATCTATAATAAATGTGTATGAGATTGTTATTACTTCCTCATAACTTCCTATTATTTCTTAAAATAAATTAAGTGTAGCAAGAATCATTCCCACAGTGGACTTGATAAGAGATGCAGCTATGTAAATACAAACTCTTATAGAGCAGTGATTCTCACTCTTTTTGCCACTTTTTATTTCCCTCGCATTGTCACAGATCAAGTCTTACACAATTAATTTACTATTAGCGTTAATAATTAATATAGGTTTTGTAAACACCTTTAGATTCCATCCGGCTAAGTTAAAATTTATCATGAAGTTCTTTCTTGTTTCCTTTGAGGCAGGGCATTTTTTAAGTAATACGAACGTAGCCAAATGGCCATGTAGTAGTCTGCCGTGGCCACGTAGTAATCATAATCTGGCCACAACAAATTTTCGGAAATGCGTGAACAGCACCCAACTGAAATAATGTCACAAATTTTCTGATCATGCATGATTTCCCCAAAATGTCAAAAAATATATAACTTGTTAATTCGAATGAAGTTTTTTGGTGCAAATCGAAGAAATTTATCAACGAATAAATGACAGTTCATCAAATATACTGTCATTGAGGAATTATATGTTACGTTACGAAAAAAAATCTCTTGCATTTAATGCATAAAATTGCTACACTAACACTATATGTAGAATAAATGCTCCGATTTGCTCCAAACCAATTTTCCTCGTTCACGAGTATTAATGTCGTAAAATCTCCTATTAACAATCAAAGGATGATATTCCTAAGGGCATTTGGCACCCCATGAGAGCTGGGGATTTTAGGAATATAATAAACATTTCACTTGAACATTCTTAGGCATCTTCAGATGATTTATCTACCTTTGCAATTGAAATTCGCGACTCACCACCAACGAATTTGGAAAAAAACGTACGCCGTCCACCTGGTCTTTTCAGAATAGCAAATTATCCGACTAATGATTCCCAGTAAGGCACTGCGTCTCTTTTTGCGTAAACGGAAAAATGAAAACTTCCGATTAAAACATTATCAAAGCGGAAGTTGTGCATCCGATTGCGTCATCCACTTCGCCGAAGCGTTGGAAAGAATCCCATCTTCCTTATCGGGAGAAATAAAGAGGAATCCCCGGTATTAATTCAAAATAAAAGGATTGGAGATAATGGATTAACTCTAAGCTCTGATTACCATTGAATATACGGTAAATTTAATCGCAGTTGTTTCACATTATATATTAATAATCATGTTTTGGAAAAGATTTTATCTGGCATTTATGGACACAGATCTTTAATCCAGAAGATTCGCAGCTTTTAGAACAGATTATAGAATGCTGTAAAGTGTCACCACTCCGTAGATAATAGCCTTCCATCCTGAAAATTTGAATCCCTGATTTATCAGATAAGCATTAACATCTATTCCATAAAAGAGCATGTAAGTTTCATTGTTTCGCTTACAGACTTCCTTTCTTCCGTTAGTTCAAATTAGAAATATTGATCCCACAACCTTGGATAAGAATAAGATGTATATAATATCACTATATAATCAAAAGTATATATTAACAAACAATCCTATATCAATCAATAGAATTTCATTTATTTTCTAAAACTCTTTTCTTGCAATTGCAAGAACTGTGGAAATATTCCAAAACCTCCTGAATCCCAGCGCTATCTTTAAAGAAACCTCTTTGGAGCAATTTGTGCTCTTATAGGATAATACCAATTTAAGAATCAGCATAGAAATGAGTTTCATATTTAAGGGCTTACTTTCTTTTATATAAATGAATAACACGGAATGACCTTGTAAATTTGCAGGAGATACTATCAGAAAAATAAATGTGTGCAGAAATGGTTCGAAAATATCCCATAATTTTAATTAAAGTTTCGCATTAACCCTATTTGAATATGTACGTGATCATTATACAAACAACTTAACGTCATTCATTCTTATTCATTTCTATACACTTACATAGGTTTGTATGAATGTGTAAATTGGTTTAATCCCAAAAAAGACTTGAAAGACCAAAGTTATGAAAACCAAACGCTTGCTTTTCAACTCGGTGCAATCAGCTGACCCATCTCAGTTTGTATTCGAAGCAGTCAATGAACTTATGCTTCCGGGGATAGCGCATTACATCATAATCCTCGGTTTCCTGTTTTCGATAAATCTGAGACCGAATGCAGCATTTGTTCTTCGATAGTACATTCCACTCTGCCTTTCACACCAACGGTATCTCCGAAAAAATGCTTTCTAACGCACCATCTTTCCACCGATCAAACATTCGCCTTCCGTAACTTACGTTTCCCTAAATACCATCTCCCCCGTTCCGTTTCAATTAATTTCCCTATTTCCTAACAGTAACTCTCTAGAATTTCTGATTCTCCCAGCCCTCTAACATTTTTCTTTACTTCATAAAAACTCTACAGTTATAAAACACATTTTTTTACGTTACATCTTGAACATTCTTTGACAGCAACTAGAATATAACTACTTCTTTACTACATGGATCAGACAATTTACCTTTTCTATATTTCATTTCGTCTCTCATTCCCCATTTAGTTTCTGATTCATACTTCATTTCTATGTAATATAGTATTTTAATACTATCACAGTATTACGCATATATATTTGGCATCTTATAATAGTATGACGTCACTACGGTAATTCAGAACTTATATTAATACGTCATAATATACTTGGGAAATCGGAATGTATAAAACTAACCCCGTTACTACATCCTTCACTTATACTTTGATGCTCAAATAGACTGGTTACATATTTAAGTATATTCTCCTCTTATAAAGTGGTACTTCTGACTGGTAACCCTGATAAGGAAGTTTTCATTTGAAATAAAATGTTCGCTGTTGTTTTCACTCTGATAACGAATTCTAGTATAGATAACGAATTTGATAGGAAGAATGTATTGAGTGTACTGCGAAAGATCAGGGATCCCCTGAGTGAAAATATTACGGCTCATTTTTCGCTAAATTTCGGAATAAAAAGGTGTGTTGGCATATTTATTTGTAAACAACTTGGCATAATTAATGTGTATTTTACGATTTGGCAAGTAGCTAGAAACTGAGTATCGGCCACAAAAGATTAACTATTTGATTCCAGGAAGAATCTTCTTCCTTGGCTGAGTTATCTCTGTATCTTCATTCCTCATTTAGATCCGTTCTGTTCTTCGTTTCACATGTTCAAAAAATTTCACTTCCCAAACGTGCGCCCTATGTTCGTTTGCTGTCGTCATTTTCAAAATTTCAATTCCGAAGAGGCGGCAGCTGTTGTTTTAACTCAAAAATCTATGTTTTTATTCATTCCTCATTTTGAAATTCAAGGTCCAAGTGCCTCGTATATCATCTGGTGCTAATGTAGTTTATCGCCAATGTCTCTATATCTATATCACGGCTATTTTCATTATAAAAGAGTTCAACTTCTTTTATCCCAACCTATTACTTTTTAATTCACTGAAATTTTTATTTTACCCACAGTATCATGTAATGTTTGTTAATTTCAGAGATCTAACACTGATTTCTAATACCAAGGGATGTTTCTTTCCTTTTAAACTTCGTATCTATAGGTCTATATTTATCTATTTCATAATTACGGGCTGACTCGAAGATTAAAATAGAATGACTGTAAATCTTCACAAAAACGTTATCTCTTAGGCAAGGTAAACTCTTCTGCTGATTCTTGAGAGAATTGCAAATAGTACGGGAAAGATTATAATGGAAGAAGAGTTAGATAAGAGTGAGCATTAGAAAGACATTGGATAAGTTACGAAAGGCAGTCAAACTGATGGAGTTCCTACAAATTGTAAAATGAATGATCGAGAAAAATGGTGGAAAACAGGATATATAGGAGTCTGGAAAACGGTTTTAGGAACCTGCTGCTAGAAAACAGAGATTGAGAAAAAAATAACGCTAGGCAATAGAGCGGAATTTACATACATTGCATCTGCCAGAAAAAAAATATTTCATCATAGAACAAAATGAATGCCAATATATAAACTCCAGATGTTCTAGCCAAACACCGTGAAACGACTTCTAAAGCAAATCAAAATAGTTATTAGTATTTGAGAAGCCTCCGTCGGCTACCAAAGAAAAAAAGCAGGATGCCTTGGAGAAAATAGGAAGATCCCTTCATTTGACTAATAATATGAGCAACCATAACCCTTTTTTCTACATACTTTTAAATGAATACGAATCTGTTAACTCTGATTATAGTTTACTTGATGATAGATGTCTCAACAAAACCGGTCGTATTAAATAAATAATTTGTATCAAATAGGAAATAATGCTTTGATTTGTTTTAGATATCAAATTTGTGCGTAGAAAGAAGAACATTCAGTTTTTACTTGAGTTGATATATTTTCAAATCGCAACTAACATTATTAAATTTTCCTCTTTCTTTAAATCAAGGATTAGATAAAGAAAGCGAAATAAATAAAAGGCGAAACTATATAAATGGTGAAAGAGGGATAAACACGGAAGTGGTTCTTAAAATTTCCCAAAAAAATATATAGATATCCCAGAAATCTCCAGGAATTTCTAAAGACTGTCAGTCTGCTTATTAGCCCTAAATATCTTTCGTCTGAAACTATCTGGAATGGAGATCCGACGCGGAAAGACTTTCTAGAGCGAGCGGCAGAAATTTCAACTATTAGGAAGCGGATTTCATTTGCAGAGGCGACACTTCCATTTCCCGGACAGCGTTCTCATAAGAGAGGCTGGCGTTGCGTGGATACAAAAAGGACCGATCTTGCGAAGAGGATCAAAATTCACTGTTGAAGAATGGGGAAAACCGAAGCTATTTCGATTGGAATAAGAGAACCGTTTGCGGCCATTGTGTGAGTGGATCTAACATCGCGGAAGCACAGAGAGAGTGTTACTACTCAAGTGTCAACGATATCACGAAAGAAACCATTTCCGCAACTGGGAAAATCACTGAATCGGTTGGTTTGCTCAAAAAATGTCATCTTGCTCAATGGCACAGAGAATACTTGGGTTGAATTTATAATTATGTTTAAGGTAGGGTTAGGCTGAGCCATAAGCGTTTAGCATATTTCCTCTATCAATCTGTGAAACCTGAATAACTCTCAAATTATAAAGTCAATATTCTTAGATGTTATTATAGTTATAACTGAAGTAATGAAGAAAAAACTTAGTAAGTTGTAAGTAAACTTGGTTAGTAATTTGGTTAAAAACCTGGCTTTCCATGAAATAACGCCTAAACATATAAATTTCATTATAACATAAGCTGCAATTAGGTGGAAGCTATGTGGCAGCATTATTATTATTAATACATCATTATTTATCGTTATACATGTATATATCGTATAAAAAATCATCTAACACAAATTAAAGCAAAAATAAGTTGTTGTAACACATACATATGTCGTGCATACAAACACACTCTTATAAAAACTCACATCGAAAACACTATAAATGTATATGAATATAGACTGAATTTTCTTTCAAAGGAATTTTACGGTAAGCGCGATGATGAAAATATGTGAAGTTACCAATTTTTTCCTATGCGAATTTTCTATTAAATTCTCCTTGCAATTAAGTTATTTTTATAATTTGTCATGCGGCTATTACTGTAGTATAGACAGACACTAACGTAGCTAAGCACTCTTGGACAGTGGATTCATATATGTTTCGTTATAAAAATCGATTTCTCTACGGGCTAAATTATCAGTAAGAAAATTATCAGCATTTGTGACCCTGTCGGGAGCACCTTGTAAGCAATTTTACTCTATGATCTAATTAAAATAATAGATTATGCTTGGATTGCCATCTAAGCAGGCCACAATGCAACTGACACATAGATTAGCGTATTTGAAACAATAATCGATTACATATAATCTTAATGAACTCTTTCGTAATCCATCAAAAGGAATACGTACGCATGGAATATGATCCTATGATTGCATAAATGAGTGTCCCATTGAGTAATAAAATTGAAATATGTGAACGTGAAGCCCCTGATTCATTGCGAATTTGCGTAATTTCTATCGATCAACCAGCATAGCTTTTGAAATAAATCATATTGAAGTAAATATAGACAGAAATACAGTAAATAGCAATACTTAATACAACATCGCGACTATTTGAAATGAGATCACATTTGTTGAATTTAACAAGAAATTCGGGTTATAAATACAGCTCCAGTCTACCCTATTTCGGAAAAACACTTAACAGCTTTTAGCCTAAAAGGAAAGCCCATTCGAACAGCAAAAACGGAGAACATTTTAAACGCTTTTGAAATGCCGCAATAAAGAGCTCCGCAAAAACAAAGCAATAGCGACCCGCGTGAGTTTTGTTGATTGCTTCTGGAAATGCGGTCGTCAAGAAAATGAAACTTATTTATGGATTGCCGCGTCCAGAGCATTTGAAGGTATTCCTCGAATTTAATATCTTTAAGATTGATTCTATTTTATCATCAGTTATGGGGAAAAGTAATCCGAAAAAGTGATGGAAAGAGCTGATAATATCTCGGAAAGCTTGATAAAAGCACGACTTGGGGATGAGAGTTTCTTTCATATTTTTTACACTCCCATATTATATATCAAGATTCCATTACGTGGCAATCTGCTTCTTTATTACAGTAATTTTCGGTATTTCGCGAACGAGAGAGTAAATTCGCTTTTTTGTCGGATTGCAAACGGAAATGGTAAACTACCATAAATACAGCGCTCTCTTTTGAAGATTTTTTCCGCAAATCCGAATTTTTGCACAACCTCTGGTATAGCTTATTCGTGCTTATATTTGGAGACTGAGATAAATTGGGCAGGAAATCTTTGCTGCGAATTTTACCACGTATATTTCAACTTTTGCAAGATCAATAAAGGAGATAAAACTATACCAGTCTTTTGCAATACAATAATCGTTTGCCTTAGGGTTTATGATGATAATCTCATTGGAAAGTCTGCCACTTTCCGTTTTCTATCACCTTATAGAAAGCTGTAATTATAAATCTGACGCTTTTCTAAGTTTGATAAAAATAGAAAAAGGAACTTTAATTATAAGGATAAAGGTTAAAGGTGACTTTGCACATAAAAGCGTGCTCCTAGGAAAACTCTCAAGGAAGATCGAATATGAAAAAAGTCTGACAGGGTCGGGACTTCAACCCGATCTCTCTCACAACCGGGAATATCCGGGTTCGAGTACCGATTCTGTCAGAGTTTTCCCAGGTTCATTATTACAGAGAATTCATATATTTAGTGATCTTAAATAAAATCTTCCAAAGCCTAAGATCATTAAAATAAGGATTGTCAATATTGAAAACATAAAACAATTATGATTTAAGGCATATAAACATGAGATTATGAAATATTGAATCTTTCTACTTCCATAAATGAACCCGAAGAAGGAAGGCTAAAGAAATAAAAAATAGTAAAGTTCAACTCCTCAATTTTCGTCCATTTTCTCTCTTAGCAGAGTTATTTCAACCTCACCATTTGCAACTACATGATTTGAACAAACTTCACAGTTATCGCAATAGAAGCTGACCCTTGTAGAAACAAACCGATCAAACTCGATTTTCGGTTGTCAGGGAGGAGCGTATGACGTCATAATCGCCAATTAATCACCCCCGAAAACAGTTTCCGGTATCGACTGGAATTCTCACTAACACCCACGCTATTTAGAGGCCCCTCTGTCAGAGTCTAAGTAAGGACCTTCTTAGCACCTCCATCGATCAAGGTGAACGGATCCCAACCGCGAATGGCTTTAGAATTGCTCAAAGAGACTGCCATTCACCAATCACGTGATGGGATATCACTGCACGAGGTACTTGCAAGGAACAGATGGAATTCAACACAAATATTATATTCATGATGAAAGATGTTACTATTTAGAAAAGGATTAAGAAGCCCGTTTCTGAATGAAATTCTAACCTCTCATATTTCGAATTCATCTTATGTGCATACTGTTATTTTTGGGTGAACTATATTGAAAAACATCTTTTTTACTTCCAAATAAAACAATTTTTTACCAAGATGCATACCATTACTATTCCCTTTCAAAGTTTGCAAGCTAATTATAGAGAATTATATGAGCAGCCTCCTGCTCATATAATTCCCTTTATAATTCTGTTGCTACAAAATACCGGATTTAACTTCCAAAACCATTCTTTTTCACCTTTTCTTACACCCGTTAGGTTACCTTAACAGTCAAAAATTTGCTGTAAATCAGAACTCGAGAAAACCCTTCTCTTATTCAACGTTTGAAGAATTTCTTAATATATTAGGGCTCTCGTCCTATATAGTATAAATACATTCATTTTCTTCTTATATTTTGACATGTATCTTAATATATCAAGGCATGCCTCCCAGCCTGTATCCTCCCATGCCTCCCCCATGCTTGTAATGGTCAAGGCAGCCTCCCGGATAGAGGAAGATCCTGGGTTCGATTCCCGGCCCAGTCATACTTTTTCAAGTCCGTTTTTCCTTGGCAATTTTCCTGGTTGCACGCCCTCATGTGCAATTTATCCTTTACCCTTTCCTTATCTTAAGGTTTCACTGCCTAAACCAATTCTAGTTCCAGTTCTTAATTTCCGATCATGATAAGGTTCAACATAGAACAACTAGGTTTGTCAAGGGAGCTTTTAGATTTGACAGCAGTGGCTATGATAGAATCCCTCGGATGGAATTCTTTTAGTAACAGAAGACTTGAGTATCGATGGAAAATATTTGGTAAATTTCTCACTACCGACTTTGGGGAGGAGATAGCTGATATTGTTATCCCAGTTATAAACTTACGCGATCTTTGGGAGAAAACAAAAAAGCGATACAGGGAAGTAGTTGCCAGGACAGATAGCTACTTTTGGTCGCTTTTCCAGTGAAACATTAGAGAAACTAATAGCTTTACAGGTTATATAGGGATTTCGGTGTTTTACACCCCCTGGTTCAAATGTAAATGTAAATTTAGTTCTACTTCACTCTTAATTAACAAAGAAGAGAGCATTGTTTTATCTTCATAGCCCTAGAATAGAAATTTAGGCAGCTATTCCATAAAATACATTGTTTTCGAATGGTTTCCTTTAAGATCGAAGAATATTTGTATCTAAAAAAATGCAGGTATGTATTTCTTAGCTCCCTTACTTTATTTAAGTACAATAGGTGCTTTTATTAAGAGATGTTAACTAATTTAACAAAAACTAAACGAATATTTTATTTTCTAAGACAATTAGCGTTCTATTTACACAACTATTAAGGTAGAATTTCTAGTACGTGGAAAATTACATTTAAACCTGAACGGAATGAGGATACAATCTCCATTGAAACCCTTGAAAAAAAGAAGGCTACAGTGTATCTTTATTTGTGATTTCATTAAAGGCAACGTGAGAATAGACATCCTTTTACCTTGTATTGACTTGACTGTTTTCTTCAAGACTTCTCCTCGCATGCATGGCGTTCCTCATTTGCTCCATTACCCATTTCAAATTCAGACGTACGTCATAACCGGATTTATTTTTATCCCCACTCACGCTATTTAAAGAATTACATATGAGGTAATTCATTTTGGTATTCTAGGAAAAATGAATGATTTGCTATATCATCGGAATTTCGACATATTGACAGCAAATTCTGCATTTATACAAATTGCTTCATTGCAGCAGTGATCGATATCATTGCAGAAAAATTTCACTATTTTATGAGTAAATTTTCCGTATATATCGAAGGGAACTTTTGTAAAGTTAACCTTTCGACTATATCTTCATAAATTGCACTAACAGTGGAGTGTTAATCCTGTTTAAATAAACATTAAATTAGTATTAAATATCACTGATTCCATTTATCAATAATTTGCTAGATTTTGTTTATTTTGAACACTAATTTTTCATCGACAGCAACGATGATTTCTTCAAGAATGGCAGTTTCAATCCAGTTTAAAGAAATATTAAATTAGCATTTCCGTCCATATAGATTCCATCAGTGAATTTTCCATAATAAGCAAGTTTGTCAATAAAAATACTATTTTACTTATTTTAGAGGCAGAGTAAATCCTGTTTATATAGAAATTGAAGTAGTATTTAATATCGCCGATTCCATCTTTCAGTGAATTTTCTATAATTACCAAGATTTTTTAAATTTTAAATATTAATTTTTTCAAGGACAACAATAATTATTTCTCCAAGAATATTATAGGTAGACGAATACATCATCTTCGAGATTTGCTCCCCGATATACTCTGTTTTTAATTTGTAGTATTTAGTACTCTGTTTTTAATTTGGTACTCTGTTTTTAATTTTTTTCTGATCGCTTAAAACATCCCCCAAGCTAGCTTAATATTAGACCAATATAAGGTTTTTCTTTAGAGCATGTGTTTGAAGAGAACCGTTCGTCAAAAAGTTCCACCTTCAGCCGACGTCACAGCCGAAACTAGCCAATCGCTCCGTTGCCAAGATACGAAACCCGTCCGGGCGAATAAACAAGTAGGTAAGACCTTCTAACAATGTCCAATATTTACGTAAGGAGCATCTGCGGCCCGCAAACACTAGGAGGGCAACTTTGCTCGGGTTTCCCAATTTGCAACTTGTTTTGCGCCGGTGGAAGCCTTTCTCCTTGTGCAAAAAAAACTTACTTTCTCGGCGAGGACTATTTGCCATTTTTTCCCCAACCCTTTCGCCCTTGAAAAAAGTCGGAGTGGTGAACTTTGCAAAATCCCATTACGGGAGATGAACCGCTCTTTGGCAGGATGTATTGAACGAGCTAAAGGCTCCAATCGAAAAAGGGGCATCCTCCGCTGCAATCAACCTAAAAGCAAACAATTCGCGCCGTACATTTGTAGTTGGGAATGAAGGAAGCACACAAAGGATCGAACAATGGGAGCGTTAGGAGCAAAGCCACTAGCCGAGCAGTAACTCAATAAAAGAATTTCCGATTCAATTGGAGACCCATTCGACCTCATTGTGATCTAAATCGAGGAATCCCTTTTCGTGTCTTGAAAGAAGTGGAAAACTCTTTGAATTTCTCCTTCATTTCCGCTGAACGTTAACGTTGTACGAACGTGATAATTTCTCGCTTTAACGCTGACGTTTACTTTAAACGGTAACCTCCCTAATCGATTATGAAGGTGAAAACCAGATTTATTTCACAAAAGATTTTTTCCGCTGAGCTTTTCCGCTACTAATTGTAACCCAAATCGATGAATTCCTTTACGTATTGTAAAAGAATTTAAAACTGTTCTCATTGAATTTCCTGTTTATTTCCGTGACGTAACGCTAAACTTTAACGTTTTACTCATATGATAATTTCACCCTTAAACGTTAAAGTTTTTACATTAATTTCTAACGTCCCACTGAACTTTGAACGTTAAATTTGAAGTATTTTCTTCATCCATTGAACGTTATCATTATAACCAGATTTATTTCAGAAAAGATCTGTTGCAGCATAATCACTACTTTTCTCAATGGTTTCCTTTGCAACCACTCCGTGAGTACTAAAAGATCCTCCTCTGTTGTGAGTCGTACTGTATGAAACACCAATATTGACGAGGAAAAAATCATTTTCTTTCTATATTTAAGGTCTATCAGTGTGGTGGATTTTCGGTTTCAAATACATGCAAGGTTGATATGAATACATTTAAAATTAATCTGTTTCTTAGATCAGAAATTAATTTTAATTCCAAGGTATAAATTCATTGATAATAATTAATGTATAGTAGGATATTTAGTTTCAATAGCTAAACGAATCGTTATAGAATGCATTTCTATATTAGACAAAGCGAGAGTATTCTATATATACTGGAACATGAGTCATTTATGAACATAACGAACGAGTGTTTTATTTCTACCACTTTCCAAAATGCTTTTTAATCTCAATCTCTCAAAAACTTAATCCTTTAACGGAGGAATTAAGCTTTTATAAACTTTAATCTATTCATTCCTACCATAATATATGATGATTAATGTAAAACTTTTAGATATCCTTTACTATACAACATTTATAAAAGTTAAATTAAATATTTCTAAAATATAAGAGGCATATATATATTTTTTAATTTTAACGTAAGGATTTTAATATTTAATACTCTTGCTGTCACACCATTAGTTTTATAGTAGGTATGTATTTTAATGAAAGATAATTTAAATATAATTTTCTCGTTTGAGACAAAATCTCATTCGTCAAAATCAGACGAAAACATGTACTCCATGGTATCAAAATGCGAGCATTGAAGCTAACATACTGAAACACCAACGCTGTTATACTAATATAGTAATATTTCAGCGATGTGAAACTAGATCATATACATACGTCTGTTTTGTGTTCCTCTCGGCTTTGTTCTCCAAATGGTTTAATCTGCCAGAGTGCAAAGCACAATAGCAGGTTTTTTGCATGGAGAGATCGCCCGCTGCGAGGAACAGCGGAACTGCATTTTTATACTGCAGTTCTGCCTAATGCATTATTCAAGAAACAAGGTTTTAGTGATTCCCTCGCGGCTATAAATCTGTAGCATGCCTAGTATTTACCACTAAACGCTAAAGTTATGCGCGCACGCTGTCCAACTTTAGAGAAATCCCCAAACGGATGGGAATTCGCGCAAATCACGTACCTGCGCAATTTATTCGCACGCTCTCCCTGCTTCTAATCACGATCGCAATTTGTAGATGCTTAAACTTTGGTCGGAATAAATCTGTCCTTCGCCAATGAAGTCATAATGAATAAACCCTTTGCATACATATATCTCTCTATATCCCACAACTATCACGCTCTAAATTTCAATGCAGAAAAATAAGGTGTCCATAAAACTTACTACTGATCCTGAGAGAAATAATCCAGCTAACATCAGAACTCAGGGTAACCATAGTAACGACTGGGTGATTTCCTTACCTGGAAAGAAAAGAGAGGATGCATTTAATAAATTGAATTTCATCACTTCATTTAACACTAAAACATCAAAACAACTTTCACGAATATAATTAATAACTAAGGAGAATGTAACATTTTTCAAAGCTGATTCCGTAATTCGCTGCAGGCTAATTAACTGGAAAGACTTATAGATGTCCTCCTCCGCATGAGTGGACACAGCAATTTCATTTACGCGAAAAAGCATTCTAAATCATCTCAGATCTATTGCAACGTGAAAGGAAATTGTAACAAAGCTCTACTTTGTAAGACATATTCTTTCATACATCTTGGTATAGAATTGAAATGTTTAGAGTCTAATAATTTTAAGCTTCTATTCCTCAATCGTAATTTATGTTTCAGACCGTTTTTTTGTCACTTTAGAGCGTCAGTCAATCATACCTGGTAAATCATAATGGTTCATCATAAAGATATGAAATCAATAAAATTTTACAGTTTCTGTGCAGTAATTTAATTACACTCACACTATCAAAAGACAGGGTAATAGATGCTACAGCAAGCTGTCACAGAAGGTCTTTCTTTTGGCGAACGACATATGGGAGTAATCCGAAGAGAAATATATTTATGGTGCGGCAACCACTGCACCGCTCCGAAGACGAAATGCATATTACGTAAACGGAAGTAGTTTTAGGCGTACACAGTAACTACCCCATGTCAAAAACATTTCCTCCGACATGTTGACATACCGACAATGGCCAAGAAGAGATGGCGGAATCTGATGTCATTTCTCTATACGAAGATGACTTCATCAATCTATTTTGGTGTCGAATTTAAGCTATAAATAAATGTGTGATTTACTATAGCAAATGTCGGAAGTTTGCAAGATCTATTTCACTCCATAAATATAATTTAATTACAATGAACAAATTGTATGCTAGACTTAGTTTGCAATATCTATTTACGTATAATTAAAATTATAAATATAATTTAATTATAATGAAGAAATATAATATATTCGGTCTACTTTACATCGCTATTATAGTGTTTTGTCTCTATATCGATAAAAATACGACAAGAGTACTTAACTGGAATGGTGTTACATTGTATCCAACGGAGACGTATTGGAACTTCCAGTTACTTCTCTAAACGATAGGCTTAGATTCTCCAGAACTGTTTCGAGACAAAAATAACCGCCGCTCACTATTTTGCATTCTGCACGAAGAAGCAGTTGGAAGGAAGCCTAAGGCGAAGCAAAAGGCACCAAAAAAAATCCGAGTGCAGCCGAAAAGCGAAAAGGTTCGGAAATAAAAATCGGTCCCCTTGGCAACTGCAGAGATGCGGTCGCTTAGCAACGGGCCGGCCTCCGCGCATGGACCACCGAAATTAAACACATTACTCTCCGAAAACGGATTCGGGACGACGTAATATCTTTAAGTAGTTCAATGGGGATGACTCAAGAGTCAAATGGGGGAAATACAATGGCCATTATAATGAGACCCAAAAGCGATCTGAGTCAAAGCTCTTAAAAGCTTTCAAAAGTGATTACAAGAAAGACCGAAAGCGGAGGGAGGGTCGAAAGATCATTCTTCGAAACATTGCTTGAAGATACGTCACACTTAAATAGAATTCCCACTAAGTTTTGAAGGAAATTCACTAAATTGAGAATGACATTGCCGAATCATTCAAAAGATATACTAATTACGAAACATTAATATAAAATTAATCAAAAGATATTTTGGACACCCATAGGATTCGATATTTAGATACTATATTTGAATTAATCTCCCTAGTAGTTCAAATGAAAAGACATTTAGATGCTTTTTCAAGGTTATTTAAAATCCATGTTTAACTTATAGCGCTGTGAATTTTTTATAATAATGCATATATGCATAGTACATTTATATTTTAGTATATAGGTTTTATTTATCATTTTTTATTTCTGCATGTTTATATTTCATATGGTTGTGAATATTGCATTGAAACATAGAAAAATTGTTTGTTGTAAGTTGATGTCGCCACCTGTCCTGGCGACCAACTGCGGTCGTATTACGTAATAAATAAATGGATGTATTGAAGCACATGATGAAAATCTATACATACACGCGATCCGCAAATCACAGTGTCAATGAGTGTAAACACAGATCAATAAACCTGTTCGCTAGAAAAGTGGGTTTTAAAAGGATTAGTCTCAGCCTCTATCACTTTCATTTTACCCTCGATTCTTGCCTGGACCAAAATAGCAGAGAGTTCGCGAAATAGCTTTCCTCCGAAAACACTCTTTCTCAGAATTAATTCGCCAACCACAACGAAGCTTCTTCTTCTTCCCCAGAATTGCCAAACAACCTCAGGTTATATTTTAGCAGGTTCTCCTTCTTATAAAATCGTTAAGAATTTATTTCATAGAAATTAAATTAAAATAATTCTCTAGGCCTTTTCTGTTTATTTCAGTAGAATTGGATTCATTCCACATTTTAGCATTTCAACTATTATCTTCATAACTAACTAATCAATTCGAAAGTAACTGAATTTTTTGCTAATAACTCATTAATGTTCATTGAAGGGGAAAAATCTAGTTGGAAAGAATACAAAACAAAAAGTAGTGCACAGATTTATTATTTCTAGGAGATTTCAATAATAAGTTAGTATGAAGATCTAATAATTAGTTCTGCCGAGAAATACTTCAATGAGACCTATTTTAGGATTTACTGAATCTATTACAGAATTATAGCTCATGACCACACATTGATAATAATAAGGAACGAGTATAGTACAATGAGTAATTATACTATACTTACAGCATATGTCGAATTTAGTTCAAAAGTAATTATCAAACAGAAATGTAGACTTAAAATAAGTGATCCACCTAGCTAAGTTGATATATTTCTTACAAGTTTACTATAATACTAGAGCTATAATATTTATCTCTATAAGTAGCAAGCTCATCGACCTATGTAGAAAAAACAGTAAGAAAACGAGTTAGAAATATCTATAACAAAAAGAAAAATCTGATGTGGCCACCGCATGACTTTCTCCATATTTATTGAAAACAGAAGCCTATGCCGGTAATATATAAATAACTCCAAAACAATGAGTGTTACAGGACAATGTTTCATACAAAAGTTGTAGTAAAGTACATTATCTATAACATTTGTCCATAATTGTATATACCTATATTGCATTCTGACCGAGATATTAAAAAAACCAACTTTGTTGCGGCTAAACCGGAACTTCCGGTTTAGCGATATTCATCAAAAACTAATCAACTTTTGGCATTGTTATAAAAATACTAAATATGAAGTTTGGGAATGATCGGATAATTACTTTTTAAGATAGAGCGCACACAAACGTTTTTACCACAGACAGACACACAGACAGACATGTTCGGGAAATAGCTAAAACATGCTCTATGGGCCCCAAAACATCTATTTCCGTCGAAATCTGGAGTTCGATTTTTTTTGCGAATACAATACTTTTTCTATACTACGTATAGGGAGAAAGTAAAAATATTTCTTGGAATTTTTAACGTCAACTCATTGGAGAGAACAAATATAAAAGTTTTCAAAAATAAGCTTCAATCAAGATGTCTGTAATTTTGTTTAATGTGGTTCGCGGCTACCTCCGCCGTATTATTATTATATCGAGTTGTATTGTTATATTCCATCAATCTATATTTATGTATATGACTATATAGATATTCTACCATGTACTGTATTATTTTAGTTAATTGACAGATATCATATATATTTATGTATGACAGTTCTTATTCATGATTTATGATTTTATTTTTTGTACTTATAATATATATATTGTAGTTTAATTGTACAGCCTACGGGAGGTTTTTGAAGGGGTTTCCCTCCCGTCTTTGGGCGAATCATTTTTAGAATCATTTTTATGTTCCCCCCCTGAAGGCCAACTTGCAACGCGAATTGAAATAAATAAATAAATATACTTTCAGCTAGGAGAATTTTATTTACGAAGAATTAAGATTAGAGTAGCATAGAGCTACTTCCTACAATTTCATTGCAAGAATAATTATCTTTTTCGTGTTTGTTTATCGATGGAGTACAATTAATTTATGGAGATAAAACACAAAAAATCTTAAATCATCGAAAAATCATGAACCATCGGTTTTTTTGAGGTTCCCATCATTTTCCTCCATAGCGCATGCTTACGGTAACAGAGCACGTAACACGTTTCCTCGCACTTATCCGTCCATCAAACAACTGAAGATGTTCCTCAAGGCGATTCCCACGGCGTTTAGAGGGCGCACGCAAAAAAGAAACACATTGCGCACCTTTTGTATTCGGACATAACGGCCCCAGAAAACATGGATGTTGGGGGGGGAGATTGGATCAAAGGGGTCTGCTGATTTACAGGAGGAAATAGTTCTTTTTATTTGAGAAAGGAGGGCCCGAGAGCCAACTATTCTGGACCCTTGCCCACAACGCTTTTGGCGTTGAGGCATTGCGAATCCAAGGTCGGCAGAGCCTCCTTCAGGAGGAACACGGAAACACTCGAAATAATAGCAAGAGACGAGCGAAGGTCGTTCGCGAAACGTTCCCACGCCTCGGATTATGCAACTGGAAGTATCCAGATATGCGTCGGGGTTTAAAAAGAGCTTTCCCTATCTCTCACAGATCTCAAGACCTCGAGTATGCGGGTTAAAACCGCCGAAGGCACAACTTTGTATCATAGCAATGCAGTTTAGCACTCAAATCTCAGCGACTTGGATTATGGCGTAGCCTTCACAATTCATCAACACGCCGTACAAATATTTTCGGAACTGAATCAAAGGCTTGAAACGCAATCCACCCGAATGCTCGTATTTCTGAACCGGGGTGGCTAACGTATTTGCACGAATGATTTCACGTGAAAGCTAAAATTCAAAGTTTATTAGTTCACTAACAAATGACCTGTAATTTTTCTAAGTTTTAAATCAATCCCCAAGGAAGAACGGACATGAAAAAGAGTCTGGCAAGACCGGAACTTGAACCCGGACCTCCCGATTGCCGGCAAAGTCACCTTTCCTTGTTTAAAATATCGTTGGCTGTACAATAAATGAAAAATAGTGAATTGGCTGAGACTCAAACCCAGGTCTCCCACTTTCCGGGCAGATGTTCTGACCAATAAACTACCGTGCAACGTTCTTTTCTGTAACTGGGGGGTTTTCCGTTAGTTTCCGTGAGTGAGTTTGGATAATGACTAAAGATTTCAAATATAATCAATCCATTCCTACCATTTATTCTTCGATTAAGAAAGGATAATTCACTGCCATTGGATTTTCATTTGATATAATTACTTCTAATACGTTATATGAATTCTAACTTTTATTTATGTTAACATCTAAGATCCAATATTATCGGAGAAAGTCGCATAGATCTCTAAGTGAATGCTAATATTAATTTAATCCAAGACTGCTCAAAATCCTAAATTACCTAAGCTGATCATAAGTGATACTTTTAAGTATTAGCTAAGTACTAAAACAGCATATATAGAATTGAATGACTTCGTGTACTCATCTACTCCGCCAAATACTTGAAAAATTCATTAACATAATAAGCTTGAAAACAATCTTCATGCTACACCTTCCACCGTTCACTCTACACCGGTTTGTTTTTAATTGCCATAACAACGCCAGCGATAACAGAGCGACGTTAGTTTTCCCATGCTCTCCGTATCGTGCAATCCAGTTGCAAACCAAGGCCACCTTTACGGGGCGGTTAGGAAATTACCGAAGGCGTATTGAAGGAGTCATGTAAATGAAATTTGAAGTTTATAGGGGCTCGACCGCAAGATTTCTTTGGAATGAAGGTATTATATACTATACATCATTTAAACAAATTTTTACTTCCAATAGTATCATCTACAAGAAATCAAATTCCAGCCAACACTAACACTATATAAACAAGGATACTCATTGGTTGCGATGTTTGTGTTCCTAAATATTCTCTTATGTTAGATGCTTGAATGTTTTTGCTGAAATTTCAGTTTCCTAACCTTTTTTGCCATGTAATCCTTTTTTTTTAATTCCTATTCCCTTATGTACAGTACATATAATTTCTAATTTTCAAAATTATTCACTGAATGAAGCCTATACGAAGCCTATGTTCAGAACAAAGGCCATACGTTTTCGGAATAAAACATTAGGGAAGTTGTAAGAAAGAAGTAAATCTTCAAGATAGTTTCCATTACCCCCCTGAGGGGCGTGGAACCCACATTTAGAAACACTTATACTGTATAATTTCCACTGAAGGGCTCTCGGATAGCCAAGTGGGCAATTCGTTCAGCTTTGGAGAGAGCGGTCCCGGGTTCGATTCCCGGTGGGAGCCTATGTGCGCTATAAGCTGAGATGTCGACGCACTTTTAACCAATACAACCAGCCAACCATGTTCCACTGTATTTTAGATACTTCACCATTTGTTCTCCGTTTGATTTATTTGCTCTAAATAGATCGTGGAAAATGGGGACAGAACCCTCATTAATAATAATCATTTGCCAATTAAGAAAAATGGAATTATTGTCGTAGCAATCACATTCTTTGAATGTTAGGAAACCCCATAAGAAAGGACATACTCCTCTCACAACGCCATTTAAACAATTTCCCAACCGTGGGATGCACAATTATAAAAACATGTTAACAAGAGAGTGGCGAAGCCCTCGCTCGAAAAAATCGTGATTTTCCATCTCTGAGTTCACGCTTCGTTACCGATCCACAGGGACGACACACATAAAAAACGAAGGGAAAAAGCAGCTGGGCGACCTTGTTGGAATTTTCAATTATTGCGAAAAAACATGCTTACTTCCTCTGTTGCTTCAGACCTCCAATTTCATACTTTTTCTGCGGGGAACTCGTATGAAATAGCTATGGAATTGACCATTAGCTCCTTATTCAATCTTAGCGATCGCATTGCATTGAAATGAAAGTGAAACTGTTTAATTCGCTGGAATTACCCACATATCCTTCGGTGACATATTTAAGAGAACGAAATCACATCAATGAGATGTAGAAAGTTACTCCCGTATATCCTGTATGTTTCTTAGCACGTTTGTCTTTCCTCTTTACTAAAATCATTCAGATGTATAAAAATGAGCTGTTAGGGAAACTCGGTACCATTCAAAATGAAAGTCACCATTTATAAAGACAATCCAAAGCTTTCTGATGTCTGAGCAACAACTATGTTACTACATTAGTGCTTATTCTCTGTATACAATTTCGATACTAAAACAATTGCATTAATATATTTACGCGAAAATCTACAATGTACCCACAGGAATACCAGCAGCGCAGAAATAAGCAAAACGAAAGGAGGGTTTCCATGACAATGAAAATTTGAATTGAAACACATAAATCGAAATAAAAGCAAGCATCAACCCTAGCAACTAATAAACGGCAGCAATTGGTATATACTTCCTTAACAATGCTACATCTGAATTTTTAACTTACAAGTAAGACAGAAATCTATAATTGATTAAAAGGTAACCGGCACATAAGTTAGCTAATGAATGACAAAATGAACGGATGTGAATTTCCTTCTGAAGTAATCTGAGGTGTAGTAAGGGCTGTGTTAAAACATAGTACATGTAATATTTATAATATCAATACACATATAATTAACGAAAGATTACTCTGATATTGATCTCTAAATTTTCCTCTACAACAAAGTCTAGTCTAGTGGTCTAGCGAAAAACTAACAGCCACAGCGTAGTTTACAGAAGATATTACTCCACGGTTTGAAGATATTAACCAATAATATTTTATTCAAAACTGAAAAATTGGAAAACCATACACAACACCTGAGAATGACTTTCAGATTCATATCAAATGACTTCAAACCAGCAAAGTATGGGCTCACAACTGATGAAATATATGGGGAAATAATCACATTCATTCATCGATAAAATACGTCACATAAATGGAGAGAAAAAAGAGAAATTTATTTTGCGAAACCCGGCTTCTTGCGTACTACAATGATAATAGCACGTCGCACATGCGTAGCTGAAGTAACAGCGCCCCGTTACCCACAGCCGCGCATATGCTTACCATTAAAATATTAGTCATACTATCATGTCTCAAGTGATTGACGTTTCAAGAAACACCCCAAGGAATTACAGAAATTTCTCCTTCGCCTGTCTGTTTGAAAAGTATTCAGCCAGAAGGATGTTTGCTTCCTAAACCTCCTTAACAGTGACTAACTAGAGCTAGGACGTGGGAATGAGGTTTAATAGGCAGGATGAGGAGTGAGGTAGTTTTTCCTTGCTTTCCTCACCAGAATGTTGTAAGAAGAGCATCTCTATGTAAGTGATGCACAATGACTCTCTATAAGCAGCACATTTCTTGACATTCCATGAGGGAGAGACCTTAATTAGTGCCACCATTCAGCATCACTCATACCCCAGTAGCTATCATAGCCAAGAACATGACTGGGACAAAAGTAAACGAAAGACACCCTTTTTTCCATCTAGTACCAAATGACAAATAAAAATCATTCCAGGCATCAGAATATATGAGTAGATACGCTATGATTATACTTTAGTGCCTCAAAAAATTCGGCAACATTATATATTATTTTTTTCATTCCTGCTGAGCTGCTGTTGCCCTTTATTGGCGAATTCCTCCTAAGCTATGCTTAACTTATCAGTTGGTGCTTCACCGAGGCAACAGCAACAACGAACACACACAACTCTGATTGGAAAAGTCCGATCAGCCGGGATTCGAACCCGGGACCTTGCGGCAGGAGCGATAGCGTGGCTGGAATGCTATCCATTCTGCCACCAAGGCCGGTAAATTATTATTAACCACCCTGATAAAAATGTACAGTTGTTATAAAAGAGCTTGGCTTATTGTAGTGCTGGTCAAAATCCACTGATCTTTACCGACAGGTGGCCTTCAATAGAATGTCGAACACCACGAGGATGTTGAAACTGTTACGTTTCTTTTATTTCTCGTTCCTGTGCCCTAAATTCCCTGAAAAATGTCACTTCCTCCGCTTTCTGATAATTCAGAGATAGCGACACAGGGAACATAATTAGGACACCGTTTTAGAGGCACTCCGTTCTTTTCGCTGCAGAGTGAAATTTAATTACGCTTTGAGATTTTTTACTTAGTGAAAATCATCACGATTGATTTGCAAAACAAAAATTTATTTCTCACAGGCCTCTAGGCTTCACAGTCAATTTCTCCATTATCACATTATTTTCAACTAATCATTAACTTCTTGCTCACAGTATAGCCTAGGTATTTCCCCATAATCCCTACCTACCGCCATTTCTATCAGTAATATGTTCTAACGCATTTTTACCTCGAGTGTGCCCGATCAAGTTTCCTCTTCTGTAAATCAATGCTTCCCAGAAACATAAAACATGATCATGAAGAGCATGAACGGGAAAAATAAAAGAGAACCAATGATGAAAACGGGTAATGAATGGATCAAGAAAAACCATTCTGATCTATAAGTGCAGAAAATATTACCTACAAAGTTTTGGGCATTATAAAAGCTGGATAACAGGAAAATGATAACCATTGTATTTTTTTAGTAATTCAGGTTTACAAAAGAGACGAGTCAAAATTTCCAGCTAAGTATGGGGCACATCACTACTAATTCGTGTATAATATATATAACTAATACTAACATGGAATGAAGGCTCTTTCTGCTAAAAATAAAGGCAGTGAGAGGGTTAATGCAAAATGGAGAGTGGCAAAACGATGGAAGAGGAATGGGACAGTGGTATGTCATCGGGATCATGGGATTGGTTTGACATATAAAGAGAAGTTATAATAAAGCTGATCCTATGCAGTTGTTGAGACCCTAAGAAGAAGGAGCGAATTTATTCTTCCAATAAAAAGCAAAAATGTAAGAACCCTGCAAGCCGCCTTTCGGCGTGTGGCAGGGGGTGCGAGCACCTTGACTTTATTTTCCTAAACGGTTGCTTTCGCGTATAGATCGCGGAAAATAAATTTTTGAAAAGTTTCGTTCTAACATCTATTTCCCTAATCTTTCTGACAGTATCAGAACGGCCCATATAACAGGGGGGTCGCATTATATCGGTTACATCATCTGAAAACGTAATTTCTCTGAACTTATTTAATTAACTTATCCTTTGAATTAGTCTTCTATCTTCTAATGATTCCCATCCCGCTTCCTGTAACATCTGAGTAACACTCGCTGTTTTATCGTAGCAATTCTTTACAAATCGTATCGCCTTTCGTTGTACTTTTTCTAAATCCCGAATATCACATTTCTCGGCGGGGTTCCATACACTACATGCATACTCAAGGTGAGGCCTAACTAACGCTAAGTAACATCGCTCGCGAAAAATATGATGAATCCGAGGCGATTAGAGTTTTGCAGTGGTAGTGAGGAGAGAACTTCCAGTATTTTGTCTTGGATAAAATTTCCATTTTTCTTATACCCTAGAGTGATAATGAACCTTACCACGGAAGAGATAACCTAAGTAGTCAACTATGGAAACCTTGTCAGTTGCTGCCGAACACCAAACCGCAGTACGACGTTACAAAGGTCCTCACACTGAATTCTTCTCTCGATTAGCCAAGATATATTTCTAACTGGCTACCTTCAATTGTTCTTGCAACCGTTTAGTACATAAAATTGTATTCATTTGTCATTTGGTACTGGACAGAGGTAAATGTATGAAAATTAATATGTATTCATCGTATATTTCATTTATTTTTCTTAGTTTCTTGTTCTGGCTGTAAAACGAAAGCAGCTGATGAATGAGTGAAATAGATTGTGGCACTAATTAATGTCTCTCCAGATGGAAATCCAAGACCATGGTTACTTATAGAGTCATAGTTTTTCACAGTTGTGGATATGACTCGCTAATAGCATTCTGGTTTGGTGAGGAAAGCAAGGGCAAATTACCTCACTCCTCATCCTGCCTAGTAAGCCTCATACCCCTTACTAGCTCTTAATAGCTAATGAGAGAGTGAGCTGCCAACCAGCCTTCAGGCTGGATACAGACACCAATTTCATATCCAGGCACGCCTAACTTCTTCGAGATCATTCCAGCAAAATATCCATCCTCATTCCGCGAATAAAAACAAAGAAACATGCAAAGGCCATTGTCAAGGACAGGAGGCAGGTTGTGTCCAAACCCAACCAAAGCCCACATACTTCATGAAGTCACCGCGAATCACAGGGAATCATGAGACCAGCGTCACAGAATCACTTTTATCTCAACAATGCAGAGAAAAAAAAAATGGCGACGGCTGTTATCCTTGGCTGGAGCGAATGTTCCGTTCGAATTGGGACACGGACGAGCGATCGCAAAGAAAAAAGTGAAAGACGCTACGCGAGGCAGAAAAAAAAGAAAGACCGCGGCAAAAATGCGAGGTTTCGAAAGGAGGTATAAATAAATGTACGAAAGGCGTTTCTGAGTAAGTAGCGGAAGAAAGTACCACAAATACTTATTTCAGGACATTCGAGTGAAAATTGACGCTATATCTCTTATTCCGGGATTCCATAATTCAGATAAATGGCAACCGTTTTGTCCGAAAATTCATTGAGATATTCTTTTGCTCAGAAATATGGAAACATAGTGTTAAAATTATAAACCTGTGCATTATTACATAATGACAAGAAGGATTCATTGATTGAAATATCATCATAATGTATCTGATTAATTTTAATAAGTAAAATAAAAATAATAACTATTTAGATTCTTCAATAAACTGTTACAATTCCACAATATTTATCGTGGAATTGTAATGGTAATATTTAAAATAATATTGTGTAACAATTATCATAATGCTGTGTGATTATTGTTATTACACCGTGTTTAATTAATTATATCAATATTATTTTTTAATTTACTATAAACTATTTAATGTGGAATTGTAAAATAATATTTTTTATTTTACTTGTAAAATACTAAATGAGGCTCTCTGTGTTTTATTACTTAATTCTCTATTGTATATGCTATAATACTGGTAATATTGGATTTCAAAATTCAGATCTATAGCTACTGTTTCTTCCAAAATTCCTTGAGCAATTTTTTAACTTGCAAATATGGCAAAATTATCTCCTTATAAGCTTGTGTTTTGTTATTTGGTTCCTCTATTAATTTTATCAGTAATGTCTAGGAGTGACAAAACTTCTGCGAATACGGTACACGTTACAGTATGTTCCCAATTATTACAGATGATAATACGATATGTGGAGGAATACCGCGGATGAAGGAGTAACTGTTTATAAAGACCATAACGACACATACTATGGGAGGACTAGTAATCTTGTACGAAGATCATCCAACTCCTTTTAATTTCTGGCCAACAGGTGTGTTAGTCTATCAAAAAACGTCATTAACTAATGTAGAAAGATTGAAGGAAGACACCGCACATCGATATTTCCGCGTCAATTAAATTTGAACGTTTTCAAATCTGAAGATCGCATCCGTACAACTCTGGTTCAACGCATAATTTTTATGGGGAGAGAAATTAGAAAGCCAAGAATGTGGAATCCTCTCAATTAAATCCATCTTTGGATCAAAATGAAATACAAAGATCGGATACAAGCATGGGAAAAACAACTTCCAGAATGAGAATACAAAATGATCTTCTTCGATCCCATTAAAATACATTGATGCTCATCTTGTCATTGGAAACTTTGGTATTCCAATGGAGGGTTCACCGATGAAAAAAGGGCGAAAGTAAACTGTTACGGTAACAATTGCTGTTATTATCTCTTATAAAAAGTTAGGTAATGGTTAGGATCTCCACATTGTTCGCAAATTGATACAATCACAGGATGCTATTGACTCGAGGTATTCAAAGCATGCGTGGCTCTTATTTGGTAGACTCGATGGGCCCCTTGCATCAGAGCTCCTCAACCGGCAAGACAACCGCAAGAAAGCTTTTAGAATGTCTAAGAATTTCCATCAAATCTAAATCTCCTTTTGTGTGCCATTCACGCTCTCGAATCGGCAAGATATTCTTTGCCGATTTAAAGTCGTAATAGTATTAATAGAACTTTGATTTCAACATTAGGTATTCCTCTCTTCGTGGATGTCAATGACAACTGAAACTTGAAAACAAATACTACAGTGGTTCGCGTATTAGTTAGTTAGTTATTTGGACCCTTTATTGGCGAGGTTAGGCTCAGGTGGGCCCCTCTTCCACCTAACCTCGTATGTCGATTACATTTAAACTTATCAAAAAAATAATACAAAAAGAAAAAGTAGGTGTGGGAAAAAATCTTTGCAACTGAAGGTTGACAAAGAAAAAACCCACGTTGCGTAAAAACACCCACAAAAAATCTGATGTGGCCAGCACATGACTTTCTCCATATATAAGATGTAAATACTTATCTACGACAGTAATTTCGAACTCTAAACATTATAAATAATGTTGTTCGGGACATGCTGGATGAAAAACGATGAAACTGGCCTTTCGCCCAAAGAGCCCAGAGCGCCCACAAAGTACATAATCAGCAACTTCCGGTTTATCAGTATTTCAGGAATAACTCCTAAACAATCAGTTATACGAAAATATGTTTCCTACAAAAGTTATAGTAAATTTTATTTTCTAAAACCTTTATAAATACTAGTATATACCTAAATATCATATTTATGGAGATATTTTGAAAACCGGAAATGAGCTTTGAAGAATGAAGCTCAACTTCCGGTTGATCGATTTACTCCAAAAACTAATCAACTCTAAACACTGTAATAGAAGAACTACAAATGGAATTTGGTGTTGATCCGCCAAATAGTTTTCATGTTAGAGCGCCCACAAAGTACATAATCATCTTCTTCCGGTTTATCAGTGTTTCACGAATAACTCCTAATCAACCGGTGATACAAAAATATGTTAAATTCAAAAGTTATAGTAAATTACATTATCTAAAACTTTTATTTGTAATACAATATACGTATATATCATATTTATGGAGATATTTTGAAAACCGGAAATGAGCTTTAATGAATAAAGCTCGACTTCCGGTTGACCGATTTACTCCAAAAACTAATCAACTCTGACAGCACACACCACAGTTATATATATGAAGTTTGGTGTTGATACGACCAATGGTTTCCACGTTAGAGCGTCCACTATCACACACACACATACACACACACACACACACACACACACACTCACACACATACACACAGACATCATTCCGAAAATGGTCAAAACGTGTTCTAGGGACCCCAAAACATGTATTTCCGTTGAAATCTCGAAGTCGAATTTTATCATGAAAACAATACTTTCTCTATACTTCGTATATGGAGAAAGTAAAAAGGGGGGTGAAAAAAACCCACGAAACATAGTAATAAAAATAAACACAATAGTATACATAAATAGATATATAAACAGTGACAAAGATTAGATAATGAACGATTATTTCACAAAATAAATTTAACAAAAGGTATAGTAGACTGAATTGATGTAGTTATAATAAAAGTTAAAAGCCATAATAAACTAGATAATCTAATATTCTAAAAGCTACAATTTAGTATAATAAAAAAATTCATAAAATTCATCAGCCGGAGGCATTTATTTGTCAATCGATTTTTTCATGGACTGTCTTGAAGTCCTCGTCATTATATCAGTAATTCCTGTTAAATATTAAGGGTAATCTAAAACTTTGTCATAGAGGACAAAAGTATAAAGGATCTCTCAACTCCAAATCTTTACCGTTCTATTTGTAACCAACCGAAAATTATAAGCTACATGAAACTGAAGACGTTTCAAAACGATGCATGAATAAATTAATACCTCTTTAAATGAACTAACTCTTTATCGAGGTGAGGTCAGGCTTAAGTTGGCTTTTCTTTCATGTAACCACAATTTTAAATTCGAATTTAATGTAGTAATGAGGGGCAAAGATGACAAGAAAAACACTAAATATTTAAGTCATTACGGACAATAAATACATAATCCTAAATTTCGCTAAATTCGGCAAATGTTGAAGTAGAATCTGAAAGTAACATTTCATATCTCGTTCAGGAATTTTCGAAAAGTGTATCACGGCCAAATTTGCCAGAATAGCAAACAAACCCCAAAAAACCCGGCCCGAAATGAGGTTACCAATTTGGCAAACTAAATCAAACAATCGCAACCATAGCAACGCTCCCGCAATAAACTCGTCGCGACGCGTCGCCCCTATCTATCCGCCGCTGAATTATGGCCGAATTCGTTCGCTATCTGTCGCGAAAAAAGTAGAGTGAACACCTTGACCCCCATTCCCTCAACACTTTGAATTTATCGGAATGAGCGTTTTGGTGGTCCTCGATTCGAAACCATTACGTATGTGCAACTGCGACACCGGGAGGAACTACCTTTTGCAGACGATGACCATGTACAGCCCAAGCGGATGGACGCCCAAGATGGCCGTCGCGCGCAATCCGCCGACATATTGCATCTCGGCCTTCGGGAATCCATTCAGGTCGGTGGCAGGACAACCTTGGGAGACCCAGCGTGCTCTTTACGTGTCAAAGGGTTTTAGGAGCGAAATCACGCGAAGGCAGAATCGATCGAGCACAGGCGAAAATTATCGATTTTCAACTCTTTGTCAATTTGTATAGAGACATTAGTCTGTTATTATAAAGTACACTTAAAATGGAGAGAAGTGTAGGTCTCTCTTTCACTTTTGCAAACCGAATTTATTTATCAGTTATTGATATATACCGCTGCTAGACTATCGTCGGGTAGCAGGCTCAACTATTGTTTGTAAGACAATACAAACAGACACACAAATACAACAACAAGCCTTAATTCGAGCAATATCACCCTTATGTCCACATGAAAGATTCACATTAATTTCACTACATCACAATACAAGTAAATTACAACGTCTAAATCAAAATCCTTTTTGTTTTCCGTTTAAGTTTTGGAGACCTCTTCAGACAACATATTCCAAACTTAAACCCCTCTTTTTGTAACGGAATCCTTGGAAATACTTGCTATTATAACCCATTGAGTTATAAGGGTTAAGGCTACAGTCAAACCCACAGTTACATTCAAAATTATGATCAACGCAAGTATTAGTTATTAGCAAATGGAGGCCTGGTATAGCTAGTCATATTAGATTATTTATTTATTTATATTATTTATTTGTGTAACGCAAACAGGTAAATATGACCCACAAAATTGTGTTTTAATATAAACACAACAAATAAATATGTCGAAGTTAACAAAAAAATTAATCGATTACAAAAAATGTCGTCTGAAATATAAAAAGAATAAAGGTGACTAAAAAATATAAGGGAAGAAAGTCACAGGCAAGTAAAGCAACTAAAATACACTATTAGACACAGCATTAAAAACCATTTAATAATTCTTCTCCTAAATATCATATATTTGTCACTAAAAATATTCCTGTCTGTGACATTATCAACTGATCTGAAGACTAAGAATATCTGCAATTTATTGGCATGGCATTATGATATGAAATAATTTTAGGATTTGAAGCTTACATACGCAAACCTACATAATTTCAAATACCAGGGAAGGGTTTTATATCAATTTTATTTTGTTGGAGTTGGATTTTTATGTCGGTTTTTGGAGTTAAAGTGCAGATTTCAGTCAAACTTCATTTTAACGGTACATTATTTTATTTTATGTCCAAGGCAAAACGAATTCCAGCTAATGTTTAACTTCTTAGAATATCATGACCGTGCATCTGTAAACTGCGTTAATTCCTCAATAGTAAAGGCTCTAGCTGAAAATTTTCATATTTTGTTGAACTCCATTTTGATTGCTCATTGAGGAATGTCATGTGGGCACTGTAAGTAATGACATAGAGTAACTATCTTACTATGTCATTACATGTATGTACATTACATTATATGTGTAGTTACTCTATGGTAATGATTTATTAAATCTGAAAAGATTCAATCCACCATTATAATGCACGAAAGGCAGAAAATATCACCTCACATTTTTCTTAAATACAACGAGTACAAGACCACGCTATAAATTAGAAGCAAAAAAGTCAATAAATGCTTTGATAAGAAAACAACCACGAGCATGCCAGTGAGTCCCAAGACGACTTAATTGGAGATGAACTGTTTCTGTTATTGGATAAAATGCGTCAAAAGGAGGATTATGAACGTCAACAAAAAAGAAGTTAATTAACCACCACAGTCGTCTACATAGATAGAAGGATCTGTTTCCAGTGATTACCTCCAGCGCATTAGATCCAAATTCATTGTTACAGCTGAACAAAATCCAGTGATTATCTACGGCGGTAATTGCATTTACGTCGAGCGGATGAAATGCTAGGAAAATTTAGAGAACACTTCGAATGCTAATTAGCTGACACAAGTTCAATTAGTCTCCCAAAAGAGAAATTTGTGAATTATATAATACAAAGACGACCCACTAGAGTAATGTGAAAAATCACTTGCTATTGTGAATACTTACATCACCCCGAAAATTGTGGAAACGTGTTAGAAGTGAAACTAAAGGAACGGCCAGCTAATTTATATGTACAACAATGATGTTGTAAATTTAGAAGTAACAATGGAACTCCTGAGTGGTTTTCTGTTGATATGGAAACGATAACAATAAGCCTAAGCCTTATGTGTTATATGTGTGCCTTACTAATAATTATACAATTAGCTAAAGAGTCAGTTTCAACATTAATTCACAATCCACATTGATATCAAGGATTCGCATGCGTACGGGGACTGCAATATTATTTGCTGAAGTTGAGGTCGAAAGTGAATCTGGTGACCAAAAACCATCATGCTATTATTATTGATAATGATGAAAAACTAGTTGAAATCAAGTGCGGAAAAAAATTCATTGACGCGGAATAATACTAAGCAACAAATTTCATCGCAGCGAATAGCTCTTTTACCACAAACAAGTTGCCGAGCAACGAATCTTTGTATATGACTTCTTAGCAATTTTGGTATCCAGTTTCCATGGGGACCGCGTGGCTTATCAAAGGGATATGATTTTTGTAAAATGCGAATGAATCAGAAGAGTATATCGCATTCCTTTAAAAAAAATCATCAATAATAAAAAAAATAACTACTTCAAATAATCAGTTCGAAGAATTTAATTGATTAGAAGAATCTAATTTATATTCTTATCCAATATCATCAACAATTACAAATGACAATAATAATTTCTCTAATTTACGTTCCTGATTCTTTCTGCTGATTTATACAATGGCAATATTCAATTTTAACGCTCAATGCTAATTATATTATGCTCAATTATATCCCATGGTTGTTTATGTGGGTTTAAAAAAATAAAACGGTATATTGTAAGAATGGTCATAATTGACAAAAATAGTTCTGTTCTACGGAGAAACTTGCAACCACATTTACCACCGCGTTTAAGGAAATCCTCTAGGGGTGACTTAGTGCCAACCACCTGATAAATAATTTAAAGCGAAAGTGATAAATAACGAGGGAAATACATATTCAACTTTAAGCTTTTTTATGCAAATATTTCCGAAATTCGCGTACCTTTCAACATTCACTTTCGGCGCATTCGACCATAAAACGCGCCGTGCTTTCGAGCGGCGAAAAATTTGAATAATTTATCAATTAAACTGCAAAAATCCGATTTCCTTAAAATATAAAATTGCGTCAAAACTTTCCCGGATAAGAGAGTTCGAAATGGGAAGAGTCGGTTGGGCGTAGCGAAGGGCGGACGCAATAACGGAGTCGATGGTCCGTTCCCAGGGCACGTCTTGAAAGAAACCGCCATTCCGCGGAGAGCGTGATCGGCCGTGCATGAGACAGATCGATCACGGACGTTCACTCCTCGATTTGCTGCTTTGCGTTACAACATTTATCACCCGGAGCACTCCATCCATCATAACGAGATTCACTGAGAGCACTGAGGAAGCAATACCACGGGTCCTCTGCATACTTATGATACGCCATCCACACGGAAAGAAATATGACGTTGGGAAGATTAATTTACCAATAAATGTGACATTTATCAACATTGAACTAAAAGTGTATCAATTGGATGCAGGATTCCTGCTTATTTCTTCATGAGAATTTATGGTGAATATGGTGTGAGACCACACAAGGAAAGCTTTAGAGCATCTAGAGGTATGAAAATTCATCTGAATGTATGAATCAAGTAAAAAGAGTAATAAATAATTCGCATTATATTCGGCAGTTTTTGTAACGCATTGATGATTTGCCAGTCCTTGTATTCTCATCACTTGCAGGCATATACTTTTATTCCGGTGTAAATCATCCGGATGCTCCATTTTACACATTGTTAACTGCAATATAAATTTAAATCCACCGGACGTCGTTAGCTTTTAATAATTGTTGCTCTATAGCAACGAGAGGTGTCTAGTGGGTAGTTTTAGTATTATTGCTCCATAGCAACCGGATGGTATTGTTATATTCTTACTATATTATTGTAAAATTATTGTATTATAATTGTTTTGTAATTCTTGTAATCATATGATTATTAATAGACCTAGCATCGAGGTTCGCTAATTCATATAAATTCATTTTCGTCTCTACATTTATACACCTTTTAAATTTTTTACTTCTCTTTATTTTAACTACAAAATATAGCTATAAATACCCACGAAATAAAAGTTGACTTTTGAACTTGCTTCTGAGAAAAAGACTCGGAAAGGGCTCATGTAAACAAAACCTATACACAAGTTTTTTAAACGAAGTATTGCTATCAAAATTAATAATTGAAGACCTGAAGTCCAAATATATTTTCTGTGGGAAATTACCAAGTAATTCTAATTTTATTCCATGGTTTTTCACGAAGTACGGCCAGAAATGATTGATTACACAATTAATAAGGTTTGCTCACAGTTCACCGCCGTAATTTATTTCAATAACAATAATAAACGACTTTATTTAAGGCCGATAATGAGACACAATTATTTTAATACCAACACAATTATTTTTGAGAAATAAACGAATTAAAACTTTTATCTTAGCCTACATCTCGCAACTTATTTCGAACAATTTCTGCCGGTTCGTCATCTAAAATACCCCCTACAAACTTAATCCGTGGTAAACATCTGCCGAGTGCCCAACACGAATGCCGTTAAGCCCAAATAAAAATATTTTGGTAAAACTCGCGGTCTTTCCGCTTTGAAGATTCTCCTTTGTTCAGAACTTCCGACCATTACAGTTGTTTCAATGACCCCTTCATCTTGATACAGAACGACTATGGGTCCACATTGTGATACGGCGATTGAGCAAACTTTCGCCGGTCCATTTCGGTTTCTAGGAAACAGCCGGCTGCAGCCATAACAACGGACGAAAGTTTAGATCTCGATATTTGTTTCCCTGGACCAGCTATCGCTCTGTAAACGACTCCAATGGACTTCGTCAATAGCACGTTGCGATGGTGAAAGTACATGGTTGCTATCTAATGAGAAATAATAAACAAACAACAAAAATTACTTTACCCTTACTATTACTCCGAAGTTGTAGTGGAGAGCTTTATTTATATATTCTACAAAAGAACTTAAACTGGATTTTAAATGAATATTTCTATGACTAATATATGATTTCTATCTGTAGACTCTTTAACGGAAATGCTTGGCGTTTCCTTGTGAAATCTGCATGTGAATTGATCTCGCAAATACAGTTGTATTAAAATTAATTTTTTCAATCAGCTACGATCTTAGACGTTATGTTCTACATAAATTATAAGCATATGTTAAACAAGTAAAATGTAGCTTGCATACTGCAAGCAGACCGACAACACTAATTTCATATAGGCATCATATCGGGACGGTCCTCAAAAGAAAAATAAAAGGATTGAAAATATTCTTAAAATTTGCTGCAATTAAATCGTCTGGCATCGAACCCGGGTCTTCCTGGTGAACTTAATATGCAGCACAACAGAAGGTCATCATTTTTAACGATGTGTGAAAATTCGAGCAGAAATATTGGCTGCAACTGCCTCAAACGACGTCCTACTTTTCCCATATATTCCTTATGAGAGAAATTTTAATGTGCCCCGGCATCAAACCCAGGAGCAGTACGGTCTTATCTATTTTTTTTAATCTTAGTCTTAATATACATCTTCCATATCAACAAGAACGTCCTATCATTTCGATAAGTGTATCAAAAAAAATAATGAAAAACTACCTCAATGTATTTTAAATGACAGATTTCTGCATCGTCCTAGCATCGAGCCCAGGATATTTTCTATAGAAGTCATTTATGTTTTTGATAGATTATGACCATATATATAGGCTCCTTGAGTTTTAATTCTCTACCTATCCGGAAAGTATTTTTTTTCTAATTCCCGAAAATCAAAGCAAGGCTTTTAAATGGGGAAAATCGGGACTTTGGGCCCCTCTGGAATCGAACCCATGACACAGAGGAACAAAATCGTAATTTTTCTGGCGGTTACACGTTATGGTCAATACGTCGTAAATATTTCAAATCAATGACGCTTGTGGTTTTGCCTGTGAATTAGTATACTATATCTATCTATCTATATAGGTATGTACATGAATGAATCCGGAGAAGCGTCTATATATATTAGATAGATATGAATCTAATTCCTTTACCTAGCAGATATTCAAGAGTATGGCCATAGGAAGTGCCAAATTTGAGGATAGCCTTTCGAGGTAAGGGTTTTCCCTGTCTGTTTCCCAAGTCCTGATTATGAATTATAAAAACAAGGATCTTTTATAGATTTATGTCTTGAACCTCTCTGAGGCCTTATATTTATTTGTGCGAAGATATTCCAAAGGTAAAACCGAAATGAGCAAGCGATTTTTATGGATGGGTTCCTGAATTATCTGAAATCGAACATTTGAAGGCAATCTTGAAGATTAATAGTAGCGTATTATCTGCTGAGAGATGTCAGTGGCCACGTTTTGAGGCTGTGTGTTGTTCAGTCCCAAGGGATACATGCAATTGATTAACTACGAATATAAAAATACGCATCGAATTATAAACTGATAATCTATTGCCAATGACCGATTAAAATAGCGAAGGATTTCAAGTTACAATTGTTGATACGATTATTTTTCGTTTTATGCCTTTATGTAGTACATTAATAACACGTATTTGAATCTATCACATACTTAAATTAATAAATAATGTATTCATATATTTTGTCATTTTTGTACTTTATAGTTATTACTATTGGTTGGTTTGCGATGGTTTTCCACACCCCCCTTCTTCGTGGGTGTTTTCCTGCAGTGGATAGTTTTTCCCCCTGAGAATTTCTTAGGTTTTTTCATGCTTAGCCGCTGTTGCCCTTCACCGGTGAAGTCCTCCTAAGCTCTCATGAGCTTGCCAGGAGGGTTTTCACCGAGGCAACAGCAACAACGAGCACACACAAACATTCCCAATCAGCATGGATTCGAACCCGGGAACTTGAGGTAGGAGCGATAGCGTAGCTGGAATGATTTCCACTCGACCGCCAAGGCCGGTAGCCTTTTACATCCCCATCATCCAGCTCATGTTTTCATTCTATTTCTTACATCCAATTATAGTATAATGTATGGGTTAGATTGAAGAAGAGGCTTTAGTCAAAAGACGTAATATAATTATTCTGTCGCCGAATTACATTAGAGTTTCTAGACTGATCTTCTGCTAATTCCACCCGAACGTGAGTGTGCAAACGCACTTTTGACTTCGGCTTTGAGGAGTGCATTGGTGTGAGTTACATCTCCCGTGTTTTCTGCTCCCGTTACTTGGAGGCGCGCTTTTCGATGAGAAGGTTTTTTTCTACGGCAACCGAGGCGAAACATGGCTTTCGAAATCCAAACTAAAAACCGGATCCTGGAACTCAGACGTCTGCGGAGGGGAATCCGCCCCCGCCGGGATCAGAATCCCGCCCCTTCGGGGAACCTAACTTCCGCTCTGCAAACACATTCCTCCGCAGAAACAATTGAGAGACGGGATGAAATGATTCTGCGGTTCGCTTTAAAAGAGACAATTGGACTTGTCCATCCTCCGTGGTCATTCAGGTGGTCGCTGGAGAGGGTGAAGACCTCTTGTCCAGAAGGTCGCTGACCATTGAGGATAAGTGATCAATCCCAGTAAAGTATTAAAGCCATGCTAAATATATAATTTCCCAACAAGGAACTACCTCTTTATTGCAATTTTCACTCGAAAATTTGTCAGAATAGACACTTCTAAATAAAATTTCATTAATTTTTTTAGTAAGAGATCAATTGAATGAAATACTCTCCTTGTGCCGCTGCTCTTTTTTTAAACATTCATAAACATAGAAGAGTAAATTTCTATATATAGGCTAAAATAAAAATTATTCTTACGGAAAACTTTACAACAATAGACTTTTCCGAATAAAATTTCACTTAGTTTTACTGTGAGAAACCAACTAAATAGAAATGTTCTCCGAGTACAGCTGCTCTTTTTACAAAGCTAAAAACATATCTGACAAACAGTTCCATGCCGACTAAAAATAAAAAGTGAAATAAATTTGGTACTTTTCGGCCGATTGTACGGGCAAAACTGTACCCTGGACAAACAATCAGGCTGCAAGACCATTTATAGTGCTAAGTCAGCCATTACCCATAGGTTAGTGGAGTTAGAAGGAGATGCACTGTGCTCTAGCATCTGAATAACGTGCTTCAAACCGGTCGCATAGTAAAGTTTTATTTTGTGAAATTTTGAAAGTTTATTTAATATGATCCCGATTACGGAGTTCTACCAAGTTAAGGCTTCTTCGATTGAATTTATCGGAGAAAATTTAATTTCCTAATTGAAGAACGATGATACAAGCGTTAACGACAACAATGAAGCTTTCCTTTACAATGAAAGAGCCACTAAATGTGGAAACGACATTCTTGCGATTTCTATTCTTGTACTACAACCCATAAACAATTAAATTTTATCATTGGAGAAAGTTTAATTTCCTAATTGAAGAATAACAATACGTGCGTTAACGACAAAATGTAGCTCCCCTTTACAATGAAAGAGCCACTAAATTTGGAAACGTCATTCTTGTGATTTCCATTCTTGTACTACAACCCATAAACAATTAAATTTCATAATTGAAGAACAATAATACGTACGTTAACGACAACAATGAAGCTCCCCTTTACAATGAAAGAGCCACTAAATGTGGAAACGTCATTCTTGCGATTTCCATTCTTGTACTACAACCCATCAACAATTAAATTTTATAATTGGAGAAAGTTTAATTTCCTAATTGAAGAACAACAATACGTGCGTTAACGACAAAATTTAGCTGTAACTGCAATCAAAGAACCACTTCATTTAGAGACGTCATTCTTGTAATCTCCATTCTTGTACTACAACCCACCAACAATTAGAATTTCGTAATTAAAGGTCAGCAATCCTTGAGCACTCGACTTCCTTGAGCAGAATGCAATGCTTTCTCCAACCGTTACCAGCGAACGGCGAAAATTTTAACGGAGCAAGGAAGCGTCCTCAAACTAGAAACGTGAGTTCGAAACCCGCTCCTTCCAATTTTAAGGGCATCCGAGAACCATTAGAGAACGACGAACCATCGGAAGAACATCGCATAATTGCTCCAATTAAGAATCCCAACAAGAAGACGTCTCTCGCGAAAGAATGCGGAAAAATACCATTCTTCGCGATTCTTCAAATGACTTTTTTCGAAATTAATTAAAAGCGTCTGCGGAGCCGGTTAATGTTAATTGCGGCAGAAATTTCCTCATTCTTGATTCCTCTTGCAGAACCTAGTTTTCCCACATCAAAGGCAGGAACATGCGCGCACCTGCTACGTTCTTACCACGACTGCTCTGCTACACTTTTTCGCGGTTTTTTTTTTGAGTAGGCACGGAGACTCGAGTTTGCCGAGGCCGTAATTTAAATTGCAGCCAAAAAAATCCCAAGAGCACGTTGTACCAGCCTCTGTTATGGTTGCGTTGTTTAAAATGCAGGGGAAATGTGGAATTATGATTAATAAAAAACGCGTCTACATTGAAACCAAATATCTAGCAAATATAACTCGATGAAATCTATTTGTTCGCAGTACATACAAAATTACACGTTTGAATTATTGGGACACTTTAATCATTAACTTACTTAATTATTAGGTAAAATTAGTAAATCGTTAATTATTAAGAATGGCAATTTCCAGACTGTTAGCGATTTTTAATCATCCAATTAGCGTCTGTCAGATATTGATTGGAACAATTTAATTTCAACAATCACATCATTGGATAACTTCAAACAATGAGAAATCTATGGTAATAATCTGCCCGTTTTTCAACAATTACGCCTCCAGAACAATAGAATCAGCTACTGCTGAATAAGCAAACTTCAGCGCTTTGAAGGAATTTTGGCGATGAACAATCATCAAACGTTTTCTCTAACGAACCGTTGGCTTTTCAGTAGCAATTTGACAGTCTCTGATAGCGAACAAAACATTGTTGAAATATTTTGAACTTTTCAGCAATTTTGTACACGTCATTTTAGGTACAAATATTTATACTATACTTAATTACTCCCTTAAATACGTAATTTTGCTTTTCTATGAAAGATAGCGACTACAGTGAAATGAAGGACACCAAAAATAATTTTAAGATCGCAACATAATGTAACCTGTAATATTAAAAAGTATATATTACATTATAATTTTTAACTTTTTATATGATACATAATATATCATATATGATACTTAAAAGTATCCATAAAAGCGGCTTTTCTATTTTGAAGTATTCTACCGCATCATAGGTGGTGCAATACCCATTGGAATTAATTAGGGTGGGATGGCTTAATAATATGGAAAGAGCGAGAGACCATAATTGCTTGTATTGATACAGCGACGTAAATCCAGCTAATAAGCAATATAAATTTACTAACGATGAGTCCACATTGTTAAAATCTATATTGTCACGTAATCAAACGAGACAGCGATAGAAAATAGCAAAAACTGTGATTGTCCAACTTAAATGACAAGTCCAACCCGACTCGTTGCATTAACCCTGGTGTAAATGCAGGTTTTATTGACTCACGTCTTAAAAAACACTTTCACAACACGTTCTTCATAAGTTATATAATTGAAAACAAAGAGGGGAATGAATTCCTAAATGTAGGAAGGACGGGAGCCTTAGAATCGGCCACATTTCCATGGAAACGGGAGCACTTAATTCCACAAGAACTTCTTATTCCCTTTGCTCATCGATCGCGTTTCATGGAAGGTCACACTCCAATGTTGTACTCTCGCGTGATGCACGTGAAGGGTGCATTCCGAGTCACGTGCACGAAAAGGGACATAATGGAGCGAATAAAAGACTTGGAATTCAATCGGAGAGGAAAAATTAAACACCAAAAATCTCGAGTGACTGATCGAAGACAAATCATTCTCAATGGCTCCGTAATAAGACTTCAATCAGCGATGTGAAACAGCGTGAAAAAGGCAGTAAATCAAATTGAGATAGTAATGAGGTTAATTGCTATAATCAACCTTAAAAAAATAGCATTAAATCCTTATAATATTTGTTTTTAAATTCCAAAGCTGCTTCTTCTTCCATAACTTGATAAGGAAAATATTTTTGGAAAGAAAGGAAATTTTTAAAACTGATTTTAATGTATTAGAGGTTTTTAATCTCCAATAACGGTCATTGCAATAACCAATAACCGGCGTTCCTCGTCTCATTCACCAGTATTCGAAGAAATCAAGAAAGGATCGCCGTACTTTTAAGAACACGTCGATCCTTTCTCGTTTATTTTTCGAATAACGGTTAATGGGACGAGGAAAGCCGACAAAGACGGCTATTGGAGATTTAAAACCTCTAATGGAATATTTTTCTTTGATTCTTGTTTATCTGTGATAACATGAATAATGTGAATATGGTGATCCTTTCTCGTTCTTTTCGAATAACGGTGAATGGGACGAGGAAAGCCGACAAAGACGGCTATTGGAGATTTAAAACATCTAATGGAATATTTTTCTTTGATTCTTGTTTATGTCTGCAAGAACATGAATGTTTTGTTTAATGTCATTCATCTTGGTCACTCCTTAGTGACTTCTATGGAAATTTTTACATAAGGGATATTGGTGATGAAATTAAAGAGATTTTTTCCTCTTAGGGGTCGTACACAAATTACGTAACGCAAAATTATCCGAATTTTGACCCCCCTACCCCTACGTAACTCCTGGCCGGACCCCCCCCTCCCCCCATATTGCGTTACGGCCCCCTAGAGAATTCTGCCGTAGAAGAAGGAAAGAATGACAATATACCTCACTCCTCATCTTGCCTAGAAAGCCTCGATTCCATTCCTTTTGATAGGTTTAGAGGGGAGATTTAGGCACGATCTGACTTTATGGTAGATAACCAAATAGCTATAGAGATAAATTTATGTTGCTGAGAACAAAACGATAAGAATCAGGTCAGTAAAGTAAAACAGTCAATAAAACCACAAACGAAAGTATTTAATTGAATTTTAATTAACGCTATGGTTGAATTATTATGCAATAGTATTTTTTAGATTTAATTTATGATGGGATTTAAATAGAATCGATTATTAATAAAAATCGCTGAATAATTAACAGGATGAAAATTATGAACATCATTAACGCAAGAATGATAATAAAAGGCTTAAAATTAATTAACACCGTACAGATAGCGACAGTATGAACACCTATGCATGTCATTACCTACAATTTAACCCGTCATTGAAAATAGCTCATTGTTCGTTGTATAACTTCACTCCTAGGAAAACCTCTTTCTTGCGGATTTGAAGATGCCTGATAGAAGAAACACGATTCTTATTCTATCCTAAATTAAGAAAAAAACTGAATTGTCACGTTCACCTTTGAATGCTTGGAGATAAAACAATCCGGGATGGACAATTGTTTGAAAAGTTCAAAGAATGTCCAATTTACAATAATGTATGTACTATAATGTACCATAATGATGCGTGAAGATCGTATGGAATTCATTAATGATTTACCACACGAAGCAGAGGAGCAAATACTTCCAAACCATTTTCAAAATTTCGATTTTTAAGAAAGCAATTCGTACATATTGGAAAAATCAACAATGAAGGATGAATATTATTGTGCATTTCATCCGATGTTAATTTACAACAATATATAACAATGTGCCGCCAGAATGTTAACTAAGTCAAATTATTGCCTAATTCACAACATATCACTACAATGAAACATGAATATTTTCCTACAGTCGTCCATTGTTATATACAAAAGGAACGTGTACAATCCACGAGCCATTATTGTTAAGTTGTAAAACCATGGAAACTAAACGGGAAAACCAGCCTCCGGACGAAAACCGCAGATATGGCGTCTCCAAGAATAAAGCGGTGAGAACGTCTGACAACGGATGATAGCAAAACTAAAAAGACAACTCCATGTTCTGCTTATTGATGTCATGAATAATGCTACAGATGAAATGAAGAAGCATTTCTCCTCTGGCACGAGTTCAAAATGATGCTTTGACATAAAAAGCGATTGTATCAGAATACGAAGAGAGAGAGAAAGTATAGATAGCATGAAAAATGCAACTGACTAGAGTGTTTTAGGGTACGAACGCAAAGAAATCGCTTGCTGGTAGTGGGTACAATGTTCCCATCTCATGAATTGAAGCTCGCACGAGAAGGTGGTTGAAACTTGTCGTCGGTAGCAAGTTGCTTTACCTAGTAATGCCAGTCCTAATCTTTGCTCCAGTAATCAGCTTTGTAAGGGGCCAACCTTAGAAGATGTCACGATACATTTGGCTTACAAACCCTCCTCTGTCACAAAGGATCATGTTAAGCTCCTTCCCCTACCCTCACATGTAATAGTGGTCACGTGGTTCCTCGTGATCTTAATTTTCGTCTTTTAAACAAAAACTAACCACACTATGTATATATTTCCTAAATTATGCATTTCTAAGGGAATATAAATATGACGCTTATCCAACAATACGAATATTATGAAAAGTATGCATGGATTGCGTAGGTTATTTAGGAGTTACAACAATGGGTTCTATAGCGGGAATGACAATAGACTTCGAGATGATTGTTGTGATTGTTGAAATGTATAAAATTCCTCAACCAACAATGATATGCTTGTTTATTCTGTATTTCTCTATGTTTGACGGAAGAAGAGACGACTTTGTCTGAATCTTACCCAATAAAGACGCAAAAAATTGTCAATCTTTATTGGTGGAGGGAATACCAAAGCAATTCAGAGATGAATAAAAATAATAAATCGATAGAGAATAACAAGAAGTTGTAGATTAGAACCCTCTCTAACCACATAATGACAAACAAGTTTCAAGAAATTAACGGCAAAGATGAAAAGGAAGTTATTGCGATTAATGCTTACAAACATAATCTGTACAACGATTAGAACTATATTAGAGTTAATAGTACATTCAATATGGAAAAATGGAAGAGCCGTTTAGCAAAATTAAACAACATAAACGTTATAATGCGAAATTATGTTCAAAACAAAAATTAGTGAACCACCCATGTTGGCTTGCAAGAAGCATAAAATAGCATTAACTTAAGTTCTACCTTGAGATTTTGATTGGGTACAACCAAGAACGGTTTTCTTAAAATTGGAACTGTTCTTACCTAGAATAGAATGAAAAATAAATTAGAACATGGATAGCAATAAAATTGCACCTTAAAACTAATGCATAATATACTGATAAATATATTGGGCTGTATGAGAGACTAACGCCAATTAAGATCAGGAATATCATAATCCATAGGTTAAGTAGAATAAAATAACCTTCATTTTTTGGCTCATTTATAGTGAAATATAGAAACGTTTTTTCTGGAAGAGAAATTTCGCACAGTTAAGCTTCAAAAATTAACAGAATAGATTATGATCCTAATGATTTAGATTCTGAACTTTCATCAGGTTTAAAATAATTTTATCTTATTTGTAGAGCTATTTGCAAAAAACTTTAAATTCCCTGGGCTATATAAGGCTAAGGATTAAAGTATTTTTGCACATATCTGTACATAAATGTATACATAATTCAATGATATTTTATACAATAGAATTCAATGATATGATATACAATAGAATGCTTTCATATGCTCAATCATTCTCCCATAAACACGAGAACTATAAATTGTACAGCTATCCAATTTTTTGTACAATGAAAATTCGAATATCTAAATACACTATGCTGAATTACAACTTCTTAATATTTTGTCGTTCGAAGATAGGTCACGTGGAACGCCCCCAAATGGGAAGTGAATTTCTGTTTATAGCCTACTAATTTGTTTCCACGCAAATTTATGCCGAAAGTAACAACCGCACAAGGTTGAAATTATTATACTCAGAATGACGTTTCCCTGATTTATTGGCATCGTCAAAACATTGTTACTGCTCGGAATCACGCAGACATTGTTGAAATATGCCGAATTTGGCTTAATTGCCCACTTTCGGGCACCGTCGTCTTGACTACCAAAGCCACCGAGCTTGTTTGTATTGTTCCTGATTTTATATAATTATTTGTGAAAATTAGTTTCCATGGAATATACGATGATAAACGAAGGAAAATTTGTCGTCTAATTTAGAAAAAAAATGATTTGACAACATTTGCTGGAAAAAACACCAAATCTTTAAACTCCGCTCATTATTAAACTGCCTCAATACGCTGATTTACATCTACACATGTAAACAGATCTACATGTAGTCCTTAAATACACATTTTGACGTTTTGCAGCGATGATTCTATTTCCCTAATCCATTACTTTTGCTCATTGTTTTTGGAAAAAGATAATCCTCGAAGCGGCTTGTTCTAGCATCTATTTTTCTGATCTTCCTCGCAGTACCTTAACGACCCATGCAACAGAAGGACGCATAACATTTGCTACAGTACCTAAGAACACGCTTTCTCTGAATTCATTGAAGTAAATTAGTCCTTGATTAAATATCCTACCTTCTAAAGATTCCCATCCTGCGTCTTGAAGCACTTCAGTACTGATCACTGATTTGTCGTAGCAATTCATTATAAAATATTTTGTTTTTCGCTCAAAACCACGAATACAGCACTTTTCCATACACCACATGTACAAGTACTTGTTACAAATATACTAAAGATGAGGTCTATCTAACGCACAGTTACATAGCTCGCGGAAATTTCGTCACTCTTGTATTTAATTTATCGACGAAGCCAAACTGTTGAGGTGCTATTCCATATACACTACATATTTAGGAAACCAATCTTAAGTAATTCGTAAGCTCTACTCCAAGATATTTCACTGATCCCACTGTCACTAAGTTTTTCCTTCGGTTTTCGTGATGGTATAAGGGAAATTTCAACTCTTTTATACAACACGTAATACCATATTGCCTGCTGCAAGTTTTGGCTGCTGTAGATTTCGTATAAATTAAGGCAGAAAATATATCCTCTGCCAACGCCGGTTATTACATATCTTTCAATATTAACCGCTAGTATATCATACACACCGCCAAAACACAGTCTGCATGGGGTGTATCGCTGTCCTTGACCCGCCCTTGGAGTTTAGAGGAAGCGAAGCCCATCCTGAGGTCCTCGTTGGCACCAATTCTAGGGCAATGCAACCGATGGCGAACCTTGTACGATTTCGCCCCGACACTTTCAAATAATTCTGACTCGTCCTTATCGTTATACAACCGGAAAAACTGGACGTCTGAATGCAGATAAGAAAACGAAACTCCACCTAAAATTATCCGAGGAATCAATAAAGGGATCACGTGGGTTCGCAAAGATTAGCTGGTCAGTCTATGATAAAATAAGCATAACTGATTTGAAAAGGATGACATCTTTACTTGGACGTTGGAATAGTCGCGTGTTGAGATATATACATAAAAGAATACAAACACCTAACGAAAAATAAGTTTGAAAATAAGTGTTCCTACATCGATAACAAGGCGCTCTCTTTATTTTCAAGTTCCCGAGTTGTTAAAAGTGCTTCTACAGCTTAGGTCAATTCGCACATGGGCTCCTACCGGGAATCGAACCCGGGGCCGCTTTTGCCAAAGCCGAAAGCGCTGCTCTCTTGCCTATGCAGGAGCCCAGAGCTCCCGAATTTTAGGGTGATTCTACAATCCTTGTCTCCTTGATCCTATCCTTGTCTTGTTAAAACCCTGAAGTTCTAAATTCAACATCATTCTCGTCCAGTAGGAAATCATCATATCTCTTGAAGGTACAGGAATACAAAAGATAGCAATATCACCCCAAAGTTTAAAAAATAGAAGGATTCGATTATTAACCAGGGAAAACAAGGAAGGTTAGCAGTAGACTGAAGACTTTGAAAAACTTTGCTTTGAAACTATGAAGGAAAATGCACAGCCAAACTGGAAAATATCTGCCAAACCAAGCTGACAGTGAAGCCAAGTTTCGCAATAACTGAGCGAGTATTTCCCATGAGTAGATAATTTCAAGGTGTCTGAGGCTACAAGAATAACAGAAGTTTATTTCTTTAACTCAGCCCAGTGTTTTATTTTATTAAGCATAAGTAAGTGAATTTGAATGCTGTACCCTTTTCTGTGAATTATTGAGCCCGAGGGCGATTGGATTATCTTCCCTCTAACATTGGTTACTGGGAGCTCCTAGAATGAATGAATGAACTTACGAGGCAAGATGAGGAGTGAGGTTGTTTGCCCTCCATTTCCTCATCAAGCTAGAATGCAATGAACGTAAAGGAGCCTAATGACTCTGTGAGTACCACTTTTATTGGTATTCCATAAGAATAAGACCCTGGTTAGTGCAATTATTCACTCATACCTCAGTAGATTTCATGTCATCGCACCCATGATCAAGACTGTGACGAAAACAAATATGAGATACATTTTTCTAAATCCTGTACAAAAAGACAAATAAAACGTGTTCCATTCATCAGAATATGGTAATAGGTGCTGTTATAAATTCAATGAATAAAATTATTAAAGTAATAGTTTTCCAACAAATAATATAGAGAATTGCATGGGTTATAGGTGGATCAGAAAAAAACTCGATAATAACCTCGATAGATGAGTAATTTCAAAGCACTGAGTAATGCACCAATTACGAAATCTGTTTCCTAAACTTTACAAAAATATATCTCAAGTCATTACGTGTTTATTCAGCTCTATATCGTTAAATATGTTTTCCTAAAGCAAATTTTAGAAAGCTTTTCTAAAATCTATAAGACGGCGCCTTGGAAATGAGAAACCTTATCTTATCCCGAATACCGCTATACTCTGTCCACCGTCATAAAGGCACCATTTAAAAAGCCTCGGACTGTGAATCACTTACGGACTAAATTTGCACGCTGTTGCAATGCTTCCATAAAAATACAAAGTTAGTCGAAATTGTAAAGCAAATATCCGTATTGAGTGAAGGAAATGCAGACCATAAAAATTATGGTTTATTTTACGCTAATTAAGTACTAGAAATGTTTTAAATAGTGCACACTAACTTCATATTGTTGCGCAATGTTGCAACAGCGCACGAAATTTTCCCGTAAGAGATACAAGTATCAATACATATGAAATGTTGCCTTCGTTACGGCGAACAGAGTGTATTTTTATCATTTCTATTTAAATATATACCTTCTCGACATTGACCCTGGGCTTCGCAGCTCATTTTCCGTGACATTTGATGGAAGAGAAATATTCCACAAGTATTCGTAGATTCCGATAGAAAACAACGGCTATTCCAACAGTAATCGGAGGATGAGAAAATTGGACAAACGAGGATAAAAAATTACGGATCCCGCCGATTAAAAAAAAGTTGGAAATATGAAAAGGATGGCATAACAACGCGGTATTGGCATTCTCCCGAAGAATCGCGTTGTCATGACGACGGAAAAGGAAAATATTAAAATGCATTGGGTACAGGAATGAGCTTCCCCCGGCAGACGCTTTTCATTCTGAGAAAAAAAAAGAAAATCTCCTTATTTGGTTCAGGACGTTGGAATTCCTAAAGGTCGAAATTTATTGCGCCTTTTTGCGACTTTATGTTGAGTAATTACGACTTACGGGTTGGGAGAATGTTTTATTCAATGTGGAGCAAAAAAGTGTTTTTATAACTCTTCTAAACTGAAATTCTGTTGCTCCAAAGCATTGCTTTTAGCAACATGGGAATGAGATATTTCAGCAGTAAAATTTTTTATACGGATTCTGCAAAAATGTAGGAAAAATTGGGGTTAATTTGACAGCGTTGCTATTGCGATAAAAAAGAAAGTTGTTTGCAATAATTTTATGAGTTACAAGTAAGGTAACTTCTAACCGCCATGTAAGTTATGGTAATGAATTGGTTTACGTTTTAGTGGTCCATTGAATAGGAATAGGATATAATTTTTTGGGTTCAAACCGCGTTAGTGATTATGACAAAAACCAACTTTTCTTCACCTTTACTAAAGAATTCATCAGTGATAAAATCATACTTGGCAATTAATCGAAGAAGACGCCGATTACTGGTCACAGATTAACAGATAATAAACGTTGTTTTTAAATATTAAGGTAAGTACCTCCTGACGAGCTCTGTACAGCTCAGGAGGACTTAACCAAACTTCAAGTGGAACAGCAGCAGTTTTTTTATGTTTAAAAATTAGAGACAAGCTTCAGCTCAGAATTAAAAAAATCTATGTAATTAATTTATCAATTAATTCTGCCCCATTCTGTATATTTCGACTCTCCTCACAAGCATGTTTTATTGAATAAATTCTTGCTGACATATTCGACGTTCCAGACTGAAATCTGAATCCGTATAAAAGAACATTACTTTACTAAAGCATACTGCGAAAATTTTAGAATAATCTTAGTCAATTTCGCATTTGGGAACAAAGTATAAAGAATAGTAGAAATTTCCTAAGACGACCGATTATCATTTTCGAAAATGTTATGCATGTAATCATTGTAGTAGTAGCAGTATTGCTAAAATTGTTTCAACAGCTTAGGTCATATCGCATGTAGACTCCCACCGGGAATAGAACCCAGAATCTCTTCCGCCAAAGCCGAACGCAATGCCCACATAGCTATCCAGGAGTCAAACATTATCCATGTAGATTATATAATTTTCTATACATAAATATAATAAAGTTATACATGTATCAAGAAATTTGTTCAATGAAAATCTGAATCAACGGTACTTTTATTCGGGCATCAGTAAATTGAGCATTGAAGAGTCAACTTCGTTTTTCATTCGTTTAACGCCGGGCTATTAAAGCTACTTCCACGCCAAGAGGAATGAATACAGACGTAAATGGAGACCGATACGGACGGCTTATAATTATTCTCTCCCAAAACAAGACCCATAAGTAGCTCTTTCTAAAACCGCAAAACATATTACAGGTCCATTCAAGCGTTCCCTTAATTACGTTCGAAAGAGCTTTCCGCTCCCTCCTTCTCTTACGTAAGAATTCCCTCCGAAGGCTGGCAGAGGGCAATTCCCTGCGAAAGAAGCCCATTAAAAAAGACGCAGTCAAATAGGATTCGGTACAAAATGGCTTCCACAAACTTTGCGCAATAAACTTCCTATACCAACTTCCACTCGAGTTTCGTCTCTATGGCAACGGTTTCCACGCGAAGTTCGTTTCGTCCCGGAATACGTTTTTGATTCCGAAAACAGATCTGCGTGCGGATGATTGGGATGCTGGGATGATCGAGGCCGCGACCGATGTTCGTAATAGGGAATCGAGAGGTGGCCTTAATGGATATTTTTCCAGTAAAAATGTTTGCAATAATTGTTTCCGCTCTAAATATTCAAAAGTCCTCGGCGCGTTGAAACCAGGGAAACGGATAAACAAACCGATTGCCGCTTTCCCCAGCAATGACACAGTTCAAGATCAGACTGTTAAAGAATTAAAAAAAATCCATTATCCTTCGACTTTATCATGGGTCGAAGCATTTCAAGGTGGCAGCACTCGAATCAATCTCATAAAAACGCTTCGAACGGCGTTAACTAGAGTGGTTAGCGTACTTGCATGAATATCGCTCTAACCCGGGTTCGAATCCCGGCTAGTTGGATTTTTCTGATTAGGGAATGGTCTTGTGTGATTGTTGTTGTTAATACCTACCACTATAAAAGTCCTGAAAATGGATGTTTGTGGGGTATATGAAAATAAATAATTAAAATAAAATATATATTGTTAGATTCGGGATATATGAAGAAAAAAGAGAATACTTCCAAAATAAAAATAGGCGACTACATCTCTGGACAAACTAACTTTTAATCGAGAAACTAAGAAAGGCGTAGAAAACCTAAGAGATTCTTAGAGAAAGGTTATCCAATGTAAAAAACGTCCACGAATGTGGGGATTTGAAAACCTACCAATCATAACGAAAAGATGAGAAGAAAAATAGCAATGTCTACGTAAAAACCCTGCAAGCGGCCTTTCGGCGTATGGCAGGGGCTGCAGGCAGCTGGACTCTATTTTCCTAATCGATTGCTTTCGCGTATACTTCGCGGAAAAAATGAATTCTTGAATCTATTCATTCTAGCATCTATTTCCCTAATCTTTCGGGCAGTATCAGAACAGAGAGGTCGCATTATATCGGTTACATCATCTGAGAACGTAATTTCTCTGAACTTATTTAGTAAATTTATCCTTTGAATTTTTCTTCTAGCTTCTAATGATTCCCATCCCGCGTCCTGTAACATCTGAGTGACACTCGCTGTTTTATCGTAGCAATTCTTTACAAATCGTATCGCCTTTCGTTGTCCTTTTTCTAAATCCCTAAATCTAAATTTCACAATAGAATATACGGAAATATAAGAAAATAAATTCTAAATAAATAAACAACTAGTTGGCCATCGTATGGCTAATTAACCTACTCGAGAAACCAAACGAGGTGATCATAAAACTAGCAATTATAATTTGTTTATTTGTGCCAGATAGAGACTATAAGTCTCCCTTTTCATATAACTCGTCATTATATGTAGTACAATAATTAATATTGAGTGACAGAATGAAACAAAATGTGAGTAATTGTGTGTGTAGAAAAGATATTCTTTGGGGAAAAGTTATCCTCTCCAAAAAAACACCTACGAAGAATAGGGTGAAATAAACTCCCCTAATCTAACGATAGTAATAAATTAAATGTGAGAAGAAATGCACTTTCACTAAGTATATTGTACATCAATAAGAATAGCCAAGTTTACACTTTAATATATGTTGTCAATGTACATGAAAGTACTCTTCGGAAGAAATATGTGAAAAGGAAATGCAACTTCGCACGTGATAATACGTTGCGTCGAGGACAGCAAAAATGTTTACAATCGTTCCAACCCAGTAGGCCCAAAACTCACAAATTTTATCTAAACGAATTAAAGCAGTACAAGGACTGAAAAATACACGAGGTATGACTGAGAATCGAACTCAGATCTCCGTTTCCGGGCAGGTATTCCAACCAACTAAACTAATATGCCGAATATATAAACGAATTTCATTTCGACCATCTTTAATGGAATTTATGGATTTAAATTTTCAAATATTTTCGCAAGAAAATCATGGAACCTATGTTAGAACTAGAACAAGAGGATGATTCCTCACAGTTTTTTATTAGGGATGGAAGATGTGGTTCTGTAAAAGAACAATGTTGGTAAAAGAAGCCTTCGAGAAGCAAAGGGATCTGATGAACTAGCGGTCCCGATGAATTTTTGCACAACTTCCCGAAAATGGACCAGCAAATATCCCGTTCCTCATCGGTGCAACGTTATACAATTGATTGCTGTATATTTCACACGTCTGAAGGTCAGTTCGGCGCAAAAAATTGAGAAAGCTAGAGGGAGATGCACTCACTGGAACCTGGAAAAAGAAAAGCCGGGTGTCGTAGAATCCATTTTCCGAAGAAGAATAAACCGTTTAGTAACGGTATTCTATTCGTGCGAACATGAGACTTGAAATTAAAATCGCCAGAGGAATGTGACGAGAAATTGGAAATGTAAAGAATACTCACGTCTTATAATTACATGAAAGAAAAAATTTGCTTTCTACACCGAATTTCTTTGTGAGTTCACTCAAAAATCTAATTCTGTAGACGTTACAAACAATATGTGATAAATATGAAGATGTAAACCACTTTTCACATTTCAAAATTTTGTTAATTACTCTAAAACTTAATGGAATGAATATTTCTGGATAGCCAATATCGATCGATCATTATAAGCTATCTAAAAATAGATCGAATTCAAATAAACAAACAACAAATAAAATAAAACTTTAGCGCTAAAGAATATTTCCACGAATGATTAACATCAGTACTGTGACACAAAAAATAATATGTTATAAATGCCACCAATTAATACTAAGGTTGGATATTAACAGTAATAAAGCGACTATAAGCGATAAATTGAAACATACTTTTAAACGACAATGCATTAACAAGATACCTTGAATGAAATCCACGGTATTGGAGAGTTTAATATCATTAAATACATTTTACTGACACCTTTTAAATCAAAGTTTGTTGTTTTTTTTCTACTTCATCACAACCATTTACAAGCGAGATTTAACTCTGATTAAACCGTTGTTAATTTATTTAGTTGTCCGTTTTTTAATTTTAAATACTGCTAAAAGTGTTTTATTTCATAACTAAGTATGTTTAAAGAAGTAAAATCATTAAAATCACTCCATAAATGCTTGTCGGAGTTGAAAGATAATAGAAATTCTAATCTAATTGTTAACACATCGTTAAGGCCATCAATTAACTTGTGAAATACATTGTTGGCATGCCGAGAACAATTGTTGCGGAGGGCGTCACGCAGACTATTGGACTACTCATGCCAACAATTGGGAGCTTAAATTAAGGTCCCCGTAATAATCAACGTCATCCTACGCTAATTTTAATTTGATTTCGCGGAAGCTGTGTTCTAGAGCAACAAATAGAGTGTCCTTCAATCGGGGTCTATTTACAACAATTGCGACAATAGCATATTATAGCGGGCATTATAAAGACAGTCATTTTCGTGTCCATGAGAAGAAAGCATTGTGACGGCAGCACATTCTTTCAGCCGTCTGTAAACCATCTGCTCATCTGAGTAGAGCGATTTAAAGAGCGTCTGGAATAATGAGAAAAAGAGTCGTAGAGTTAGACTTGCATTCGTCTGCAGTCCATAAAAGGGAAGGGCTGTGCAAGGCGACCTCTACGGGGAAAGCGACTGGCTTTTTTTTCTTGAGAGTGGAGCACTGCCTTAAAAAGCGATCCTAAATTCGTTCACCTCAAGATCGCCGTGCGTGCGCATGAATGGAGGTGACTTTTGAGAGGCGTTTCGTACGTCTTGCCGAACCGGTATACCTAATCTGCCAATATTAATTCAACGATAACTTTCGTACGTGTACTGCTGCTCAGACAGCATTCGATGTTCCGATGTTTCCGTACGTGGCATGGGAGCGAGTATTTTTCAACGTCATTGACCCTTCACGCATAGATATGGTATTTGAAACCAACCTATGGAGATACTCAAACTCCTTTGTTTTGGATGTTATAATGGTAAACCAATTTATATTACGTAAAATTTGGACTGACAATCGCAATCTGAAAATCAAATTAATCCTCCTGGTGATCAAATAGTAAATCATTATTAAGTTAATTGAAATATAATTTTAAATTTTATAGAGGCGGCCGAAGATGTTGTGGATATCCACAGCAAAAGAGACGAATAAAAATAGTGAACAAAGATAAGAGAATGAATAAATAATAAAACATATTCATGAAAGTAAAATTACTGTTCATTATTACTTTAATTTAAATTTTTATATAAATGTCTAACAAATAGAAATGTATCTCTATTTAGAATGAGAGTAATTGTTTTATAATCTGCAAACCCTTTTTTAAATATTGCATTTTTTTCAAATTTTTAGATGTTTAAATGCTTGTTATTATAAATTTCCCTCTATTTTATTTCTAGAAATATTTTCTGAGCTTAAAATACCATTTAGTACTCTCATAAATGACACAGAAATATGAAAAAGGTCATATGCATTTTCTGACGCTCTTTCTAGAGAATATATTGATGTACTCATCACCCTATATAATGATGCAAGGATTGCTTTACAAATATATTCCAACACTTCAAAAATGATTTTTGCTCAAGAATTCAATTTCCATCATTGACAATAAAACTTATCATTAAAATTTTATTAAGATTTATAAAATATTCAACGTTCAAAAGTTTTCAGCCCATATAAAAATAAAGTTAGATTTAAATGGCAATCAGCATTCGTCCTTCAAACTGTTCACCACCCGCAAAAAGGGCTGCTAATCATAAAAATTCCCAAGTAGATTTCTCGAGTAATCTCGTCTAATTCTCGTCTAATTCTCGTCTAGAGGGAGGATTTGAACAGCAATACTTATACATTTTCCGATGAAAATTTATGCTTATTTGATAAAACTGATAATTTTGTACCCACAAATACGTACGTGTGTTAATAGCAATAGTTGACAGCGTTAGTTTTTAATAAATTAATGACGAGAGTTATTTTTACACATTTGTAAATTATAGTGAACTGAATCTGTTCCAACGTTCTTTGGCTGCGGAATCAAAACAAGAATTTATTTTAGCCTAATCGTTTGACAAGCTATTTTGGGAATGAATGATATAGAATTCTCATTCCGTCATGAAATATGGGATCGAGTTGACTGGAGGTCAATTTAATGACGATATTGTATACATCTTTGACTCTGTCTGGAGATAAACTTCTGCTGAGACTAGAATCCGAGGCAAATAACTTGTAAACACTGCTGTTCTATCTCTAAACGAGTATTCTACTAAATGATAAAAACAACGTACTCCGAATGCTTGTTTTGTTCTCTATAGCAGTGATTTTCTGTTATACACTGACCCTTATATGTCCATCTTAAGCTGTTCCTTTTTTTACTCCTTTCTAGGGCGATACCCATGCTTAATTCCACTAATTCCCTAGACTTTTTAAGCTCATCTTTTATCTAATAGTAATGGAAGACTGCAACTAAATAGCAAATTTGGGACTTCATATTCCCATTTTAGACCCAAGTGTAATACATAGAGACATTGTGTTGCACTCAAAATGACGTTTTCCATTCATATGCTGAGAGAGGAAAGCAAGGGCAAACTACCTCACTCCTCATCTTGTCTAGCTGTCCCATGCCATCCTTAAATTAAATAATCGAGCCTGTGGTTCTCAGTATTTTCTCTTCATGGCACTTAAATCAACTCAAACTTTGTGGCACGTTAGACCACATATCTGTTATTATCGTTAAAGACTTATAATTATAATAAATTTATTTATTTATAAATATGTTTATTAGTTAATAATACAATTATTAATACGTGCTTTCAATTGTCTATGTAGATGTAATTGCATTTGTGAGATATCGGGGGTGTATGCATATTAGAGCGGGTGTCATGGGGATGTTGTATAAATTAAAGCTTGATGTGGTAGTTGTTTGTTTTCTAATATTGTTTGTAAATACAGTGATTTAATGTTGAAATGTTAATCTGCAAGAAGCTTCCTGTAGTGTAAGGGTTTGTGGAGTGTATAAATGGAGTGTTTTAAATGTTGTTAGAAAATTTATTTAGCAATAGCTACCAAGTGACAGCAATCAAACAGAAATATATATAATAATAAATATATAAATAAATTTATCAGTTTAACGGAAGAAATAATACAAAACTGACTCAATCTATTATTTCCAAGGAAGAACGGACATGAAAAAAGTCTGGCAATGCCGGGACTCGAACCCAGACCTCCCGATTTACTGCTCTACCAATTGAGCTATCGATCCTAAACGTCACCATTGTCACCTTTCTTTGCTGTCAATCTACTTTGCTGAACTGTGGTTCCTACAAGAAACACTAAAGGCATATCCTTCCTGCACCGCGGCACACCGGCGGGAAACACTAGTCCGGCAATAAGGCGATAAAGACCAGCCCTTTGATGACTTTGCAAAACACTACACGAAGTGAGATAAGCGCTTTGGTCTAAAAAAGACGCGTTGGAAAGCAGTTGTCCTCGCGATGAGTAATCTCAAACAACGGGAGCAGCCGAGGGAAAAGCTGCAGTTACGTGATCGGAATGCACGGAAGAGCACGACGCGCCACTCTGGCAGAAGTCACCGATTGGTGACGCACGCCTTCGAAAGCCACCTATCGGATAATCCACCAACGCCTTTGTGACGTCAATCCCAACAATGCGGGGAGTTAACGAACAATACTTGGCAATAATGCAATTACGCAACGAGTAGGGTTTTACGAACTAAGTCGCAGAAGGTGGAAAATGAGGCATTTCTTGTGAAGAGGGAAAGCTTTAATGCAATTGTGAGGTAAGTGTGAGGCGGGTAACAGTTAAAGACGAAGTATGCACGGAACACGAGTTATCCTGAGGAAGAAGAAAGCATAATTGGTGATCACGTGATTCTAAGTTATGTAACAGAAGTCAGCATTGATCTTATATACAGGTGAATTGTTTTTAGTAAAAACATTACCTAATGCACAGCTATTATCACGGGAGGTTAGAGGTTAGAACGGCTGAGCACGAATCAGTATGCGATAGAGAAGAAAGCATTAGCCACAGATCTCTCAAATTTGGTCTGACTTATGCAGTAGTTAGCCACACATCTCTAACTTTAATCTTCCGTTTAAGGTTACGTTAAATTTTAAAAATCCATTTTGAATTTTTTTTATGTACATTTCTACTCCAAGGAGGTGAGCAAAACAGAATGATATATCATTCAGAAATCAAGCCGATTGTTGACCTAGCAATGTAGATAATCGAAAATAAAACATTGAATTTTGTGATTTCCATTGTCAAATATCATTTTTATTTTTGTTTACGAATTGTTATTGTAAATAGTATATTCTCTTTCGACGTCATTAACTGCCATCGATAGGTTCTGCAAATCTTTCACATCTTCGTTTGCTCTTTCTGTGATGATGTGATGCGCGACTTTTTAAACATGTCGGAGTACATTTAAAGATAAATTGATCAATTAATAATTGAGCAATTGAGAAATTGGTATATATATTGTTGAGTTAATGCTTCATATTATTACAGTAAGAAAAGGTACTACATCCAGAAAGGAAATTCTTAAAAGCGCATCTACCTGGAAAAGAATACTCATGTGGCTGAATCTCCTGCTAGTCTACAATCTCTTCCACGAGGTACTCCCAATGAGAAATTAAACACATTTCAAATGCATGTACTACGAAATACTATAATCAATACTGAGACACCTATGAACAATGGAGTGCGTCGAAAACAACCTCAACAATGAACCAGAGAAGAATGCAATTGGACTGAATTAATGAACCATCTTTCACTGTTCTGTCACCAACCAACGGACTCATCCACCTATATAGTCGATTCAAACTCTACTTAAACGAGCTACCCACAACAATAACCCACGCTGAAACACCTACCGACAATGGAGTGGGTCGAGAACATTACCAACAATGGAGACTGTAAGAATACAATTCGATTAAATTCCTGAACTTTTCTTTCACTTTTTCCCGCCTAAACCTTTTAATGGCCGAAACCGCGCCCTCTGCCGAGACAAAAGAAAAACGAGGTTTCCTAAAAATCCACCGCGTGACTTTCCGCTCAGATAACGCTCGACTATCCCCGTGACAACCTACATAGTAACGCACGCCCACAAGCGAAATCGTCCCACTTTCTAAAACGGAATGGAATCCTCTTTGAGCAGAACGCGTTAACAAGCGTTTTTTTGAAACGAAACGATAAAACGATTCGTACTGGTTTGCCGTGGAAAAGAACAACATGGCGGTTTCTCTTTCATCTTCCTTTCTGGCGAATATTCCTCATTCCGAAGACAAATAAACGATGGGTTCCTTTTGTGTGCGAGTATTACACGTGATTTCTCGGAAATTACATCAGCTAATGGCTCGAGATGGCGCTGAATCGTGTACCGAATGCCTCCGTGTATTCACTCTTTTTTTTTGACGAGGCATTTGGGTAACTCGGATAGATGTAATGACTGGTCCTTTTTCCTTTCATTAGCATGGAATTCGGACATATGTCTCTCGTGAAATACCTCTCACATTTCCTAAATTATCAGCCTAATTAAACGCTCATCACACATAAGGAGAAAAAACGTGTAACTTTTAAGAAATGCATTATTTTAATTGAGGCTGAAGGAATTTTAGGAATATTCAGAATATATTTAAAGCTAAATCAATATAATACAGATGCACACTACAGATATTACTAGAAAATATCCTTGAGAAAAAGTCTGCGGCAGCCAGGACAGGCTGCAGCAGACTTTTTCTCAAAAATTCAAGCATGTGTATCATGTGTATTTTCATCGCTTACAGAAAATATCCTATTCTATAACGATAAACTTTTAAACATCAAAAGAAAAAAGACCAAACTTGTAATTTCCACTGAATACATATTTAAGGATAAAAGATAAAGAGTTTAGTTTAGGGTTCACCAATGTAAAAGTTAGACGAAACTACTATTTTAGTTCTAGTAGTAAACTAGTTAATATATAATATATTTAAACTAAGAATTTTGTATTATTTGTCTATTGTGACACACAACCACGAGGCTGAGCATTAGCACATCAGATGCGTAAAGTAAGAGAAATTTTAAGTAGGAGCTAAATTTATAGATCAATAGAATGAATAATACCTAATTACACAAACATTTCGTCGATTAAATTTCAACGTCGGAAAGATATCTTACGACTCTAACAATAATAATAATTGTAAGATATAATTTACTACTCATTGTAGCTCGAAAGTTTCCCTAAATGGTACATAACATGAAACAGAATCAATGTTGCATTATTATTCACCAAAACATCTCTACAAACTCCAAAAAAAGAATAAATATATGCCTATAAAGAATTAACTCACGCCTTACCAAAATTTCATATAAAAATCTCCTGAATCACAAATAAGAACAACAAAATACGATAAGTTCCGAGTGATACATTTCAATTTAAAGCGAAGCGTATTCAAAATTTAAGTGTTTAATCTTCAGTGTGGGTTCAAATGTGATTCTGTTCAGATCCAACAGGAAGAGCTGTGCTTAGATGGATGCACATTCCAGGAGATCGTGACTCAGCGGTGATTGCGTAAAAATCGTCGTGTATTCCATCCTAATGAGCTTTTCAAGAAGAAGACTAATATTTAGACGAAGTGCCCTCAAATTGCCAAATGTCGTGTCGGAATCACTACATCTCGGAAACACACATTCGTCATTAGGGTCTTTGACATTCGTCTCGTTTGAGAGTGGTCGAACAAGATCATGTCTTCACTCTTTCCTTCATCAAGAGCTTTTTCTGGGCGGGTTCCTTGAAACCACACTCTCTCTAAAATACGTAAAAAGTAAACTATGACAGTAAAAATGTTTTCATAGGTAATATCTACGAATCAAACGTATGCAATTCTGTGGAAGTATGTGTAATATATTCCTACGATCGCAGTTATATGGATTCGTGGAAAATCTTAGCATACGACACCATCCTTAACTAGGTCGCTTTCTAGGGGACAAATTTTTACAAGAGTATTTTTAGGAGATTGAAATTACCCAAATGCAAATTGGATGATACTCTCAATTCAGTATTAAGAGCTCTACTGGTTGATAACTAACCATTACGATAAAATACAGAAGAGGATCAAAACATTAATGGAAATATATACCGCTTCACAATCACGCCAATATGTTGACATCCTCGGGAGCTTAAACTTAATCATGGATCTCTTAATCCAGGAGATTATCCTACACCCGTTATCAAGAAGCTGCTAAGTTGATATTTTTAAAGGAAGGGAAGACTCCACAATAGCTTCATAACGATTATAGTAGATTTAGAGCGAAAATTCCGTATTCAAGACAGACGTGCAGCTTAAAAACCTTTGTTAACATGAACGTGACAATATTTACTTTCCTTAGGGATAAATTTAGAATCACGGATGTCACAGCTTAAACATTGAAGCAAATCTTCCATTTTCTCTCCATGAAATAATCCCAAAGTGTTCAGTAACGAATAAAAGAGAAAATATCAACTAATATTTATGGTAAGTCTCCCGAGCGACATGTAAGAACGTTCCAGCCGGATAGCTCAATCACCATAGCAACCGACGGGCAATCAGAAGATTCAGGTTCGAGTAACAGTCCTTTTTATATATGTCCGTTTTTGCTTGGAATTGATATTTATTATTAACAACGGACTTGATCATAACCCAACTTTAACATGCAAGAATGCGGTCATCATGATTGTAGCCTAAAATGGATCAATAAAGTAACCATTAAGCATTTCTCTAACCTTCAAATTTGAGATAACTAAATTGTATCGTTTTTCCGATACTAAAATCTGTGAGAATTTTAAGCCATTGAATGCGTTACTATGACAACACAGATAATTGCGCAGAGAATAAATCGCGCACTCATGTAAACAAACTAAGATAGCTTGGACTGACTTAAAGCAAGATAATGATGCCAATCCATGATCGTCTGATGATGTTTATGTTTCACTGATACCGCTAATCGGCGCGTTTCGAAGATGCAAGTGGATGTCACGTGACTCAGCTGCATTTATTTTCGTAATATTGATGAATATCGAGAAATAACTTGGGCGAGAGATAATTTAATTTGCGATTCATAAGTTTATGTTTAAACCATTAACGCTCTTGATTTATAATCATGTTTCAGAAGCAAACCTTTTCAAGGGAGACCACGAGTGTGCAGGAAATCGCTCTAAAATTCCCAACGATAAAGTAGCAGAACTGCGAAAAGTGCTTCCACGGCATATGTCACTTCTGGAATCGAACCCGGGACCGGATTTCAGAAAAGCCGAATGCGCTGCCCACATGTCCAACCGGAAGCTCGCCTAACGATAAGATTCGAATCAGAATCAACTTCGGGTACATGACATCAGATGGAGAGTAAGACCGAGTGGGCTTGATCGCGTAGGTTCTATTCCACCACCTGTATCAGCCCATTCAAGTTTTCGGCATTCCTAAAATGACACATGTATTCGCATAAATCAGGCTTGTCCAGCGTTATAAGCTCGTGGGCCTGTTCAAAACCTTCGGTTGGTATCATTCCGGTACTTAGGCAGTATGTTGGACAATCCTATATAATAAGGAATGAACGGTACCTATGTTAGAAATTTAAAAAGCTATATTGGATTAAAAAAGGGGATACATACCGAAAATTCCTAAATTAAACATTTTATTATTTAAAAAGGTTTTTGTTAATATTTGACCGAAAGTTTTTTTTATTTAATTTCTGGGTGGTATGAAGTTTGAACAGAAGGAAAAAAATTGGAATAGATAATCACAGTATTTTTATTAGTATTGATGACAAAGAGTCATAGAGGGTCGCAAGGTCTAACGTTTTGCTGTAAATAAAAATGAGCGAGGCAAAAACAATTATTTTTTCGCTAATGATATAATTCTTGCTTGCCTTGTTCCCTGTGAATTTCTAATAGACAGCATTCCCTTTTTAATCTTTAAAATTAAGTAATAAACTTTTTTAAATATGAGTGCTTAACACCATCAATAACAGGTTCTTACGACGTAGACCATGTAAAGAATGCAATGAGCAAAAGTAATTCCTTGGAATAACCGACATTAGAAAGAACTGTGACTCGAACCCAGGTCTACCGGATTCATTCCTAGATACACACCATTACGAGCAAATTCACTTTTATCCATTTCCTTCATTAATTAGACCACTTGATAATTTTTTAGCGCCATATCGTCGTTTCCTTACCCCTATACTTCCTTTCATCGATTTCTATGGCCGACCCTTGGGCTACTGAACAGCTACATTTCTCAAGTATCCTTTAATTCGGCATCCCCTTTCTATTCTAAAGGCAGTCTCAGAGCGACTTCGAATGAGGTACCCTTGTCAATTCAGAGATGGAGTGGAATTCGGTCAGACGAAAAATCCTCAGCGAGGCCAACTCTGGATATCGCGAATGAAAACGCGTAGGATTGAGTCCACCACCTGCACGGACTCATTTCGATGTTTCTGGTACACCTCCGCAATAATAAATGGTTCCGAGTGAAAAACATGGCAAAAAAATGAGCCATGAAATAAGTTCGATTCGCGACAGGTCAAATTCATTTTGCCGATTTTATTCCGCCAAAAATGAGGGAGAACCTGAAGACAAAATCAATTAGGCGACTTGCTCTATAACTGATTTCAGCTGCCTTAAAATTCAAACAGAGATATTACTGCCGAAGACGGATTAAATTTATGTTGAAGTTAACCTTAAATTAAATACACTTACGCATTGAAATATTCATGTTCGACTTTAGCGAGATCAAAAATTATGCAAATATGCATGTGTTTATGTATACCAAAGGTTTACATCGGGTAAAACCGAAACTAATAAGTCAAATTCCAAAATTAACCTAACATCAAGCAAAATCAGGAATAATATTAAAAAGCTGGTATTACAAATTTTTAATGCTTCTTGTAATGGTAAGATTATAATGATAATAATAATAATAGATGGCCTCGATTCGGGCGAGATTGGGACTAGAAAGTCTCTTCTTACATCTAACCCATCGTCTTATGCGAAACAGAAAGAAAGAGATAGTTTGCAAAAGTACACGAAGAAAAGTAATATGTGGATTGATAAAACCTAAGCTGAGGGCTCAGGAAAAAAATTCCACTGCAGGAAAACACTCACTAGAAGGGGAGCGTGAAAAACCTGCGAAACCTAAAGATAGAAGACTATATTTTTGATGAAGGAGAAATAAAAGAGTTATGATAGACTATGGGTTTAGGGGAAGAAAATGTAGGCTATTATATGATATAAAATCAAGCTTTAATCTTCGTAGAAAAGAAATCTTGAGAATCCTTCATAAGGTAATATCTTCACCTCAAGAAATCACTCACATTCAGAAGGTACTATAAGAAACGGAATTTCCAGAAAAGGAAATAATTGCATGATATTGACACACAGATCCACACATTGAACTATAAGATATTTGGGGTTAGAATGAATGAAAAAATCAGAGATCAGAGAATGAATTGAAATTTCCATTCACATTGACGCCTGTGAGAATTCAATTGGTTCATTGTGCAGGTAAAAGATATGTTTTCGATATAGATATAGGAAACTAGTTGGTTTGACCGCCATTTATAGTGAAAGGAACGAAAATAATTTCAAAAACAGAGATGAAAGGTAACATTCAAAGTTTTCAAAAGAAATAAACAAATTTAGAGTGTTAAATTGATGTAATGAAGGCCTTATTTTGTAATAAATTAAAATATGAAGATGTAGCCAATAATAAAATATAAAGCTTTCATTTTGGGCGAGATTAAAACTTAAAAGTTTCCAATACTACGAAGTACGAAAAAGAAATTTGTACGTATAACTATATTAGTATATTTCCATAATTTGGTCATAATATCTCTGAAATTAGTCTGGTATCAAATTTTCGCGCATTTAAGTATATTATTCAGATAACATTGTAAATGGAGCAGTGATTCTCAAAGGTGTACCTTGGATTTATCGTTATTAAGATATAAAGACGATGTATTCTTTTCCAAAAATTAAAAATTGTAAAAAGCATACATCATATTTATATTATGAATTACCACAGTATCACGGCCTCCTCCGTAGATTTTATACGTTAGTAAGATATTGCTGTTCCGAGTACTAACCAAGAATATAATTAGTTAGCACGTTTTTACACATCGTGTGCACTGTATTCCATAAGATGTTTTCGCCAAATCGGAGTTGGTAATGAAAGCTTTAGAATATATTACTCAACCCTTAGTGTTTTCTTCTTTTTCTACTCGCATCAAGAATGAATTAATTAAGACGTGATGCTTGAGGCGACAAGCGTGCCATGAGATACAAAACGTTGGGAACATCGTGTTTTTCCTCCCAGTCCTCCGCAGCCCATTCAATCACAAACTCCCCTTGAAATCGTGCTGCCCGCATCACGGGACGCAAAAAAGTGACCCAATTCACCATAGGCCAATTATGCCATCGCATGCTTTTTAATTCGATCCCCCGTCGCCAGAGCGCACCGCAATACTTTTCGGGGTCATTAACGAGTTACTGAAGACCGTGAACCCATACTGTTTTTACATGCAACCCCTTTGGGCATTGACCTTTGAAGCTGCGAATTCGAAATGTATGAGAAAAACGCGATCGGAGCTTCGTGGGGGGCGTAACAAACGGATTCCTGAAAAAAGGAGTAACACGTGATGACAAAAAGTCCTTTTGGGAAAGACCACGTCCTACTTGTTCAGCGGAGTTTATGCGCTGGCCAAGTACTTGATCCTCAGCTTTTCCACGGAGGATCAAAAAGGAGTCTGCTTTTCTGAAAATACGCGATGAGAGGCCAAGTGAGAGCCCTCCAGAAATACCCCATACACTGGGATTTCCCCGATGGACGTACTTTGGGGCTATTTCGAAAAATTTCGCAAAAGAGGCTGCAGAAGAGAGGACTAACGAGCAGATGAAAGGATGTCCGAGGGAATCGACACACTGAATACGACTCACGGATACATAAATAGAGTAGCATGCTAATAGAGAGTCAAAACATGCCTTAAAGAGATAATTCCAATGAATATAGGGACAATTTTGAATTTTTTTATTCAATGAGATTCTCCTTTTGTTAATATTTCTTCCAGTGTAAATAAAGCTTAATTTTATGACATATTTATGTGCAATTACATAAAGTATAATTAACACTGGTTTAAACTGCACAATTTTTGTATCTAATGCATTGTTTTATTATTATATATTTTACAAGTTATTTTTGTTTTTATTTTATTTAGAATGTTTGACCACTTTTAAGTTTATAATTACGTTATTTTCTCCAAAGTCGTTGTTCGAATCCCATTTATACTGTCATGGCAACCTGGCACTTCCTGAAGAGTTAACTTCAGCTCAGGAGTACCTTATTATTGTACTTCTTCTTTAAATTTTATATGTATTATAAAAAATGAATTTGTTCTAAATGTATATATATATATATATATATATATATATATATATATATATTTACTCACGGGCATACATATCAATCACGCAATTAAAATTTGTGCAACACAGCTTATACTACTCTAACAGTACTCTTCAAAACACTGCTTTGGCAATAAATCAAATCTTAAGAGACGACTGACTAGAGTCCCTTTCTTACTCCAGAATTTATCTATGTATACAGCTTCCACTTCAGACGCATCTATATATATTTTCAAACATTCCCTTTCATTCTTTTAACTTCGTTCGTCCATTTCCTTCACCTCATTCAAACATCACTTTCTCTCTCTTAAAAAAGTAATTCAAGCAAACTTGGATGAAAACGAAAGGGTGGGTAAAATTTGCATGCCAATTTTAAGCGGAACACTAATATTCGCTAATAATATTTGCATCGGATTTACCTGAGGGAGAGGACCAGTGGGCAATATCAGAAGCACGTTTCTTAACTTTGGAGGTGGTCTTACCTAGAATGGAAAGAATGAAAATTACATTAGAACAAGCATAGCTATAATGAAAACATTTCTAAATTTAAGGTTCGTTATATTAGGGTATCCACAATCAGATGGGTTTTGCTAGAAGATACAATAAATTTAAATTAAAGATATTATTAGTGGAGCAATTTTTTTCTGCATGTATATTATATTATTTCTGTTTCTTATATGTATTTAATGTATTGATCGCTGAGGGACCTTTTTGAGTTTGGTTCACAAAATAAAACAAGATAAACTACAATTATTCCATTCATGAGTTAAAGATTACACACAGAAGGTGTTTCGTCCATGATGATTTAAAGTTCCTACAAAACGTGTAACGAAAATGATCCTAATGGACAATTTTTAAGAAGCATAAATGATCCATATAAAATATATTGAAATTTACTTTTTCCCAAATCATCAATTAAATAGACGAATAGAAACGTGAAAATTAACGTCTAACTTTGATCAAATAAAGCCAAATATGGTTGCTCATGCATCTCTCAGCGATTAATTCTGTTGCGTTAAGGTATAATTGCCAGGTTAATTATAATTGAGTCCGAGAAGTAATGTTAGAAAATTTAACTAGAGTGAATCATATTTTTTTACGATCCAATATACAAGAATTATCAAAAACAACGACCAACTCCATTTCTATGCGTAGATTCAAAAACATGATTTTTAGAATGTTTTCTGGTGGTTACAAAAATACAGACACCGAGAGTTCCACAAGGTTCATATCTGTCGCCATATATTTCACATAATGCTAATGTATATTGAAATCTCTTATACTCAAAAATTATATTTTAGCCCGAAAATGCTCATGCAATAATGAATTTTGTATCTTTGTCTTGCAGAGCGCGGATTTCATCTTTATTGATTGTCGTATAAAATAATAAATAATAAACACAAAAAACTAATTGATGCAAACTGTTCGTACAGTTCATACCAACGTCCATAAAGTATTCACAGAGAGATAAAGGAAATCTTACGTGCGAAGACAATAAAATACAAACGTTAATTTTAGGCTCGCAAGCATTTGTTTTAATTACATAAACCGTTTAAAATAAAAATACGTGTCATATAACAGCGAAAAAAGTGTCAGCCTAGATCCCATGGGGGGATCATTAATTGTCTTATAAAAAGCGTGTCGGATAACAAAGCAAGGACGGCGTTCAATCTGTGCGCAGAAGGGCAGAAATCGCCGTCCGCAGACAGGAAACCGGTATCATGGTAACCACCAACACGGCTCCCTTTCATGCGGCGTACTTATAAGAAGCTAGAACACATCGTATCCGTTCGCTTCGGCACAATTAATCGAGCGGAAAGCTTTCGAAAGAACACGGATACGCAACAATGAGAGAGGCAGCCGATGCCACCTAGACATCGAGCATTGTTGAAGATGCCATTGTTGGAAGGGTTTAGAGAATGCCGGTAGACAGAGCGTTCGAGAGAAGGGAAATTGAAAGACAAAGGCTTAAGAGAAAATCATTTATCGACCACTGCACTAACAGAACATCCCCATCATCTCACAGCGAATGAATTAATCGATGGTATTCAAGAATGATGCCAACAATCGGGTCACCAAGGAGATCTATCATGAAAGCTAGCCATCAGGGATGTTTCTGATGTATACATTTTACTGTTTAGAGGATAATCTTACACGAACACTAAAAAAAATTCATACTAAAATTTGTTAACTAATTGGCAGAAGAAAATTACATATACGATGCTTAACTTAATGTTATTTAAGAGATTTTTAATTATTAAAATATATAATTTGTTCAAATTCGAAATAACAGACCATTTTTTAATTATAAACATACAATTGCTTGGTACACGATTAAACAATACCATAAATATCACCAGAGAATTGAGGATACTTATTTATGAGCGAAGGTCACCATCTTATTTTTTAAATAGAGTCCCTAGGATGTCCACAGGAGAAATTGCATGTCAAAATGTCACGCTAATCGTCAAGGCAACAGCACCATGAAGGACAAATTAAGGATATTTTGTCTAACATCACGTGATTTCGAGCCGTAAACAATGTTTAACGATATTAATAAGGATGAAATGAATTGTCCTTCAAATAATGCTCACCTCAATCTCGAGAGCCAATTATTTCTTATTTACTTCCTTAAAAACTACCTCTAAGGGCAATTTGACTGCATTAAAGGGGTTTCTTTTTAGAAGGCATTTAGGGATTGAAACTAGGACGATTTTAATGAGGAAAAAAGATTCCATTGAGTGCAGAAATTCAATATTAAATGCTGCGGAAAATTGCAACGTCCGCAATATCTAATTCCTGAATTCAGGTGGACGTATGCACGTACAATATCTCGATAACACCCAGGTCATTCAGGGAACATTACTGACACCGACATTCCGATGCTCTGTCATCATACTAAGGGTAAGTTGCTCTTACCCTAAATAGAATCTTCGATGTATCCAATAGGAAAGCTGTAGATCTTTATACATGCATTTCGATACACCTATGAAGAATTCTTCAGTACAGAAGTTATCGGCTATGATGATAATGTTATTTAAGATATCAAAAAACACGAACTCTGTGAAAAATCGTTGAAAAGTTTAAAATGGTATCAAATACGAAGTAAGGTTGCTCCTGGTACTTTTTCTGCAAAGTATCATCATAGAGTAAGGACCCTTACTATATGGTATCATAAAAAATAACAGATTTTCATATTTATATTTACTTTCCAACATCCGATCAACAACCAACATTGACGATAAGAAAGGTAAGATTAAAGGAAACCTACATCTATACTCGAACCAGGATTTGAAGCCGAGACCTCTGAATTAAACTAGCGCGAAATCCATGTACACCACCGAGGAGAATGTCGATAACGCTATCTGTAACACTCCCCTGAGGACATTCGTAGTTTAAAATTTAAAATACTACAGTTTACGCTAATAGTCCAAAGATTTGCTCTTAAATTTAATGGTGAGGGACAAGAAAAGTTTAATATTATAACACTCAAATTGTAGAGAATTAAAAAAGGACCACTTTTCTCGAGGGCGTCCGAAGTAGATCCAGTTTTCATGAAGAAAAGTTCGCAAAATAGATCCGGATCTAGTTTCCCAGAGAAATTTGGTTCTTTATTCATTCCTCTACATGGAATTCCACAAAGTAGCTCGCAATTTAGTTGTTCTACGAAGGAGCTGTTACTTGACGCATTAAATGGCGTGGAAATGATCGTCAATATCACACTATCCTTGATACCGCAGATATTAAACCCGCGAGCTACATCACAATTTCTTCCCCGTCACACCCTCACACATACATTGGACATTGAGGACCGACTGCAGCATCCAATCGCCATGGAGATAAAGGGGTTGCCCCCTACTCCAGCGCCCCCGCCAAACGCGCGTTCGAACAAACGCCTTAAAACACTCGGATTTCGGGACATTTGGATTCCACCCACGACTCGGCACTGCGACCTGAATTCATTCACGGCCCCGTGGAGTCACGTGGGCGTGAAGAGAGTGACAAGAGGAGCGTGACTCCCTCAAAGTGATTCACGAAATTGAATGCTCAAAGTGGGCTTTGGAGATGATCTCATGGAATAACGAGGGATGTGACCAACGCTGGAGTCACTTCCGCAGCTCAATTGCTTTATTGATGAATATGAGGAGGGCATTCCAAGAAGAGCGGGAATTAAGTTCGGTGCGGGAAGAAATTATTACTTCCGATGAATAATTAAGGTTGTCATGGTTTCCCTTTTGGGCGGGATTATCTTGACGAAGTGTGTCTCGCGTTCCGTCTTATTCTTTCAGAGTCTCAATGTCAGATATGACGCTATACTACACAGTAATGCGGAATATATATATAAATTAGCTTCCAGCTGCTGAATAGGGGTAATATCAATTAATTACTAACTCCTGCTGGCCTAAAATCTCTAAAATTACTTTAAACTGCTCTAACGCTTTTATTTAAACTGCTAAAACCATTGTAACTTCACAGATTTCCAGGATTAGAGGTTTTAAATTTCCAATGGCAGTCTTTTTAGGCGTTCCTCATCTCGTTTACCGGTATTTGGAGAAAACGAGAAAAGTCCCCCGAGCTTTAAGAGCTCCAAAAACCGGTGAATCAGACGAAGAACGCCGACAAAGACGGCTATTGGAGATTTAGAGCTTCTAATACCTTAACAGCCGTGCTCTAAATTTTCTTTCTTTACATATCTGCAAGGCACAAATTAAAATAATAATGTAACATTTTTTTAAAGGGTCCACTTTGTAATAACCAATTTTACTTTGTAAACCAACGATGCAACAATGAAGAGCTTTATAATAAGAAGAAGAATAATTGATTCGTTGATTGTCAATGCAAACGACTCCAACAATAGTCCAAAATAGATACAGCTAAAATTCACTTTCGTTAACTAAAATAGCGAGTAATACCTCAGCTGGGAAGCTCTGAGGTAATAAAATGTCTTCAAAACAGAGTAAAAAATCAGTGATGCATTATGCAATCATTAAAGTGAGTTTCAATGATAACCTGTATGTTTTGATTAATGAATGATAGTCCAAAAATTGAGAACAAATCAGCATCTTATCCCCAAGATTAAAATACAAATAATTTTTCAACAGAAGACAAACAAACAAGTTATCAAATAAAGGAATAACAAATTAAAGGAGTAAGTCCTTTAATAACAAGGATTGTTGCCCTGATGAATTCGACGATATTTCGAAACGGCATAAACACCCGAGCAAGCATTTTTTCACGCGAAGCATGTCAACGCGTGCGTTATTATTCCCAACAATCGAACCAAAACGTGCTTTCTCACGGGGGATGAATGAAGAGATTATATATGACGATGTGCAGGCTTCTGCAAGACTTTCGAAATCCGAGAAAAAATGTTCCGTTTTCTGGAATTTAGCGTTGGCCATTATGGAAGAGTGCTTATGTATGTCGTTATGGCGGGCGAAAAGTGAAAACTCAAATAGAAAGTACTCTCTCTCCTAGGAAAAGGTTAACAACTCCTGAATGAAGGCCCTGCCTGGATTTCTACCAAAGAAACATGCCAGTGGATAATTAAAAGGATATTACTTAAATCGATGACAAAAATGCCAAGCAACAAAGGAGTAAGGTTTTCATTGAAAAAGACAATTGTGCTACCTTCCTGCGTCCATGTAAACAACGCATGTTACCAAGGTAACCGGCTGCTGAAAGTAAACAAAAGATGTAAGAGAAGGTTACCTCAGCGTGTAGCAATCAATGCGTCAATGCTTCGTTATTGAAATATGGCGCGAAGGCTAAAAGAGCAAAATACACGAATTCTGCAACGGTTCATCAGGGACAACAATATCAGTTAGCTAAGGTGACCTGTAATTAAATAATTACTTGAGACATCCATCAACAATATTTCGCTTGATTTGGAAATACTATTGTGTAAAAAATGATTTTTCATTTTAAATTACGGTAATTAACAATCAGTGGCACCAACATTGTTGCTACATGAGAGGGTAGTTAATGTAAACATGAATACAGCAGGATGTGCAAAAATTATCTGTAATTAAGGAATAATTTGAGATATCCAACAACAATATTACGCTTGAGATGGAAAGAATGTAGTGTAACAAATGGTTGTTGCTACAGATACGTGGATAATTAACAATAATTGGCACCGGCATTGTTGTTATGTGAGAATGTAATATAAAATATAGTTATGCCAAAAATAAACACAGTAGAAAATGGTAAAAAACTATTAAGGAATTCTTCAAGATATCCATCGACAATATTACACTTGAAAATAAAAATGATAGCGAGTAACAAATGACTTTTGCCATAGAAACGGCGATAAATGGCAATAATCGGCAAAGGTACTGTTGGAATGTGAGAGGGCAGAAGATAAAAAATGTCAATTTTTCATGTAACTATACGTCACAATACCCATATTTTCATGAGATATGTAACGACTTCAATTAAGATATATAGAGAGGATTTAGTTGTAAATAAATCCATTGATTAATGCGACAGCAATGTAAACGTGATCGATAGTGATACTGGTAATTGTGATACGATAACGATGTATGTATCAAGTAGTGGCATTGCTAATGAATGTGAAACATTCGTTAATGAACCAATCCGCAATTTAATGCAGGAAAACCTAATCACAATATCATTCATGTATTTACTCATTTTCTATTTCTGCCGTAGTTTCCAATGACCGAGATTTTGAAACATCGACTACATGGGAATTTATGAGGCGATTTAGACCGTAAACCGTGTCAATATTTAATTGGCGAGCAATATCGCCGTCCCATTTAAGGATTTTAGCAATTCCAACAGATTTACACTTGCATGGACGTCCTAGATAAAACTGCCAACCAAGGCTTCCTCTAAAAAAATAGGTGCTCAGTAGTTGTTATGCGCTGTGAATTTCATTTTATGAGTTTCATGCTCTGAGGATTGAGGCGGATGCGAAATAAATAACGTACATTTAAATTCATTTTAAAGAGGAGAAGGGAGTAGATGCATGATCCGATATTGAGGTAGCTCAGGTTGAATACAGCCGTTGAATTAATTCACTCTAAAGAAAAAAGGAATTTTCAATTTAATTTTAATCGTTCCGTTAAACGTCAGATAATTAATATTTAAATGGCTCTTCCTCGTTTCCTTAATGAATTATATCCACGGATTGATTGGTAATTGATATTACTATAGCTTATTTTCATTTACCATTAAAAATTATGGAAAGGTACTTATAAGTCATAACTTCGTTGTCTTCCATATTACTGATATAGTCGTAATCAAGCGCAATGTCAAAGTTTAAACCAATACAAGTCAACCATTATTTTTCGAAGTTCTTTGATTTTGAATATGTAAAAGAAGTTTATCATTAATAATGATGTATGGATTGATTTCAGATAAGAAATAGAAATAGCCACAACCTACAGTTATTTTAGTTTCATCGTATGGAATCGGGGATGAATTAATGATTTTAATTAATTAACGTTTCGTAAATAATTAATGCTCCTTTTTAAATTAAAAGGACTCATTTAAGTATTTTATTTTCAGTTAATATAATATTATTATTTAACTAAATTCTTAACAGACACCAAACTACGAAAAATACTACCACATCATTCTATTTTAAATTACATAAATCGAAAGTATTTCGATTTGAGCCAACGAACCGACCGATCAAACCGAATAATGTTCACTTCCTGAGGAAATACTTTTGTTCATGGCTCGAGGTCTTATCCATGGTTTTCCTTTATGCACTTTAAGTTCACTTTCTTTTTTCTAAGATCACTAACATCACAGAAGAGCGTCTGACTTGTTTATATTCATTTCAGTTTAGCTTCAACATTCGACCTACAGTTAGAAAAGCTCCTGAATAACCAAGTGAAAAACACTTTCGCCTTTGGGAACGTGGTCCACTAGTCGATTCCCGGTGGAGATCTATAACTTCGAAAAGACCTCAGCTGTCAAAAAAATTCTAAAATATACCACTAACTATTGCAAATAAAACAGTATTTTCGCCTTATTCGCATCACTATTGCTTTCGGCTGATGGTTTTCGATGAATTGTTGATAGATATTAAGTATCATTTGGCACTGATTTACAGGGCCGGATGCCCTTCCTGTCGCCAACCATTATCGGGAAATATGTGGGCTCTGTCCGGGCATCGAACCCGGTACCGCTTTAGTCAAAGCCGAATGCGTTGCTCTCTTGACTAACAGGGGGCCTAAAATCTATTACAAATAATGATTAGGAACTGATAACATAATAATAATAATAAATCGTCTGTATTTGGGCGAGATTGAGACTTAAAAGTCTCTTCTTCCATCCAACCCATAATATTAATCAACATACTACTATACTAGCTACTTCATCATTCAGAATTGATGAAACCTTTACATTGGAAATTACAAATCTTTTCCGAAGGTCTTCGCAATGAATTCCACACAGCCCCACCTGTGATTGTTCTGCACGTAACAAGGCCCTCGGGTAAACTAGGAATGCAAAAGCGCGCGTCACTCTTTACAGGAACGTGAAATGTTTGCTCTGAATACAGCAGTGTGTATGGTTAGATAAACAACGAATCCAATGTCGTGTGTTGAAGAAGTTTGGCTGTAATAGAGGGGCACAGCGGATTCGGTGATCAAACACTCGCTCCAAAGCGATAAAAGTCGCGTTCCGCGTCACGATCCGTGACGGGCGCACGAAAAAAGGGCGGCGACGAAAATCCCATAATGCACCCGAATCCTCTTTCGAGAGGGAAAATAGTTGGGGAAGACGAGCATACGAGAGAAGGGAAGCCATTTTGTGACTCACGAGGAGGAGGTGCACCTGAAAAAAAGAAGAAGATCACAAGGCGAAGACTGCGAGTGACGCTGACAAATGCACGGAGGAAGGAAAACAAATGCTAAACCGCAATAAACACGACTCCGGACGACCATGGCGGGCTACCAAAAGTGTATTTCTCTCAAGCATCGATAAATAAGGCACGCGAAGTTACAGATGAAATGAAAACAAGTTACAACCAAGTTTGACTCCGTAGGTAAATGGAAAACGGCCTTTTAAAACAGCTAGGTTCCTCTTTGCTTGGGTATATTCCTTCGGTACACAGACAGCTCGTAAACTAACAAAAAAGATTCTTAAATCTAAAATGGGAAAATATACGTATCTGGTTTATGGAAGGATTCGTAAGTGTTCTTGGAGGATATTAATACTCAAAATGAACTATAACATATAAAACTATAAAAAATATGCAGCCTATTTCAATAGCAAGGTTCTTTTATACTTATAATTGTATAAATAAGTCTTTTATTAGAGATAGATTGATACAATTAAGTCTTTTCTAAAATCTAACGCAAGTGCCACAATGAAGCAATTAATTAGAATTAGTAATTAATTAGCACAATTAATTTGAATTAATAAGTTTAATCCGAACAGTATCATATCCTCTTATTAATTTTATATAAAATAGAAATATATTCGATAAAAGTAGACTCTGACTAAGATAAGACATCCAAAATTCCACTGTGGGCTTACAAGTTTTACTTCATGTCATCCAATGGAACTCCATATGAAAATGCGAAATTAAGGAATAGATCGGTACTTTTTCCACAAAAATAATAATTCCACCATTTTTGCGGAAAAAGTACAAATCTATTCCTTCATTTCGCATGATGGATTTCCACCATATCTCGCCCGATTTTGTGAATTTTATTCCATATAAAAACATATTCCGAAGTTTCACAATTAAAATTCTTATGCCCAAATGTAATTATATTTATCATTTTATTATTACCCCGAAATATATTGGATGACCTGCGATGGCATGTTTTTTATCCATTGAAAAAATTGATTTTATGAAGTAATGGTAAGATTATGAAGATTAATGTACTCTTTGCTACTGATTGTCGCACAAAATGCGGCGGAAAATTTTGTAAATAATAAAATACTACCTATTATCATTAAAAACTATACATTCCCTTAATTGCAGGTCATGCTTCAATCCACAAATATCACACAGAATACCATAACAAACTGTGAACAGAATTAGGTAGTGCTATTTGAGAAATGAGGAACTGAAAGCTTGGAGAATTTTGGATGATCAACAATGGAGACCCACAAATAAATGCGATAGTCCATTTTTAGGAGTTTACTGTTCACTTTGATTCTAAAGACATTGCTGGTTCTCAAAACTGCAAAAAAGTCTGGTAAACATGATGATGGCTTCATAAAAAGCTCGAAATTATGATCTCATTTGGAAAATATACTTAACTTATTAAATCGATTTATTTATAATAAAACCATATCAAGGACCGTAAAATGAGACGACAAACACTATGCCTTGAACCAATTTAAATTTTTTCGCACGATCTTTAACCGAAGTCAAAATCTTTCTTTTCCATATATCATCATTTTAACGCAAACTTTAGGCATGCGTATATCCTTCCTGGTACGTAAATTAATTATTTCCGCGATAACAGAACAGATAACATTGAGCACCGTCTCCACGTTACGGTTACTATGCAGAAATAACCGTAAAATATTGTCTTTAAAAAAAAAACCAGGACCCCATCTGCGAACGCGGTGACAAAACGCAATAATTTACTATCCATACGACAATGCGTTGGACTGATTGAAATTACCATGGTGCGGAACAGCTCCATGGAAACCGGCTGATTGCATTACTCTGTGGCGAAGGGCGGACGGAAATCAATTTTAGAAAGGAGGGAAAATCAAGAGGATCGTGATGAGCAAATTAACGAGCCTCTAGGCCATAGAATATACTCCGCAGACTTTTCCCGCTGATTCAGTCCTTCCGAAAAGGGAGCACGGGGATTGCTGCACGAACAGGTGGACGCGAGGAGACACGGGCTTAGTGGAATCGGCTCCAAACTGCTGATCGGGTAGAAAGAATTTTACCAAACTCACAATCGTTCGAGAGAAATAATAGTCATGAATTCAGCAATAACAACGATAAATGGAATTGAGGACAAAATTTCTAGAAGTAGGCCGCAGGGGGTATTCATTTAATGCAACAAATACCGTATACACTCAATTATGAGCCTAGGGTGGTAAATGCAGCTGCTGCTGGTAAATTTCACAATTAAAATAGACACCAATAAAATTACAGAAGGCCAACTTGCAACGTAAAATGTAAAAAAATCGATAAACAATTGAGGCACAAGTAGGTTAGTCGAATAAAATTGACAAAGAATTGTTAAATGAGCAAGTGAGGAAGGTTTCGGTAAACTTATTCCATCGGAGATCAGGTAAGTGGGATCTTCACTCGAGTATAAGCCGAGGGGGGCTTTTTTAGCATCAAAAATGTGCTGAAAAACTCGGCTTATTCACAAGTATATATGGTACTTTCCCATTCAAAATTATTATTGTTATCAATATAATTAAAACGCTATCAATAGGTTTAAAATTTGGTGGAATTGGTTACAGAAATGCAATAGATGTATAATAGCCCAATAATATTCCATTTAAATTTGAAAAATGATTTTATAGTTTGGATGGAGCAAAATATCAAGCTTTAAGATTTATATATAAGAATATAAGCTTCAAGATTCTTTTGAATATTAGGATTACGGAGTTATCTAAAAGAGGCAATTCTTATTAATAGCCTTGAATAGCTAAATAGATACATAATAGTTAATAGCAATCTTCGCCTTTTCGAATGAAATTCTCAAAGGTTGTCTACACTGTTATATATAACTTTGTAGCAAGTATTTGGGTTCCAAATTTACACGAAAGTATAAATAATGGTGAAATTTGTCTCAATAAAATAAAGTTAACAGTACTATACGAAGATTTTCTTCTTTGAAAAGATTCCTTTGAAAGGAGAATAGGGTATATCCAATCAATAAGGGGAAAGACCCTATAAGTATAAAACACATTTCATACTAACTACCCTGGACTTTCATTTAGTCAACAATCCGAGTTATCCCCGTATTAATCAGCATAATTCATCAACAATGCCCTTATGGCCGATTGTTACAAAATCAACAATGAAGTAGACCTCAACACAAGCCAACCATAATGACTATTGTTGAGGGAAGGACATCAACTCTTTGTATTTTTAACCGAATTATCTGAGGCAATACTACCTAAGTGGAAACGTTTCCCCTCGTAATGGAACACTAATCCAATCCTCTTTAATATAATTGTGTCCTCCAATGTCAAAATCTAATAAAGCAAACAGTATCATGTGAAATAACTGAACTTTGATAATTAATAATTAAAAGGATAAAAACTGAGCAGCCCTCTGCGATAATTAAATTGGAAGAAAAATGGAATTAAAACTGAAATCCACAACTTGATATTCAAATATTAATTCAATGAGTGATTAATTAACGTTGTTAATGACAGAGTTCTCAATATTTCGCTCGGCTTAAAACATAATTAAACGAATCTATACTCTGCTCAAACATAGAATTAATTAAGTAATAAATTTGATTGCGATTCGGTTTAAGCAAAACGGATTAATGTCATTAATTCACAAATGAAAACGATAGGGGAAAACTCAGGTCGATTTTCCTATTCCTTCAAAAACGAGCCATGTTTCACCGATGCGATAATTTCATCTATGGCCAGATATAATTTACTCAAAACTAAAAATGTTTTACCTAACAAAGAAAGAAAAATATTAGTAGATAATTATGTAATATTACATATGAAGTCTAATAAATATCTACCATGTATTGTGTGAAAAATCCGCTTGGTTACAACATGGGTCTTGCTCTATCGAATCAAATTCAATGATGTATGGTGACAATTACTGCTAAAAAACGGCTTAGAACAATATGCCACCAATACCAATAAACATAAACATACATATTATCCCTGTCTCCATTAGAAACTTTAGCTTGGTGAATCATTTTAGAGGAGGCTATTCAACTTCCTCTTAGCAACAGCTTGAACTTAATTGGATTTTATTTTTAACTGTTTCATATGTAATTATCGTTATTGCATTGTTCTGTATTATCATTATTTATCGATTAGTTTTTTGTTCTGCATTTTTATGTGTCTGTATTTTGTATTTTGTTTTGTATTTTTTGTGTTGTGTTATGTTTTCTAAAATCTTTTAAAATTTGCATTTCATTTGCCCTGCTATATAGGAATTTCCCAGAGCTTGCAAAATCTAATATTATAATTAAACAATATTTCACATTTCATTAATGTAAAGGGTCACTGATACTTCAGTAACTGCTCATGTATAGGCACATTATATAGGCACGCGCCTTTCAATTACCATTATTTTACTATCGATGCCCCGTGGAATTCCTTTTACTGAGACGATTTTTTTAACATGCTTATTGTTAAAAGAAGGCCCAGGAAATAAGCTATCACTAGGGTAACGTATTTTTCTCTCCGCACTCAGCCAACACGTAAGAGTTGAATATTAAGAAAGTTCGCGGTGTGAAAACTCTGCGAGGAAACGCATATCTCCTGATTCCGTAACAACATCTCGACGCAGCCTTTCAACTTTAGGACTTTCCTAAGAAAATCCTTGTTTTTCGCTCCCAAAAACAAGCATATTTCTCGGAAAAGACGAAACTCTTGCTTCAATAACAAAAGATAAACATCGCAGTAACTTCTATACGAGAGCAGCCACTGCCAAAAGCAACGTTGCCTCGTTGCTACGGTTACAAACAAAGATATTTCAATTTCGGAGGGAAAGACAACTAAACATACCACCTTCAAAGCTGAATTATTTACAGGAATTAGATAAACAACTCCTATAAAACCTCTATCATTCCTAAGATTTCAGTGTAGGTTTCATACCAAACACATATATTGGTGTTACATAAAAATTTTATCCGATCCATATTTCTAGGGATTCAAATACTACTAAAATTAGATTTTTTATACGAAGTAAGATATAATTATATAAGCAGCCATCCTGAGGAAAACTTCGAATAATTTAAGGGGATTGTAATGCTCTCAAGTCGCTACTATGCCCTTATCATATTCGTTGACAAAAAATAATGGGAATCAAAACAGCAACATTTTAATGAAGCTTACGTCATTCGTTTAATTTACGTTAATACTCCTTGGACCTGTGATATAATCCTTGTTTTTTAAATAGCTCCTGATTACCTAGCAACATTGGGTGGAGAAATAAATATCTATAAAAGTAAAGGGACTTCGTGAAGGATCGTTTATATATTTATCTCATAATGATAAATAGTTTCTATTTCCGCTATGATTTATTTCAACGATAATACATTCACTCCAATATGGCTTATCTTTCTTCAGTAAGAAAAGCACGGGCCTTCAATTACAGGCTTTCCTGAGAAACATTAGCAAACATACAAAATTCAAACATTGATTTAATGATATGATAATTCTTTAATATATTAATGAGCATGTTAGGAAAATTTCTTTTTTTAGGGTGAAAAGTTATCCACTGATGTATATCTTTCCGATTGATCGAGAAATGAAATAGTTAAATGAACATAATGTGTCTTTAAAACAAATCTTTTCTACAACAATTGATTGTGCAAAAGATTCACTCTGAAGCTGTAGTACTTTGATATTGTAAACTAAAATGGGCTAGATAGAAGAAGAGACTTTTATAAGGACGATTATAACTATTATAAAGTCAAATCCAAATGAAAAGTCACTGTTGAAGAAAAAATTCCATCGCAACTGAAACTTCCATTGATATTCATCAAGTACATCTAATTCGACCTTGCAGTATCAGATATTAATCTTTGAATTTTCACATTTACTAGCAATTTATATGTATTAACACTTTAGTTTAATACGTAAAGAGACTAAAAATTATTAAACTGTGAAATAAATACGAGAGCTATCATACAGCAATTCTATTCCTGGAATCGGACCAAATTCTTTCGCAGACTTTGTCTCTTAAATAATTTTTCCGGCATTTTCCTCCCCGAAACTGCGGGAAATGCACAGCACTATAAAAGTAATTCACGTCCGAACGGCGACAAAGCTCACAATCCGCCCGCGATCTACAGCTCCCATCCGTGACACCCTCTCAACTATTATATAAGAGAAAAACGGGCGCTCCAACTTTTATCCTTGCTACCACTGGCCATGGGCCAGATTCCGGAAGCACTGCAAATGAAATGATAAGGGCAGCACAAATAACTGAATGCAGCCATGGTCAGGTCTTTTTATTTTCTTTTTCGGAAAAAAATAATACGGAAAACGCTGTGCTTTTTAAAGGTATCTCTCTCTCGTTGGAAACATTCCATATTTTTGCCGAAACCCGCAGAAACGTTTGTTTCCACAAATCGATTTCCTACTGCCGCGATATTTTGACTGAAGGTCCAATGAAGGATACCTAAATTAGGGTCATTGTTCTTGACACAGGGACTGGGAGAGGATTAACACAGTTAAAAAATGGGCTATGTTTTCAAATACAAAAATCACCATGCCTTGACATCATTGAGATGCACCACACGTTTATGAAACTACAGGAAATGTTGCAGGAAGTCAGTGAAAATCCTAACTTAACTTAAATGAAGCCAACAATGTGGTATGGGCTGATTGTTATTTGGTTGGGCTAATGAGTTAAATGTCATTGTTGAGACAGCAATAATAGCAAGTCCAGGTATATGTTAGCACAACAATAGATGATAATATTTGATTCTTTATCGTATGCACAATTAAACAAATTACCCGGTGAGTTATGGCAACGCTGCATTGCCAGGAGATCCAGAGGCGAGGATTTCATGTATTTGAATGCGGAAGATATTCATATCCCATTAATAGTTTGTTATTCATATCCATTTTACATACTAACCCATCCCAACCCAACCCTCCTGGCAATGCAGCATTGCCATAATTCACCAGGTAATTTCTATAGGAAACATAAAAAAACCTTAATTTTCATCGTATAGCGTAGATCAAAAGACGCATATACTGTCTTAAGACGAAAGATACGACGGATATATCAAATTGCTGTATATTGCAATTGTTTATAACTATTCAAATCATACTGCACGCCTTTATTTACCTCTCGTTTGATAAATGCTGATACTTGCTGATAAGTCGAGGTCCCTTATCAGCTCCGAGCTCGAGTCGTGGGAAAAAAACTGTGATAAAGCTGCAAAAACGGCGCCTATGGATGGGCCTTTAAAAAACCTCACATAACTACCATTAACCCAAATTACTTTGCCTACCTACACCTACGGAGCAAATTCTCAATATATATACGCAATATATTTATTCGTATAGAATCTCGTTTGGAGTACTATAAGAATTCCTCATTATAATACTATAATATTTATTGAAACATTGTCTGCTATCGCTGTTCGTCTAGAAAACTTAGAAAGCCAACCGCACTTGGTCTCTATAAGCATTTTCCTCACCGGTAAAACCTGTTCGTTTTTCCATACCCATTTACTGCAGAACTTTCCACGACGAAATCCAGCACTTCCGCAGTGCGTTCAATTTACTTCGGAAAGTACGGCTCTCGGAAGGCACGGGAAATACACTCGCGTAAGCGATTTTTGGAGACGAAATTCGAGGAATTTCCAACGAGAGGGAATTGGGACCAAAGATGAACGGACGAAAAGAGAAACTCAAAATGCAAACACAAGTGGTTATCGCAACTTGATGATCACGCATTCATCAGCAGAGGTGTGACCAGAGGGGGTCAATGTGACAACGGAGAAAGTGTTGTGGAAGAATATGCGAAGCTCGACCATCGTGATGGAATTCTAATAATGTAACGGAGATAAGAAAGTTTCCCATCGCCCCTTTTATTCGTAAGCCCATTAACAGATGGATTTAGTTTTAGTTTTTATTGCTTTCAAACAGAAATCAAATTTTACAATAAAATTCAAAAAAAGGCTTAAGAAAGCATTAGAATGCCTAAAAAGGTACCTGTGTGAAGGGCAACCATCATGCAAGAAGAAAACATTCATGCGTTGCAAAAACAAAAAGTCTGATGTGGCCAACACATGACTTTCTCCGTATTTATTGAAAACAGAAGCCTATGCCGGTAATATATAAATAACTCCAAAAGAATGAGTGTTACAGGACAATGTTTCATACAAAATTGTAGTATGATACATTATCTATAACCTTGGTACATAATTGTATATACGTACATTTCATTCTGACAGAGATATGTATGAAAAACTTCCATTTCTGGATAAACAACAACATCCGGTTAACCATTATTCAAGAATAACTCCTAAACAATCAGTGTTACGAAGAAATTTTTCATACAAAAGTTGTAGTAAAGTACATTATCTATAACTTTTGTTCGTAATTGTGTATACCTATATTGCATTCTGACAGAGATATTTAAGAAACAAAATTTTCTTCCGGTTAAACCGGAATTTCTGTTTAAGCGATATTCATAAAAAACTAATCAACTTTTGTCATTGTTATGAAAATACTAAATATGAAGTTTGGAAATGATCGGATAATTAATTTTTAAGATAGAGCGCACACAAACTTTTTTACCACAGACAGACAGACACACAGACAGACATGTTCGGGAAAATAGCGAAAACGAGCTCTATGGGCCCCAAAACATCTATTTCCGTCGAAATCCGGAGGTCGAATTTTTTTGCGAATACAATACTTTCTCTATACTACGTATAGGGAGAAAGTAAAACGAGTTAACTGACAGCACATAATTTTAAATTTGATGTATCAAAATACAAAGAACAAAGTGAACGTTAAAAAAACACGTATAATAAAATTTAATATAAAGAAACTAGTGGAACTTAAGACAGACGGAATTTCCTTATTTTACAAAAATCAAAACTTAGTAAGTCTAAAAAAATTGATTGTGCACTTGGCACTTTTAATATCATTTGGTAAAAAATTAAAAATTTTTGGCCCGAAATAAACAAAATATTTAGATATATACCACGCGATTGGTGTACGGCAAATTGTGTAGTAACACTAAAATCCCTACCTAATTTACCCTATGAGTAATAGAGTAACAGAGGCTTAATAGAGTCTGGAAGGAACGACCATAAGTTCTACTTTAGCGATAGCTTCCATATAGCTTTTTGTCGAAGCTGCTTCATTCGTGTAGATCCTAAATTGAGGATCGTATGCTAGACCAACGATGAGTCGGACAAGAGTCAGTCATTCCTTTGACTCCGGAGTTGAAAAAAAGCATTCTCGATACTGAAATATTTGTGATAAGACCATTACTGTCTTTTCAGAAAATAGGATAAATATGGAATAAAAATAACGGCTTATTCATAAGAAAAAAGGCAACTAGAAGCTAGAAAGAAGACTCCCTCAAATACGTTGGAAGCTATATTTTTCAGTAAATTTTCCAACGAGAATTCTAAAATAAAAGTGCGTTTTGAATACTATTTAATATGGTTATTTAAGAATTGTTCGTAGTATACTATCACCTTACGTAGATTATCAAATCAAAAATTTCACAAACACACGAGATATCTGATCTTTTTCACTTTTCATATATCTATGTTTGTATATTATTGTATTTGTTTCTATTACTGTGTTTTCGCGGTTTTTTCACCCCCCTTCTCTGTGGGTGTTTCCGCAACGTGAGTTTTTTCTTAGTCAACCTTCAGTTGCAAAGATTTTTTCTCACACCCTACTCTTTTTTGGTATTTTTTTAATAAGTTGAGTTTTTAATAAGTTTAAATGTAATCGACATACGATGTTAAGGTGGAAGAGAGGCCCACCTGGGCCTAACCTCGCCAATAAAGGGTCAAACTAACTAACTAACTATTGAAAACCTTAACCTCCATAGCGTTCATAGCCTATTCAATAGAGTTCAAAACAACTGAAGGAGCAGACATTTCATTTCTGAAAACAATAGGGAAGAAGAATGAGTTCAAAAATCTAGCTACTACGCTTCACCGTGGAGAAATAATCATGCTGAAACCTTCAGTAGCTACTACTAACAACTGGAAATCATTACCGACGAAGACAAAATTTAAGCTGATATTTTCTAAAATAGCACACAATTTTTAACCTAGCAAACAATAATAAAAGGCAGCATCAAATACAGAGGTTATTACACCGGTAGCGCATATAGTATATGCACCGTAGATGGCACCTCTGACAGATGACAAACGAATATCGTTAAGCAAGACGGAGAGAGATGTAACAATGGGCGGTTATTCCACCTTCTTATGGAAGTGGAAGGCCGCAGCACCTCCTGGTAAGGCCTCCGACGCCTCCATGGACTCTTATCGCCCCACCTGCTAATTTCTTGAGTGGGCAGCGTGTCAAATGGCCCAAGTCGCACGGGCCTTTACTGGGCGACACTGTTAAAGATGGCGTCATCCCAAAAGCGATATTTATTGATGAGGCAGTAAGCGATTCAACTGAAGCAATTTACTATGGCTTAACAACTTCGAGTGAATTAAAGGTAAAAGTCTTGCATAAGGGCACCTCTCTCCTTAATACACCCACGACCGCAATGAATTCTTCAACCAAAAGGAAAAACAAGCAGTGGAGAAAGGGTTGGAAACAAATTCGATTTAAAACCAAGTTGTAAAATCTTCGTTCAACCTACAATAATGCATACACATGTCCGTGTAGGGCGAAATTGGTGGCAGAGAGTCCCATCTACCGCTAAACCTTTGTTAAATTCATATGCACATATATATGTATAACCAATGATACATAGAAAGTTTTAAAAAAGTGAAACGGAATTATGGAAATAAAGAATGGTTGGTGGAGTAAATAAAAAACTGTTAATTTTGATAATATGAAAAAATCCACCGCAGGAACACACACAGAGAGGGGGTGCGTAAAAAACGTGATAAATTTGTTGGAATGGTTGAAAGAAAATAAGAGGCAGGTCTCAACCTAAAGATGAATGATAGATTCCTTAAGGATTCACAGATAAAAGAAACACCAGAAAAGTGTTCTTTGTGGCAGCATGTTGAAGGTAAATTTCGTTAGCCAGTAGAAGTATGAACATTCGATTCTAAGTCACATATATCTTAAATTATGATATAAAAATATATAATAATTAAAGTACATCAATAGGAATAATTTCAATCAGGCGTAACAATTCCAAACCTTTCAATGATGGTGGAACTTCATCTTAAAGCAAATAAGATCAAAACAATCTACATCTTCATTCCATAGATGTTTTTGTTTTAAATTTTGTGGAATAAGGTACAGTTTGTTTTTATTTATGTTACATATATGTTTTCATACGTGTGTTGAAATATAATTCAAGTCATAAGGCAAACTTAAATCAACGCTGTACATTAACCAAACAACCCCATTGGCTATCATTAACCAGATTAATTCACAATCAAACATCATTAGCATTCCCCAAACACCCACGTAAATAGGTGTCTTTAAAAATTCATCATTTAGAATGAAAAGCGAATCTCTCGCTCTGATAACCAGCATCCTTCGATGCTCTCATTTGAGATTAGTTCCAGCCTCGTCTGCTTTTTGAGATAACAAAAAAAGAATGCGTTAAAAAAGTAAGTTTCGAATTCTCAGAGAGAAGGGAATGCCGAAGTAAGAACCCAGCGATTCGTAAAATTTCTGACACTAACGGTCCAAAACAAAAGACGTCGGTTTTTTTAAATAGGACGCGTCTTTCACGACGAAAGACAAACTTTGAAAAAAACAACAAGTTGAGCAATACAATGAGATTTTCGAGTTCGGAATTCTCGTGTGATAATTAAAGGATGGACTTTGTTTTGAGTAAGTTTAATGAAAACGTCGGCGAAATATTTCTATCGATAGCCAACAAAAAGAAGCGTATTTGACACAATGTAGCAACAATGGCACACATAAATTATTAGTGGTTATTGTTATTCATTGTTGCTGATGAAAGGAAACAAACATCTGGTTATTTAGACAATATCTAAAGATTAAATTAGTAAGTTTATCACTAAATTACTAACCTAAACTAACTAACAAATTTAAAACATCAATAAACAAAAAATTATCTTAGAAAGGAAGAAAAGGTTGTACTTTTTCCACAGACAAATCTGTGTAAAACGTACAACCTTTTCTTCATTTCTAAGAGATGGATTTCCACAAAACGACGCCTGAGACTGTGAATTATATAAAAAAATTATCTATTTAAGATGATATACGCCTCGTGCGGCTTACTGGGTATGTATCTAAATCTGAAATCAGTAACTCATGAATTAGTTTTTAGAATTTTTTGTGTATTTTTACCCTTGGTTTTAAGCGACAAAAATTATAATTCACAAACTGCTCACGACTTAATAGCAGATTAATAATAATAAATTTATTTTGCTCTGGGATTATGAGAAGAAAAAAATATAAAAATTCTATCTGCTCACATAAAAATAAATAATACAAATTATAAGCAATAGGTCGAATGCAAAAGATAGACAGCTTACAAAAAATAATACAAAAAAGAATAAAGAGAAAAAAATGCCAATATTATGGTAATAAGAGGAATTCTGTAGAAACAAAAAGGTAATTAAACAGTTTTTCTTTAAATGATTGTGCGGAGGTGGAATTTTTAATGTGTAAAGGCAAGTTGTTCCAGAAATTAGATGACGAAATTAAAAAGGGTTTTAGGTATGTGTTAGTCCGAAGGATTGGGCATAGAAGATAGTTAGGGCCGGAGCGGGTAGTTTTACAGGAAAGGAGAAAAGAAGGTATACCGATTAAGATTATTACAGTTTATTACAGATTAAGGAGAAAAGAAGGTACCAAACACACTCGTATTAAGTTAAATTACGTAAGTCAAAAGGCGAAATAATTGCATCTACCACATAACAAATCTACGCGGTCTGACGGATTAAATCGACTTTGTTCAACCCTCTACCTAGTCAACCTGCAATGATTGACCATAATATCCTTGACAAATTCGTTATAGATTAAAAGCCGCTTATTTCTGAAAATTTTCCAAACCTTTCGAAAATAATAGAAGCTTTATTGCCTTTAAATCAATTCTCATCGCAAACTTAATAATGGCGAACCGTAAGAATTTTGAAGAAATGCAGAGAAATATAACAATTCGAATGTTAAGTGTATTAAAACAGCCGAAAACAACCTCCACAATCAAATGCATCATCTCAGCTACGAAAATATCGAACATTGAGAGGGAAGTATAAATACAGATATAGAGACTACGTGATTTATAGGGGCCATAACTACCTTTCATTTAAACCTGCTCCTCCTCATTTGCACACGAAACCTTGAGTTTATCATCTAGATAGATGAACTGTCACTGCTACAATATCAAAAATCGCTATGAAAAATCAAAGATAACATTATCAGCTATTTAAACTAAAGTTTTAAATGCCATGGAGTTCCTATCAAATTTAATATGAGCTATGCGTGAGTTTGATATCCAATTTCGTATAAGTAAATGTTCTCGCCTGACTTGATTAGGTGGAAATAGGAAAACCGATTTATAATTCCATGGCCGTTTAAGGCACAAAAGAAGAGATAACATTTCGGGGAAAAAATTCAATAACTTCTATTGAAAAGGAAAAAGAGCTGAAGATGGTGGGAGGGGAAAGGATTTTAAAAGGATTAAAGAAAGAAAAGGGATACAGGGAGGATGAAGGTGTCGGAAATTGAGAATCATCAAGTACTATGATGGAAGTGAGGATGCAAGGGAAAATGCTAAGTGTAAAGACGACAGTTGCCGGTGGGTGTAAAGAGAAGTAAGTTTATCCAGTTAGTAAATAAATAAAGTCTATATTTCGGGCGAAATTGAGACTTTTAAGGTTTTCTCTTTAATTTAACCAATCGTCAATTAAATCTTATCAATGAATACTAATAAAAATTATTCAAATCAATATAGAATAAGAAATATTTAGATTTGGAGATAAAAAAAACCTAAGTGAAGCTTAGGAAAAAATATCTACAGCAGGAAAGCGCTTAAAAGAAATAGGGATGTGAAAAACTTGCGCAAACCTATTGAAAGAAATAATTGAAGATAATATAAAGATACCTTTAAAATAATCTGAGGCTAATGACGCAAATATCAACCACTCAAACAGTAAACCCTACAAACAGTTTACATAAACAATGAAATGTACCTACAATGATAGACCAATAAGACAATGAGATTAACAATGATAACGAATTAAAATTGTATTAAATGTCAACAATTGAGAGAGAGAATTTAAAAACAACGACGGGCAACGCATTGAAGATAAGAACAATTCATAACGACACTTTATACAGTCACTAAAGTTCACTGAATTTCACAAATACCAGATACTTCAAACCACATAAGCAGAGGCACGCAAAAAAATATGATTAAAGGGCAATATTCCGGTGCAATTATTGAAGTCAAGTTATGGGAATTTAATAAAGCGTTATTGGACGCAGGAATCTACCTAGAAAAAGAAAACTAATGTTCTGTAATTTACTAGGAAATTTCCCATTGGTAAGAAGCAGTAAATTTCAGCGAAATGGCCAAATGTATCGCGGAGAAATATCCGCTGCAGTGTTTCTAAAACCACAGTTCTCAGCACTTATTTTCGAAAACGGGGTCGGAGATTGGAAGAAGAAAATACTGCGAGATAATACCCGAGTGAGTTATAGAGGAGTTCCTCCGAAACGTAACGAAGTGCTCTATGAAAACAAAGCGCATTGAGGGAGGAACGCGAATAATGACTTCGGGTCACACGATTTATGGAAACCATTTACACCGGCGGACATTAATCAGAAAATGTAATGTCTCTCCAGACGTTAAGCAAGTGGAAATATATATTTCCAAGTCGCACCTCTCCATGGGGGTGTCTGAATACGAAACGAAATATAAAAATATCAAACTGAAGACAGGTTGAATAATGAAATGTATTTTGCGAAACCCGACTTCTTGCGAATTAAATTGATAAAATCACTACGTACTCGCGTAGTTGAAGTAACAGCAAGTAATATGATTACCATAAAAAATTAGTCATACAATCATGTCTCAAGTGATTGACGTATCAAGAAACACTCCAAGGAAATGCGAACCTACGCCTGTCTGTTAAGTAGGCCTGTCAGAAGGCTCCTTAACCTCGACAACATTAGCTACCAGGAGGGATATGAGGCTTCCTATGTAAGATGAGGAGTGAGGTAGTTTGCCCTTGACTTTCTCACAAAGCCATACTGCTGTAAGCGGAACTTAATAGGCCACAGTGACTTTACGAAAAACACTTTTTATAGAATTACTTAAGGAGAGACTATAATCAATGCCCACGTTCACTCATACCTCAGTAGCTTTAATGTCATCAAAGTCATAAAAAAGACTGACTTCACAATTACAAAAATCCTACATTAATCTGTAGTGTAGTGTAGGAGTAGTATTTGAAAAACACATCAATGACACTTTACTTAGGGATGAGTTAAATAAAGAGCAAATGATGGTTGAAACAAATGTACTGGAACGAAACAATTACGGACACTGAAATTGTTGAAATTTCAGTTGAAAAAGTCAACAGGGTACACTTCTCTTCGAGAATACACAACAATGTGAATTAATTGAGATTTCCATTCGTGACGTTTCCCTAGAGACGAATGAAACGACAAATAGAGAATGATTGTTGAAAGCATTGTATTTTTGCGTAACAATCATCGTCGCTGGGATTGTTGAAACGATTGTTGAAAAATTCGATAATAAACGCAGGGAATTATGTCACGTATCTAGTCACTGAACCTCACAAATTTGATTAAACAACAAATGACTGCTACAAGTAATGTATTGCTTCGTTACTGTCACCATCACTACGATTGATGAAACGATTTTTGAAAAATTCGATGATAAGGGCGGATAATCATCGTAGCCTCTCCGTAGTCACGTGTCTAGAGTCACTTTAACCTCACACACTAGACGACTTCCTTTAAAATCCTCAGCGAATAACAAGCGGTGAACGTTGCAAAAATAACACTCTCCAAACTTCAGGAAAACAACTCCATCCGCAACGAAAAAGGCCATCCTCGGGCATCAGCGACGACAACCTCCGCCAAAACTTACTTTTGTTACTTCGGCGTCCGGCCAACATATTAACCGCAACCGCATTCGAGCTCCTTCCTCTTCCTATTGCAACGAAATAAACGAACGAAATCCTTGAGGCGCAAAAACGTATGTATCGCCGAAACGAAGGAGTAATCCAGGAGGCACAACGTGGTCTTGGTGCAGACCCAGCGACGACTGCAGGGCCCAAAAGGGGGACCGTGGGAACCCCCCTCCCCCTATCCCTTATCCATCATCTGTATGGCTTTGCCGATACGGGAACAAGTACGGGACAATCTAAAAATGGGTAAAACGCACAATAAAAAACCGGCCTTTTTCGAGAAGATCGCGAGCACTTTCCCTTCCAGGAAACGCTTCCAAAAGGAGCACTCCAGCAAACCCTTTCATTAGGAATTCCAGGCGGGTGTGCTGGAGGAGGGGAGGGAAGCCGGAGAAGGGCATTATGGGAAGGACGTCACGAGGTAATTCGGTTGGAGAAAATTCCGCTCTCGGATTTAAAGGAGAAAAAAACGTGTCCGATTTTGGAAATATCTGCCGTTATGCCCGTTTATCGGACTAACAATGAAAGGTTGCGATGGAAACATAAGTGCTTCAATTAGACTGCTAGCTGACAAAAGGTATGGATAAAGCAATACTTCTGATACTCTTAAATGAATAATATCCAATGCATTGATTTTGAGATGAAGAGCAGTCATCCAAAATATAGAGGAGCAAAAGATGGTGAATTCATAAGGAAAATTCTTTCCTCAGTACTCAGATGAGCAATAAGTGCACAGAGGCTGCGGAAGCAAAAATACGACGGCGACATACACGCGACACGTGAGAAGACGTAGCTGGAATCCTTCGAACACGTCAGAACGAAAAGGATATGCAAGCAGAAAATGTTAGATAATCTCTCTCGTAATAAGTTACCTATTAGAGTAAAGACATTACAAGCGCAGTACTGTGGTGCTTAATAGAAAATATTTTGAGAGCCACAGATTTAACGAATGGTAAAAGTAGTACCTTAATACAAAAGTACTCGTTAGTAATGTACGACTAGTAACAGTGCAAAATATTACATTTTATAAAAACATATGTTCAAAAAAGCACATTTGCTCGAATATTACTTAATTTATTTCACCTTGCTTGTCTATATTAATCATTAAAATCATTTACTATTCTGCAATAAATACAAAAAAAAATTAAAATTTGCTTATCAACCCACTTCAATTTAATATAAGGTGTTTAGGTTTAAGGTAATTTCTCAAGAAGTAAAGAAAATTTCATTAGCAGGGCTATTCTTAGACAAAGAAACGTAGTATCACGTAGAATAATTTTTCTTTTTAATTATGACGTAAGTTGTAAGGAAATAAAGGAAATGATAACTGGTAATTTTTCGATAATCAATCCTCCTAAATTAATAAGAATTTTGATGATTCACTAACAAATGGAACTACAATAGATATTCTCGAAATTTCAAATCATCAGTCACAGCTCAATATTTTTCTAATTAGAGCACCGAGCATCGGATACAGAGGTTTACTTTCTAGCTCCCAAAAAAAAACAACCGGAATTCACGCTTCTCTCTTTTGAAAACCTAATTTAAAGATATGGAAAAAACTCAATCCAACCCACGACTCTTTATCACTCATAAGCCAGACAGCTAATCCATTCTAAATTCTTAGTCATTGTGTACTTTCTTTCGAAGGTGGAATCATTATTCCTCTACTTCGTCTCTTCTCTTCACCCCTTCGAAACCCACCCCTCCTGATTGAAATGCGATGGGGTTGAAATATGCAAAAGAATTTAGAGGAAAACTTAAATTGACCTCCCCAAAGTTTCAGGGCGAAGACGCTCATAGGCGAATAACTAGGGGAAAGAGACTCCATTTGGCTTCATCGCTTTGAGAAAATAAACGATTTCAGAGTTATGAGAATCCAGCGGATTAATGAATAATTTATGGCAGCGTTTATGCCCTGTGGAAGGGCCACAGAGAGAAGCCCAGGAGATTACATTGTCTAAAACCATAATGAAACTTATGCCATGATATTAATAATCCATAGTCATATTATTAAGAAATATTAAGGTAAATATCTCATCTTTTTTACTTTCTCCCTATATGTAGTATAGAGAAATTATTGTATTCGCAAAAAAATTCGACCTCCAGATTTCGACGGAAATAGATGTTTTGGGGCCCATAGAGCTCGTTTTCGCTATTTTCCCGAACATGTCTGTCTGTGTGTCTGTGGAAAACAGTTTGTGGGGGCTCTATCTTAAAAAATAATTATCCGATCATTTCCAAAATTCATATTTAGTATTTTCCTAACAATGCCAAGAGTTGATTAGTTTTTGATGAATATCGCTTAACCGGAAGTTGCGGTTTATCCGGAACAAATTTTTGTTTCTTAAATATCTCTGTCAAAATGCAATGTAGGTATATAAAATTCGGTACAAAAGTTATAGATAATTTACTTTACTACAACTTTTGTATGAAACATATTTTCTTAACACTGATTGGTTAGGAGTTATTCTTCGATAATGGTTAACCGGAAGTTGTTGTTTATCCAGAAATGGAAGTTTTTCATACATATGTCAGAATGCAATGTAGGTATATACAATTGTGTACAAAAGTTATATATAATGTATTTTACTTCAACTTTTGATTGAAACATATTTCTGTAACACTCTTTGTTTTGGAGTTATTTTTATATTACCGGCATAGGCTTCTGTTTTCAATAAATATGGAGAAAGTCATGTGTTGGCCATATCAGATTTTTATTATTAGATGTGTATTCTGTTCTATTACATTTAATTTACAACTATGCAATAGTTGATAATTTACGATAGTGCATATTACTTATTTTACGATGAATGAGAAGAATACAACCGAGATATTACAAGTACTAGATATAAAAACATTATAAAATACATAGATATAGAAAAAATGATTTAAACCTTTTAGACATTTTGAATATGATATTTTAAGCATTACTTTAAATATTAAATACTTAATTAATTACTTATTTTCTCATATATTTCCTTTATTGCTTGTAGATACTATTACATAAAAAATTGTAAAGATATAAATATGCAAAATTAAGATCATTCCACATTCCTAATTTAATCTTAATTAAGAATGATTTAATATGCATAAACATTTTTGTTTCTCTTCTTTTGTTTCATTATTTGTAATCTACAGGGAATTATTTTAGAAATAGCTTTGTGATATTTATCATATGTTACGTTTATCTCTTGATATAATTTATGAATGTAAATTTTAATTATGCATAACCGGACATGATCAATTTATTTCATTATAATATCTCTAAATAGCTTAAATTACACCCATAACCGCCAAAGCTAGAACCCAGTACACAGAAAGCGGAAAACCATGAGCCCTAAAGCTTTCGAACCCATAAAAAAACCATAAGAATTGAATGACGTATTTGCAATCCAAAGGGGTGCTTTAAAGCCTTAAAATAACATGGTATATTTCTAATAATAGGGTAAACATTAGTAATTTAGCAATAATTTGGTTTTTTTAAAGATATTTTAAAGTTTTTTTCTAATTATAAATTGCATCATCAGTTAATGTACCGCGATTCGTTTCCGCATTCCTAAAAAGAATTATAAAGTGAGTCGGGCCTTTTTAAAAAAATATTGGGTTTTGCCACTTGATCGCAACAGCAAAGTACTATACATATATATAGTTGACTAATTAACATATTAATTATATAGTAAAAATTACCATACTTAATTAAATTTATTTATTTCAAAAGAATATCTATAGTGTAAATAACACCCACAAATTTGCTTCGACGAGAACCTTGTGCCCAACAGGGGGTTTATTATGTAATTGGTTGTTGTGAAGCACTGAAATGAGATGGACTTCTGCATAAGCGATCACCAACAGTGGGATACTTAGGCTATTTAATACTTTCAATCAAACCTTTCTGAACCGATAATTACTAATTACTGCTAAGACGGGGGAGCGTGAAGCGTCCGCGAATCCCCGCACAAAGCGTGCACTCAATGTAGGTCAGAACAGCAATCGAGGCTCCATGACAGCGCACGCAAACAAAACAAAACCAATTAAAAGCTAATTAGCGAGTGGATAAATTAAACGTATTGATTCAAATAGACGCAACGGTAATTGCAGAGCGTATATTCCAATAATGGGATATCACAAGAAAATGATTAAATGGCTCACTCCGATAATAAAAAGTAACTAATACGGGAGATTATGAAACCTAACAATGTCAATTAAAAAGTGCTTCATTTGAACCACAAAAAAATGATCAAACTAATTAGCTGTAAATTATGTTTCCTTAATCACCATTAATCCATGTCACAACTGTTTTTTTTCAATCCGTACCTTTTCACAAAAACTTCAATTAAAAACGCATCATATCGAAACTTGATTTAAATTAAATAAATAAATCGTTGTATTATGATAATTTGTGTAGCAATTGATTCCTTTTCGACTCTAAATTGACAATAAATCTAGAGTTAATGTATTGCACACATTAATTTATTTAATATACATACATTTTATAAACTATATTTTTCTTTATCTGCAAAGATATTATTATCCCATGCTGTATAAAAAAAAGAGAAAAATAATATGCAACAAATTAAATTTCGAAAAAGATATTAAACGAATACTGTACTTCTTCATATATTGACTTTCTTTTGATTTCTTTTTCCTTTCATTCGAAATTAATTAGTGCAAACTGTATGCGAAAATCTTTCTATTAATATGAATTTCAATATAACCTCCATTTAGTTCGAACTTTTAATGAATAAAAAAGAGAAATCAATGCCCCCTAAAAACATTTTTCGTATTATAATTCGCTGACTACTTGTAGCTCAGGAAGGATTTACAGGTATCGCTGAAGAGACTAAATATTATAAGTGAGAGTTAAATTATTGACGACTTCGTATTACGAATATTTCTACTCACAACTCCAATAAGGTTCTTATGATATTCTCAATGTTAATAGCAGAATAGATTCTAATATTTGGTAACTAATTTTTCTTTGGGAAATTTAATCGTAAATATTTTGAAAGAAGAGAGCAGCGAAAGGAATCAGATTTGCTTAATCTATGGTATGAACCATAAAATTCTTAAACATCTTATTATTGGCAGGATACCGCGTGGTTTACGATCGCGGAATCATAGAGCCATACATTAAAACCCAATCTGGAGAGCGCTTTATCGTTGATATCGTATAATTTTACGATGCTAATGCATGACTCTAATGAAACCTTACGAGATATTTATTGAAACCCCTTTTACTACAACACAGCAATAAAATCGCTAAATCCATCCCGATTGGACAAAAAACCGATCCGTCCGTCAACTTTACGACTCGAAGAAAGGTATGGATTTCAAAGCGGATTGAAAATCTTTCTCCTCGCATTCAAATCACTCTTTTCAGCACTAATATATACCCCATGGGGTTGATAAATGCAATGGTATGCACGGATCACGAACGCAGTGATTTATTCCGCCGGACTCTCACGGTTATGAAATGACTCGTTAACCTTTTAAATGTTATCCTTCCGTAGAAATGCGTACTCGAGCAGTGTTTTTACAACCAGACGATGCTTTCTCATGGATTTAAAGTGGGTCGGGTGCCTTACGTGAGTGTTTTACTTAGCCCTCCTTCCAGTTCGCCTTTCAGGGCAATCGGTCGTCCGTGCGTATAATGGATATGTGCGTGGAAGCAGTTCGCTGGTCGTTATAGAGTCGGCCATTTGAATTTCTCGGGCTGAATAAAAGAAATAGACAGCGATTATGCGTTACTATTCCGGTCCACCCTCTTCCGTGCCAGTCCTCATTATAGACGCAGTATTCAGGTGTCCCGATTTCTCCCAATTTATTCATCTAGGCAGAATATCCGTGTCCAATGTTGGTGAGAAACATTCTGGTTAAGAGATGATTGAAATGGGATATACTAGAACACATTAGAACCAGGTTACTTCCTTGTTGCTAAGGAACTGGCTGTAATTGAGTTTACATGATCATATAATCCCCCTTTTATGTGAAGTTAAGGTGGATGAAGATTGAACATAGAAAATTTTTAAGATTATTAGTGCTAATTTTTAAAATATTGTCTTTGAAATCTCCTGATTATCTTCATGATTTAATCCTTAAGAGTATTAATGCATTATTAGACCAGTCCGATCCAGAAGAAAATTTTATAATCTTATATGCCGAACTAATTTATGACAGTTATTTACCATTAACTTAGGTTTAAAGGTATGGAATAGCCTTCCAGATAATATGACAAAGTCCACTAGTTTACATCAATCCAAAATACAATTGTTTAAAATTTTTGTATGAAAAGTATTATACATTTCCCTTGATTTTGCTCTGTTATCTACTTGCATTATATGTATGAATGTAAATTTATACTGTCTTATTTGTAATACCATAAGTATTCATAACCTTTTTTTTCACTTTCTTCTGCCGCGGAACATTTTTAAATTGTGTTTATTGTTATCATGTCCCAAAGGACACTGCCATAGAGCAATAAATCCATTATTATTATTAATATTTGAATATGCGCATCGCTATCTTCGTGAAATTTCTTAATCCATACGTCAAAGATTCTGCATTAACTGAATATTTTACATCTTTCGTTTAGAATTTAGAAATATATATGTATCGTCTACCTTCGCCACAATCTTCTTCATGGATGTGATGACATTAAAGCTACTGAGATATGAGTGATGCTGAATAGTGGCACTAATTAAGGTCTCGCCTAATGGAATGCGGAGAATAATGATTCTCGTTGAATCGATGCGTTTCACTGACGTGGATGTGTTCCGCTTATAAAATTCTGACTTGGCGTGGATAATGTTAGCAAACTACCTCACTCCTCATCGTACCTAGTAAGCCTCATTTTCACTGTTTGGGGGTATGAGGTTACCAGCTGAATGCTCGATGCTTTACAAACAAAAAGAGATTTCGCGAGATAACAGCAACAAAGTACAGCATTTATTGATCTCTTTTCCTCTATGTATTTGCTCCTATATCAGGAAGCTAATCAGGGATTTCGTTTTTTCATACCCCATATGCCATCTGCCATACGACGGTTCGCGGGGTGTGCATGCTGATTTAATTGCGGTGATAATCATAACTCCAGTACTAATATTTTACTTTACATTTAAATTTTGAATTAATTCAGAAAAATCTGAATCATCCAATTGACGTTTTAGACTGCACGGTGTTTAAATAGACGATAAGTATAGATTGATCCTCAAAGAGGATTATAAGGCCCAAATGAAACAAACGTCAGCTATACTAAAAGGTGACCCTAAGCCAGGGTTGTACGGATCCGTTAGGGGATTATTCTAGCATTTTCCAAGGGTACGGGCTGTTCCACATGGTTTCGGAAACCAAAGATTAAACTAACATTTCTTGTAAAGATGCTTGCAGTTTAATCACGTTAATTTAGTGTAACGTGTAAAATACGTATTCCTATTTAAACATGAAACACTTAATCTCTCGTGAAGATTTATGCTAAAAAGAAAATATTATAAATATTGAAATCTTTAAATACTTTGAAGTACACCACAGTTCTCGTAATGCTATTTGAAGAGATGTTATAGCCGATGAAAACTGATATTTATTAAAAACATTCATGAAATCGATGAAATTTTAGTGTTTAGAGCACAGATGGCAATTTCCATCTTTCACTGCGAATAAAACAGAAATTTATGAGTATGGGAGTGGTTACAGGCAATGAGATTTATGGGGAGCCCGAGTATCTTAACCACCCATGAAGGAAAACTAACTTCTGGTACCGAATTCGGATCTCGGTCATGGCAAGGATGTGTTTAATTTCAGAAGGAAATTCGCGCAAACAAAGTGATGGCAACGCCGAAGGTAATAAAAAGGTCGTCAAGGAAATAAACACCGAGATCCATTAGCACCAGGCTAAAGGGGGACATAAATCGACAAAAGATTGAAAAGAGGGGGTGTATCACATTCCTTTCCGGGCCGAGAAAAACTATAAACATGGCTGTTTCCCACCCCTTTCGCACCGACTTCTTAACAGCGACGCTCGAAGGAAAACTTTCTACTCAACTTTTCAATTCGAATTCGAGAACCGGTTGCCAGGAAACAAACGGGAGGATGAAAGGATCCTGTTGAGAGGGATGCACGCTTCCCGGGAGTGTTTGCGAGGGGAAACCGCGGAGTCGTCAAGGAAACGGATAAACAAACATTCGTTAAAAGCGCGAAAGCGAGACTGGAATTGTTGATTCCGCGGCCCATTGTCGCTCGTTGGCGACGGAGGGCGTAAGGAAGGAATTTGAGAGCGGCGTTTTCTCCATTTTGCTTGCGTACGCATCTGCTTTTCCCTGACCTACGTACAATGACTCGGGGTTTATTGGCTAAAGGGTGACATCATTGCGGAAAAATTTTTGCTGAGGGTTATGAACTCAGATGATGTGAGAATCGAGGCCAAAATTCTCTTTCCTATAGATTAAGAAAGTGGTGTAGAATTTCCTTTCAGTTCAGAGGGTTTCGCTAACGAACGCTTAAGACTACGAAATAATTGGGCTAGGAAATTTTTCATATAAACTTTACGTTCTGATAACAAACAAGCACGTATAAGGACACCTAGCAGAATAAATGTGAGAAAAATCGAGCCTGTGGTGAGAATTGCTTAAGTATGACACTGCCATGCATTACGGATATATGGAAAACGATAGTGGCATTTTTACAATAATAAATCGACTTAATTGTATGCGAAAATTAATACTTACAAGTCACACCTTACATGAATACTTATGTTAGTTTAAGTATTAAAAGTAAGAACCTTATCAAAGTGATAACATTATATTCTTTAGATATTCAGTCAGTCTGAAACTAATCAACCAACCAGTATCACGGAAACGGGCATCATTCTAAAATCCTCTCAGTATACTGTGCATCAACACAGCTATAAAAGCAACTTAAATACACTGCTTTGGCTCAATAAGATACGAATTTATATTTACCTTAATCTATTAGTCTAGCAGTCCATAAAAATTGGAAAAACTTTCTTTCGTAATCTTGGATTTTCAGAAAACGTGAACACAACTATCATAAACATTTACGAAAAATCAACGACTGATGGAGTGAATTCATGCAAAGTCATCTTTCGATCTTCCCGAAACATTTATCAATCCAGAACTTTTTAACGAAATAAATTTCAGTAAACCACAGAACTCGATAGCAGAGAGAAAACGGTAAGACAAGGAAATGATCACTAAATCAGATATTTATATCTCCAATCATGCTTTCCCCAGACCACTAGAGAAGTGTTAATACACTCCTTACCATATGCCGCTGGCTACTAGCGAGGACATTATGTAAATGTAAACATTATGTTCGATGACCTACCATTCACTGTATTGATATAAGGAATGTCCCTTATCTTTGATTCCAAGAGTCACAACTATGATAATATTTCAGTCACGAACAAAAGCAGAAGCTGAAATAAAATCTGACTGGATGGTTTCGGAGAAAGTCTTCAGTCCTGATATTTGCTCGATGACATCAAGGAATTCCAAGATCGCCTTGGACGAATGCTGACACTGCTAAATTCAGGTATCGAAAGTAAACAAACTCGCCTTCTCTGTCAAACACTTGTACCGGGAAAAAAAAACTCCAGCATCATCTAATGGGTAACCACCGGCCCTGACAGATGCGTGAGGTCGCCCGTTATTTCGGCACTCGGTAAAACAAGAAAGTCATCTGTCACTCTAAGGATGCCTTTGAATCGCCGCTAACGTAGTATGCTCATATCTCCTTTATAATCGGAGTCATCTGTTTATCATAAACTTCCTTTAGGACTTTGACGTTTTAGTTTCTCCGAGCTACGTTCATTACCATATCTTAATTATCAACTTTTATTATGGTAATTGGTCGATCGTATCAACAACAGAAAACAATTTTCCTCATATCCATTCCTCATAATTCTTACTCTCCTCTTTAACGATTAAAATTTGTAGAACCACTTCTGTATCTAGTTGAATACTAGCAGATATGTTGGTTAATTTATCTAGTACATAGTTGCTGAACTGAGCATTCCATCCAGTATACAATTTAAATAGCGCGCTAATTAGGTATTAATAAATAGGGAGGATCAAAAATATACATGAACTATATGTTTACTTTATTTCACTAAAAAATAGGAATTATGATCATCGATTGAGATTAATGATTCAGGATCACTGTAGAGCAAAACGTACGGACTTTCCAAGGGTAATCTATGGACCCCTGTTAGATTAATCACAGATTTGAGCAGCAAGCTAGAGATTTGCTGCCAGCAATGAAATCGCAAAAGATTTCTGTGGAAACTGACCAATATTCCACATTCCTGATTCAAATTTTTCGCAGTACTCAGCTGAAAGTGTCCCTGGGATTGTATGCTCTTGGACTACCTTCCTGAACTTTTCAAAAAAATCAATTACAGTTATCTACAACCTTACTATTACAGTCATACATTTTGAATCAATACGATTTCTAAAGATAATTTCCCCACGAAAGTCTATGGTTTACATATCTGCTGATTGGAAACTATTAGATCAAAACCAACGATGTGATTCAATACCAATAAGTCCGACTTAGTGTACCTTCTTAAAAATTCGACATTTTAACAACAACCAATAGCTGTACTTACTTACAGGAATATTACAATAAATCCGGAAAGAAGAACAACTTTGTAAGTCGTTCTTCTTCAAAGGTGTCTGTTTTCGACGAAGTAAAGCTTGAGAATATTGATTTTATTGTAATAGCTTGTTAATATTTCTATTTTCCAGGCGATGGAAGCATCTAAAGAAGGACATTGGTAGTAGAAGGGTTTCCTAAAGCTACGCCACGTGCCGACTATTGAGAAAATAAGGATCATCCGACCAACTGATATCACTGAAATACGGTAGATTTTCAAGTGGCATGCATATTGATATTCTCGGAATTGAGAAAAATTTATATTATCAAATACATTTATACATCACTTTCACCAGGTATAATTTATCAATTACAGTTGCCTTCAGTATGTGAATTAATGCAGCATCACTGAGACCAATCGCACGTAACATTTAGATGTACGGTTTCTCAAAGCAATTACGCAGGTTGGAGAGTCATAAGCTGATTGTCATAGCGAATTTGTTCAGCTTTAAAAATGTTTCCACCGACGGATGCGAAAAATGATGGTTTAATAATAGTGGAGGAACTTCGTTGGATTCTGCAGAAACAGCGGTATTAATTAGATGACGACGCTGTAAAAATGTTGGTAAGTGAAGACCGACACACCGAAGGAGAGAATTTTCTGTTTTGCAGTAAATAACATTACGTTGCTTCATGCCTTTCCTTCTTGATCCAATCAACTGAATGTCAATATCAGGATGGATAGAAAAATATTTCTGACGTCAAGTTATCTCCACAACAGAATGGTAAAATGCTGTCGATATGTTTTCAATAAAGTCAAACATATATTTTCGATACACTATTATCCTAATTAGCTATGAATTGCAATGCTATCTCAAAGTTATCCACTAAATGAAGAATCATCTGTATATAGTGGTGGATAGTTTTAAGATTAGACTTTCGCTGGCTTTCTGTATAATGCTGATAAGTTTCCGGTATCGAAGAATCATCGATTATAAATTAGAAATATCATACTCTCTCTAAATTTTATTATTTATTATACGAGTAAAATGTAGCTTGCATACTGCAAGCAGATCAAAAACACTAATTTCATATCGGGACGGTCCTCAAAATAAAAAAAGATTGAAAATATTCTTAAAATTCGCTGCAATTTATTCGTCCGGTATTGAACCCGGGTCTTTTTGGTGATATTAACTATGCAGCACAACAGAATTTCATCATCTCTAACTGTTTGTGAAAATTCAAGCAGAAATATTGGGTGCAACTGCCTCAAACGACGTCCTACTTTTCACATATATTCCTTTTGTGAGAAATGTTTATTTGCTTTGGCATCGAACCCAGGACCAGAACGGTCTTATCTAACTTTTTTTCATAAACCAAGTCTTAATATACATCTTCTATCTAAGCAAGAACTTCCTATCATATCGATAAATGCATCTAAAAAATAATGTAATATCAATTACCAATCAATTCCAAATACCATCAAACTTTTTGAAGGTATTTGGTATATTAGTGATTACTTACTCATACAGTCTCTCTATTTATTATATTTATTCATTGTTTATTTTTGCTTATATTTATTATTAACGATGCTGCGACTCCGGAACCTTATCAACTTCAAAATGGCAGACAGATATGAAGAATTCCACAGTGAAGTCAACCATTAAATTGTAATAGGGGATTGAATCACTTTCACGATCATTTCCTATTGACAGTCCGTTCGCCTTTAATAAATACCTATCATACACTTAAATGCCTAGATCAATAGATCGTTGATTATGTATGCATTCGATTAATATTATGCAATTCAGTAATATCTTGAAGACTCAGCTGTGTGCTGACAAAATAGGAGGTCATCTACATCTCCAAACCATCTAATGGGTAAATCCTGCAAATTGTATTCACTTTTTACTTGTTGTTAAAGAACCATATATTTATATACTCGAAAAACCATGAATAGGCAATGAATATCTCATTCATAAGCCCGAAAAATGTTTTCAAATCAACCGTAAGTTGACAAAAAATAAGTATAGGAACATTAACAAACAAAATTAAGAAACAAACATCATTTTAATTAAATAAGAGGACTAAAAAAAAACAGTTAGAATCATAATCCAATCTAAGGAGTAAAACTACGAATAAACTCAACAAAAATGTTCTGGAACGAGTTCTGCGAAAGCGCTCCATCCTAGAGGACCGAGATCAATAACCGGCTTCTAAATTTAGCGTAGATGAGGTGTGCGTGTGTTCGACCTAGTCCCTCCTTATCAAACCGCCAATCGCGTTGATTGCAGTTGAACGGTACCGAAAACAGTTCGAAATTCTACCAGACGTCTCACGCTGAAAACAGGAGTGGACTCGCTCTTTCGCATCGATAACAACGGAATTACTCTAAATGCCCGGTTGTCATGGCAGCTGGCGCGTGAAATGTGGGTCGCTAAGGAAGGAAAAAAAAGAAAAGCGAGCGTGTGTGGGACAAAGGCGACCCCTGCGAAGGGGCAAACAAGAGAAAGCAGCGGCGCTAATGACAGGTGCACTTCCGCGAAAGTCTGGAGGAATAAAAAATATGCGACTTCATTAATCGATGCGAGGCTTTAGTTTTAGAACCCGATGCCGGCGTCATCTGGGGAAGCCCTGGATCGCCAGGCGAGACGCCGATGGTTGCCTGGTTATTCAGCCGACTTCCATTCAGTGGATATCGACGTTGGAATTGGGCTTTACTTGTCGTCGTGGAGATCTATCCGTACTTTTCCTTTGGGCACTCATTTGTTTATCGCATATCATCAGTACCATTACGTCTAGAAGCTGCAGAATGTCTAAGGAGGATCAGGTGGGCAACAACACGCATAAAGCCTAGTACACACTTGTAGACTTGTTGCGCGATTTCTCTATAGACACGGTCTGTTTACCGTACCTATAGACTTCAAGTCTATAGACTTCATTGTCCACACATCCAAATTTTTGGGCAATATTTAGCCCAAAATGTCTGACGTTGCATGCTGTCTCCCAAAGTCTCCCATTCCGATCGGGAGACGTTAACCTGCGACTTTTGGTCTCGCAACAGCCCCGTAGACGGAATTGGTCTATAGACATGTCTACGTAGACAACCTGACGCACGTCTCATAGACCAAAATCGCGCAACAAGTCTACAAGGTGTGTACAAGGCTTTAGTGCGATGGAAGCCTACAAATTATTCTAAAACGAATTCTTCCAAAGCAAACTCTTTGAAAATAAAGTCTTCGAAAACGAATTCTCCGAACGATCAACTCATCAAATGGAAAATTCTTCGAAAATAGACCACTGTAATGAGTCTGAGGTTATCCTAAATATATATTACGAGATGAGTGAGTTAGTTTTACAACATCGTCAGAAACACGGTTAATATGTTTCTTCCAAGAGTGGTTATTGGAGACACACAAGAAATAATTTGCAAAAGGAACTCCGACTTCCGAGGGTTTTTGCATTTTGTAAAAATTTGATTACATTAAGTGTTGATAGATTCCATAATTAATTTACATACCTTTGTCTACATACTACTAGAACGTGGATGGAAATCATTAGAAGAGGGATCAAATCCTAAGGTAAATTTACCATAAAATTTTAGAGACACCATAGCAAAATATCAGGAAAGTATATTGAGTATAGGAATAACAGCTTCTAAACTTATTTAATATAGGACAAAATTTGATGAAGAGTTCATATATCTCGAACTGCACAACGCAACACAGCTAGGGTGGCCTATACATAGTAACATATAAGCGAAGGTATTATTGCAACACAAAAAAATTTTACTCTTTTACTAGAAAAGTAGTTTTCACTGATGGATATCCTTGAAGTACGAAAAAAAGGAAAATCACTCAAAAGGATGAACAAGATATGAATGGAATTTTCCGCATGTCTAGTGAACTTTCCAAATATTTCTCCTCCCAACGAATAATTAATCACTTACGAATGCAAATCGAAAACGAGAATGAAAGCTATCGAAAGTTTCTCCTGGGCCTTCGAAACTTAAACGAGGAGTTACTCAATGAAATTCGTATAATATCACCCCATAAGGAAATATGATTTGAAGATTGAAAACGCACTTAGTAATTTCCCACAGCGACTTTAATTTGCAATCGGTTTTGTAAGTGTACTTACATTTTCAATCCGAATGTGTCTTTTTCATTCTACAATGTCTTTCCTCCTTCGAAAATATATTCCACGAAAAATATTTCGCCTTCTTTAATTTCTTTTCCCTGCATCGTGGATGTATCGTAGAAATAATTTTAAACATTACCATGTAACCTATGAAAAATTATTTGATTGGAGGTGAAACTCTTGGAAAAGAGGCACTTTAAGAAAAGTATCTCTCAATATAGAAAACACCTATTGAGATGAGAAGTTTTTTAAGGGTACGAAAAATTTTCTGGTTCATTAGCACAAAACCCAATTGACATCTATGACTAGGTTTAATTACTTAATCCACCAGAACAAATCAAAGGAATGACATAGGAAGCATTCCTCAAAAGCCATTAACGAAGAAACCAAAAGGAAACGAGCAGAACCCCAAGTGCTTCTTCGCTGCAAGAAAGTGAGCTCAAAGAAAAACGCTAACAGGTTCAAAAGCTGTAATTCCGCTGCGCAATTGCCTCAAGAAGTTGGAATACTCTTCGCATTGGAATCCCTCCCCAGTTAGATCAGTGGCCCTCATCGTCCCCTTAACTTTTAATCCGCCAAATCACTCCTGAGAGCCGCAGAGTTGGAAAGTGTTCCGGGAAGAGCAGGATATTCCACGCTTCAACGATTCTCCCAACTCGAAAAACCATTCGCCTCTCGGAGCGATCTGCAGTTACCTTTTATAACCAGCAGATTTCTAAAAGCCATGACTCTGATGCTACGTTAGATTCAATTATGCTACCTAATAAGAAAAGTCGAGATGACGGTCCATTTTCAGAGGTTCTTATCCATAGAAAAGCTCCCGATTAAGAGGATTAGACGTTATTATTAGAGAATGATTATCAATCGGATTGGATACTCAAATCACTTCCGAATCAGCCCTAAAAATCCCAAGAAAAACGGACTTGGAAAAAGTCTGACGTGGCCGGTTATCTATCCCGGGTTCGATTCCCGGCCCCGACTTTTCAAGTCAAGTTCAAGTCCGTTTTTCCTTTGAATTTTTTTATGGATGCACGCCCTTATGTTCAACGAATCTTTTACCCTTTCCAGCCTTAAAAAAGGTTTGAAAATAAGAAGGCACACCAGGGGAGATGAAAAAGAGGTTGGTATGACCATCTATCTCTTACCCCAATGATAAGTTAACGTTATTGCAACACAATGAACTTATGAATAACTTTAATCATAGCATCGAACATAGAGGTCATAATAAATGCAATGAACTAAGCATAAGTGTTATCCAACCTTAAAACGGTTTAATTTGATAATCATGAGAATTATCGGATTCGTTTAATTATGTCACCCAACAAACTCACAAGTCAAGTGCATCGATAAATTCTACGGTCGTTGGAAAAAAATTAATTGCTTCCGAACACAAGGCTGAAAAATAAAGAACCACCAATGTGCTTGATTTTCAAGTGGACGCTTAAGTTTTATTTCTCAGAGACTCAGTGGTTTATATTTCAACAGTCGATTGTAAATATATACTTGAACAAGACGAACATGTAGTTCAAAACTTGTCGTCTTATTAAAATGTCTTTACTGAGAGACTGTTATCTGCATTTATATGTTCAAATTTGGCCAACAGCATATAAATTGCGTATCTATGAATGGATTGATAAACTGATGAAAAATAATTTAAACAAAATGTATAAAGAAGTTATAAGCAATAAGAAGAAGAGCAAAGCAATAAAAAAGGAGAAATTATAATAAGAAGAAGAAGAAAGTACAGAAGAGAAGAACTAAGAAGATTTCATATAACGCCAGTATAATATTTACTAGGATTTAATTATTTTATGTTCAGGTAATTGCTAATTTTGTAACATAGGTACGGTCTCCAAGATATAACTAGAGTTATATGTCGAGATTTAAATACTAAAACGGAAATTTTCGAGCCGACTTTAATTATATTCATCGATGAACTGAATTTTCCAGTAAAACATTTCAGTATTTGAAACCTTAAGAAAGTAAACAGTCGTAAAAATGCCGATTTGATAAAGCGCGAACATTAATAGAAACCCGAAAGTAATTGATCGGAGAAAAGGAATAAAATTTAAGAGGCACTCTTCGAAACCAATCACATCGAAAGACTTTCCAAGAGAAAACATTTAAGAGACACTTTCGAGGGGATTCCGAGAGCATTAATTTCCCGCCAGGGGGCAATGCTTTGCAGGCGTATCAGCTGTGAAGAGACGGTCGAGGGACGGACATAAATGGTTGCATTTAATACTTTCTTCCTCACTTTCACCGGCGGAGACAGTCACGTACGAAGAGCGATTAGAAATATAGTCGCAGTAAGAAAGAAATGAAATTATCGTCGCCGTGGGAAACCACGGAGCATTGTTAGGCCTATGTTGGAGAAAATGCAACAATTCGCCAATGATTTCCAGCTAACAATGGAAAGCGATTGTTACCGTCTACAATGTGCCTGATTGTACCTAAAATTACTATTTCCGACGTTAGAAAAACAAAAATTAATATTATTGCAAAAAAACACATTTTAACATCGAAAAAAATATCGCCAAATATTTTTTCATTAATGCATGTTAGGAATAACTTTTTCGTATGCATATACTACTTTATTAGATATAGAATAATTCTATAACGAGAGGCCTCTAAATTATTACTGATGTGTATATTCGTATTTTTTGCTTCATTTTCATATTAACTCATAAAATAGCCACTTTAAACCATGCTTGAGGTGTTCTTATCTGATTACTTGAGCAGTAATTGAAGACGGAAACATACAAAGCTAATTGAACGGGACATCTATGGTACTTACAAAGTAGCGAACTAAAAACCGATCTTTAACTACACTTAAATTCAGTATCGATAAAATAACAATTACTAATTTCTCAACTATGAAGCATTACTGAACTGCGTGGATGGAAATCAATCAATAAAAGCTATTCAAATAATTAAAATAATAATTCTCATCATTGTCAAGTATATCATTATCAGAATGCTGCGCTGAAAGTAATTGATTGATAATTTGAATTGAGAAATAAATCATTGAATGAAACCAAATTTGAGAGCATAGAAGCATAATGTAAGCCAGGATTCGTAGTCAAAAGAATAAATCATGAACCTAACAACGCGCCAATTCAGAGACGGACAAACGGCACAAAAGGATGGGATTATATCGTAAGCAGGGGTTCTTCTGTACCCTTAACTTCAAAGCGAAGGCGAATAAATAGCTCACTCGACGCAAGCAAGCACAAAATAGAAGCAATATGACTCTTCGGACTGTAATATTTCCCCCGAGATAATGAACTCATGTAACCATCTCCATTGACAACCGCTGACCTACATCTCCAAATTAAAGCCGAAATTTTATTGTTTCGACGACTTCCATTTCAAAGAAAGAAAGCGCACAAAATCCATTACTTCTCGCCTTCCCTTCTTTCCTGGGGATTAAATTTAAAGCAATTGACCCACATAGTGCATCCGCGGGAGATTTATTCCCGGATGAAACAAACTAAATCCATCCGCATGTCGCCGAATCCATTTTCATAACTCAAACCGAATTCCGGAAAATTCAGCGAGAATGACGTATTGGAAGTTGGCCTTCACGTCCACACATTCAATTCAGGAATGCAATTTGAATGCATTCACATGTTTAGATTATCATAGTGACCTTCGTTGCAGTTTCGCAGGCGAATTCCTCTTCCTCATTCTACTTCGACATGATTATTAAATTCGGTAATATTTTAAACCTCATTAAATTTTGATTGAATATATTCTGGATGGTTGTCATAGTTTCTACAACACAAGCTGAAGACAATTCTGCACGAGTTGGAATGGGATAACTATCATAGTTTATATAAAAATATATAAGACAAGTTGGTTTCCATGACAAGGTGCATCAGGATTATCAAAAACAGTCCAAAATGAGTTGATAAACGATTAATTAGCGACCCAATCCTTTCAACAAAACCAAATGACATCAATTTAGTCAGGATGGTTGCTATAGTTTCTACAACACAAGATTAAGACAATTCTGCATGATTTGAATTGGGATAACTATCATAGTTTATATAAAAATGCATGAGACGAGTTGGTTTCCATGACATAGTTCATCAATAATAACATAACCAGTCAAAAACGATTCTGATAAACAATTTCTAATCAATCCAATACTTTCAAAAAGAAACCTAATGACATCGCTAACCAGTATTAATTCCTTATGCAACCCGTTTAGCTCAAGTACAGAAGAACACTTATAACAACGATGCAATACATGCAATAGGGATATTGAATTCGCATTTCATCTACGCCGAAGGTTAAAAAGGTCATCCAGGTATAAACAATGCTCATGCGTCGTAGCCAAGGTTTTTAACGGTAATTTATTTATGATGGCAACGTAAAAAAGTAATAACAATTACATTGGAAACAACCCAAAGCTGCAAATAACACTGTAATACGCTTTGTTGGTTGTATTGTAGAATGGCAGATACGTTGATCATTTATTTTCCGAATGTTATTTCTTTGGAAACAATAGGGAAATATAGACAAAATGGCTATAAAACATTACTATAACAAAATTACCAAATAAAACTTTTTAATTAATTTATTTGTGGACTTGTCCAAGTTTTGTATTAAAGAGTTTTAATTGGTATTAAGTTCCACCAGATCTCCTTGGACAATATTCATTTTATCAGAAATAACAACATGTATCGATGACTTAAGAATACTATTCCATGTAAGATATGGTTGATATCAGGACAAAAAAAATAAAAAATGGTACTAGTTATGGTGTTATTAGCATTCGAAGATCATGATACTTAATATAATATGATAGTAAAGTATAAGTTGGAATATAAAGCGTTAAGGTTTAGTTATTTTACCAGTATACAACGTTAAAATTTCACTAATATTTCCCCTTGAAGACTTTCATTGTCTGGAGTCATTCATAAAGCATAAAAACAGCCGAGGAGTTACCCTGGTCATGAGCAGAGAGTCATTAATGATGAAAACCTCTTCAAAGCGACAGTGCATCAGATAAATCGCAGATTTCGATCGATGAAATGTTAGTGTGTCTGATGAAAGCGTGACTTCCCATCACAATGGGGTCACAAACTCTTCCCTTCAGCCGACCGTGCATCACACAACTTCACGAACGATATCTGGACGGAGTAATAGCTAAATTAAACCAGAGGAACGACAGAGGCGTTTGCCATCACTCAATCAAAAAGTGAAAACTACGACACCCATTTTCCTGCGAGTTAATTGGGAAATTAAATGTGGATGTAAATTAGTGGAATATTATCAGTTTCCTCACATTTTATTGCAAATACATTGGTAAAGAAGTGCCTCAGAGAAGTAATCAGTATAACAAAATTACTCAGATACCAGTAAACGAGCTGTTCCGAAAAAATAACAAACTTAATAAAATTGACGGGAAACTGACATGAAGGCCTCGTAAAAAACACATTTATTCGGATGAGGATTTAAGTAAAAATATACTTCAAAAGTATCAGAGGCAAAAGCTCCGTTTTTAGACGCAATTCAACTGCATGTTCACTAAGAATGGATCGAATAGCATATTTATATCCAGTAATATTTAGATAAACGTCTTGCTAAGTAAACATTACCGGCATTCACTCTTAGAATTTACATAAAACATTCAATATGCAGTCGCCGCAAGAGATAATTCGTCAATTTCCCCATGAGTTATGGAAACAATTTGGAATTCTTGAAGGAAAGGCATAAACTAATTTCATGAAAGCCCATAAGCTGCACTCGAGACCAAATTCTGAGGAAAATGTTTTTCATTAGGTACGCCTCGCAATTTCTAGTACTTAAAGCTCTACTAGACGGATGTGTGCAGTAAAGTATCTCTCAAAATATCTTCACCTTAATTTAAACGAAAATATACGTTGGACTGCATTTTTATAGGTTAAATCGTTAGTCCAGCGATCATTGCTATCCTATTAAAAAAATTTAAAAAAACAAACATTTAACTGATATGTATATGCTTTGATGATATAATTCATAAGCTTTCGTAAAATTGAATTTTTATTTATTCATTCACATTTCACTTTCTAAGTTGTCCTTCTGATCAGTTGGGAACGTTACAGAAATGACATAATTTTAATTAGGATAACTGTTTATAATCTGATTAATGCAATATTTCCAAAGTTAAGGTTAGTTTCTTATTAGTATAAATCCTAATGTAACCAATGTTTAGCCGGAATTCCTAGAACGAAATTATGATGACATAATTTTTTAAATTCGAATTTTCGATTAAGTTCTATTGGCATTACCGGGTTTGGCTATATCACCACCTAAATCGTTAACAAAATGGAAATATCATTCATTCCTTCACCTCCTCAATTGGAAATTCCATTATTCTAACGAGCACCCACCTGCTTGAAGTAATACATAGAGATTCTTCGTAGCCCACGATAATCAATCATAGATTCAATTTGCAAGAAATTCCACTTCCCACGCGAGAATTATGAAAAATCTGGCAAAATGCTCGGCTCATAAATGCCAAGGAGACAAATCGCAATGGCCTCTCCCTCCGCAGTCTATGAAGCATTTACGCAACCAAAAGCAAACAAACCTCTCGATAAGACTACCGAACCTTCGACAAGAGATTACCTGACATAAAACTAATGGCGCTGAAGCGATTTCGAGGGACTCTGGCGGGAAACCGCTTAGTCAATGGAAACGCCTAATCTTGTAATCATAGAGGATTGGATGTAACTATTGGAATATATTAGAAAGGTGAGAGGAAATCCTCTCTTCGTTGAATACAAATTCATCTGCTGATGTTAAGAAAGGATAAAAAATTGCATCCTCGAACAATAAATAGAGGAAGATAAATCGTAGATGAAAATTGCGTAGTATAAAGACATTTTGTGTAGTCAGGATGGTAAAATCTACTACAAAGACGCCATCAAAATATTAAGCTGCATTATTCAGACGAAATTATTTCGAACCTTTAAAAGACAAATATATTTCAACAAGGTAAAGTAAAAAGTAAAGTATCTTTGTCTGTAAGTCTCATGGTAACTATCATTAAAGGTATCGCCGAATGTTGATGATGATTATTATAGTAATAATGATTATTTCTCCAAAATACAATATCTCAATTCCATCTATTGTCCCCATGTTTGTTAAAAATCAGGGTACATTATGGTTTATATTCCTGATTAAAATATGTATTCACTTAATGTCTTAGAGAAAGGTTAAATAGAAGATGATGCGACCAGGTTTCACCTAATAAAGATGTATTGCACTGTATTGTATGATTAATGGAGGTGAATTTTATTTCGGAATATTTTTTATGGCCTCCCTTGCGCCTTAGTCGTCAATAAATCAATGTGAAGGAAAAATCACATTAATTTCCAAAAGGAAAGCTTAATATAACAATTAATAATATTGATCACAGCTAATGATGTGCCTTTCATTTATACCGTATTAGCGCGAATATAACGCGATATTTTTCGACCGTTTATTTTTTGTTAAAAAATCGACTCGCGCTAAATTCGGGGTTTAAGTAATGGAATGTAATATAAACAAGGACATATTCCTACAGAGGTTGAAATCGGGTAATTTTGTTTTACATTAATTTATTATATTGACATGAATGCAACCTGTGTTATTAGCTATAATTACCTAAATAAATGCTTATCTGATTGAATTTTACTTTCTTTGAATTATTTTATTAGTATTATTTTTTCTCTAAATACCTTTATGAAAATTTCGGGATCGCGTTAAATTCGAGCTAGTACGGTGTTTCTTACATACGATACGGTATCTCGAATATCTCCTCCTCCATGTCAAATTTGTTTAGTTAATATTTCAGCAAAGACCTTTTGTCGTAATTCCCAACCATCCGTTATCTCTGCTCAACATCTCCGTTTATTGCCGAAGTAAATATTTTCAACGCTCAGATGATATTAAACGATCCCCGCTTTATTGTGAGCCTCAAACTTCGCGAGCCCAGGAAAATAAAAATCCCGAGCCGAGGGAGAACCCGAGCGATCGAAGCTGGGAACTGCAAACAACCAACGAACTTTTTTAAAAAGGAAGATTCTTTGATAAGTTCTCGTAAAATAGAAAGTTAAACGACCCTTCAATAAGTTTGCTTTCGATGAGTCGATGGTATAAGTAGACGCATTGTGTTTGGCTCTGCAGTCAATCTGGCGAGCTCAAACATTCCGAAACCGCCGATCAATGAACTAATTCAACATCACTCGATTGTTGCGCAACTATTGGATACTAAAAGCTTCGCCCGCTGCCGCATTGTTGCGGTGCCTACCAGGTGTGCAGCTTTTCGCAACGCCATTCCTATTTACTATTCTTAATATACTATCAATGATCGTGGGAAAAACTTTCCAAAAACCAAACACCATAACAGATCATTAATTAGCGAATATCACACCAAAATATTATAAACGGAAAATTTAATTAACGCCATTCGATGCTTAAAAAACAGGGTTATTTTTATAGGAATAAATTCAAACATTAATATACATGAGATATTTTTAAAAGAGCATAATTTATAATTTATACCAAGGTATGTTTTTCGACGTTTCTTTAACTGCTTCCAAAGAAATTTGTAAAACTAAAGCAACTCAAATGGGAATGTATTGGAGTATTATATAGATGAAGAAAGAATTCCTTCTACTAAATCTTCCTCCTTCCTAAAATCGGAAAATATAAACCATTCCAGAAAGTGATTGAGTGAATCCTAAACAGATATACATTCATTAAATCTCTTTACACCACAAAATTTCATTTCATTCTCTAAAAAATGCTACAACTTTAGTTAAAAATCATAATTATTCGCATAGAATTTTTTCTTAATTTTCTCCCTAATGACATTGTGTTTATCAATAATTCAGCAAAACAATGATACATACAATAAGCAAAACATCGTCAATAATGTCGATAATTGTACTAAAATACTGACACGCTCTCCCATTATCAATTATTCTGCCATTTATTCCAAGTCTTAATTCATTCACGTATTTAATCCCTCTTCTTATGCATTTCATGGCATTAATTACCTTTTGATTTGAAATTTGTTCTTGCGAAGTTCAATTCTAATTGATTAATCGATATCCGAATACCGTGGTTACCGTTGGAAATAATAAAACCTTTAAAAAATACGATAATATATCAAAATTTATAGTGAATATCTTATATTTTCAATTGACTGAATAATCAAACTTTGATAGAGCTAACAAAATGTAAGCCGAGTTACACAGAACCGAATATTTACAAGTGACCCCCTATGGTGTAACTTACAGGCAAGGAAATATTGCTCTGCCATCCGCGAGATATTGCTCTCCTTCCGCTAAGCAGATTAAAGTCTGTCGCCGTCATACAAAAACAACTGCAAAAGATATTCACCTAGTTTACATCTTCTTCTCGTTGTTAAGCGACAGCGTAACACGTTCATAGCTTCTCGACTTCATAAAAGTCTAGCCTTACATTTTCCGCTGAGAATTTTTCCTGCCCGAGTCGGAAAGAATGCTATTGAGCGTGATAAGGCCAACGTGCCCTTGCTTTCGGTCAAGCACGACAGCGGATTCGCCTACTTTGCGGAATATTGACCGTGCCTCGCATCACGGACTGAGCACAATGACGTGTTTTCTCGTTCGACAACTGTTATCACGCCAAGGCTTAGCGAACGGCTGGAAAAAGCAATTCAGCTGAGTAAATAAAGAACCCCTTACGCAACCAACTTAATCTTGTCATCATTCTCGATGAAGAGCTACTGACATTGAGTTGACGATTGTCGCTTACGCTATTGTGAATGTTGTGAAAGACATCCCTAAGATGATTTTTAGTCGTTGTCGCCAAAGTTCTAATTACTTAATCTATTACGCTGATTCAAAGTGTGGGTGAGGTTTATAGGGCCTTGCAAACCAGCCTTTTTCGCGATACAGCAGTTATAGCGAAAGAAGGTATTTTGTGCTCAGAATTGCAACTATACAAACCGGTATATTACCATCGGTTTCACTCCTTTGAAAGAAACAAGATTCGATAAATCTGCATACTAACAGAGTATCACCGCACATTTTAAAACTTTGGCCGTTAAAACCTCAAACAGAAGAAATAAATAAATATTTAAAAATATGCTTTTACATACTTATAAAAGTAAACGCATAACCTGGGTTTCTTTTGCGTTTTTCCTACTTTGTATCTTTATACTAACATCATAAAGTGGTTGTAATTATAAGAAAAGGCTATTTAAAAATTCACCAATCTCTAATACAATTTTCAACACCTGTATTTAGATGTATACCCCGCGAGTCGCCAGTGGCGCATGGGGTGTTAGCACCAACACCCTTACCTAATCTGCCCAATGGGTTGTCTCATATTCAAATAAAAGATTGACTAGAAAGAAGCTATCTTTTTAAGCGATAACTTCCTTGAAACACTTTGTCGATGCCTCTCGGAGATAGCGTTCGCTGTTTGCAGTAACTGTAATCTACTTCGTCAAACATTTTTGTGATCTCAGGTTGCAAAAATTTGGTGAATGTTATAGTATTAAATTATGATAAAGTACTAAACCCGTCCACGCTTGGCAGTGGCTCATATTATTTATATCACTTACAACGATTGATTATGCTCATCAATGAGAACGAAATCAACAACTTTTCTCTTTTTCTTAACTTTAAATAGGCCAAAATACAGCAGCTCGTATTCAACAATGGCATTTGTCGTCAGGGGTACCGGTTGTTTACACCCTCAAAAGTTAACAAAAATGTCGGTAAAATCTCGATAATTCAATTCGAAAACAATAATACATGACCAAAATAAGATTCTTTATTTATTTTCCCTTCTTTTGATGCTTGTCTCAACATCGTGTGACCATTCTTTTTAATTAAATTTTGCAAAAGAAATTAAGCCTGCAGTGGCAAAAATGAACTTTACGTGCATTTCTCATAGAAATGCTTTGACACGTCTGGGATCGACCCAAGGACGAAATTTCAACAATTTTTGCAATAGAAACGCTCTCGTATTTGAATGAAACGCTGTTTAAAAATTTCAAGTCAATCGATCGAGTATTTTTCGAGTTTTGCGGTCACAAACAGCAGGCTGAATTTTTACATATAAGATTAATATGCTCTTTTAAAATGCAGTGTTATAGAATGGTTGTTCGTGGCTCTTAAGTTGGTGTTACTATAAAAGATTCGATAGATCACATTTTAACAGTTAAATCTTCCTATTCGGATGCGAGCAACCTGAATGAACACGTCCAAATAAATCGACTCTTAACACAGCTAACAATTAACTTGCAGTTGCAGCCCACGTCTGCATGCACTATATAAGTACACGCAACTTGAATCGTTTGTCCATGGGGGTCTAAAACACATAACTTTGAGAGCGGAACGCTTGAGCTCCACTTGATCATTGTAGTTATTTAATCTCCCTCCCATTTAAGGAGAAGAAGGGAATTTCGCAGTAACGGCTTGTCTCGCTTAAGGATCTTCCTCCAAACGGCTACACCTCACTTCTCTCCGTGCCGGTGTTGTTTGAAGACTCCGCCTCAAATGCGAAAGGTCGCGAGTTCAAAGACGGTCGGAGAAGACGTGGGCTTCTCTCGCGAACCGCGGCAAAGAATTCCGTAAGTCACGAAGATATGAAAGGGTATTGAATTTCAAGAGGAATTCCACCACCAAACGTTTTCTTCATCACAGGCTAATACGAAAGTCCTAAATGCACACTAAAAGGAAATACTATCTTAAACGTTCCACTTAGAACAGTAACCTACTCTATGAATCTTGCTTCATTTACCGTATGTATGTGGAGGTATTTTTAAGTATGAACATTAGTAATTTAGTGATAAATTTTCAAACATCCGTTACTCAATTTACGTCGGTGGCTCAAATTTTTGCGTAGAGAAGGCTGTTAGAGGTTTAAAATCCCTAATAGCCGTACTTGTCGGCATTCCTCATCTAATTTACCGGTATTCCGAGGAAACGAGAAAGGAATGCTACTATTAAGAACAATATATACAATACTACGCAAGAAATAGCCACTATTCACTCCCGACGATGAAAGCATCGCATTCGAAATACGTCTTTGGGTGCTCTCGAAAAGTGCGGTGTCCTTTCTTGTTTCTTCGGAATACCGGTGGATGAGACGAGAAACGCCGACAAAGACGGCTATAGGAAATTTTAAACCACTAATCCCTTTACAGCCGTGTTCCAAAAATTGCCTTCTTTACATAGAGAAAGCTCTTGCATTCACTCCAAAGAAAATCCCATTTATTTCATTTCACTGTACTTGCAAAACCGATGTTTGAAAATGAATCACGAACTTATTAATGTCACGACATTACCAATGTTTACCCTATATACACGATAGTAAAATTATAAATAGATTACTCGAGAGCGCATTGCAAACTTATTTTGATTTCAATATTTAATTGCCAACTCCGCGTCCGATTTAAAAATTCACGACCGACGAGGGAATTTCCAATCTAGTTCGACGAATCCAATATTCACAAGAGTATCACTGGTTGCAATCAGGAAGAAATTTATCTCCCACAAAACTCCGGAACTCGAAGGTCCAGAAGAGTAATTTTCAGGCAGCGGAGCACTTAACACAGTTAGCCCATTACCCCACTGAACTTTGTAATTGCTTTATAAGGGCAATCAATGGAATACTCTGGGGTGAACTTCGTTGCAATTTTGCAGGGACACAGTATTTCTCCTCGATAATGAAATATAAGGCGATTTAAATATTCATGGAATCATCACGTGAAATATTTGAATTCCGCGAGCTACATATGCAAAAAAATTTAATGCGGAATATATGGCACTCAAAGCTTAAATTAGTCAAATTTAAAAAAAAATAGTCTAGCTAGCTAACTAGCAAAGTGATCGTAGGGCTAAATTAGTTATATTAATGGTATGCGGATGCTTTTAAATAAATCTGATACTTTCTGAGGCAAATATATTACCAACAGACAGAAATTAGTTGAACAAACATAAGATTAAATGTAACTAATTCATTAACTTATAATACCATACACTATAATAAACTGTGGTATGGAAAAAGTAAGAAGATGGTTATGCAGACCAATATCAATGTTCATTATAATCCTCGTAACGCAAGAACTAATAAATTAGTACTTGATATTTTTCTCAAAAATAGGGCACATATTGAGAATATGCTTTCACAAAATTTAGAGCTGCATCTCAGTGGTTTGTGATGGAAAATACAATTTCAAATCGTCCGCAACATTAAATACGAAATTACAAAAGTCTTTCTTATTCCTTAACATTGCTGTTATGCTTAGCAAGCTGTCAGTTAAGATTATTTTCTAATTCTTAAACGAAAAATTGTAATGCCAGCTCCTGGGGTCATGATGACCCCAATTTTTTCATCTCGAATAATATTTAGACTAATGTAGTTTTGATCGCGGTATCTTTCCAAAGAACTGGATCAGTATAAAGGAAGGAATGCAGTAAAACTGATACTCAGAACATCTCGCACGGCTATTTAAAATATCATAGGCGATACATCATACAGAATACACCATACATTCATTCAGTGACTGTAGACTAATTATTGCAGTGCTTTGAACGATATTTTCACATTAATCTTGGAAAATATCTTTCGAGTAGGGAATTCTCTCCGAAAAGGTAATCTATCTTGAAGCAAGAACAAGTCCAAACTTTTTTTATATCTCAAACAAAACAGTTATAAACCATACGATGCTTACATTTCGAATTGCCTCTAATTGGATTAACGCTTCGAGATTAGAAAAACCCACAATTGATAACGAAAGCGAAATAAACACCATACCCCATGTAAACGAGTAGACACTCCATATATCCACGATGAGAGATGACTCGCGTTCGATTCCCGGTGCGAGCTGATGAGAAACTAAGATAAAATACACCGAACCGTCTAAATTCCGATGAATAAACTGAAGAATTGTTTACAAAATCCAAATACATACAAAATTGCGGGGTTGCTTCTCAAAAATCTTATTGCTGGAAACGTTACTGTTATGAAAAAGTCTTCCCCAAAATATTCTCAAGTGATCTTATTTTGAAAATGCGTGTAATTTGCTGTAATGTAAGTATACGGGGGTAACCTCATGCCGTTTAATCACTTTTAAGTATTATAACTCCCATCCCTATTTCCTTTCCCGGAAAACGAGATACAGTTTCACAGAATTTCCGGGATAGAGCTTTCACTGATTGATCAATATGTTCATAGCTCAACATATTTAGCGATATCGAAGCCCAAAATGGCGATAAATTCAATTGCGATATTCTAATTTCCGGCCTCAAAAGTCTTACAATCTATCTCGGATTGAAATAATGGACAAGGACAATACTGCATGGAGAAATATTTTCAGATTTTTTTTACTGATTACAACTGGCTGGCGGTAAGAAATAATAATGACAAACTAACGAGCAAATCTGCTAATAAATACGTCAGCTGAATGGGTCGGCCATCGAGTGAGTGACAGCTATAATATTTTAATTAGTAAAACAGTATGCCTTTAATCGCAAGAAATCGTACATAACTAGTGTATTTAGAATGGCAAATATCCAACATAAAATCTGTGATTCTTGAGCAAACGGGTAATTCAGAATGGACGGGACTAGTACAAGTGCTATCTTGTAGCACAATAATGTCCGTAGATGTCGAAATTAATTATATCGATACAAATTGTCAATTTGAAAGTCTCTGCGGAACACTATCTATTTTTTTTCAAAAGCATACTTCGTATTCGAGGTTGACCGTCATGGTCGAAACCGGTCGTATTTAAAATAAAATTGTATAATTCGAAATACGGCTTTTAATTATCTCTCCTCGGAGTCTCCAGCGAAAATTTTCCGGTATTCACGACGAGAAATCTTCCGAAAATTTCCTGAAAAACTTTCCCGATTTTTCAGAATCCGTGAGCACATCGCTGTGACACTTAATTTCCCTGATACAGAGAAAACCACTCATTAACAAACTGAATTGGCAGTGCAACGTATAAAGCTAGGGATTAGCAATCAGAGCATAGCGCGAATTCTCGAATTCCAACATTGGCGAGATAAACGAGGACACATCCGTGGCGAGTGATTAAGGTATGAGCCTCAGCCAGCGCTGCAACACCCCCGTGACACAGACCTCTTCACAATTGCCTCAGTCACGTTGACGGGAAAGCTGAAATTTTGTATCCCAAAAATAGGGGGTATCCCTCTTTGGACCCAGGATCGTCCACACAACCAAATAAATCAACTGCTTTACATCCTAAGCCTTTAAGCCTCCCGTGGCGTATGGCAGGGGGTGCTAAAACAGCAATATCCTTTTAGACCCACTAATATTTCGTATTCATAGGGATCAAGATGCAATCATCACCATCGGGAATCTGTTATATTCCGGCGAATGCCGTGAAGTAGATTCGATCACGGGAAAGTTGAAATCTCGAATCACGAGAAATCGGGGAAATCCTACTTTGAACCCCGATTTGTTCTAACAACCAAATGAAAATCAACTGATCTATGTATATAAATGTATTATAATATAGATGGATATTTTTCCTCTTAATTTCATGTTTTCCTTTCTTTTTTACGATTTCTACATCTTGTATACATTCCTAAACAATTTTATTATTTTAACATATTTAAATCAGCAGCGTATGACGTGTTAGTTGATAAATATTGCAAGATGTAACTGAGTTTATTAATTGTATTTTATGGTAGAATGATCGTTGAATATTTAACTTGTACAATATTTGTACATGCAAATCAGCGTGGATAAATTATTATTACTATAACTGATCCTTTAAGCCTCCAGTGGCGTATGGCAGGGGTTGTAAAAACACCAATATCCTTTAAGACCCACTAATATATCGTATCCATAGAGATCGAGATACAATCATCACCATCGGAAATCTGTTACGCTCCGCCGTGAAATCAAATCCAAGGAGGAGATTTTCTGGGGTCTTAGCGACCCCATGGGAGGAATTACGGGATTGAACGCAGTCGCGCAATAAATACTAAGGGTGACGCAGCTTTTCGAGATCCGAAAGATCAACACCGTAACCAAGACGACCGCCGCCTCAGAATCCAGTCGCAAACAACGGCTCGGACGTGACCATATGCGATCTCAGCCGCGGCCTGGATGCGCTATCACGAACAACTGGTGCTCCGCGAACAGGATCTCGGTGTGCCGCGCAATGTATAATATCGCATGCGTCGAATTTTCTTCTAATTTAAATTTAATTCCACATGTTGGAAAAGTTTCATTCTCTCTTGAGAATTATGATTAAATATGGCAATGAGGCAAGAAGAGGCGACAACCGTTGGGCACCAACAGTTTTAAACGGAGGACCAACGGAAGATACGTCGGGTGGAAATGAAACTACGAGATGGATCGGAAACAGCAGGTGCCTAGGCGCCTAGGCGTAACCAGGCAACGGGAGGCTCAAAACAAGGAAAATTGCAAAGCGCTTAGATATGAATACATCCAGGGTGTACAGTAAATATTTGCATGATTCTTCCATAAAAATACGCGCAGATTTCGTTAACTTGGAGAACAAAAATAATTATAAATAAAGAATTTACATTTATGAAATTGATGTGGGAAGGCGTAACTTTGTGTAAACCCCGATAAAGGAAGAACACTTGGTAATTTTCACACTATTTACACCGATAAATTACATTTTATTCCTTAATATTTATTCGGGCGAGTGCATCGCGTGAAGTTTCCTCTTGCATACAGCCCAAATAAATAATTGACGAATTAAGATGGTAAATATAGAATAGTAGGTACAGATCCACCTGTCAACCAATTCATCAAAAATACACAAATATTCACCTCAAAACCACACTTTTCGAGAACCCTCCGCACGGATTCGAACCCGGAGATAACCAACGTAGGTGCGCCGCGAACTTCGAGCAGACACGCAAGTGTGCCGAGCGGGGGAGGGTTGTATTGTTTACCTGTTGTAGACGATACAGATCAGAAACAGGTGTTTCCGAGCGAAGCAGGAGCGCAGGCTCTCCCTCGAGTCTTCTCCTTGCCCTTTCGACCCTGGCCAGGGTCGGCGAATCCATCATGAGTCTCAGGGGCGGAAGGGACGCCGGGGGCAAGGAGGTCTGCTGGAAGTACTGGGGTCTGCTGTTTTCCACAAACATAGAAGGCTTCGGGGATGCGGTGCCGCCCGAGTAGGGGGCTCCTATACCATCCACGAGCATCTCACAAACCACACACACTCACGGGGGAGAGACGCGACCTCGCACAGCGGATGCCAGAAGCACACTGAATCATGCGTCGAAAAGAGCAGAGGGGAAGTGCGGAGGAATTGGAGGGGGAGGGGGAATCGCGCTTTCCCGCTCCACGTTCGAAAAACGCCCGTTGCCAAGGTGAATGATCACAATAATAAGGACTTTCTGTTTTCAAATGCCCAGGAAAATAGTATGGAACGAACGCAATCGCTTCACATAGTTGATAAATTATAGAATAGTTATACGTAAATTTTTGTACTTAAATAATATACTGATAGAATATTGTTTTGAAGAAGTGAATGTATAAGCGAAGTTTAAGTTGTAACCGAGAACTTTATGTAATTTTATGCACTATATTATTGTACTGTTAACATGAGTTGTATTTAGGTTGTCAATGTAATGAATGTATACAATCTATTGTGACGAATTTCTAGGGAAATTTGGCCATAGTAAGTTGCCCATTTTTAAGTTGCCCGTTTACAAGTTGCTGTCAGAATGGCTCAGTCAGATTTTCACGTCCCCCTATTACCCCTGTCCGAATATAGCGGAAAGAGTTCATCGAAATTTACGTTTCGCTTTGTCTGCCTTTACCCACGAACACCATGTTGTATGGGATGATATGCTTGGTGATTTGTCCTTTGCGTTTAACACTGCTGTTCATGAGGGTACTGGTTTTTCGCCTTGTAAATTGTTCCTTGGAAGAAATCTCCCCCATCCTTTGAATAATATTTGGGATATTCCACTCTCGCTACGTGACGATACTACTTCTGAAGATAGAATGTGGGAATATTGGGGGAATGCAGTTAAAAATCTGAAAAGAGCCCATCAAAAATATTCAAATACTTATAATAAATCACACAGTACACCCAGTTTTCACGTTGGCGAGATGGTTCTTTGCAAAAATCACCCTATTAGTTCCAAATTAAAGAAAAGGACTGCTAAACTAGAGCCTTTGTGGACTGGTCCGTTTGAAATACTCAAACTGCTAACTCCTGTAACTGTGGCCGTAAAGTCTGGGTCGTCTCAAGAAAAAATATGTCATGTGTCTCATCTCAAGCATTATCGCTCTCCATAATCCCGTCTTTATTCGTCACCAATGTTTTGATCTTTTCATGGTAAAACACTTTCGCATTTGTATTATTAATTACGTTGATTACGTAAAAGTTATTCTTTGGCGTTGTGCTGGTACCTCATCGCCCGGCGGTATCTCTACCGTCGCAATCTCCATCTAATTTTTTTAATAAAATTTAGAAATAATTCTTAATTAAATGAAATGTTGTTTTCTGCATAGTTTGCCGGCACCCTAATAATGCCAATAATTGGGTGTCCGGGTCATGTGAGTTCTCTCTCAAATCCTCTTAGCTAACCTCTGTGATTTTTTTTTTTGGCATTTGCCGTTTTTTTTATGTCATTGCGCTGCCTTGACGATAATATTGTAAAGGGTTTGTGGGAGACTCGCTTTCTGAACGTAGCCCCAGCGTTCAGCGTAATACTGGTTTTCCACCAGCTGTATATAAATATATATATGTGTTTTTGTAATTATTAATATGACTGGGTACCCATTACTATTATTATTCATGTGTAAATATTATCATCATACAATTTTGTTATAATTATGTCAAGAAATGCCTTGTTTTGTGAAACTTTTCATTTACTCTATTCGGCAGGAAGTGTCATTTAATTTCTTGTCCTGCCAAGACGTATTTTGAGTTTGAAATTTGCATTCTCTTATAATTTGCCAGACTGGGTTTAATGGTTTACATTGTATCTCGCAGGATGAACTCTTTTGTAAAGCAATTTAATGCTATCCCCTGCAGATAACTGTAAATTAGTTTAAATATGTAATTTCATTTTTCTGACGTATTATCAGTTTGTCATAGGGTGTTCTGATTGTTTTTTTTTATGCTCACTTACTTTATGGTGTGCAAAGTAATTATCTAAGCATTGTTTTCATTGAAATATAAAGGAGACCGCAAAATTCCAATTGCTTGACTTAGCAGTTCAGCGGCATACAGTCTTTGTTAAAGAAGTATTTAAATTGATTTAATATGGTTTATAGTGAAAGAGACACAAGTGTATATTATGTTATTTGAATTCAAAAACAAAGATGAATCAGTAGGAAAAGGACAGTGTCTGAACTGGTATTTGAATGAAATGATCAATAAACTATATTGTGCAACTGAACTGTGTCTTATAAACTGGTATTTTCGTCGACCTGATCAATAAACAATGTGTGCCACTCAACTGTGAATCATGCAGTATCATTTCAAATTAACCCAGAGGATTAATTTAAAAGTGGGGGTGGATGTGAAGAATTTCTAGGGAAATTTGGCCATAGTAAGTTGCCCATTTTTAAGTTGCCCGTTTACAAGTTGCTGTCAGAAAGGCCTCAGGCAGAAGGGCCGAACGGAGAAGGGCCGTTAGAAAACACGACTTTTATACTGACCAGTGCAGTGATACTGTCGGCGATCGGACTAATTAACACGGCGGAGTTCTGTGACAGTTTCTAGCAACGTGATTGGCCAATTTGCGGAACCCCTTTCGTTGCGAATTTCTGTGCTTCATTGTTTTTCCCTCTTCGTCTCCAAACACGGACTCCTCCACTGAGAAGGTCATTTCGCCCGAGAGCGTTCGTCGCTGAACATTACCCATCCACGCCGGTGGCGGCAGACTTTCTTTCTTTCCTTGTGAATTTACGTGGGACACTCTCTAAAGGCTAAGTTCATATCATTATTATTTGTGCAAACTGAACCATATTATATTTGTGTATAATAATCTGTTATTTTTCACTTGTTCACATTTACTTAGTATTATTGTTCTGTGGTATCGTGCTTGAGAGTATTATCCTTGATAAAGGTCTTTCAGAGTGATTGTTTCTCATTATTTCGCATTTGGTCGTTTGTGTCGCTGGCCCTGTTGACTTTCTAACAGATTATTTCACGAAAATAATCGAATGCCGTGTACCGGTGGAGGACAAGGTGGGTTCGCCTTCCTTTCTATTGGGTATACTGCAACACTATTCAGTATGTAATATGTGTTACCACTGGATGATCAGTCCAATCGTAACATTTTTTATAACAATAATAATCTACAAGAAGCATATGCAAAACGTCACGAGAAAGTAAATTAAATCCCAGAAAACGAATATGTTAGCGTAATGTTAAGTTCCTCCGAAAATCTGCTTTTGAAATTGAATTTAGTCGAAATTCCATTTCTCTGATAAGAGTAAATTCTCAAAGAGATTTTGGAGTATAAATAGACAATTTCGAAATTAAATTTCACTGAGCACGTTAAAATAATAATTATTCCTCATCATTAGGCGTATTCTACTCAATGATGACCACTCTTACGATAAACCCCATTTTTTAAATGCACGCAAACAACCATGCTCTGACCAGGGTTCGAACCCGGGACCTCAGCGTTACAAGACTAACATTACTAGACTACCCAATACGCCTCGGAGTCCACCATTGATGGCGTAAAAAGAAAAGAGATCTCTTTTAGGGATCTTGTACCGCTTCTCTGAAATGAAGAACTCAAATTCATTGAAATTATATTTGACGTCCATGGTAATTCCGGTCTTTCCTTGATGAACCCCATCTATCTGGTCCATCTCAGCCAATTGAAATATCATCACCCAGAAACAATTTTGTTCGCCATTGCAGTAAAATCTCGATGAAATCAAATCTTTCATTTATATTTGCTTAAAAGCTTATTATATCAGATTTGCTTTGCTTTAAACTCGCATATTGATTCTCCCCAAGTAGTTTCACTATTTAAGTATCACGTTCCAATCAGGTCAACTAGGATTACTCCTCTTCGCCATGTCTTTACATTAAATTTATCCCACTATATTTACTTCCTAATCTTCTGGACTCCCTGCATTCCTCCATGGACCCTTTCTGACTGCCGTTTATTCTTAAAAGAATGTATGAATAAAGTATCATGTAAAATGTTTAGTACTTAAACCTATTCTGTGAATATTTTACTCATTTTTATTTTATTTTTATTGTGTTGCTGATGATATTGATTTTAAATCTATTTTTTTTTTAATTCACTCTAAAATTGTGACATTACTATCTGTGAATCTTTTAAATAAATAAGGAAATAAAATACTAAAAACGTACGCGATCTCCAAAAGGAATCGAAAATACGGTACGAGGGAGTTATCGAAAAACTGATAGTACCTCAAGGTGTTTCATTTCGCATTCATTTATATAAGCCAATAGGGTAGATTAAGTAAGAATGTTGGTATCACCCGCTGCCATACGTCACTGGAATGCATCTAAATTCAAACCTAATGTGGACACCTATAATCAATTTTACGCATATGGGACACCTAAATTGTTCTCATTTTACCAAAATATGTTTTTCCTACACTCATTCAATCAAAGAATATTCATTCATAGACTGAAGGAAGGTATTTTTTCATAAAATAATATTGAAGTATAATTAAAGCAATTTTAATATTTCTTTCCATTTTCTTTACTCTAAGTTCATCAAAGTTTAGGAGGACTTCACCGGTGAAGGGCAACAGTGGCTAAGCATGAAAAAAGAAACTCTATTTCATTTTCATTTTGCTTAATTTGAGAAATGTCATCCATCCATTAGGATTCCTTCTGACAGGCCTAAATTTCTTTGAGCTACTGAGGTAAAAGAGATGCTGAATGATCTGATAAAGGCTTCTCCTTACGAAAGTCTAAGGATGAGTTACTCATAGAGTCACTCTGATTCGCTTACGCGGACATGTTCCTCTTACAAGATTCTGGCTTAGTGAAGACAGCAAGGGGAGACTACCTCACTCCTCATTCTGCCTAGTTAACCTCATTCCTCACTACAAGCTCTTAGTAGCTTATGTTAAAGGGTGTGAGGTAGCAAGCGACCTTCGGGCTGAATACTTTACAGACTCTACCATTGTATGCAACAGATCCAATTAACAACCATACCATAATATTTAAATTGCAAGCCAATAAAATTTCAATATATTTCTTTTTTATAATATTAATAATATCAATTTCCACTAAAATTGTTCTTAGGCCATAAACTTGCAGGTATATTTACCAATTATATGTATGCAATCAGCAAAGAAATACGTTCAAATTTATCTGTTTCATTAATGTACATAATTAGTGATTGCAAAGTGAAAAAGTGACTATCACCTATCATTATTCCAACTATTATTAACTATTTGTGCTAAATTCCCTGCCTACACTTATAGCATAACTTAACGAGCACCTAGGCTCCCGGATAGTCATGTGGACAGCGCGTTTGCCTTTGGTGAAAGCGGTCCCGGGTTCGATTCCCGGTAGGAGCCAATGTGCGAAATGACCTAAGCTGTCGAAGCACTTTTAACAATACTACTACTACTTAACGAGCATGAGCAATTGCTTTCAATTATTAATATTGCCTTTGCTAAAATTCCCCTTCCTTCATGGCGGAACCTAGACTTGTTGAATTGTGTCTATCATAATTGAATATAAAACTTAATCACGCTGATAATAAATGTTATTACTCGTAATAAAACTGAAAGTGAGAAATGTTAGCAAAATCTCTAAAACATGATTCCATGAAGCTTTATTGAACACCACACTAAAGCATTCCTTTCTACGCCTCACGTTTGATAAAAATCTCCTTACGTCTGCAAAAACTTTTCCTTTTCTCCCCTTTCACCGATACGTATCTTGATGCATCCTCAGATTCCTTCATTGAGAAAAAGCAACACATAAGTCTCTTTTGAAAAACTTTCTGATAAGTAATCGCGTCTACTTTGTACCTCCGTTTATTCCATATTTATTGTAAATACTTGGAACCGCAAAGAGTGCCACCTTTACAAAAGGCAAATTTTCTCACCATTCGTTCCACGTTGTGTCTAAATTCTTATGATATGATGCACCAGCTGAGATTCAACGACTATTTTTGTCGTCAGGGGAACGGGTTGCTTACAACCACCAAGCTTCACAAAATTTTCGTATTTTTTCTAATCATTACTGTAATTTCTAACCATTAATAATATTATATGAGAAAGGTGATAATTTGTATTCAATTTCACTTATTTTAGTATCTTTCGCAATTACCTGTGACAATTATTTCGAATTAATTCTGGAAAAAGAAAAAAGGCTACTAACGCTTTAAAGGAACGTTACGTGTATTTCTTATGGGAATATCACCTAGTATAGAGTAGTCTTGAGTCCAACCAAGGATGGCTATGGTGAAATATACCTGTAATATATATGTATTTCCATAGACTCTTAAACGAATCCCTAAATTTCACTTTTATTTCCAATCGCAAAGTGCGATAAATTAATTTTCAAAAATTGCTTAATTTTTTTCTTGTGGGGGCTTCTGACTTCAGAGAAATACATTTCTAAATACATAAATGTATAAATAGAAAAATAGAAAAATATATACAAGGCTGTGAGCATCATAAAAGAATAATATTCTCCGTGAAAGTCACCGGGGGAGCGCCATGGCGTATGAAAGTAGTACACCTGCATACTTCATCTCTGTATTCAGGCTTCATCCGCACCAATGTTTCCAAAACTTTCCCATCCCATCGCCCTTTGGCTCAAAACCCACTGCCCCCCAATCTATAAACATTTCTACCTGTAAGGACATATCTGGAACGAAATAAAAAGCAAATTCCGATGCCAAAAACAGCCCACAAATCACTGAATCCCGAATTGTTTTCAGCTGCCTATAGCCAGGATAATTCTTAGAATGTATTTCTTTGATTTTTCCGTAGTATCTAATCTGCCTGTGTGGTCATAAAAGAGTGGTCGCGCACTATCTACGAACTTTCTCTTTAATATATTGTACACATTCAGCTTTTTTCTTATCTTCTCTCTAGCCACGATTTCCTTCTTTCTTCTTTACATCCCTAGCCGATTGTTGTAACAATCGAGTGTCGTATCCATTGAATCGTCGCAATAATACTTAATGTTGCTATGTTACGCTAGTACTTAAGTCGGTAAATAAGTTATTTCTTGAGATAACACGATTAAAAGTAACTGCTTTATCTTAGCAACAATATCTTGGTTACGCTTTGTTGATTTAAACAGACTTCCGTCCCTTCTGCAGTGGGCTAACAAAATCATCAACTTGATCCATGATCTCTGTCGCCATGAATTTAACTTAGAAAAGCTTCCGCCGCGAATTAATCTATGATAATCTAGAGCGAATTTCACCCAAAGATCTTCATCTAAAAGGAAATACTGCTGTCTAGCCCGAAATTCGTCTTAATTAAAAAATATAGGGCAAAAATGAGTCTTGATTATGGCATAGATATAGGAGTCAAATTGAAAAATAAAACCATTAAGATGTAGAATTCAGCTGAATAATACAATTTTAGAACCAAATACTTAAATTTAAAATTGTTGTGACTGGACAAATTGCTGCGGAAGGGACAGAATCGTTACACATATTCAGCCGCTCTAACATGCTGAATCGACTCGAGATCGAAGACGAGTCTATCCAAATCAATATACTAGAGGGGGTCGAATGGAGGAAAAATACTAAATTTCCTTTGCTCTCGATGAGAATCCCCTCTAAATTAGCTTATAAAATATTTGTCAGAAGTGGGATTCGAACCCACGCCCTCATACGAGGACCAGAATACCCGACTACTCGCTTGAAACGAGTAAGGCAATGCCTTGAGTCTGGCGCCTTAGACCGCTCGGCCATCCTGACAGTCGACAAATGAAGGTGCTATTTTCTATTTTATAGGACTATTAATTAAAATTTAATTATGCAAAAAGACTTCCAAACGATATGAAATGAAATTTAATCTCATTCCTAACTGAAAAGCTACGTAAGCTGCCTAAACTAGTACAGTTAAGTCTGTAAAAAGCATCCCAGTGTTAGCACAAGGAAAACATTTAATAATATTTTAAATTTGAAAGTAGTGAAACTTTTTGTTCTTCAAGTTTACACTAACACTACATATGCAATCAGTCTACCTAAAGAATAAGATCATTAGATATTAGTTCAATGATTTTATGCGATTAAGAGTTTTTTTCTTATCAATTCCGAACTTCGAATAGCATTCTTTGAAGACCATTCTTAACCAAAATTCCTGGATCCACCCATGTGATCGAGAGATTATTGCGTGAACAGATGGCCTTCATTGGTCCCTTTTTCCCGGTAGTATAAGGGGCGCTAATTTGAAAATTATTATTTAGGTAGTTTGGTGTTTCACACCCCCTGCCATACGTCTTACTGCGGCTCGCGGGGCACTAATGTAAATGTAAATGATATTGTTGTGACATTCAATCACGCGTCGAAGTAATTTATTTATTTATTTATTTAAATTTGATTCATTAACAGTCAATACGACCAATTACAATGAATCTTACAACAACATATTGAAATAAACATTTTAATAAATATCAACAAAGCTGCATTGAAATGCAACCAAACATTTGTAAAAAGTGAAAAAAGATGTTAGTGGGTTAATTTAAGTTAAGTGAGATAAAAATAATAAGATAAAATAATAAAAAATAGTAATCATAAGTAACAAAAGGAGAAGTAAGGAAAAAAAACAATAATGATGGGAAAAATGAATAAATAAATATGAGGGAAAGAGATGAAGAGGACGAAACTCGAGACAACGAAGTAAGCTAAAGAGCGAGATTAATAAATGGACGAAAGGAGTGAATTAATGGGGGAAAACAGTTCAAGGGAAGAGTTATTGGATAAGGGAGAATTGAAAAGTGTTGGAATTCGATAAAAAATTGATCTTTGAGAGATGGAAAGCCTGAAACGAGGTACGTGAAGGAGGTTAGAATTGCGGGAAGGGAGAAGCAAGGGAAAAGCAAGGGAGGATGTCGGTAGTTCTGCAACGGCCGTTAAAGATTGCGTGAAGAAATCATCGCTTGTTACAATCTTAAATTTTATACCTCTAAATTTAGCGTAAAATCAAACTTTTATTTGAAAACACATTTCACCTGGAGATTGGTTCATATACAACTAATGCTATCACTAAGAACGCACGATAAAATGAGACACGACAGTTGCCGGACAGGAAAAGATACAGCACTTTTCTAAAAAAAGGCATGATCCAACGGAGAGACGGTTGTCCAAGAAGTTACTATTCATTAGGAAATGAATATGGTCACGATGAGTTACTATTGATTAGAACTGTGCGTTTCTTCCTTCGATTTTTCATTAAATTGTTTACTCCTTTAGAGAATCGATGCCGAAAAGTGAGGGTACATAAACGAAAGCGGAAGATGCTGTCGAAAGAGTGGCGAGAAAGGGCAATACATCTCTAATGGAGCCAAAACAGACATACGTGTTGAGTTAACCAGAAAGCCAAAGAAATGGAACGGAACCGAAAATGGGACAGGAGAACCAACTTCTGGAAAATGAGTCGAGGACGGTGAATTACGAAAACGATGGTAAGTAAGTTAGACCCATTATGATCATAATCTCATCGATATTGGAGAACTGACGCCCTAAGAAATAAAAAGCCATTGCAAATTTTTTTGAAATTGTGAAATATTGAAGAGATTTTTACAAGTTCCTCGACGGCTGAGGTCATTCCACAGATATGGTTCCACAACGGGAAACGAACCCGGGACCAATGGTGAATGCGCTATCCATTTGGATACCCAGGAGTCCGTGAGAAATTTGCATCACCTCTGCGAGCATGGGGGAAATTTTGAGATGAAACTACTTTCCTATGGAACTATAATTTCGAAACAACAAAAATCAATTAAAATTAAATATTCGACAAGTTGCAGAGATGCAGCTCTCCAAATGGGAATAGGAATTGATCTCTTATTTTACAGCATTGATATATACAGTGAGACAATAAAAAAGTTTTTCAGTGAACCATATCGCTTCCTCTTGTTATAGAATGTTTTGTTAACTTATGGCATTTAAGTCTCAAGGAAATGCATTCAGAGTTACCTTTAAATTGTAATATATGTTAGGTAAGCACTCCTGTACCTAACAAAATGTGAACAGTTCCATATGAAGGATACGAATCTTAATCCAAAATCGTTCTACTTTATATGGGCCCAAATAGGAAATGTGTGGCTTTTCGAAGATTTTTGAATTTTTCCGGAACGATATAGAACTGAGAACCGAAATATTATTATAATACGAGCTTCTCTAAAAAAATTCCAAAGAAATCTTTGAAAATAATTTCATGTTTAGCACGGTATTAAATCATCCCATAAAAAACACATTCTGGCGATTTTAAGAATATTTTAAGCATTTCCCGAAAATATAGATAACTTTAACAGGCATGCGAATGAAAACTTTGATATTACTCCATGAAATAAACCGATACTTTCCAAATTGATCTTAGGCTCAACTCCAGGTCACTTTCCTTCCGAACGGGAAAAATAAGGTGGATCAAATTTTAATCACTATAAATAATGGTTATTTGCGATCAGATCTTCAAAATCTTAGCCTCAAAATCTTCCAGCATTAGTTCGATGGTCCTTCAGAGGTACTATACTATAGGTACTACTATGTACCATAGGTGAGAAGATCTAACTTGGGGCCTTATTAATAACTCTCTTAGAGAAAATAGTTTTCATGTCATCACAGCCTTGAATATGGGTCTACCATATATACCTGTGTCACAGGTATATGAAAGATATATTCTCTCTATCCTTTACCAAAAGAAATATGAAAAGTTTTTCATTCATCAGGATATGATAGAAGGAACAGACTGTAACTAGTATCTCGAAATTATTTCGCGCTATAACGTCTTTTAATTGCACCGCATTTAATGACAGCGCTTTATACAGATTTCAGATACAATATATTATACTCTCAATTATATATATACTCTCAATACGACCTCGAAAATATAAACCTTGTTTTCTCGCAATAATGTCATGGCAATACAAAGATTCTTAACATAATATCGATCATTTCAATAGCAATGCTTACCTTGATTTCGATTCCTGACCACCCGGAAGGAGCACAGTCTGATAGGGTCGGAGGTCATCTGTGATACCCTTAATCATGTGTGGGGTTGATTTCCTTGCTGTGGTGAGAAAGTCTGAAAATAATGGAAACATTACAGGGAAATTATCAGAAGGATTTCGTTATATTCAATAACATATTCCAACATGACAGTCGAAATTCAATGTCTTACAGCCACGTAGCATTTAACTTTTCTAAATCATTTAAATAAATAAAATTTGTGATATAGAGATGAATCATATTTCTAAGTAGTAATGTCGTAGATATCATAGTATTTCGTACGAATCATTAAATTCACATAAGTATCCCGCTTCCCGCGATGTGCCGTATGGCAAGAGTTCAATGTGCAGAGGATAGCAATGATGTTAAATTCAAAGCTCTCCATATAATTTTAATTACATCCCCATTTGCTCCTTATACTTCTCTCTCAATATTATTCTCCAAATTCAATTATTTTCCCTCAGACTTTCTCTCTTTTTACTCCTTGTGCATATACCATGTTTAGCTTTCTGCGTCCGCACATGATTTCCAAAATTTTCAACCAACATAAAAGAAATCTTCCTTGACATTAAGTCGCCACATCATTCAACCTGTCCAGTTTGATTTATAAAATTAAATAAGCCATTCCGCTATTTCAGAAACATAAGTCAAACCCCTTTATCACATCAGTGGCGTGAGATAAGAATTTGTAAGTTTGTACAAATACTAATATAAGAGTAAAATTCAGTAGTAATTTATCAAAATGCACATTCGAGATATACTGGGGTCAGCTAATAGTACAGGCTATGAAACCAAATCCTCAGGGGTAGTTAATTCCTGACCTGAGTCTCGAAGTAAAAGGACGTGTTTTCTCCGGTGCTCCTGAACGGACCCCCAGAGTGACAAGCCAACGGCCCACCAAGCAGAGCTGCCAAATTACTGATTCAACAATCCGCTAAAATTAATCGAAATTAAGTCAAAATCCGCTAGAATTATCATAAGAAAAGTCAAAAATTCCGCCGAAAGAAAAAAGGGGAAAAATATCAACAAAAATTAACTTTTGCATTGTTATCTGTTTTTAAATTGATTTCCTGTCAAAATATAACACTGAAAATAGTACTGTATCGAAAAAACATTATTTTACAATTTTCTCAACAAAAAATATATATGTAAAGGTATTATAAAACTAACTAAAAACTAAATATTGTTAAATACTTATATATTTATGAACTCATCCAAATCTTCCTCCCCTCCCTCATAACTGTGCTTACATTGTACGCACTTTGGATAGAGCATCCTCTGAAATTTCCTAATTGTAACAATTACTCCCACAGCGCTTCAGGCCAGATCTGACTGTCAATATGGAATTTAACATTTTTTTTTCATTGCGTTTCTCATTTTTCCTTTAATACTGTTCGAATTTTTATTGCAATTATTAATAGTTGCACAAAAAAATCGAAAGTTCATTGAATATAAACAAGAAATTTGGTATCAGAAAGCTCCGGTCCAGCGATTACTTTGTTGCTTTTGCTCGGCTCATTGCGAGGCGCCGTAATGAAAGTCGAGAGGCGACGTATTTTCCTTCAGCTGAGGCTGGTGACCCCCGATTTAAACAGCAAGTTTGTTATTTCTAGGGAAACTTGGTTGTAGAAATCATCAAAATGAACGATAGCAAAAGACTATGTTCATTCTGTGTTAGCGAAAAACTGAATATTAGCATATTCCTCCATCGTAATTGCTAAATGCTGTTATTTTTCCAATTAATCATGCACATTTTGAGAAATTTTTCGAATTTTTTTTACCAAAATTCATTGCCCGAAAACGAGGTGCGCGTTTACACGGGGGAGCGTGGTACATGAGAATATACGGTAATTCCTAGAAATTCCCCAATATTTGTCTGCTTGGAAGTTACTCCTCCATCTGGAAGCTATTTAACGCATTGCCGAAAATTTGTGTCCGCCAGTGTCCTCTTTCGGTCCTCTTCACCGTTTTAAAGGAAAGAAAATTTCTGACGTAAACCTCTTCTAAATGAATGAGGGTTCACTTCCGTCCCTTCACCGGGTGTGGTATTCCGGTAATCCCCACACGGAGTTGTCGAAGTGAGCTATGCCACTTGAAACTCAAATTCCGCCAGAAAAAGTCAAAAATTGCGACTTTCCCGCCCAATTTACCGCTATCCGCTAAATGATATTTTTTCCGCTAAGCGACAGCAAATTCCGCCAGATCTAGCGGGAAAAAAGCCAGATTGGCAGCACTGCCACCAAGCCCTCATTAACCGGTGTTGTTTTTCCGTTTTGTCCGTCTTAGCAGAGTAGCAGTTTAGTGTTAAGTACAACTAAAGTCCTTACTGTTTATTTATTTTCTGTTTTTCTAGTCATCCCTCTATCGTTTTAGCTGTTTTTTAGAGTTTTTGTTTCGCAAAGGTTAGTTTTTGTATTTTTATCCCCTCGTAAACGTATTGTAGGCATATTTTTTCTTATTGCGAATTTTATTTTCGTTATTACTTAACCGTCGTATTTCCTTGTTGTTTATTAGTAACCGGTCTTTATCGTTCCCATAAGTGATACATTCGTCCTTTCAGAGTCTTCTCAAACATATTTGGTCAGTTGCGTATTTCGTCTCAGGTCAAACGCAAGTGTTAGTGTCAGCCTAAGTTAACTCGTTAAATTTGTTTGCGTGTTCTTATTGTCGTTTTTCAAGCATTTTTTTTGGGTTCTCTGTTTTTAGTCATTTAAAGTCAATTGTATAATTAGGTAGGATGGCCTCTCCTAGGACTCCCGTTTCCTCTTTCTTGGGAACTGCTTGTCTCGCGTCCCTTCGGGCCGAGATAGTGGAACTCAGAAAGATGGTTGTGGATCTCAGCTCCAAGGTGGAAAGGTTGGAGGCTTCCTCCTCACGTGTGGAATCCAAGGGTAGCACCCCGAAAGCTCGCTGCGCCAAGTTGGCGGCTCGGGGTTCCCCGAGTGCGAAAGCCAGCCGAGCGATCGAGGGTGCCCCGAAGGTTTCATCGAGGGCGGGGATGTCGACGGCCAAGAAACCTGACGAGTGGAAGGTAGTCTCCATTCGGGGGGACCGCGGGGTGGTTTTGCGGAGGCAGGGAGTTGCAGAAGCTTCGGCTGATGCTCTTCCTGTGAGCAATCGTTTTTCTGTGTTGTCGGAGGACATTGCACCTGCTGCCATCCCCGTAACCCCGGAGGTGGCTGAGCCCGAAGGGGGTCGGGGGGTTTTAGTAATAGGAAGTTCTAATGTCCGGCGGATAATGGATCCATTACGTGCAAGGGCCCGCCGGGAGGGAGTGTGTGAGCGGGTGTTCTCCAGGTGTTTACCGGGAGGTACGGTGCCGAAGGTGACGGAGGAACTAAGAACGTCGGTATCGTCTTCGAACTGCTCCGTGTTGCGAGTGGTGGTGCACGCGGGCACCAACGACGCCTCGAGATTCGGGTCCGAGGAGATTCTAGGTTCTTTTAAGGACCTGATCGCCGAGGCTTCCCGAGTCGAGAGTGAGTCGGGTGTCCGTGTGTCGCTGACATTTTGCAGCATAGTTCCGTGGTCGGACCGTGGTTCTGAGGTTTGGAGTCGCGTTGTCGGCCTGAACCAAAGACTGCGGGACTTCTGTAGGAGCAACGGGGTCGGGTTCGTCGATTTGAGGCCGGTTCTTGATTCATGTCGGCTACCTCTTAATCGTTCTGGCGTTCATTATACTGCCCGGGCTGCGGAGCTGGTGGCACGTAGGATTTACGAGGTAAATAGGGTTTTTTTAGGTTAGACTATTATCAGAGTACGCCACCTCAGGTAGTTTTAGAGTCCAATTCTTCCGGTTTAAATGAGAGCGATATAACGCAGATAGAGTTGCGAGGGAAAAATTTAAATCTAAAGGGAAATAAAAATATTCAGAAAGTACATTCAGCGGTAGGAATTCTAGATAACACCCGCGTAAATAGGCAAGTAGAAACGCATGATCTTAGTCCCCGAAATAGAAACAGTAGCATTGACAATAAAGAGAAATTCAATTAAAAAATCGTTACGGTTATTCCAAACAGAAATCCAACTTTAAAGCGCGAACTCAGAGATCTAAAAATAATAGTCGTGAATTGCAGAAGCATACGTAATAAGCAGGTGGAATTTCTTAACCTTACAAGGAGCACTGGCGCGGATATCATACTAGGATCTGAGAGTTGGTTAAGCGAAGACATTAATTCAAGCGAGATATTTCCTCCAGATTATGTGATATATCGCAAAGATAGACAGGGTAGAGTAGGCGGTGGAGTTTTTATCGCTGTAAAGAACCATTTGATTAGTCAGCGAGATGAGTTAGTAGAAAATAGCAGGAGCGAAATGATTTGGTGCTCGATTTTAAGACCTAACGGTAGTAAGATTTATGTTTGTTCATTGTATCGTCCTCCCGATGGCGAAATTGATTGTATTGACGATTTATCCGGGACGTTACAGATAATCGGTGAAAAAGTAAAAGATCCCATCATAGTTGTAGGAGGAGATTTTAACCTACCACATATTAATTGGCGGAATTTAACATGCTCCAACTCTAGTAGAGAGAGAAAAGTTTCTCAAAAATTAATCGATATTTTCTCCTTGCATGCGATAGAACAGGTAAACATGACGAAGACTCGAACGACTCGTGCGGGTGAAGGTAACATTCTAGATTTACTAGCCACCACCCACCCACAATTGATAGCTAATCTCGATATAGTTGACGGTATTTCAGACCATGATGTCATAATGGCGGAGATGAAAGCAGTTGCAGTTAAATCTCTTAAGCCACCGAGGCAAGTATATGTAATTCGCAAAGCTAATTTTTCGGAGTTTAGGGTTTATATTAACGAGTGCAAGGATGATTTTTTCCGCTTCTTGGGTGCAAATACAGTAAATGATAGTTGGATAGAGTTTCTCCGGATAATCAAAGAAGGTTTAATTAAATTTGTTCCTACTAAGAGCGTGCGTGAGCGTAAAGAGCCACGGTGGACGAAACCTAAATTACGAGCATTACATAGGAAGCAGAGAGTCATTCACTCGCGATGGAGAAAACTCAAAGCATGCGGAACGAACCATGAGCTCGAAGAACAAAACTATAGAGAAGTGCGAAAGTTAGTTAAGGAAGAAGCGCGAAAAGAATACCAGGAATATAGATCTCGAACCCTATTAGAATCATTAGGTGGCGATCAGAAAGAATTTTGGTCATACGTGCGTGAGACCCGTGGAGGTCAGTTTTCTGTGCCTAGCCTCATAAGCGCAGAGGGAATTACCGTAAATAAATCAGAAGATAAAGCTAACTTACTTAACAGGCACTACCAGAAATGCTTCACTGTAGACAATGGTCAAGTTAAGGATTTTACCTCGCGCATTGATTCAGAGATGTGTCCCATCGAGATATCGGTTGATGGAATTGGAAAATTAAAGCGAGATATGTATTGATAGGAAAAAGGCGCCAGGACCCGAAGGTATTCCCGCTGTTGTAATAAAAACTTTAGCCGATGAAATAGCTCCGCTTCTACAGATTTTCTATCAGAAATCATTGGATGAGGGAACCGTCCCAATGTCGTGGAAAAAAGCTAATGTCACTCCGGTGCCTAAGAAAGGGCGCGCGTCAAAACCAGATGATTATAGGCCTATTTCATTAACTTCAATTTTTTGCAAAATAATGGAGCATATTATAGCGAGCTCTATCATGCGCTTTCTTCCTGAAAAGGGAGCAATCAGTCAGAGCCAGCACGGATTCCGTAAAGGTAGGTCTTGTGAGACCCAGTTAGCGCTTTTTATGAACGACGTATCTAAAGCAGCAGACGGCGGTGCTAGATCAGACGCAGTTTTCCTAGATTTCAGGAAAGCTTTCGACACAGTTTCTCACGAAAAGCTTATCCAAAAGCTGAGTGCCTACGCGATCGACGAAAAAGTAATCAGATGGACCAAATCTTTTCTAGGAAACAGATCTCAGCGAGTTGCGTTAGATGGAATTTTATCCGAAGAAATAAGTATCACATCAGGAGTTCCACAGGGAAGTGTTCTTGGTCCAATCTTATTTCTAATTTACATTAACGACCTCGTAGATAACGTAAAGAGTAAGGTTAGATTATTTGCCGATGATACCCTGATATACAGAGAGATTTTGACAGAAAACGATTGTAATGTGCTTCAAGACGACCTGGACGTAATATCAGGATGGTGTAAAGATTGGCAGCTGGATTTAAATATAAATAAATGCGTTGCCATGAGTTTTACGCGCTCCACAAACATAGTTCCCGCGCAGTACCAAATCTCAGGTCATCCATTAGAGTTAGTTCACGACAACAAATACCTAGGAGTCACGTTTAGCAGTAACTTATCTTTTAAAGAACATATTCGAGATGCGATAGGAAAAGCGAATAGAATGCAAAGATTAACTGGTAGAACGTTGAGAGGATGCTCATCGAGAGTCAAAGAAATAGCTTACTTTTCTCTTATTCGTCCGAGTCTTGAATACTGCTGTGCGGTTTGGGACCCACACGAAGTAGGTTTAGTCTCAGATTTAGAGATGGTCCAGCGTAGAGCAGCCCGATTCGTTTGCGGGGATTTCAGGTTTGATAGCAGCGTTACGGCAATGATAGAGTCCCTCAGTTGGAATTCACTACAGATGAGAAGATCTGAATATCGTCGGAAACTTTTCGAAAAGTTCAATCGTTCAGAATTTATAGACGAAGTAAGTGAAATGTTAGTGCCAGTAAGGAGCGAACGCGATCTCCGAGAGGCATCGACGAAGCGTTATAGGGAAGTAATTGCAAGGACGGATAATTACTTTTGGTCGTTTTTTCCCCAAGCTATTAGAGATGCTAATAGGTAGGAATGCATAATGGTGGTGTATTACACCCCCTGCCATACGCCTCTGGCGGCTCGCGGGGTATATATCTAAATCTAAATCTAATTCAGGGAAAAAGAAATAGTATACTTCGCCAGCAGCTCAAATACTGTTAAGCTATGCGAAATTCGCACGAGAAATATTTAGATTTAGATTTTAGATTTAGATATATACCTTGCGAGCCGCCAGAGGCGTATGGTAGGGGGTGTAATACACCACCATTATTCATTCCTCCCTATTAGCATCTCTAATAGCCTGGGGAAAAAACGACCAAAAGTAACTATCCGTCCTTGCGATTACTTCCTTTACTACCCTACATGCTCAATAGCAGTGTATCCTCGATTATCATAACCCTTGTTGGAATTCTATTAACGATGGAAGGACCAAGTATAGGCATCAAATATTCGAGAGATTTTTCAGCAGTTATATAAATGAACAAATACTGGACATCGTGATACTCACCCTAAATGAACAATACAAAGCCAGACGGCAAAGATATTTCACGAGATTATAGCGTGAATTAATTCCTTTTCCAGATGATATAATAGGCGCATAACTGACAGTTAGTTACAAAGCTAATGTAGGTATTTCGGTATTTTTACCACCCCCTGCCATATGCCATATGGCAGCTCGCTGGGTATTGATATAAATGTAACAAAATATTAGCCTGTCAGTTCCGCCAGCTTGCTAAAGGTGAATTAACAATACCGATACTTCTGAACCTATTGATGATACAGTATTAATCACATATTATCATTAGAGAAAATTACTCACTTATTCTCAGGAGGTGGAAATTTTATATGCCTCACAATTCAATTCGGACCAGAATATAAACGGATTATATCAGTGTCCACCATTATATATCTTATCTATTACGAGAGGGAAAATGTTTCGAAAGGCCAAACGAAACAGGTGAATTAGCTGAGGATGAGATGGCGAGCGAAAGAGAAAACATTCTTCGGAGGATAAAGAAATCTCCTCGAGATAATTCATGAGATATTTACTCCTCCAAGAGCTGAAGACAACATCAAATACTCCTCGAGAGCAAATAGAGAAGTTCAAAACATGACCTTTCTCGACAATTACGCGTGCTGCAAACAACTTTCTATTGAGTCACCAAATCTCTTCCTGGAACGCCGATACCAATACAAATGATAACCCTCAACCCCACTCACGGACCCCCGACCGTCCTCAACCTTCTCTGTGTTGCAAGCACCCTTTTGTTCCCACAAAAACATACCTTTGCTCCTTTTATCCTTTCACTCTGACTGAACAATCTTCTCCATAGTAAACGTAAAGTACTTCAAGTTATCCTATTAGTGCGGCTTTTCTGTAGTAAGCATATGTTTTTCCCATGACATTCTAGGTGGCTTCAGCATCATGGCCTTTCGAAGGATAAGTTTCCGATGTTGGAATTTAGGATTATCATTCGTGATTTTAATCTGATTTTAATTCTCACATTTCGGATTATTTATCAGTTATAAATTTTAAGAAATAACCACGTTAACCTAACCTTCTTTACAGAGTCTTGGGATATTTTATTTATTTATTTAAAGATTCGCACGCTGTGATTCCACCATTTCAGAGTAATTACAAAAACTGTAAATTTACAATCAATATCAACCATAGCATTATTTTGTTAATAAAAACAAAAATTAGCGTAATATTCACAAAATAGATTTAAGAAGTTATATATCTAAATCCAAAGAACATAACTATTTAAATGGTGAGTTATTTACAGGCAAATGTATTCATACGTTATTTCTAGAATTTATTAAGTGTTAGTCTGAACTACGAACTTAAGAAAGAGATAAGTAGAAGTCCGTTTACTTGAAATATTATCAAATTTCACTAGAAGGGAATAATCCTGATTGAATCTTATAATTAAAGTTACTAATCGGGTCATTAAGATCCTCTTTCGTATAGATTTTAATCTATCCAAATAGTATGTCTGTACTGACATAAATTATTTATATTCACCTCATGTTGACGAATATAAAATATGACAAGGGGGTTTGATATCGTATTTTATTCTATAATTACGTCATAAACACTCCTTTCTTATTCTTTTACGGCTCCTTTTTCCTAATGAAGTACAGCTGACAGTAAATAAAAATTAAAGCACAATAGGGCATTTAACTTCGCAATAATTATAACTAAAAGTTGAAATGTTTTTTTTATAATTCGTTTTAGGTTCGAGAATATTTCCTAGTTAGACATGAAAATATGTTGAATAAATTTTGAAAGCTAAGAATATTGAATGAATAAAAATGAAAGTTGCTTCTTCCCGATAGATTCCTGACATATTTATGTTCTGGATTTCATAAAGGGCTCGTGCCGGATGCAGCAGCGTCCGGAAACTATTACGAACTTCCTGTTTTCAGTGTTTTCTCTTCGACAATAATCCGAGTTCAAAGAAGGAAATTCTGGAATCCATACCATGTAATGTATTAACATAGTCACCATCTCATTTTGATTTCTAAAATACTTTTTAAATTTGCATAATAAGAATGTCTGGGAAAGAGATTTACCAACCGTGATGTTGAGAGAAAGTAAATAATAACTGGTTACTTCCTTGAATCTCTGTTTGAATAAACTTGAATCACATTTACATTTACAATAGTACCCCGCGGATCGCACTAAGGCGTATGGCAGGGGGTGTGAAACACCAAACTACCTAAATAATCTTCAAATTAGTGCACCTTATACTATCCGGAAAAAAGGCCATCTGTTCTCGCTATAATCTCGCGAAATATTTTCGTCGCTGCGAAAATCGCGTTCGTTGAGAGTTGGGGTCACGACGTCGCGTATTTCGTAGTGTAAACCACTGTTTAAAAATCTCTCGAATGATTTTTGCCTATACTCAGTTCTTCTTGTCTTAAGAGATTGCCAGCCTTCGATCATTCGAACACGCTGCAATCGATTTTAGATTTTAGATTTAGATATATACCCCACGAGCCGCCAGAGGCGTATGGCAGGGGGTGTAATACACCACCATTATTCATTCATCCCTATTAGCATCTCTAATAGCCTGGGGAAAAAACGACCAAAAGTAATTATACGTCCTTGTGATTTAGATTTAGATATATACCCCGCGAGCCGCCAGAGGCGTATGGCAGGGAGTCGACATGTTTTCTGAAAATTTCTGAAAATTTTCTGAAGATGTCTGAAAAATCTGGGGTCGGAAACTTTTCGAACCACCCTCGTATTTACATTTCCTGAAAAAAATCGAAGTTCCCAGAAATAGTCTCCAGGAAATGAGTAAACGGTCAAATATTGTTGAAACATACATAAATCCAAAAGTATCAAATTTTAATGACTGGCGTGGACTGCATTATATCTTGGGGAGGATGAAATATGAAGTTAGGTTATACAATATACAAGCATAAAGGATAGAGTGGTATAAAAAATTTATTGACCAAACATTAAGTTTTAGACAGTTTCGCAGTTTTCCTTTTCGATACACCTTATTTAACAGCCTCCAAATTTATAAACTTTGCATGCTGTCTAATCCTCATAGTTACATAATATTTTATTATATATGCTATGATTTCACTTCTGTGCATGGGAAAGTTATCTCTTCATCACCTTCAAGTAACTGTAATTATGCACTCAAGCACATCATTTGACTCACAGTGCTTTACGAATTGTTCCTCCTCTTTGAGGATGAAAGTATGAAGTTTACATTAGGATGAACCAAACCCCCCATACTTTTCATATTTATCAACTTTGGTTCTGAATGGCAAGAGAATGCCCCGGATGAATTAATGCTGCCTGGCAAACAGCACACTTGCTATGTTTCTTTATCTGGTGCTATACAACGATGACCAGGCATTTTTAAGATTAAGGATATCTTAAAATATATCAAAAGTCTTCAAGCGCAGTAACGACAATGAAGATCTCCAACTCACACAACGTGGTCGCACATTCCAACTTACATCAACGTTACCGTAGAAAGGGGTGACTTCGGCCACGCGTGCACTGCTCCACATTTGTAAATTTGTAGTACAATATCTAAAATTTCACTAAGTAGCTATTTTTTCCTGCCCTTTAGAATTTAGATTGTCTTGACATATCACCAGCAAATCCGTCTTGCTCCTTGCAACATTGACAGTACAATTGTCATTGGGAACTAAATTGAAAATCGTGCATTCTCGAGACAAGTCTACGAAACCTCAGACTTCTCTCAGTAACACTCAGCAAGATGGGAAACATTTGAAGACAATTGGAGGCCAAACAGTGCTTCCTCGTGAAAAAGAGATTAAATTAGTGGAAGTGCTGTTAAATTTTTTTATGAGTATTCGTGGTATCCAAATTTTAGTGCAAACGTATTTGAACAGTAAAAAGTAAATGTTCAGTGCTTTGACAAAAATTCCAGAAATTGTTTGGGTTCGGAGATTCATTAGTAGAAACAAAACACTGACTCTAAGGCTTGAAAAAAATGTAAAAGTGTTCGAGTGAGTAGAAGTTTTCTACAAGAATTTTTCATTCTTTTTTTTTGAGGAAAAAAATTAAAAAATGTAAAACATGTATTTTTCTTTTGAAAATACTACGGTACGGTTCATCGCATTTCAGTGATTTACGAAGAATGTTTTTACAAAGTTACCTGTGTTTTGCACATAAGGCAAGCACCTATTCTTCGGATTTGCTAATTTGTCCGTCTTATTCAAATATTTTGTATTTAATTCAAAAGTACCTATTGATGGATAAAACAATTACTCTTAATTCCATCTTTGGTAAATATTACTCTTTATTACATATGTATCATAATCGTGCTTTTTCACCGTTTACTCCATATGAGATCATGGTTTCAAAGGGCGAACTTCAGTGCTGCCATCTCGCGGCTGCGGACATTAAGGGAGCCATAAAATTTCAGCAGTTTCCAGTCCTATACTTTCTAAGTTCGTGCTTCCGATACGTGAATGTCGTTAAAGTAAGCAATTTATTTCACTTCTCTTTACAACTGAGCCAACTATATCTTGTAGTACTAAATTAGAATATGTAAACTGTAACGATACTTTTTAAAATAAAATAAGAAAAATGATCAAAATGCCGCGCGGGGCGTAAAAAGTTATAACGATTTAAATTACTGATCAAAAGATCGAAAGTTGGGCGCCAATATTTAAAAGAAGAAACAAATTAAATTTAACACGAAATGCATGAGCTCAGGGTCGCTCGTTTCCGAAGGAAATAAAACTACAATTTCTCTTAATTGATATATCTCTATTCAAACAAGAAAACGCAAAATACGTAAACCTCAAAGTTATTAAACACTACACCCCCAAAAGACACACATATTATCACTCAAGACACAAACAACCCAACAAAGATGAAGAAAACGAAACATAAAGACACCACCACCAATAAACCTTATACCACACTACAATACCCTAACACACAGAACACATATTAATACACAAAACACGATAATTGGGGGACGAATTCACACAAAGGGAGGGAACACTAAAAAGACAACAGGAGTGGGTCCAGGGTTTTTGAGGACCGTTCTGGTCAAGCTATATTCTTTGACTACTTTTCCGAAAGAAAAGGACGCCCAGAAGTCCGCGTCTTCTTTGGCGTCGGTTTCTCTCACCCAATCATTGCACTTTGTTCAAACGTTTCGACCAACGCTTTTCCCATTCCCTTTATGCAGATGGTCAACACATGTTTAACCACCCGCACTCCGGAAACGCTCCGATGGTCGAAACAGGGTCAGGGTGTGGCGCATTCCTGCCTTTACGCGGTCCATAGCACTCGCCAACCATAAAATTCTACTCATAAAACTAACGTTACAATAAACTAACATTACAATAAACTAACATTACAATAGCCCCCCAGACAAAATTTGGATTACTACCTCTTAAGTTGTCCAGAAATCGTCAAATTTTGTCTTCTGAGAGAAATTACTCCAAACTTTTGATCAAACATAAATATTTTCCCTATTTCACAACCCACACATATAAATCCCAAGTTGCATTTTAAATTTCCTTTCCCCTCCAAAATCCTATAATTCTACGCGCGAGAATGCAAGTTACTGCAAAATTTGCAACTGAATGCAATAGAGGCCTGATTATCACTAACATCTCTTTTCAAGCATTTAATAATATCTTAACGTACAAGACAAAACCCCACAAAACATAAATACTTCCCTTTAAACAAACGCCCAAGCACATATAAACCCCCAAAATATATTTCTCTTTCCGTTTTTCCCCCAAAAGTCTCCGCTATTTTCGTGAGAATGCAATTTAATGCAGTATTTGCAATCTTGCCAACTACCTCTTTGACAGGATTAAACTTCCCCCAAAACTCCAAATAAAACCAAACAACTTCCTTCCTATTGCTATCATCACAGGAATAAGACATGAAAATATTAACACCAACACCATTAAACACCCCAAAATCCACTTCCATTACGACACAAATTTCAAAATGACATAAAACCGACCAAAAGCACATTCATCCGACATGAAAACATAAACACCAACACAATCAAATACCACGAAATCACACTTCACTTACGTCCAAAATTTCAAAAAGACACAAAACCGACCAAAAGCACATTAATCAGACATGAAAATATAAACACAAATACAATAAAATACCCCGAAACCACACTTCAATTAAGATCAATATGATATCAAACCGACACAGTTCTCCCCATTCACATTTACCCAGTCTAGTACCTTTCTAACTATACACTAAGAGCACAACATGAAAACAACGTAAAATTCACTCAAAGACTAAATAGAATTCACCTTAATCCCCTGTTCACGACACTCCCAGAAACCATCCAGACACAGAAATACGCTTACTTCCACTTTATACACCACTAAAACTACTCCACATTAAAATCAATCCAGAACACAAGAGAAAATCAAACAAAACCTTTTAAGTTATAAGATAATTTAGGACAGATACCGCCGTAAATTTCGCGTATTATGGATCCCCATCTCCTTTCCTGTTATATCACACCTTAACACATAACTGCTTGGACCCACAATTTTAATGACAGAATGTGGGCCCGTATACAACAGGAAAAACTTTTTCATTTCTTTATTGGCAGCACTGGACACATATGAACTTCTTAAGAGTACCTTTTCTCCCACTCGGAAATTTACAATCTTCTCCTCGCGGTCGTGACGTTTTTTCCGAGCGTTCGCCCTTCGGGTCATTCGCCCCCGTGCCAGCTCTAGTCTATGCTCCTGGGTGAGGGGAGGTATGTTTACCCCGGGAAATTTTATGATCTTACAAAGGATATTCTTAGGTTTCTCTCCGTAATGCAGTTCATACGGAGTAAACCCCGTACTGTCGTGCACCACACAGTTGAGCAGATCATTTATTACGTTGAGAATATTAGGCCACATGGTATGTCGTTTATGACAGAAAGTCCTGAAGAGGCGACCTAATTCTCGCATAACCCGCTCACTAGGGTTGGATTGGGGATGACGGACTGATGAGTAACTGACCGTTATTCCCAGAATCCGCAGTTCTTCCCTCCATTTTGGGGAAGTGAATTGTGTCCCATGATCAGAGAGAATTCGCTTGATCCTTTGCACGTTTGGGAGGTAGTCACCTTTAATTTTCGCTAAAATGGATCTTGTCGTGGCGGATCTCAATGCGTATAGCTTGACATATTTTGTAAACACATCGAGAAGAACACACACATACTTTACGCCTCCTCTCCCCGAGACCAATGGACCGTATAAGTCAATGGCTATTAGTTCGCCCGGGGCGGTCGGAAGGATGGGACTTAACTCGCCACTAATGGAAAGGTTTCTTACCTTACTCTTTTGGCACAGATCACACGACCGTAAAGTCTTTCTAATAATATGAGGCATTCGTCTAAACGAGAAATGTTGCTGAATAATCGGCAAGATTTTTGAAGCACCGTAATGACCATACATATTATGATACTCCCAGATAATCTGCTCTTGTAAACTTAAGGGGACACACACTCTCCAGCCAAACCGAGTACTGTTTTTAAATAACACATTGTTAAATATGGTATACTTTTTACAATAAAGGGCTTCACCCGAAGTAACCTTGTCTCTTATGTTCCCTAATCCCGGGTCCTGTTCTTGGAGTTGATACAACATTTGAAAATTCCTTCTGAGTTCCGCTCCCATCTTGGGTAAAAGGGTTGCCACTATTAACCCCCGATTTCTCATTTGGTTCAACTCACTCGCAATAGTTGCTATGTCCTCCGGGTATCGGGATAAAATATCCGCTACCACATTTTCCTTTCCTGAGCAAAATATTATATCAAATGAATATTCTTGCAGCGCAAGAATCCACCGAGTGATACGACCTCCGGCAAGTTTGCATTTCTGCAAGAATATCAAGCTCTTATGATCCGTAATGATGGTGAGAGGATTTCCAAGCACGAAAAACCGAACCTTTTTGAGGCAATAGAAAATACTATACAGTTCCTTTTCGGTAGTAGTCCAGTTCAATTGAGGACCTTTCAATGAGGAACTGATGAACGTAATCACTCGTTCATTACCCCGATTATCGATTTGATATAATTTTCCCCCTACTCCATAGGAGCATGCATCACATTGCAGGAAATATCTCCGACTTGGCAAAGGATGACGCAACATAACAACCGAAAGGAATAAGTCTTTGATCTTGTGAAACAGATCTTCTTCCTCCGCCCCCCATTTCCAAAGAGCATTCTTTTTTAATAGTTGGTAGAGCGGTTGGGTGACGAAGCTATATTTATCAAGGAAGCGTCGATAGTAGTTACAAGTACTAAGAAATGATAATAAGTCCCCCGCGTCAGCCATATTGGCCGGGATTTGTATAAAGGTGTGGGGTCTCCTCTAGAGAGTGGCTCAGTTCTCTGGAGGAAGCAACCGGGAAGGACGTGTTGTTGTTTCTTCCCCCTTCCACTTCTCGCCTGTGTCTAGGCAATGCCGCGTACACGGCAGCGTGCGCGCTCTCATTCTTCGAACCGCACGCATTCTTCTTCTTCCAATTCCGGTGAGGAGGAACCCCCGGAACAAGCTCCGGTGCCGATGATGCAGACTGCCGCTCCTTCTCCGGCGGGCCCATCGACACAAACTTCTTCTTCTCTTCCATCACACGCGAGATCCGCTACCTCGGCTCCCCGTCTGGATGATGCTGAAACCCAGCGGATAGTCGAACTAGCCACGCAAGCCGCTCTCCGAGCCCTGCGTTCTACTTCCATTGCGGACCCCCCGGCGGGCCCTCCACGTGCCGTCGTCTTCTCCGGGGATCCGCAGAATTCCTTCGCCTCAACGGCATCAGCGGCTACAGTTCCTGTGCGGCCACCTTCTCTCGCCCATTCGGAACATCCGCCTCCCGACCCGACTCAATGGTCATCGTTGCGCCCTGCTCCCGAAGGAGGACTTGACCCCCCGGAGGAGCACAAAATCTACCAGATCGGCGCTGAGTTGCAGTCAGCGGTTCTCTCGGGAAAACTTCAAGGCAGAGACTTCCATGATGCAGTAACTATTCTGCATCTCCTCTCGCTGTGGCCAGGACTCCCGCTTCCGTCTCGCCACTACACCTTTAACCGAGCCCGCACGTTGCTTTGTGCCATCACCTTCGGGTGGCACAATGCAATTAACTTGCAAAAGACGTCCATAATGGAGACTTGTATGCTGCCACCGAATTTCATCCCGGCTCCTGCCCCGATGAAACAGCCCTTTCGCCAGCAGGCCGCGGCACAAGCGACGCGTGGTGCGGCAAGCTCTAGGCGTCGTGCCCGTTCCAAGCAACGACCCGTGGATAATTCCCAGTGATGACAGTGGCTGGGAATCCTCAGAAGACGACGCCCAAGGTGACGACGAGGCCCCAGGAGGAGAAGTTCCAGATTTCGCCATTGCTCCTGACTTAGAGTTGGATATCCTTTCTCCACAGCCGGCTACGAGCTGGCAGGATAACCAACATGCGAATCCCGACACCGAAGATGAAGCTGAGCTGCTGAACTTCCTGCGAGACGAGCTTGGTGACGCGTTGAACGATCTTCCACCGCCGAGACCAACTCTCTCCCTTGCCGAGATTCACCGCACTATCCCTGATGTCCTCCGGGGCATGGGCAGCGGGGAAGTGCCTACCGATGCTGAGACTGACACGGACGAAGGAGAAATTGAGCCCGGGGAGGAAGATGCTTCTTCTACTGAGGAGGACGACGGCGAACCGTCCTTCCTGTATATTCCGCCGGTCACTCCAGCATCCACGGAAGCTGACTCTACCTCCAGCGGCTCTTCCGAAAATCCCCCGGAGTCACCACCGGACTCTCCGGCGGAACCAGAGCGCGGTCCTGCCCCGCCGATTCCGGACTTAATTCAGGTAAACCCTCTTAATACGTTCCCTTACAATTCGCTGTGGTCTACGGAACTAGTTCTTTTGGGCGCTTATTTAGAATATGTAAACAATACTGGAAAAGAATTCTCAAGGGATATTAACACCTGAACGGAAGGAATCCGTTAAATGGACTAGAATCCGGAAGATTTCCGGGATTCCGGAAGGGGTGGCAGTCAAACCTCCTAAGCTGCGCCCCTGCGATTTATATTCATAATTAGATTAGATTCTTTAACAATGTAATTTCAGTACTGCCCATTTTATTTTCCTAGCGTCTTCTATTAATTAAAATATAATTTTCCAACTTATTTTTCACAAATGAATTGATTAATTTGCATATTTTGAATTATTCAGTCAGATTGCGTGGCTTCATATATATGCCCTGCAAGCCGCCAGTGGCGCATGACAGGGGGTGGTTCGCTTTGTTATTGAAATGAAAAAATCTGAGAAACTGCAACTTAAAACTCTTCTTTGGCAATATTAGGCTCCACTCAGTAAAAAAATAACACCACGGGCCACAAAAAAACACCTGGAGACATCTTTTTGCCGCCTAATAATGGAAATTAAGGAGTTATAATAGAAACCATAGCCTCTCGGTTTGAGGAACAGTTCTTTAGTTCTATCCAGTGGCGCAGCGAGGGGGGGGTTTTAGGGGTTCAAACCCCCCCCCAAGAGTCAAGTCCTATGACTAGATTTGTACTTTTATTTTTGCTGAAGAGTACAACCCCCCCCCCCCCTCGCTGAGGGGGGTTATCACGCAAATCATACAGATACACTGCTTGTCATGTGTTTGCTTGATAAATTCAGCGTAAGCTTCGCGTACCCGTAAATATGGCTCCGATTTCAGTTAAGGTGATGCTTTCGGTAGCAGAGTAGACATCGATATCAATGGGGCGCAATGATACGAGTGTTTCGCGCACTATGTTCAACGCGTGCACTTCTTAAGCCTATCCTTTAGTTAGATAACTCACGCCATAAGATAAGATTCCCATGAGAAAAATTCGAAAGTGCTGATTTGTTTACTCCTCGAAAAAATACAACGGAACATTCGAGAAGTAATTCTAAACTTGCACCCTGAAAACAGAGATTAAGATTACGTTTGAGAAACAAACAGATAGATAAAACGCTCAGTTAGATATTTTGCTTGTGACTGTTTCAAGGGTGTAAATTCAAAGATAGGCTCGTGAGAAGTGCTTTCGAAAAATTCACAACAGTTCGAAGGAGAGTTTAGTTTGGATTTCATTCAGATGGACATCCAAAAATTCCTTTCACAGTCCGCTAACAGCTCGAGGCCGCTATCGGAAAAAAAAGGAGGTTAATGGCTATGTGTTTTTTGTGAAATAACCATTATTAGATGCATAAATTAAGATTTTCTTATTTTAGGGCTGTTATCAGAGGACACATCTCAAGATGAGTTTAGCGACAATTGAAAAGCTACTTTTTCCTTTATTAAGCATTCTAGACGATTAAAAGTCTGCACACAGTTGACTCTTCATTACTCGGGATGATAGAAAATATACTGATCTTTATTTTATGATTGCCTGTTAATTTGATGTATATTTAATAAAAATTTTCGCTAACCGAATTTCCGTAAACATTTGAAAAAGTATTGGAGCAATGAAAGATTTCAGTAAAAATCAATCTGCGATGATACTATTAATAATATACCATTTTCGAAGCAAATCTGTCAGCTGAAAGGTATTGTGCGCGTAAGTTACGCACATATTTATCGGAACTGTGACTTGATGACTTGAATTAAACTTGATAAACTGTTAAAACTGTGAATTAAATTCTTCAGCTTCCTTTTCCATGCAGCCAATTTTTTCTCTGGTGATAGAATCCCACGAAATGAATGACTTATCCTGTTAACCGCTTGGTCATGCAATGCCCATTCAAAATTTCAATTCGTGGAAAATATTTGTTTTCTTTGAACACTCAGTGCGTAAGACTGGGTTTGCATCAGCTCTTTGCTGGTTAAACCACCTATTACTTAGTCTAAATAATTGTAAGTTGACGTCTTCATTTTTATCACCTTGGTATGTGACTTTAATACTGCAAGTTCAATTATAATATCAACTATAATCAGGAGTCTACTGTATATTTTAATGCAGCCGAATTTTTATTTTTCGGTATGAGACGCATTCAATGAAATACTTAGCTAATTCATAAATAACGAAATCAGGCTTAATTGTAAGCCTGGCAGAAAATTTCATCTGATAAAAATGATTTTTTGTTTCTTATACAAACCTTGTGCAATAAGCTGTATATATACTTCATATCATTATTTTTATACATTGATGGCGTTTTCTTGACAGGCGATATTTCAATTAAATTCCAAAATTTGCTGATAATAAAGTCAAATAACGAAAGATAATGAAATAAGCATGGGCGCGACAATGTGGGGGAACAAATGAGCGGATGTTACGTTTTATATTGCTTGCCAAAAAACCGTAACTATTTTTTTCCTTCCCACGCTTTGCAACCTCTAGGAAGAAAGAACTCTCGAAGACTCGGAAAGTTTAAATCTAAAACACTAAAAAGCTTCAGCATAGAAAAAATGAGTTTTTAATAGATATTGGACGTATCCAAACCAGAAATCCAAAGAACACACTTGTTAAGTTTCCAATTGTTCGCTTATGTAAACTACTATCTTGCAAAGGGTAATAAGTTGGCCACATAAGCGTTAAACTCCACTAGTTTTGAAGTTATTTAGTTTTTGAAAGAATTGACATATATTGTAGTAAGTAGCGGGCATGAACATACTAGCCCCTGTAAAGTGGGCATTTTTCGTTTCCTCAGACCCCCCCATTGGTAAATCCTTGCTGCGCCACTGGTTCTATCTATATTATATTTTAGTACTTTAACTTTAAGTTTGTAATAACTTTTGAGGTTTGAGGAACAGTTCTTTAGTTCTATCTATATTACATTTTAGTACTTTAACTTTAAGTTTGTAATAACTTTTAGCTTAGTGACATAATTTTCCACTTTAGGAATTGAATAATGAATTTCGGGCAATCGAAAAATAACGAGTGGTTATAGTTAAAATAGGTGATTTTCAGTTATTATTGCATTGATGAACATTTTATCAGAAGTATCAATGTTCAAAATGAATTCTTCTTGACTTCTTACTGTATAATGAATGAATAAACAAATTAAGCCTTTATTATCCTTACGAAATAATTTTAGATGCGTTACTTGCCAATCCTCATTTCTATACTCTTTTACCACATCTATCTATTATTTATAAGAGAAAAATATAATGTATATTTCGCTATTTCCTGAATGAGCCTATTTTTTTCGTGCACAAACTGCGAATGGAAAGAAAGATTCCATCTACGTAGACTTTCTACGTAGCATTGTGGAAATATGAAAAAGAATTGCCACCTGACACGCAAATATTGAACAGACTGACAGAAACCGATTATGTGAAGAGATTAACTTAGCAAACAATCTATGTGCAGAAGCATGTAGGTTAGGAGAAAGGAGCAAACTGATGGTGTAGATAAGAAGGAGAAAAGGTATCCAGATAGATCACCATCTGAGAAGAGAAACGTATGATCTAAGATACCACAAAGGAAAGTCGATGGAATCAGAGATGAATGGCTTGCAGAAGATTTCGAATGTTGAATGATCGCTAGAAGGATAGGGACAAAGCCACGTGTTATCTTCATATCGTACACCAACATTCAAGTATTGACGGCATATGGGCACAGTGAAGTGGCTTTCTCTATTACTATCTGCATGAAGAGGTTACAGAAGGAATCAAAAAACAAGGAGGTGAAGTAAGACAAGGAAAGGGAAAACTGTGCTTTGCATGAAATTAGTTTTTTCTGAGATGGTAAAGCGCAAAGCAAACTTTGGAACAAGCCAATAAAGGTAACTTGATTAACTTATTTTATTTATTTGCTCCTCGCATAACTTCATACATAGGTAAATATTACAAAAATTTGAATCAAGGGGCATTGGTTCCCATTAGGATAATATGCTGCTTGGGGTGACCGACTCTTCATTTATCAACTGCTCAATGTAGGACACTGTACTACAAAATTAAGACTCACTTTACAACTTTATATTTGGGTACAAAAATATAATCAATAAGAAAAGGAAAAATGTGAAAAACAATTAAAGTGCCGGAACAATACAAAATTAATTAACACAAATTTCATCTCTTCAAAAAAACGATCATTACTCAATTCTTTCAAACAAATATTCCACCACTTGCTCTCGAATAACCCATTCCTTGCCAAGTTAAAAAATGTATTTTTCTTCATTAAATCAGCTATTCTCAAAGATAGGGAAACAAATAGTTTAGGACCAATATAAAGAAATATTCGGCGAAAAATCTCGTTAAGAAAACGAAACAAAAGCTAGATCCGAAACTATACAAATTTTGGGCAGACAATCTATGCCCCGTGGACGTTCACAATTAGAAAGGCATCAACGTGTTTAAGAACCTAGGAGTGGGGTTAACATTAGGCGGAGAGGGTAAATAATGGATGACAAGCTAAAACTATAACAGAATATTAGGTGGAAATATTATGTGGAAACGAAAGACAGCGAGACAAAGTAACGCAAAAATGTACAAATAAAAATTCTTGGGTAAAGGCGAAGTTATTGAAAATAAGTATCCACTTACCATCTCTTTTTTATTAGGCATCAAATATTCTTAGCCTTATTACTACCACTTCTTATGGACTCAATTGACCGTTATGATAGTAAGTGAATTAAAATCACTGTGGTTTTGACAATACGCAAATTTTAACGGCCTCGTATGCTTTCAGCGGCTATTCCAAATCTGGATTTACACTTATGTTTAATCTTGTTCATCAGATTAACTAATTCTCAGCAAAAAGAAAAAAAACAGAAGTACCTGATTATCTCTTTTAGCGATCATTTCCCTGTAATGTCGATTTATCTCAGAATTCGTGTTCGTTACTAGAATCATAACGCAATTTAGTTACTTCCAATCTTTTTAACGATGAATTTTTCTAAAAGCTTCCGTCGGTAATCTAATCTCACCTGGAGCGAATTAGATCTTAGGGATGATACTATACTTAACTGACAGCACCTTCTTGAACCCTGCATCAGTATACAACAAAAGACGAAATAATAAATAATTTGTGATCTGTAGTACTCGAAGGCATCCGAGTCCAAGGAGCGATTGCAAAAGGCAAAAAATTCCATTCTATAAGACCCTTTGTCGCAACATCGGAGGAGATCTGCCCCCACGAACACCAGCAGTGGAATGGTCCACCGAAGGGCTGGAGCATCGATTTCTCGGACCAAATCTGACCACTTTGTCTCAATCCAAATCCTTCAGAATGAAATCGCAATTTTGAACAAAGTTAAGGCTCAAATTGATATTGATGAGCTAACATTTGATACGAGAACCTCAGACATCTCCGTATCAATTTTATCCTCTATAATATTTTCCTAGTGAATATTTAAAATTTTCTCCATAAGAGGCATCTAATATCCAAATTCAAACGTAAAAAATGATTTTCCAGGCAAAAATTAGCTATAATATTGTACGATATGAAATATGTCACAACGGAGTGCAACACAAAGCACATATTAGATATTCATACGATTTAAATAATGCACACTATTTAAAATACACGATTGCATTAGAATTATTTCCTCTCGTAGAAATTATTTCTGAGAGGCAAGGTTAATTTTTAAATTGGTTATTGTTAGTAAGACAAGCTCTTCTTCACATAAATATGACATTAATATAACAAGAAAAAATCTGATGTGGCCAGCACATGACTTTCTCCATATATAAGATGTAAATATTTATCTACGACAGTAATTTCGAACTCTATATTCCATCTAAACTTGGAAGATGACTGATTTATTTATATATTTTTATTTTTGACGTCACAAACATTATAAATAATGTTTTTCGGGACATGCTCGATGAAAAACGATGAAATTGGCATTTCGCCCATAGAGCCCAGAGCGCCCACAAAGTACATAATAGGCAACTTCCGGTTTATCAGTATTTCATGAATAACTCCTAAACAATCAGTGATACAAAAATATGTTTCATACAAAAGTTATAGTAAATTACATTTTCTAAAACTTTTATAAATAATAGTATAAAACTAAATCTCAGATTTAGGGAGATATTTTGAAAACCGGAAATGAGCTTTGAAGAATGAAGCTCGACTTCCGGTAAACCGATTTACTCCAAAAACTAATTAACTCTAACGACACCAACCAATTTGAATTGATTTGAAAAATATTCTAGGGAACATATTATCCCTTTCTCTTATTAGTTCAACCCCTTAACGTATTTTATATATCACGTCACAACTTCCCTATTATACTTTGAATTTTCGCTTTGAAGGTAAAACTTAAGTAAGATAACGTTGTATTTTATCCGATTCACCAATTTTTTATAATATTTTGCTTCATTGCGAACAAATATTTCGAGAATTTCACTACCATTCGTCAGCATTAGTTACTATTCGAAAATGTAACGCTACGAAAATTCCGAAAATAAATTGAATTGGAGGGAATGAACTGGTTTTAAGAGATAGGAATCAGGAGTTGAGATCATAAAGATTCGAAAACGCTGCTCAAGAGTAATGCATTCCTGATAGTGATGTCGATTCGTTACGCTCCGCGTTTTTTAAGATAAACAAATTTTTATTAATAAAAGTGGGTACGAAGCACCACGTGATTCTCGCTCATATTATCAAAATTGTTTCTTGTCACCCTCTAATAATTCTACATTGGGTTTTAGATACATATTCCGCTTCTGCTTTCATATTTATTTTTTATTATATACGCTGTAAGTAGAATTTCTTCCGGAGGCAGCACCAACCATTGTCTACGAAAAACGTAATTCATAATCCCTCACATTAGACGTTACACTCAAACAAATATTCCAAAAATAACATCACTACCCACAGGCAGTAATCGAACACCGCAACACTAAAACAAGATTTAATTTACAGACATCTGAACCCCCACCAAAGCATGCACTCAACATATACATGTTTAGATTTATACCCTGCAAGCCGCCAGAGGCGTATGGCAGGGGAACCAGGGTTATGGTAGGGGTATATATAGTACCTACTCTCATAACAAAAATCTGATGTGGCCAACACATGACTTTCTCCGTATTTATTGATAACATAAGCCTATGCCGGTAATATATAAATAACTCCAAAACAATAAGTGTTACAGGAAAATGTTTCATACAAGCTTTGTAGTAAAAAACATAATCTATAACTTTGGTACTTAATTGAACATACCTACATTACATTCTGACAGAGATAAGTAAGAAAAACTTCAATTTCTGGGTAAACAACAACTTCCGGTTAACCATTATTGAAGAATAACTCCTAAACAATCAGTATTACGAAAAAATGTTTTGTACAAAAGTTGTAGTAAAGTACATTATCTACAACTTTTGTTTATAAATGTATATACCTATATTGCATTTTTACAGAGATATTTAAGAAACAAACTTTTGTTCCGGATAAACCGTAACTTCCGGTTAAGCGATATTCTCCAAAAACTAATCAACTCTTGGCATTGTTTGTAAAATTCTAATTATGAATTTTGAAAATGATCGAATAATTACTTTTTAAGATAGAGCGCCCACAAACTTTTTAACCACAGACAGACAGACAGACAGACAGCCAGACACACAGACAGACATGTTCGAGAAAATAGCTAAAACTTGCTCTATGTGCCCCAAAATATCTATTTCCGTCGAAATCTGGAGTTCGAATTTTTTTGCGAATACAATACTTTCTCTATACTATGTATAGGGAGAAAGTAAAAATTATATTTCACATCGCCACGTTTAGAAATTTCCAAATCTTGCTACTTACTTACATAAAGTCACTATGGCAAAATTTCATGGCAGAAAAGACTATAGGCATAAAATTAAATTAATAAAACAGAGAACAAACGTTAGTAGATTCTCCTTTCTAAATCGTGCTCTTACGGATTGGAATAATTTGCCTACAGGAGTCTTGGAGTGACTGCTATAATAAGTGAGCCGCAGATGCACTGTTCTTCACTTACGTGTTTTAGTGCAGGGGTTCCCAACCGGTGGTACGCGGGAAAGTTTCAGTAATAAATAAATCTGTATTTGCAATAATCTTTTTATGCTTTCCTTTATTATAAAAATGTGATTAATACACATATATCTCTATATATTTTTAAATAAAAATTAGGAAGAAAAATATGAAAAAAATCCTTAAATATTTACTGTTGTCTTGATAGAGTGTTGAAAAACCAAAATGCAAGTTCATTAATAATTAAATATGAAGTTTTCTCAGTAATTTTATTAAAATAAAACAAGACATTGGGCACTTTTCCGACAGTAAATATATATATTTATAAAAATATATATGACTGTTGATACACCAAAATTTCTAAAAAATTCAAGGGGTACGCAGTTGCTAAAAGATTGGGGACCCCTGCTTTATTGTTTATTTTCAATCGAGTTTTTATTTATCTTAAATTTTAAGTAACTAATTGTAATTCAGTTTTTAATCCTAATCTTTTTTATTAATATTAAAACACGTATTTTGATTCATTTGAGTGACTCCATCAATGTTTAAGGATTCCTTCTGTGATGCCTAAATTTCTTAATGCCTATTAAGTATGAGTTATGCTGAATAATGGCCGTGATTAAGGCTTCTCCTAACGGAATGCGAAGAACGAGGTACTCAGAGAGTCATTGTGCTTCTCTAATGTGGACATGTTCCGCTGATACGAGAATATTCGTAGAGTTCTTGGCGAGGGAGGCAAGGGCCCTCTTACCTCACTCTTCATCCTGCCTAGAAAGCTTCATTCTACTTTACTAGCTCTTTGAAGAAAAGTAAGAGGGGGGGTTCTAACCGATCTTAATAATTTACAGACAGATCTGCATTTCTGAAATATGTGTGCGTACCAAGCCTCTAACCCTCGATTGACTCCGATCTTCTTAATTAAACTAGATCCTTATAAGGATATACGGCTGGAGCCCCTAAAAATTTAGGTATTCCCCGAATCGTGGGGATTGTAAGGTATCTTAATACGCCTCCATAATACAGTATTTTTGAATGTTGTTTCGAATTAGAGATTGAAAAAAATCATATCACAATAAACTTTGAGAACATGATGGAATTTAAAGTTTTTCTTAACATTTGCCTAATAACTTAGAATATAGTCTGAAATATTATAGTCTTCATCTTTATATCGAAATGATTTCACCCAATTCTGTTAAATCACATTAATCTGTATGCCTCTTAATGGTTACTTCGTTAAAAGGTTATCTATTTATATTGCCCAATTATCTTCCAAATTCCACCATAAATTTACATTGAATTAAACAATTAAATGTACGAACAAAAGGCACAACTTAAATGATTCAACAGCAAAACTATAAACGGCGTCCTCGTTCGAACAGTTTGACTCGAGCGCACTTGCTCAAGGGCGAACAGTAGCGACACCATCGTTGCAGCGGTAGCAGCTGCAACGAGACATGTTAATGCCATCTTTCGGCGAAACCTTGAAGTTTTGTTTGATGCATGCTTTGGCATATTTTATGAATTAAACTAACTTGTAAGACCAAGCAGATCAGCATAATTTTGCAATTTCGTTATGAATTAATTACATATGAAACACAATCGCGGCTGTCTACTATCATAGCTGAAATTTTGAGCCGTACTCATCGCAATTGCATGAAAAACGTTCTTAATGACTACGTTTGCCTGATATACAAACTTGCAATTCGCAAAAAACAGAGAATATTATAGAGAGCATCTACACATTACCAGTTTCGCTTTCAAATAATTATTTTAAATTTATGGAGGTTAATAACTCGAAGACCTGGTTTACAGAAAAAATCATAGTTACTATTGTAATACTGATATGCCAAACTTGTTACAAGAATTGAACTGATGTATACATTATCAAACATTAATCAAGATTACGATTCAGTATAAATTAATATCAAAATCTATTCTATATTCGATAAGAAATCGTAAGTTCGTTACTTTGATCGCATCCTGGATGATATACAGGCAGATACTTTAGCACAATTAAATTGCTGTGTGTTCTTCGAGTGAAATTACAAAAATCCGAAAATTTTGCTCAAATTCACGAAATTTACTCCATATAGCAAAATTCATATTCAATTCTTTAACTTTCTTCTTCGTTTAAAATGTTTTCTAAGAAGGATATGAGGATTCAAAGCAATCCATTTTCACGCGCGCGCAATCTATAATAGAAAATAGTGTGGGTGTGTGTGTATGTATGCGTGTATGTATGTTCGCTAAAAACTCGGGAACCGAGGGTCGCAAGACTTTGAAATTTTCTAGATTATTAAAAGTCAACCCCTCGCAGAGTATAGGATACTTTTTATTTCCCTAAGGTCCACGGTTCGAACCCAGACGGGTCAAAACCTTTCCATAGGAATTACACGTAGAGGTCATTTTTTCGTAGAAGGGTTCATTTCTTTTGAAAATTTAAATTAGAAATAATGGTCCTAGAAAGACGAATCTAGTACCATAAGATAGGGAATAGAATAAGGATTCTTAATTTGGTTTGTAGAATATCGTTTTTGAATCGAATTTGCGCACATTTTGATAAAGTTCGTGAATATCTTATCCAAATTTTGAGGTCGTAAACAACCCACCTCCCTGGCGATCAAGGCGATTGTTGAATCCCCAGCACATGTACTTATCCGTAAGAACGCATTGAGAAAATATGCCTACTTCAAATTCATGTTAAAAATAAATGATAGATTATATGAAGAGGGAGATATTTAAGGAGATATTAGTAACTGCAGCTGTGGACGATATACTGTGAAGAATCGACCGTACAAACATACGAATACCAGTATTTAAGAAAGGTTTTTAATTTTATGGTAGCGTCTGTAGCAACCAAGTTTTATTTATATAAACGTAATTGTTTACTGACTACTTCTTGGGATAAATGGGTTTATAGTAGTTTTTTAGATGACATTGGTTTCTCTCGATCAATACAACTGACTGCGTATAAAAAACCTGGAAATTTTTTAATGTTTTAATATAATCTTTGGCATTAAGTATTATCGATTTACTTGGATAAATATTTAGCGATTGACGGAAATGGACTTGGTGAATATCGTAAAGATTTCCCAGTTTCAGTTAAGGACAGGAGTTAAAGGGCGATTTGTAAAGCTTTAGCAAATCTCCAATATCGTATCCCTCCATTGAAAAGGTAAAGCTAGTTTACGTTTTGTTATACGCAGATTAAAAAAAGTTATTTATTGTGGTTATTTAAGTGCTTCCAATTCTTATACGTTTAATATCATTCTGTTATCGGTGTTCAATCTCGGTTGTTTCAGAGTGATATAAAATACATTTTGGTTGTGTTTGATCATTGTTTGCGACATCCATTTTTCCTTTACTGAAAATGTCTCCTTAAAAGTGATGCTGCTTATCCTAATGCTATCTTTGTAGATACTTTTTATGATCCTTAAATAAATGTTGTGTTCGTCGAAGAATTTTTCATTCTAATATTTAGGTTACTTTGCAGATTTTATTATAACTTTATTTTGTTTGTTTATTGGTTTGGAAATGATGGCATTTGCTATCTACCTAAAGTTATGAGACATGTGTTACGATCAAGCCTGTAACAAAACTATTTATTAATTTTAATTTTTCCCCGTTGAGAATCAACGGGCACTTCAGCTAGTATATAGTAACTCGAGTGACGCTAGCAACCAACAAACAATTTAGTGACGTCATATGACAACACTGAAACAGCTAGAAGCGCAAGGGCGTCGCCAGCCACTGGGCTAGGGGGAGCCTGTTAAAATGAAAAATGCCTAACTTACAGGGGCTAGTTTATTCATACCCGCTTCTTACTACAAATATGTCAAATCTTTTAAAAACTAAATGTATTGAAAACTAGCGGAGTTGAACGCTTCTATGGCAAACTCATTAAGACTAGGAGGACGGCAGTTTCGGCCTACCTAGAAGGACGGGAGGTGGTCATTTGACCATCTACTTTTAAAATTCGTAATTAAATACTTTTGTGATTTTCAAGGCCCTGAATATTGCGTAACTTCTAAGTTTGACCATTACACAAATGCTGATAAGGTGTTTTACCTCGTATTTTGTTTAAATTTTAATTAATTAAAGAAAATATTGACCGATGTCCTAAATCTGCAGAATTTCATATTCTAGAATATTTTATCCATTCATACTGGACCAATAAAACTCTTATTTTCGGAATAAGTGGAAAAAAGTCCGAATTGTTCATAAAAGTCAGTCACGTCACGCCAAGATTGTTATGCCTTCTGACGGAAAACATATAAAACCACTCGTTCGTGCCTCGGAAAAAACCTCCATCAAATACGATGGCGGAAGAATTTTTCGAATTTCGTCGTGAAAATTTCCAATCTGTGGTTTTCGTCAATGCCAAATTGTTCTATAACATTTAAAAATTCAGAAAAAAAATTTTAGCAGGGTTGCCAACATATTAGTTTAATCATTATAAAATGTTCTTCCAATTTTTTTCTCAGGTAAATCTCAAACTGATATCTCAAGTTTACATTCAATCACCTTTCTTGAACAATTAGAATTAATGTCAAGGGTACTAACTTTATAAATCAGGACTATCAATCGTAAGAACGGATCTCTAAACAGAGAGTTATGCGTTCGCAGAATAAATAACTAAAGGGATATTTTGAGCACAGATGTGTTTCATGTGATTTGTCGAAACTCTTGGGGATCCCGAATAAGTTTATAAACTATAAAGAAGCAGGGTTACTAAAATTTTCGGTTGTAAATTGAAGGCAGCGATCAGACCTTCATGGAAAACCTAGCAATCAATCATGCATTTATCGAGAATGGCCTTTTCTTACTCATATCTCATTCTGTGCTTATCCACTCTGGTGCTAGTTTTATTACGTTGATTTTTATTTTAGAATTACCTTAATACTTACATCATTCTTAAAATGTTATTTCCTTTCATCATTCGCTAGTTTACAATAAATCCAAGTCATTATAGTAACACTTCATCATCTTCACAAGTAAGGTTTGAAATCATAATAAAGCTTCGCTATTGTTCTTACAAATTAATATTTATTCCTTATTAAGTAATGGATTAACATTTTTAAGATATATGATAAGAGAGAATATCACTCTATGTATCCAAGAGTACATAATTTTTTACCGCAGATTCTGCACATTCCCACTTTTACAGAGCATATTCCACTGTATATTTTCCTAGATTTTGGGCACAAATTACTGGATTTGTTATAACATCCAGGTGAGATCTGACACTTTCTTCTTTTCTGCGGTCTTATTGGCGCACTTGCTTCCCCTGATGAAATTCCCGACATTGCAAAGGAACATGAGGGAGGTGGCTCTATTATTATTATTAGGGGTCTTTATTAGGCGAGATTGAGAATTGAGACTAAAAAGTCTCCTCTTCCATCTAACCTGTAAAGTAAAGCTCTATCTATAATAAGATTCCAATAATTTCTAATACAAGTCTTTGAATTTACTCCTTCCGGCTGAGTTTACGCCCAGTGGTTTCTTTGAATAGAACCCAGCTATTTATTGAGGCCAGGTCCAATATGTTAAAAAATACATGCACTGGCCATCTCCTTGCAGCCGAATGAGTTGAATATTTCCGGCACATGCTATCCATTATATCTACTCCTACTTTGTTGCAGTTGTAAAACAAAACTGTATCTAGTTTCTTTTTCTGAGTCAGAAATCATCACGTCCTGATGCATTGTACTGATTAAAAGCAAGTTTTTATATTTTTTGCTTGGTAATTTGTCAAGCTATGGCCTAGTCTATTTTTATAAACTCTAGTTGAGTGAATTTCATCGCTGTGATGAACCGAAGGAGGTAATTCTCTTCTATTTTTTTCTTATCGTTCCAACCAGTGAGATTTTGTTTTTTTTAATTTTTCAGCGAGGCTGATTGAAGAGAAGTAGTTGTTGCAAGTTATGTTGATACCAGAGTTTTTTAACGGCTCTGCTAACCATAGCACAACATATTCTCCAAGAGACTGCCTTGATCCCCTAGCATCATCTTTTCCACAATTAGGAAATGCATTTAGGCAAGACTTCACGTCTGCTTATACACAGTACTTGATCCCAAACTTATCTGGCTTATTCGGCATGTATTGGATGAATGGGCATCGGCACTTCGTAGGATATAATTGTTCATCGGCCGTAACACTCTCGTCATGGTTGTAGCAGGCTCGGGAGTTAGTTATAAATGTATTCCAAGGCTCAGAACCTAAAGCAAATTTTTCTTCTCTCAGAGCTTGACTCCGAGTTTCTCTGTGATCAAACCGTAAATGTTTCATTATGCTTACGAATCGATCCTTATTCTTAGTGCTGGAGAATATTTTAGATCTCTAAGAGTAGATACAAAAAGTCTATCCTAGCGCGTTTCTAGGTCATTCTACTAAAAACAATGTTTAAAAGCAATTCCCGCCCTCCCTCGCGCGTCACCGCTTGCCCCGCCGCTTACCCCCGCCCGCTAGTACTTTCCCCACCGCATTTTTAGGGAGAATTATAAAAATGTTCACACTTCTTTAAAAATGAATTATCAATGAATTAACTTAAATTCTAGAATTGTTTATTTAAGAATTGCATGTTTCCAAAATATTCTTTTTTATTTCCTTGTTGTAATCTTTAATTTTCCTTCTTATAAAATTTCATCAAAAGTTTTCCAAAAATTTATTCCTATCAGCTTGAAAATATTATTTACTAGGGCAAGTAATGCTTACATAGTTTTAACGGACACTTTTTATTTACTTGAAAATATTTCCAATACTAGTTTTTGCATTCTCCAACTCACCACTTTCAGATTCACAAAAATTGTCAATTTATCTACTCTGTTGAAATATTTTTTGCTTTTTCACAAGAGTACGCGGACTTATTGGTATGAATTTTAGAATACTTGAAAGTAATTTTGCATTTTATCAATCAGCAAGGTTATGAAAAACGAGAAAAAATTCTGAATTACTAGAGATAGTACGCTCATTTTAAGTTGATAATTTGTGAACAGTTCTTCGGAATTATTTAACTCATTTTTAAAAATTCACGCAAGTGCAAATATGATGGATCTCGGGCTCTTATAGATAAACTTATTCACCGATCGAAATGATTAAGTGGAATAAGGGATTCTCTTTTGAAATAATCTTTCAACACGCACGCACTGCTAGAATCCGCTGATTATGCAGTACTTGTAACTTCTGCTGACCAAATACGATATCAAATGCTCTCCTCGAAACAAAATCTCATAAAAATGATGTAAAAGAATACCTTATAATGAGTTGGTGAGAAAATTTACCTAGGGTAAGGAAACTAGGGGTAGCGTTTATACTCCCCCTAACGCGTTGAAATTATGCTTGAATAGGAAGAAACGTTTGTAATGAAGCGGTAGTGGGGAAAAATAATTTAAATAGAACTAAATGAGGGGAACTTTTTCATTTACTCCTACGCTTCGTCATTGAAGACTTGGTGTGACTTTGCTTCATTCTTCCGTTTCAAGGTTTTGGAGTCATTCTTCCTGTTTGGAATTATTTCCTCTAAGAAGAAATACAGTAAAGTATTAACAGTTTAAACAGAAATCTGAGTAAGTATCAGTATATATACTTGTATTTATTTAGAGTTATTCCCTAGTATTATTTTTTAACAATTTTTTCAAAACTTTTAGGATGGAGTACAGTCAGTTGAACCCTCAAGTAGGCGGTGACCATTCGATCCTTGAGATTGACAGGGCTATCGAAGGGTCGACTGAAAACCTACTGGGTGGTGAGCGAAGCGCATAAAGACCTTATATCATTTCTAAATTATACTTCCGATCTTTTAATTCCGAGGATAAGGGATGAGCTAAGTAATTCTGCCCTTAAAATTAATATTGTGGTTAAGGCAAACTTTGAGAGGGGTGAGGAGACGATAGAACGAGCATTCAAAACGAGGAACGTTAGGGTTTTGCTAGCCGATGACGTTGGGGAAATTTTAGAAAGTTTATTTGGAAAATTACTTAAGTAAAAATCCGAGATGCAGGTGAAGGGATCAGGGTGGGCGCTGAGTAAAATCTTGGGTTTAGAACTCCGAATTAATCGTTACACTCCGTTACGCGGATCAACCTTTATTGAGTTACCACCCACGATCGCTAGCAGAAAATCTGTTGTAAATGTTGGGAATGACGATCAGTTTTGTTTTAAATGCGCGGTTTGGGTAAAGAACGTACATAAAGACCCTCAACGAGTCTACAAATATAATACGGATGAATTCGACAATGGGTACGATTGAGATTGTATTGAATACCCAGTCAAACTCTCTGATATTCCTAAATTCGAGCGAACAAATAAAATTTCTATTTACGTTTTCGGGCTAGACGAAAAAAACTATGTCCATCCAATAAAAATTGTAAATACCGAGCTCGCAGATCATCGTGACCTATTATATATAGCAAATGACAACACGGCTCATTATTGCTGGATTAAAAACTTTGAGAGTCTAATCCATCTTCAGATAACAAAAATGTCATAGAATTTACATTTGCAAACGATGCTTCATGCATTATCATGACGAAAAAATTAGAGACGCATGCAGGAAACTGTAATAGTAAAAAACCCACGAGAATTGAGCTTCCTATCGAGGGGTATAAGATATTAAAATTTACCAAACTCGGGCATTTATTTCCAGTTCCTTATGTAATATATGCAGACTTTGAATGTATTCTCCAAGGTATCAGAACTTGTGAATCTTTACCTAACGCATCCTACACGCACGCTATTCGGAAACACAAACCATTCAGCTTTTGCTATTTTCTCATAACGCCCAATGGATGTGAGACACCACAGCTTTACCGAGGTCCCAATACCGCACAGGTCTTTATGCAGAAAATGAAAGAGGAAGCAGAGAGAGTATTCAAGTTGTATAAAAACGTTGTACCAATGGAATCGCTTAGCCCGGAAGAAGAGGCAAATTTTAAGAATGCGTTGTCTTGTCATATTTGTGGTAAAGAGTTGAAGTCAGATGCCGTTAGAGATCACGATCAATTGACAGGTAAGTATCGAGGGCCCGCACATTTGTTTTGCAACATGCAGTACAAAATGCCAAATTTTCTACCTGTGTTTATTCATAATCTTTCATCGTATGACGGTCATTTCTTGGTTCGGGAGTTAGACTATGATGACAAAAAAATTAATGTGATTCCGAACACCGAGGAAAAGTATATTTCATTCGCAAAGTCAATAAAAAATAATTTCACCATTAGTTTTCTTGACACATGTCGATTCATGCCGGCGTCATTAGCTTCACTAGTAACAAATTTAAAAACATTTAAATATGCTAGCGAGGTATTCGGTGAGAAAACGAATCTAGTCACACGTAAGGGGGTCTACCCATATGATTACACAAACTCTATCGAGAAACTTGAGGAAACATCACTTCTGGAGAAGGGAAATTTCTACAAAAGATTCCCACACATTTTTTGCATGTTTGTAGTCTTTCTCAGACGCATGCTCGTCCGCTAATCTGTTGTAAATCAAATCTGTGTTCGCATATTTTAATATCGTAACAAAGAGCAGCTCAATAAATATATTTGAATGATTTTCTTTTTGAATTTATTAACCCTGCTTCGTGAAGTTGTTAGGCTGGATGTAGGTTAAGAATGGTTCATTAATAAAAAAAAGTTATAATATCATTTGTAGGACCCAAGTTTAACACGATTCAAAAACATAATTTTAAATTATACTTTTACAGGTTGGTGACAGTGATAAGGATTAATTTTACAATAATGCAAATATTACTAATCGTATGTCATAGTCGAAAACTGCTAAACTGGAAGTTTCATAAAAAAATCGAAAAATTAATTATGCGCTATATTTTGACTTATTTTCGAAAGGAATGAAATTAATTTTCATTATTTTCCTATGGCATTTGAAACATAGAGTGACTTCGTAATTAAAAATCAATATAATAAACCCTTTTTACATACTCCAAAAGTTTGAAACTGTTAGGTTACTTATAAATAGGAAAAATATCAAAGTTTATGCAATATTGGTACATAAATGTTTAAAATTTTTTTTATTATAATAAATAGAAAAAGATATTTGGTTAAAGAAGTTAACATTTATTTTTTTAACCCGCCTTCCTAGGTAAAGTAGACTTTTGCTTAATATAGTATAAGTATGATACTGAATTATATCTCAACTTATGGTAATGTTACAGTTTACTTAGGGATATTTTTATTTTTCAGTTAAAAAGAGTTCACATTTTTCTGGAGATGCAGCATTAATGTCAATGTTTAATAACGAAAGTACCAATTTTCATCGAGAATTGGCATAAGCGGCGAAGATTATAAAAACAATTCCAATTTTCCTCAAGAGATGGCATTAGTGTCGAAGTTTATAATCGAAAGTTCCTATTTCCCTCAAGAGATGGCATTTGTGGCGAAGCTTATAAACAAAAGTTCCAATTTTCCTCAAGAGATGGCACTTGTGTCGAAGTTTATAAACAAAAGTTCCCTGCCCTCCCCTGGCGACGCCCTTGTAGAAGCGTGGTCAAAAAATAATCGTCCGTCAATCAAAAAGATCAAAAACAAGAACCTCGCTCGACCCACCACCAAATTTTGCATATGAATATTCCACAATTTTTCATTTAGTTAATTAAATAGCATCATAAGGTATTTCGTCAGAACCGGTTTGCAAAAAATTCGAAAATCCGAAACAAGACTGAATCTTCAATGACTAAAATAAACGCTTTATCTTGATACTAATTTTAATTTCCTCAAAATAATCATACCTTAAAGAAATCAACCTTTTCTGTTTACTCACGTCGTTTATTATTTTTAGGAAGGAGGATATCTAGTGATGAATCTATTGTCCGTAAAACAAATAATTTTTAATAATTTAAAAAATTGCAATTAACCTTAAATAATAACATTATTAATTTATAATAATGCAATTGATTTCAATTATTCAAAAAAATCCTGCAAAGTTTTAGATCGCGAATTGATCTTATTATCTCCAAAGAAGCCAAGTATTTATTGCATGAAAGTTCTAATAAGAATGATAATAGATTAATTATCCTAAACACAGGATGGTGATTCCAGTGATGAAATCTTTTTTAGAAGATTCAATTCCTAAAAATTGATTTCACGGACTAATCTTGCCTTGTTGCGATGATATGATCATGTAGTACGTATATTTAAGATTTAAATGCCGTTCAATGAATTACGAATTTTGGCCCTGCTTGTTAGCGTAATCAAACGTCGCAGAGCTGAGCGCAAGCATCTTGCTATCAGGGACATGTGTCATCGCATTCTCTTCGCAGTTCATTTTTAAAGTACTGTTTGACATACAAAAATGCAGAGCGTAATTAATACAGTTAAAGGCACAGCTTTGGGTGTAGCAGAGTACTTAACTCCAGTGTTGAAGGTAATTATGTTCTTCAATAGAAAACCATGTCCGAATCAGCTGATAATGTCACCGAATCGAAATCTCTTGCACAAGATTTAACATGATTTCCCACTACAATGAGGAGAATAATTTTATATTGAAAAATTTTTCATTATTGAATAATAACATACATTGTTGAATGTATCTATCATGAACAAGGGATACAGCAAAGCAGATAAGATTCGAATTTTTATCACTGCGCTATTAACTCTTAATATATGTATTATATATGTTGTTTTTAAGTGGTATGATAACGTAGTATTCTAAAATTGTATTGTTTACATGAAATAGGAGTCTAAATTTCGAGATACTGGAGTATTAACACCAGAAGAATTTGTAGCTGCTGGTGACCACCTAGTTCACCACTGTCCTACATGGCAGTGGGCCACAGGAGATGAAGCCCGTATCAAGTCTTACCTTCCTCGAAATAAACAATTTTTAATCACACGCAATGTACCATGTTCCAGACGCTGCAAGCAGGTAAATGCAAATGCTATGATAATTTTTTCAGGTATCTCGTGTATGAAAGTTAAAGGAAGCATAGCAAACTATTGAGTAGCACTGTTTTAGTTTGCTGGGTTTTAACTCTTACTTATAGAAAAAAAAACAAACATATTTAAAGTTGGAGGACGTAAAAAGTAACTTGTATCTTCTGTGAAGTTCATTCATTTCGTAAGTGATTGCTAATAACATTTACTGTAATGATTTTGTTCTTTAGTGATTCCTTTGAAAGATAATGTTGACTCATGATTATACGTTGTGATTATTTTCTAATGAATTGTTTGGTACTTTTTTCATAGTTTTAAAATGAGTTCATGGCTTCCCTTTTTAGTATTGACTCAATGTATAATATGGTAAGCTAAATTAGAGTAGCATTTGTTTTGGTTGCTTTAGTTCTAAGAATCTTGATACTTTCATGTTGCTTATTTCTTTTCGCTTTTTAATAATTTAATGGCAAATTGTTATTATAATTTAATGATAGCAGTGTTTACCAAAATCAGTTTTTCATTGTGTTACATAACATATTTTCTGTGATTTGCAGATGTATAGTTTAGTTCAATTTGATTATCTGTTCCATCAAGCCAATGTCTTAGAAGATTATTTTACCTTATAATTCTGCAAGTAACTGCTTGATTAAATCTGTCACTCTTAAATGTTTATTGAATTAGTAAAAAAATTTCAAAATCTTTTTCATTTATGGACATTTGAAATTGTTATTTTTTATTACAAATTATGGACCTATTCAGTTTATCTTTATTTGTTTTGGTTCCATTGCATCATGTTTCATACAGAAGAAAGATGACATCTGTAAATTCCAGATCTTACAATAATTCAATGCAAATAGTAGTTGAAATTCCTCGAAAGGACCAAAATATATCTTTTAATTAATTTTTAGATTGAGTACTGCGATGTTCAGGAGAAGGTGATAGAATCTGATGATGGAGATGGAGGCTGGGTGGATACTCACCACTTTGATGTGAGTGGGAATGTTCATCAAGCAGAGGAAATTTCGGAGATGACCCTGGATTCCAAGGTGAAATTCCTTATCTTAAACTCTCCCAATTCATCCTCAATTTACTCTAATATTGGAAGAATCCTGACCTTTTCGAATGATTACACATCAAACCCTATTTCTTTGATTCTGACCAAAAAGGTACAAGTTTATTCTTTCGGAATGAGCCTAATTTTATGTATTAATGTTCAGTAAACGGCAATCAAAACAATCACTTTATGATCATATTTAATGTATTAATATAGATTTATTGGGTTGTTGCTAATATGTACTATTGCTCGTTACCTATTCAAGATATTTGTTTGGTATGGAAAATTTCTATATATTTTGTAAGCCAGAACTACCACAATTTTAATTCATTAAAAACTTATTTCTTAAGGATGTATTCAACTGGAAGAGATCTAGTTAGAATTCATTTAGAAATTGATGATTTTTTTATGAATTGCAGCAAATTCACTTTGGGTGGTAATATTTTTTATAATTATGGGTATTATCATATGTGAAAATATTTTACATGATTTTCAGCACTCCAGCCTTCCAGAATAAGCTAAAAATAAAATTTTAAAAGTTTCAAGATTTTTAAGGAAGTTTCCAACAGAATTTTTATGCATGAATGAATATCGCTTAGTTTTTTCCATCAGTTGCTTCTTGGTTAATTTTTGGTTTATTCAAAGATTTGACAGAAGTCAGGTGGAAGCCACAAACATTGTTAATTGGCAAATCCTTTCACTAACCTTAAATTTAGCAAACATCCCCCTATTACTCCACGTAATACATTTACGTCAGATATATTCTATAATTACTGTTCCCTATATAATCACATTTTACATTGTTCCTTCGATAAGTCACCTGTCACTTCATAAATTTCTCGATCATCTCACTTACACATCATAGATTTAACAATATCTTAAACAACACATCCAAAACCCCCTGTCAAACAATACATTTTTATAATATCTTTAAGCATTTAAGTTTAAAATCCCTAATAGATTTAGGCAAGGGCTTGAATGCCTCTTCAGGTAACATATTCCATTCTCTTACTCCTCTATTAAGAAATGAGTATTTAGCCATATCTGTCCTTTGTTTTCCTAATTTTAACTTCTCATCATGATCGCCACACACAAAATAATTTGGTTTTATTAATCTGTAACTTGATTCCCTCCTTGCTTCGCCAGCGTTTTTTAATTAAAAAATCTGATGTGGCCAGCTCATGACTTTCTCCATGTATAAGATGTAAATATTTATCTACGACAGTAATTTCGAACTCTATATTCTATCTAAACTTGGAAGATGGGTGATTTATTTATATATTATTATCTTTTACGTCACAAACATTATAAATAATGTTTTTCGGGACATGCTCGATAAAAAACGATGAATTTGGCCTTTCGCCCATAGAGCCCAGAGCACCCACAAAGTACATATTCAGCAACTTCCAGTTTATCAGTATTTCATGAATAACTCCTAAACAATCAGTGATACAAAAATATGTTACATAAAAAAGTTATAGTAAATTTTATTTTCTAAAACTTTTATAAATAATAGTATATACCTAGATATCATATTTATGGATTTATTTTGAAAACTGGAAATGAGCTTTGAAGAATGAAGCTCGACTTCCGGTCAACCTATTTACTCTAAAAACTAATCAACTCTAACGACAGTAATAAAAATACTATATATAAAATTTGGTGTTGATCCGACGAATAGTTTTCATGTAAGAGCGCCCACAAAGTACATAATCATCTTCTTCCGGTTTATCGGTATTTCACGAATAACTCCTAATCAACCGGTGATACAAAAATATGTTAAATACAAAAGTTATAGTAAATTACATTATCTAAAACTTTTATAAGTAATACAATATACGTATATATCATATTTATGGAGATATTTTGAAAACCGGAAATGAGCTTTAATGAATAAAGCTCGACTTCCGGTTGACCGATTTACTACAAAAACTAATCAACCCTGACAGCACACACCACAGTACTACATATGAAGTTTGGTATTGATACGACTAATAGTTTTAACGTTAGAGCGCCCACTATCACACACACACATACACACAGACATCATTCCGAAAATGGTCAAAACGTGTTCTAGGGACCCCAAAACATGTATTTCCGTTAAAATCTCGAAGTCGAATTTTTTCATGAAAACAATACTTTCTCTATACTTCGTATATGGAGAAAGTAAAAATCCCTACTAATCTGTTCAGCTTCCTCCTCTTTTCTAAAGTTTCCCACGCAAGAAATTCTAACATTTTTATTACGCTCAACTCCCTACTAGACCCCCAAAGCATAACGCTTGTTTAAAATTCAAATTTGATGTTTTGAAGTTTTTCAGTTTTAAGTTAACTCAAGTTTAACAATTTCAACCTCTTAAGGCTGGTGTAGGCGTTCAGTAGCAATCATTTCTGTACTCAGTTAAATTTTTACCATTGTGCTTGGTTTAAATGTCAAAGGAAGTTTTTAATTCTAATATTATTCAATTAAAATCAGAAGAATAATAATGAAATTTAATGGCAAAGAGCTTAAAGACTGAATAATTTCACTATGTATCCACCAACCTCTGGAAAAAGAGAGATTTTTAAATAGAGCTTATTAGTGAGAATTTGCTTATCTGTTTTTTTTTATTTTCCCAGTCAAGCAACTTTAAATCAAATGAAATAGCTGGAGACATGGAAAGGGAAGCTGAAAATGCTAATGATGATGATGAAGACGATGAAGAAGCTGCAGACATGGAAGCATTTGAAGAGAGCGGCATGTTTGATGATGATAAGGTATTATGACTTGTTGATTTATCCATTTACTACTTCAAAGAAGGGCATTACATAATCCGATGGATTTTGAGCCTCAATTTTTATTTTGTGTTCCTGGTGTAAGAATTTTGATACCCAAAGTAATCTTAAAACTCTTAATAGATTTGTGTCCATTAAAACTCTCTGCTCTACAATCTTATTTCAGTATCTTGTTACCATCAATCTCTGCCTATGTAACAGTTTTAATATATCCTCAAAGATACTAGGTAAAAGATTTCGTAATTATGTATTTACAATGTTTACCTTCACCTTTAGTTTCTTATTTTTATGCATTGATACTCTTTGGTGAATTTCAACTCATTTTGTCTCTTCTAAATAGATATATGCATGGGATTTATGATTACTAAACTATATTAAATGTTTAAATTTGAATACTAAGATATTTATTTTTATGTCAATTCAAACCCAAAAATCACTGCGTGTTAGAGGTCTGCATGGGCCGGGTAAAGCAGTCAGACTATTGGGCTTGGGCACTTGAATAACTTGGGAAGAAAAGACTTATTTGTCCTTAAAGAGCATTAGTTTCTTGCATAGGGGCAGAAGTCTCATAAAGTTGCTATGCTTAAATAAAATGCTTAGCCTTAGTGAGGGGTAAAAAAATTATTTTTTCACAAATCCCTATGATTAATTACAGGACGATTAATGGAAAGTTTGGGCTTAGGTCATGCTTGAGAATGAAAAGTTATATCTACATTCGGACTGTGTTGGTTTGGGATCAACGACAAACGGATTTGGCTAGGCATGGGTTGAAATTTTCAGACCATACAGATCACTACTGTACGTCTTATTTGCCAGGAAATATAGTCATTAAAATTCAGTGTTAACTTCTTTTTTTCTCTAAATAGGCTGCCCTAGACTCTTCAAAAGCTGCAGACAAGAAGAAAAGTGAAAGTGAAGGTAAAGAAGATGGAAATGGTGGAGGTGGAGAGATTGTTCACACACGGACCTATGATTTGCACATCACCTACGACAAGTACTATCAAACGCCAAGGCTTTGGCTTTTTGGATATGATGAGGTATCTTGATATCTATTTGTGACCCCATTTGTATTCCATTTATATAACTTGCTTTATCTTTGGCACTCTGATTTGAAACAGTTAACTTGTTGTTAAGTTTTCACTTCTTGAATGAAAAATGGATATTCTTACGTTTTTAATTTTAAATTATATTTTTTCCTATTTTAGCAACAGAATCTAATTTTTATGCATTTTTGTGATACCTTCTTTGAATGATTTGATAGATATGCTTTTATTTTTATATGTTATTTATATTAAGAATCTTTATTTTAATACAAGTTTATCTAAATTTTTATTTTTCATTTCTTATATTCTCAGAGTCGTCGCCCTCTCACTGTAGAGCAAATGTATGAGGATGTTAGTCAAGATCATGCAAAGAAAACTGTCACGATGGAAACCCATCCGCATTTACCAGGACCACCAATGGCATCAGTCCATCCCTGCAGGTAAATTAGCCACAAATTCATGCTGCAAGTAATAATGTAGGTTTCCCTCACTTAACCTGAAAAATATCTTCAGAAAAATTGCCCTTAAAAACAAATTTGTTTTGTAAGAATATTTAATCATTACAATACTTCACATTCTCCATCACCGCCAGATACAGAGATAACAATTATCAATTTTTTTAATACTTAAGGGGTCACAACTAATCAGTGGCCCAAAATTAATGTAGAATCCCCAAAAGGCTGAACAACAATAATATTATTGTTGAACAGGGTGTCCAGATGAAAGGTAACTTAAATAAAATATTTATATCTCGGAAAGTATTTACTGTAAGCATTTCTGGTTTCCAGCTTTACAGTGGAAAAATCTGAAAGTTTTGTCTTTTACTTAATGTATTCTAATGTGGGCACTCTTGGTGGCAAGACAAACATCCAGGTGATATTCGACCTCACCTCACATTGCTTGAAGGTGTCGGGTGCTACTGTGGCCACAGCATCCACTATGTAGGTTTTCAGGTGCTCAATGTTGTTCATCTTCATCTGATACGCAATGCTCTTCACATAATCCCACAAGAAAAAGTGCAGTGGAATTAATCGACTCTTGATGGGTCCATAGCTTTCCATGAGATTTCTCACGTAACAAAATTCCCATAATTTTTAGTTTGTTGTCCTAAAACTGGATGCTTTTGCTCGTTGGAGGTTCAAGTCCATGTTGAGATCTAAAACGACGCTGAAAGACTGTCATAGCCTTTAATTTTGCAAGCCGCAACAAGCTTACAACCTTCTCCTACTGTGTTGCCGTTGTCACTTCATAGGAAGTGAGCCCCAACAGGCAAATTATATATGGAAAAAATTTAAGATATTCCCTTTCAAATGGTATTTACCAGACATGAGTATTATAAATACTTTCCAAGATATAAGTATTTTATTTTGGATACATTTCATCTGGACATCCTGTACATTATATTCAGTATTTAAATAGTTGAGTTGGTCTCCCCTTGCCTTCCTCAGGAGTGTTTTTTTTTTATGTGATCACTCATTATGGCTACCCATGCCTTTGCAGCTGCCTCACTGACATAGGCTGGTTGGACTACCTTTAGTCTGGCCCCCATCTATTGACCTTTCACTAGGACAGGTGGTGACATTGTACATACACTGGATAGAACAACTAAGGCAATGTTTCAGCTCTATCTATACAACTACAGAACATTAGAATTTAACATGCCTGTCAATTGACTTCAGTAGTTTACATATTACACTAATTTAATATTTAAACAGCTTTATATTAATAAATAGTGTCCAACCTCTACAAATTACCATGTGTGTTTAACAATTAATTCTAATAATTCCAAAGAAACCTTTTCCTGTACAAAAACAGAATACTAGCTCATAACATTAAAAAAGGAAATGAGAAAAAATCCTCATCCTGTTGGGTCTTTTCTTGACTTGAAAATAGGGGTGCGCGTTAGAATTGATGACGCGCTTGAGTCAAGCGCAGTATTACTCGTTTGCATATCCTGTAGCGCTGGATCGGCTGCATCCTCAGCTCACCCTGGTTCTTATTCTTCTTCAAACATTCCACCAATGCGCTATTGATGTTTTGACAGAAAAGCCACTGTAGACTAAACTGTAGGCCAATAGTTTTTTTGGAAAGGGAATTGGCTAGCCCATAAAACTTTTTAAATGACTGATTTTGAATTGGTTAACATGCACGCCTATGTATGACTCTTGGCATAGATGAGTACTGGCATCTTGTATATAGTATATATCAGCATATACGTGTATTGTAAATACGTTTATGGTGCTGCAAATGGTGTGACTACATGTGTTAAGGTGCTCATTAAATATGCAGACAATTGATCTTTCAATTTCCAATGCTTGAATTTTGGGGTGCACATTACGTTTGATGGTGCGTTATTTTCGAGTAAATACAGTAACTTCAAAAGAGTGTGTTTGTGATAATTTATACATCAACTTGAAATATAGGCCAGAACTTGAACTAGGATCTTTTACTTGTCTGGCAGTTCTTATTGTATATCATTAAATTATGTGAGACTCTTCAGCAACAGTTAAATAATAGTTGACAGTCAATAATATTTGTCATAAGTGTTTTTAGATTGATAAATGGACATTGATTATCTGTAAAGTGAAACCAATCTTCTCCTATCCTTAGGCATGCAGAAGTGATGAAGAAAATCATTCAGACCGTCACGGAAGGTGGCGGAGAGCTGGGTGTTCACATGTATCTCATTGTATTCTTGAAGTTTGTGCAAGCTGTAATCCCCACAATAGAGTACGATTACACCCAGAACTTCACAATGTAAATTGGACTGAAATTTCTATATGAGAAAGAATACATTCAAAGGTAATACAGAATAACAATTCAAATCATGGAGGATTGAAATTAAGGCATTTTTTCCAGTGTCGCATTCGTATGAACCATTTTGAAGCTGTTGTATTGAAGGCTGTTAGTTGCCATCAAGGTTTTCACAGAACTTATTGTATTGTTTAGAGTTGCCTTGAGCCATTTTGTTCTGATATATATTTAAAATATGCAGTAAAATTTGGTACCAGCAGTTACTATAGCACCTTAAAGTGGCTCAGTATTGGTCAGTATCTTGTTCAAGTGACAATGTCATCAACTTGAGCATTTTTTAAATTGTCTGTTTTTTAGGTGAGGTAATCTGGGTGAAATACTGTTGAAAATAAATAGTTTTACCTGTGAAAATGGTAGTTTGAAGCACCCTAAAGGATTGAACCTAGTTCATGAATCGGTTAGGTGCTGAATTTACTGTGATATCTGCCAAGCAAACTAATAGAATCATGTTATACTCTTGCGAAGCCTGTTTAATTGGAATGAAATATGACTCCAGCTGCAGTGGCCAATTAAAAATGTGGTGTCATTTTTTTAACTTATGTATGTTGTTACCCTATTCCAGCACCTTAGACATTAGTATTATCCACCATGTATGAAATAATTCATATAAGTTTATCTTTACCTTGTACATAATTTTCAATTTTTATATGTTTTTGATATTTCTCCCTTACATACTGATGAGGATCCCCTATGTACTGATCTACTGGTTTTCAATCTTCTTTGCAGATTGTTTAAAATGAAAACTTTTAAAAAGAAGGATAGCGTTGCATGTAGGCAAATTTCGCTGATTTGATAAAAAGTATGAAATAAAGGGAATTAAAGACTCTAGTTATTGAAAGCACTTTGCCTTGCTATCATATGTATGATAATATAGCACACAGATAATCCAAAATCTAATCCTTTAAAATTTCCTTTTTTTAGTATTATATTTATCACACTAAGAATAACATTGCAGGGTTATAAATTGAAAGTTTTAATTATGTCTTAAAATTTTACAATTCATATTGAAATAATCAGGATTAAAAATGCTTGTATATTTGAAAACATCCTTCATATTGGATTACTAAACTAAAATGACAAATTGATTCCTTAATCTCTACATTAAGGGAGTTTAAATTTTAGGGCTTGAATTTATAAAGCTTTTTGTTATGCTTTCATCTGTAAGGTAATAAAACTTAGATTGATTTCATAACTTATTACAGCTTAATTACCATTAAAATATATGCAGCTTTGTACAAAATATGCTACAATGGCCAGTGGACATTTTATGCTAGAAACCTACTTATTATCAGCCTTTTATAATGTTTAGCCAATATTAATGTAAATGCAATAAAAACATTGGTAGGTTGATGAAGTGTTTATGTGCTTTGTATATTTCTGTAAAATTTCTCTATCGTTTATTGTAAAATCTAAATATTGTATCATTCATGTTGCGTTTGTCGTTTTAAGTACAGAAGTACCTGCAAATGTAACTCATGGCATTTCTGTAAAATTTATTTTTCCCCATCCTTGTCACGTATTTGCCTTTGTCACATTTACCTTGTAAAATCTTTGTTATATTAAATGTTTTGCTTAGGGCTCAGATGTAATGGTTAAATAAATTGTTATATTTTTGTCATATTTCGGTGTTTATTATCTTGGTAATAATTCCTGATGAGTCTTGCATCTTTTCGTGCAACGAATTTTAGTTTTAAATTTATGGATATTTGTTCATTTTGCTATATCAGGATATGTTCTGCTCTTAATGTTTGTGCTTCAGTAACAAACACATGATGAACTTCTCTTGCATTGAAACCTCAACTTATGAATTTAATTATATTTTTATTATTTTTAAGGATCCCATTCAGAAAAGGTAATTTATTTATACTGCAAACTGCTTAGAATACAAGCATAAGAAATTTTTGATCAAATATCAACTATATATATACAGGGTGCATTATGAAAGTAATGCGCATTTTCTGGAAAAAAATGATTTATTGATCTGATTGGTGCAAATGACTAAAATTCTTCAAAATAGTCTCCACTTGCATCAATACACTTGCGGAGACGATTCTGCCACGCCTGGAAAGCACCCTGAAACTCCTCGACTGGAATGCCTCTCAGGAATCTTGTGACGTGAGCTTGAATGTTTTCCACTGACTCCCAATGCTTTTCCTTCAGCTCTCTCTTCAGTCGGGGGAACAAAAAAAAGTCGCATGGAGCCAAGTCAGGGCTTTAAGGAGGCTGGGGCACTACGGGGGTCTTGTTCTGGGTCAGGTAGTTATTGACGACGAAGGCCGTGTGGCTGGGGGCATTGTCGTGGTGGAGCTTGAAGACGTCTTTGATGTCAGGCCTGACGCGCGCGACCTGGCGTTTCAGTCTCTTGAGCACCTCCAGGTAAAAGGCTGCGTTGACAGATTGTCCTTACGGTACAAACTCAAAATGGACGATTCCTCGGACGTCAAAAAAGACAATCAGCATTGTTTTGATGCGAGACTTGCTCATCCGCGCTTTTTTGGGTTTGGGAGAAGATTGTGTGTGCCACTCGGAGCTCAGCCTCTTGATTCTGGATCGTACTCGAATATCCAGGATTCATCCCCGGTTAGAGTAGAGTTTAAAAAGCCTGGGTCATTCCTAATCAATTTCAACAATTCTTCACTCCGCAAAATTCGAACTTCTTTCTGCACCTCCGTCAACACCTTCGGCACAAGCTTCGCGCAGACCTTTCGCATTTGCAAATCCTCCGTCACTATCCCATGTACCGCAAATGTCGACAAGTTCAGGGTGTCAGCCATTGCTTGGATACTTAATCGACGGTCTGAACTCAAACCTTCGCGCACACGCTGAACGTTTTCATCGGTTCGGGCTGTTGTTGGACGTCCAGAACGGGGCTCGTCGGTGACCTCCTCCCTGCCCTCCTTGAAGGCCTTGTGCCACCTTCCGCATTAAGATCTTGAAATGCCTTCCTCCTTAAAGGCCTCTTGAAGCATTTGACAAGTTTCCGCTGCATTCTTCCCAAGCCGCACACAAAACTTGATCGCGTACCACTGTTCAAGTGAACGCTCCATCGCGCCGTGACACAAACGAAAAACAGACTTCGTTCAAAGACTCGTCCTACCGCTCCTACTGCTTGGAGCGAACCGAGACCGGGCTCCTTTTGAAAAGGGGATTCCCCACAACAATATCCGACCAATCCGAGAGCGCTGCAATGGATTGTTGCCTCACAATAAAATCATGCGCATTACTTTCATAGTGCACCCTGTAAATGATATTTTATCACCTGGGCAACAGTTGTAAAGAAGTGTGCAGAGTGCAAATTTTTCACACAGACCCCCTTTACTTGATGGTCAGCCCTGCTTTTGTCTGTGATAGAGCAAATGCCAGTGAGGTATGATTTATGCTCAATAGGGTATCGAGTTTGGTAAATTCTAATTGAATACTATAAAAGTGTTACTCATTGAGTCATTTGTACTATACTTCAATGGAAGGTTTTCAATCACGGTATTCTTACCAAGTGAAGAATGAAAGTGCAAACTACTTCGCCCCTAGTCTAGGAGACATCTCCACCACTCTAAACCTCCAGCTCCACAGGTAGTGATGTACTGCCTATAAGAATAGCTCCTTGCTGCTTGCAATAAACAGTAGATTTAGGATGGTTCCATGCACTGCATTTACTGAAGCAGAGAGAAAAGTCGGGACACTTCCATTCAAGGTTGTGCTGTGCCACAATGTAACTGGGTCTATTTTTAGACAGCTTGTTTTACATATGAGTTGATACACAACAAGCGTTATGCCTGTCTATTTTACAATGACTGGAACAGCTGCTACTTAATGGCCATCAGCAATTCTGCTATTAGCATGGAGCAATAATGTTGCTGCCTGTGTAGCTGCTTCAAAACAAAAGCTCTCAAGCTGCACAGCTACTGCTGTAGGTAGTAAAATACTGCCTGTTGGTCCAGTGCCTGAAATTTTAAATTTACCAATAGGCAGGGGGAAGTGGCTCAAATCAGCCTTTGGACTACATACTGAACAGGAAGCTTATTGAATGTTGGATTCACCTTTGGCAAAAGAGTTCTCAGGTTTAATTTATAATAATAATAATAATGTCATCTTTTTATGGGTGAATTTTCCAATTAACCCCTTTTTATATTTTATTCCTTTTTGCTGCATTTTTCCTTTTTATTGATAACACTCACACAACATACACAGACAACCATTCCCTAACTGGAAATATCCTATTAGCCAGGATTCGAACACGGGACTGTGAGGTTGGAGCATTGACCCGATAGCATGCTAACCACTCCGCCACCATGGCCAGTAAAATTTATGGTGAGGTCCTTGACATTAAGTCTATAAATAGATTGGGAGCTACTTGAAATAATAGTTGACTGATATATCACCAAATACCAATACAAATGTGCTGTATTCATTAATCAGAGAGACATTTTCCCTTGTGGTTTTGTTTCACCCAAATGTCCATACCAAAAATACATGTCCTATGTGCACAACACAGTTTTAAATTATTTCAGGACTGTACAGTATCTGTATATCATCTAAATATGCTCAAATTGATGTTCTAAATAAATTGGAAAATTATTATAAAAGAGATACAGATATTAGATACAGAGAAAATGATGAAATTGGAAAGGAGTCCATCTGGAGTGTGTAACATATGGAAAAAAATGTTTTGCCTGGTGGAAAAATGGAAGGTAAGACTATTTTGTTGGGGAAGACTTTTGTCTTGAGATAACAAAGCAGAGAAACATGTGTTGTCAGTGAATTAAAGCTGGAGTTTGCTCATATATTATTGTATTATAAACAAGATTATGATGCCATACATATCCTCTGGAAGCATTAGTTCATTGAATATTCTAATTCATGAGCAAAGTGGAATGCAAATGGAGAGTTATGGCAAGGATGAAAGAGTTTCGAGTTGAGTTACCATTTCTGACCAATCAAATTTCTATAAGCTTTAAGATACATTTTATGTTGCAAAAATGAAAAATTGCAGACTGGTTGCCCTCCTAGACCAATCATTGAAAATGAAAATTTATGCAGAAAGACACCAAGAATAAAATATCTTCTCATAAGATACGAAAATTGCAAGGGTTGTATTTAAATGGCTGACAGTTAAATAAATAAATTTTCTAGGCGAATCTTGAAATATTTTATGGATAAATTCTATCTTCAAGAGAAAGAATTAGCGGCCGTGGTAGCGGAGTGATTAACATTTCAACACCCCAATGTCCAGAGTTCAACGCCCGGCTAGACAGATTTTTCTGGTTAGGGAATGGTTGCATGTGTTCGTCCATTTTTATTATTTATGTTATTCTTATTTCCCACTTAAATGTTTCTATAAATGGATGTTTGTGGGACTTTGTATTATAATTAAAGGCAACAATAGAGTTAACAATTTGTCTTAAAGACCAGCAACTACTACATAGAGAAGGACCAAATAATTTAACCAATGCATTCACAGCCCCAGTGTCGCAAATTTTAATATTTTGCAAGAGATACGATTGTTTTACATGAAAATTTCGAGATTCTAGTCTATGAACTAGTGAAATATCCAGCTTTCACGAAACATGCCTGCCAGGAAAGTGGCGCCTTACTCGCGGAGAAACCAGTCATTTCGGTTTCGAAACTTATTCCGAATGTTGCGCATGCGTATTCTTCAGTGTCAACTGTATAGTTTCGAAACAAAGTAGTTTCTGATGCCTAAAAACCACCGAGACTTTCGCAACCTCGTACCTGTGCAGAGAATCATTGATTAGCTGATTAAGCAAACCGTAATTCTTACTGTTCTGTCTAATACAGATGATACATTTAAGGATTTAAATTCGTAGGTATCATAGTCTCGATTCGTATAACATAACAATGAAGTGGGATAAAGAAACAATTACGCATTTTTTAATGATGTATTCAAGTCAACCATGCCTCTGGAACCCTAGTAGTTGCGATTACAAAAATAGAGAAAAACGGGCATTTGCGATGGCGGAGATTTTACGCTGTTTAAAAATAAATGGCTTATCTTTGGAAATGCTGAAAACAAAAATACACTCCATCAGAAATACCTACACGAACGAGATAAGAAAAATCATGAGAAGTAAAATGAACCCCCGTACACCCGTTTATGTTCCGAAGATACCTTGGTTTTCTTTCGCACACTCATTTCTGTGGAAAGCCTCCTTCGACAGAAGAAGCCATAGAACGATGGTGAGTTGAATAATCAGCTGGATCATTATTTTTGCATGTTATATTCTGTCGCTTGTTCTAAGTGTACCTAGCAAGTTTCTATGTTGAATGTCAACAGGATCGGATCTAGAAAAAATTTTCGGGGGGGGTCCGGTCGAAAAATTTAAAAATAAAAGATATTTCGGCTTTCACAAAACGTGACGTTAGAATTGTGTTAGACATACTCGAATTTTTTCGCTAGTGATTGCTTATTAAATTGTGTGTTTATTTGCGTTATTTGAGTTTCATTTTCGAAAAATAAGCACAAGTGATATTTCGGGGAGGGGGGGGGTCCGGACCCCCTGGATCCGTCCCTGAATGTCAATTATTTCTTTCGTTGGGAAGGAATCACCGCGGACACACGCGTGTGTGTGTGTCATACATATCTTGACAGCTGTCATAAGAATCAGAAATGAAGTTGATTATACATACTTTATTCTCCGTGGAATCTTTACTTGCTACTAAAATAAAACATGAATTTTAAGTTATGGCAAGCTTTAAAGTTGTATTTTCAAGGAGAATGCTATCTTTCTAATTCTTTCAAGTAAAAAGTTAAGACTTTCCAACTTGAAATTTTGCCATCAGTTGCAGTCAAGCAGCATGTAGTCATATGATGAAAGATATAAATTTTTAAATGTTAGTTAAAAAATAGAATTTTATTTCACATTAATCCTACAGAAGAGGTATTTTATGAAGTTACATGTACCACCTATTTTCAGCAACAACTGCTCCCTGAAGACTTAAGCCCACCACCATCTCCTGACATGGAAAGTCAAGCTTGTGAAATATCAACAGCAATGAAGGAAAAGGAAATACATTTCCATTCCCTTGTTTATGACAGAGATAAATCTCCCAAGAAAGAGTCATTTACCCATGCAGAGGATGAGCTTGAGGTATATTTGGGAAAGGTATATAGTTATTCAAATTAGAAAACTGCCAGAAGAAAAAATTGTTGAAATTAAGTGTGAAATTCAGAGTTTTTGGCAAATAAAAGACTGAAATTTATAGCTGCTTAAAGACAAGCTGTTGAGCATAGCTGATGACCTGATTGTTAATGACTGAAACTTTATAAAGTACTATAGTATCTACAGTAGTGTAGTGGGGCTGGTTTTTCACATTAAAAAAATAGCCAATTTATCACTAAATATTGATTTAGTATTAAATTATTGATGTAAATAATAAAACAATACTTAACAAACATTTGTTTACTCGATTGATCTTGATACAACTTTCCTTATAATTTGAAAAATATATTTAGCATTCCCATGCTGGAAAATTGGCCACTACTCCACTGAGTATCTACATAGAAAATCAGGAGGTTAAACATTATTATACTGAATAGCAGGCAAAGTGTCCTTTTACTGAAATTTTTCCAATCATATTAAATTACTTATTATTTAACTTAAGATCTCCGCCTGAACCAAAAAGAAATAGATGGCCCAGAGGTTTCTTGTCCCTATTTTTATGAATCCTGATTGTTCATTTGGCAATGTAGGCATTTGTGAATTGTATAAACGCAATGATGATTTTTTAATTAAAAGTTGTGCATATCTTTATTTATGTTTACGGTTGTGTATTCATTCAAACTGATATTTTATTTAAGATATCGCTCGTTTTTTATTCTTGTTGGGATTTCCTTTATTTTAAGATGTCATAATAGATTTCTACAAAAAATTTTCCAAGTAGATTAATGATTGCTAACTGTTTTAAGCGTACCATCCACTTTTGAAGAATATGTATACATACATAAGAAATCATAATTTCCTACCACCCTGTGATCTCATTATCACATGCAAGGAGTTTTTCAAATTAACTATATGCTTTAAAGAAATATGTTTCTTTGTGTCTACAATATTGCTCTGTTCTTTACTTGAAAGACTTGTTTGGGAAATAAGAAATATAACATAATGTTAAATATGCCACCTCTTTTCAGCAACCACTGCAAGCATCAAGATCATCACCATCTCCTGTCATGGAAATTCATGTACACGAAATGTCAATGGCAAGTAATGAAAAGGAAAACGATTGTCAACCTCTAATTCATGATAGAATTAAACCTAGCAAGAAACTGTCTCTCTCTCCTCCAGAAGATGAGCTTGGGGTGTTTTGGAAAAGGATGCCTATCAAATGGGAATATCCTCTGAAGAATATGCTATTGAAATTATGTGTGAAATTGATTGATTGCTGGAAAATAAAATAATGAAATAGCTGATAAAGAGTAATATGTTGAGCATGGTGCTAATTGCAGACTTTATTTCCATAAGTAACATTTCAATTGAGATTTACCTTACGTGTAAATTGAAGAAAAACAATGCAAATGCTAATGTATTAATTTTAATAGTTTACTTATTGTTGAATTTTATTTTTTGTCTGATATGATTGCTCTAGGAAGTTTTATAGGCTAATGCATGCCCTACAGCAATCAGAGGATTCATATTATAATATTATATTTTAATAATAATGGTAATAATTTATCTGAGGGCAGAGCCCTATTGCATGATGGAAATACAAGATTATAATACCTTACAAAGTAAATAAGTATAAAGTATACATAGGTTTAAATAGTTCTCATTTTCAATTGTCAATTAAAATATAATCGATAGTTAAAGAGCCAACGTAAAATTCATTGTACATGTAAATATATGGAAATTTCAAAGATAAAATCATTTTCTACACCTTTTCAGCAAGAGCTGCACACTGAGCACTCCAGCCCACCACCTTCTCCTGTTAAGGAAAGTCATTTACCGGAAATATCAACAGCTATTAAGGAAGAGGAAAACAGCTTCCATTCCCTCGTTTATGTTGGAGATAACCCGCGAAAGAAAGTGGTATTCTCTCTTCCAGAAGACGAGCTTGAGGTATTATGGAAAATTATGATTATAAGATGGGAAAACTCCCAGAAGAATACATTGTCATAATTCTGTGGAATTTAGAGATTGAAGGCAAATAATATAATGAAATTCATAGCTAATGAATGAAAAGTTGTTGAGCATGGTGCTAGTTGCACTTTTCTGCCATAAGTAGCACTTCATTTACAATTTACTTCAAGTTTAAATAGAAGATAGGCCATGCATTTCCTAATGTTTTATTTCTAATGATTTAGTAATTTTGACATATAGTTGTTAATTATTACATTGAATAGATATTATTGCTCTCCGAATTGCTAATGGTTAATGCATGTGATGAAGTAGTGGATAAGTGCAATTCATGGAGAAAGAAGCGGTATCTTATGATGTTACATTTGTCAACTCTTCTCAGCAGCCACTGCACCTTGAGGAATCAAGCATATCTCCTGACATAGAAAACCATGTACATGAAGTATCAACGGCAATGAAGAGAAAGGAGAACAATATCCATCCCATCAGTCATGATAGAATTAAATCTCGTAAAAGAGAGTCATTTTCTCTTCCGGAAGATGAGCTTGAGGCATTTAGGAGAAGCGTGGTTGTTCAAATGAGAAAACTACCTGAGGAATATGCTGTTGAAATTATGCTTGAAATTCAGAGTTTGCTGACGAAAAAAAGACTGAAATTCATAGCGGATAAAAGACAAGCTGTTGAGCACGAAGCTGAATCCAGACTTAGTAGCTATAATTAGTGCTTAAATTAAGATTTACTTTGTATTTTAAGTGTAGATATAAGAAAGACCATCCATATGCTATTGTCATAATTAATAATTTAATTATGTGAACTAATTGCTGTAACTGCCTCCTCGTTAATTTATTCTCCAATTTTTTTATGATTGAAATTGTAGTATCTACATAAAATATTATGAAGTTAAGTATTGTTACATTAAATTAAGAGTGCGTGTTCTGTGATTTATTCCAATCATATTGATTGCTATAATTTTAAGTGAAGATCTCAGCCAGTTCCCAAAGGAAATAATGTGCCCAGCTGCTATATACCCTCTTTCCCCCTTCTTATGAATCCTTATGATTGCTCTTTTGGTAAAGTATGCATTTTTATTTGGTATAAAAGTGATGAAGATTTTGTATTAAAATTAGTGCATTTGTTTATTGATGTTTACAGTTGTGTATTCACTCAAACTAAATATTTTATTTAAAGTGTTTCAGAGATCTTTACCGTGGTTTTCTTCATTGTAACAGAGAGAGGTTTCTCTCTAAATTTCACCAAACACATCTGTGATTGTCAACTTTTTAGATTGTATCACTCACCTTTGTGCAGTATTATTTCTTACCATCCACTGTTTTCCTAATTAAAGTATGGCAATTATATTTTTTACAGTTCAAAGAACTTGAATGAATAATTAGCTCCTTCATGTTTATGGTATTCTTCTATTCTCTGGGTGAAATAATTTCTTTTCCACATTAACTAAATTGCATATTCTATAAGAAAGAAAATTGTACATTGCTGTTACTTTAATTAGAGATTTAATACTCTGTAAGCTATATGGAGTGGCTATCCATTACTTGAGCAGTTTTGAGATGAAGGGAACTGTCATTGTGAAAAAACATTGCTTTGAGAAGAATAATTTTAAAACTCCAGTGAACATTTGGTTATTAGTAAAGCTGACAAGGGTAATTGTGTTATTATCTTAGACAAAATAACTTAATTGGATTAATGTCACGATTTTATAGTGAATAATAACATTTGAAGATCACCCTTTGGATTAAGGTCACTAAGGTTTCTCCCCCATTATTTTACATTATGGAGCTAAAGTTTGCTGGATCACCTGCCATGGTTACCCAGCTTGTGAGCCTCTAAGGAGGTTGTAAGGGGGAGAAAGAGGACTATAAATACTCTTTTTGGCCTTGGGGGACTGCTAGGCGCTGTGAAACTCCTATAATTTAGGGCTATAAATATGGCCCTAAACCTATTAGAAGAATTACAAATTCACCTCCACAAATGTTTTTCTTCTGAGTTAGCAAATGAATTTCTCTTCCCTTACAACTGTTCAACATTCCAAATGGCACTTCTACCTCATTTATTCCCCCATCCAGGGGCGGATCAAGGGGTGCGAGGGCCCACAGGCAAATAACTGGTGGAGGCTCACTTAAAGGCGGAGAAATCCAACATTTCCTATTTATTATAAATGGTCATGGAATTACATACACATTCAGTATATACATTTGATACACACGAAATTTGAAATGGCAATTACGGCCACATTTTTTGCTATACTGGGGAAACTCTAGCTCATGTTTTTATACATGAGAACAAATACGGATTGTTAAAAAAAAATTCTCAAGTGGTGGAGGCCCCTAGGCAACTGACTAGTGCCTGCCCCCATCTCAATACACTGACTTGCCATTACTCACCTTCCACCCCCTCCCTTTTCTATACAACCTTTATGCTTATTATGAACCTTCTCCCTTTTTGTTTTACACTCTTACCCCTTAATTATGTATATAACTCTTCACTCCATGTGGTTTCCCTCGGTTCTGATGATGGCGTGATTTGCGCCAAAACAAGTCAACTTGTGTGAATTTGTATTGTGGAATTTGTACAAGTTTTATTTGTAAAGATCATTTTTTGAAAATGATATTTTAATTCATCAAAACCTCTAAAGAAAGTAATAAGTTATCTTTCGTTACTAACCACATTATAGATGCCTTGAATTAACTTACCACCTCGTATCTGTGAATTATCACACGCTCTTATGTATTAAGCTCTACTTGACCATATAGTATATCATACCTAATGTATTATAAATATTTAGTCTTTGAAATATTACTCTTCTTGGCTGCACACTGAAAACTCGTTCATGACTATGGTCTTTTACGCACTCTCAGTAATCCAGCCTTGCACAGGGGGTGGGAACCTGGAATGTTAGGGCGATGAGATTGGGAATGGGAGTTTGGAAAATGTATAAGTAGGAATGAAGAGGTCAAGCATCAATATACTGCAGCAATGCAAAGTATGCCATAAACATTGGGGAGATTCTTGGAGGGATGATGCCAGAGTTATTTTCTGTGGGGAAATTATAGATAGCAAATGAAGTATGATAAGAGATTTTAAATAGGAATGACAGAAGTTGATAGAAACTTGTAAGAGAAATAATTTCTGTATCACCAACACACTTTCAGCACCCTTAAATACACATAATAAAAGCCGAGGAATTCAGATAGGTACAAAATAGATTACATTTTGGTAAGAAAGAGGATTAGAAATAAATAGTGTTGAAAACTCGTAAAGTTATCCTGGTGCAGATCATAATCAGATAACGATGAAACAGAGATTCAATATAAAAAGATTTTTGGGAAAACCCTGCACCAAAATGGTATTTAGAAGCCCTGAGGGATGGGAATGCTAGTGAATTTCAGAGAGAGTGTCTTTTACTAGGCTCACGATGGTAGGGGAATGGGTAAAAAAATTAAAAGCAGTGTCAGAGATAGGCTTCAAAAGGTCTACTGGGAGGATCAAGCAATACAAAATTATAAAAACATTGTTGTAAATATGTTACATGAGGTGGAGTATAGAAGAAAATGGTTCAACACCAAGCATGTGCGTAGAATATAAAGAGCAAAACAGACGTGGAAGGGTAAATGGAGAAGCTGGAGGAAAGTGGGAGGGTCAACCCATTCCGCAGAAATAAAAAGAAGTTCTCAGGGAATGAAATAATTAATAGAATGGTTAACATTATAGGATATACAGGAAGCCTATCAAAATAGAACGCGAGCAAGAATTAAAAAATGTGAAATTTAAAGAGCATTTTACGATATTAATTAAGAAGGAGATTAAAATTGAGCCACTTTTTTACGATATATGTAGGAAAATTTACGATGAAGGCGAAAGAGGCCTGAAGATTTTACCAATCATTTGTATCATTGGTGACGAAGTTTTGTCACAAGAATTAAAACTTTGAGAAAGTTTACAATTAGAAGAATACAATTATATTTTTGCAGTGGTTCTTTGATGTTAACATTTTGCACATTCAGGAGTTCTGGAGGTTCTGTTTCCAAAATACCAAAAAATCTATTAAAACTCCAGTAATCAAAAATTCCAATTCAATTTAAGAAAATTTGAACCATTAGAGGGGTTAGAGAGAATTTGAAAGAGTAACTTCAACGGAAAACTGCATTCATTTCATTAACAAACGAGTCATGAAATCTTTTGCGGAACTTGCGGAATATTCCAATTGTTCTCATGTTTGGCTTGGGCCGGTAAAGTCTAGTATTTTTCACACTAAAATATTGATCTTCACGTCTAAACCATACCAAATCCGGATTCAGTAGTTCAACCTGTTTTGTATGTGTGTGCATTTTGTGTCTTTTAAGCGAAATATCTGAAAATGGTAAGGATAATTGCCAGAATGTTTCAATCTAAGAAGTTGTTAGTTGAACGAAGTATGCAAATGTTAATTTTCACTACAGTTACTCATTTAAATAAGAGTAGTGTTCTCATATTATTCCCAGTGATCATCAAATTTCCTTTTTCTCTTTCGATAAAATTTTATGATTCCCAGTTAATTTCCATTCTTCGAATTTGTTGTCCTAGCACAGCAGGTGATGTTTTATATTGTTCCTTTAGTATAGATGTCATAATAAATATGCATCAATTCCTATTTAGGTCAATTTCTAGTTATATTCGACTTTATTGTTTCATCAGCATCGTTAATGTTCGTATCGTAATTTTAGGATTCCGAAGATATCACCCAGGATTCTGCTAGTTCATCTTCAACGTCGAAGGATACGCAGTGTGACTCAGTAGCAGAAAGTATTTCTTCAAAGGAGACGGCAGTGGAAAAATCAAATATCATAACAGTAAATGGTTCCATTCCATCTGTAAGAGACAATATAGAAAGACAGAATAGAGGTGATTCAGATGATGACTTTGATGCTTTCGGAAAAAGTATCATCGCTCAAATGAGGAAGTTACCGGAAGAGTATGCTGTTGTTTTAATGAGTGAAATACAAACTTTGTTAACCAGGAAACGACTGAAGTATATTGTTGATAAAAGAAGACCCAATGCGCCGTCAAGTCCCTTATTTAAAGCATCTCCTTTGTGAATATTCTCTGCTGATGATTTTTAATTTGAGTGTGTGTCTACATTTCTCTGACTTCATTCATTGTGAGATTTTTGTTTATCTTTGACTTAAATAATGGAATTTATTTCATGAATTTTAATTTTTACAATCGAATAATAAATGTCTATTTTTTTATTAGTTTGTTTGAAGACAAGTCTTATTTATTTCGTCATTATTATATTTTTAAGAACCTAACAAGTTATAAGGGCAGAAAGAATTATTTAAGACGAAGGGTAAAAAATTGATGTTAAAATCGGAAAATACGGTGCGGATCGGTAAAAATACGGAAGCCACTATATCTCAAAACGTGCATAATGAAAAATGTTAATCATGTTAACATTAGTGCTTTTCTTACAGGTTTTCAATACGAATATGCAGTACTGGATTTTGATGAAATACATAGAAATGATTTCAATGGAGAAACCTTTAATGCAATCCTAATTTTTGCTACTTAGCATGTAATTAGCGTGACTTAAGCCATACTAATAACAAAAATTAGACATCTCACACACAAGTCTCAACGGTAAATGTTCTCGGAGTCTGCTCCTTCTATGGCTACACCAGCTAAAACAATCACAGCCTTGTAAACAGTTACACTTTTACATTACATTATTTTCAATGTTGCATTAATGGAAAGAGTAAAGAATGCGCATTATAGAAAAAAACAAGCTGTTACTTAACCTCAACGGATACTCTATACTTCCGCATATTGGTAAATTTCCCTTAGCCTAAAATCAAAAATACTTAATCAAAAAGTGTAACTGTAAGTAATAAAAACTTTACCTGGACAATTTCATTCAGTCAATAAATATGTACATCAAATTTGATTAAAGCGTCTAGAACATAGAACAGCAAAACTCAATTTATATCAAATAGTGCAATAAGAAGTGAAATTAATCAAAAACGTAGATGGACTAAGAGGTAAAATATTTGTGAACTATACATAGCCTGATGTACATATTTTTAATGGAATACTCATATTAAATGTAAATCTTATAATTGTCTAATTTGCGTCAATAATAAGATCACCTAGGAAAACCGTAATCTTTTATACAATTAAAGGTAAAATTTCGGAAGAGGACCGGAACTTTGTCTTCCTATATCTCCCTTATTACTGGATATTTTGAATTGAATTATATATCACATTAAATATAAAGAATTGCGCATTTTATTCATGTTAAAAAATTACTCTTATTCGCCATATATTAGGAGATATTTCATTCTGAAAATGAACTTTTTATGGCGATTTTCGTCCGCTTTCCCGCCATTTTGGATGTTTCCTCGGTTTTCTGCTAGGGCGATACTAACTTATTTCAACTCTTACAATCGCCTTTATCTTTTCTCCTACTCACATTCGGGCTTCCTTGAGTGAAAAGGGGTGCTGGGTGGGTGATAATATACTCTGATTTACCTGTTTTTTTCCCAATATCCTACTCGGTTACGGTGAAAAGGGGTGCTGGGTGGGTGATAATATACTCTGATTTACCTGTTTTTTCCCAATATCCTACTCGGTTACGGGTTTCATTGAGTGAAAAGGGGTACTGGGTGGGTGGTAATATAGACTGATTGACCTGTTTTTTCCAATTAAAGGTGTGTTAATTGTCCTAATTTATGGGTCAACAAACAATTATTTACCCCTTTATTACCATAAATAATACTTAATTATCATTATATTTTCATTATTCATCATCATTTAGTAAAGGGAACCTTGAACACCCAACTCGACCCATCTGTGTTTAACCAAAATTTTGTATTGAATATTTATTAATAAATTACTGTTCAAATCTTTTGAGAAAGGGAACCTCTATCATCCAACTCAACCCATCCGCGTTTAGCGACAATTTTACATTAAATATTTATTAATAAATTATAATTCCTAGTCATTTAATAAAGGGAACCTTAATCACCCAACCTCAACCCATCCGCGTTCATCAACAATTCGATACTGAAAATTTATTAATAAATGAATACATTCAGTTATTTTTGCATTAAATACAGTGATTAACATAAAAGTTATTAATTATCTTATTAATTAAAGACCTTGGAAACCGAATTAGCTTGCAAACCAACTGTAGCTTACATACCGGACCCGAGGGTTACTATCTTTTTTTTAACACAAAGCGAATGTAGCATTAAATACAGTAATTTACATTAAAGTTATTAATTATCTTAAAAGACCTTGGAAACCAAATTAGCTTGCAAACCAACTGTAGCTTGCATACCGGACCCGAGGGTTACTATCTTTTTTTTAACACAAAACGAATTGTGCTACAAAAAACATATCATCCCTTAAAATAATACACTCACATTACGATCTCGATCACGCTTGCTCCGAAATGTACGACGTCTTAAGACAAGTACATTTCGGAGGTACAAGGAATTCCTTTTACGCGACGGTACCGTACATCCTTTAAATTTTCAAGGGTCAACTTGTCTCCTGACGTACGACCTACCGCTAGGGATTTTTCGAACATCATAGGGAAACGTCTAAACCCAACCCAACCCGTTTTTTAAGAGTAATGTAAATTACTGTTTTTGATGCTAAATTCGCTTTGCGTTAGGAAAAGATAGTCACCCTCGGGTCCGGTATGCAAGCTACAGTCGGTTTGCAAGCTAATTCGGTTTCCAAGGTCTTTTAAGATAATTAATAACTTTTATGTTAATCACTGTATTAAATGCGAAAATAACTGAATGTATTCATTTATTAATTAAGTTTCAGTGTAGAATTATAGGTGAACGCGGATGAGTTGAGTTGGGTGATCGAGGTTCCCTTTATTAAATAATGTTGAATAATGAAAAGGTAATGATAATGAAGTATTAATTAACGTAATAAAGGGGTAAATAATTGATTGTTCACCCCTAAATTAGATCAATTACTTGAAAAACGGACATTTATCATTACTGAAAGAGCTCTTGCTTGACATGGTCGAGAATTTGTGCGATAGTTATAAGGCACTTTACCGCAGTTTCCGAGATGTGAAACTGAGCGAGTGCTGCTCCACCTAGCGTCGGAACGCCATAACTAACGGTTCAAAATGGCTCCACGGACGCCATTCCTGTACCTCCTTCACTTCAACGTACTTATCTCGGTAAATATAGCACCTACACATTACTTAAATGTATGTAATAAATGCGCAATGTTCAACAATTGTTCCATAAAAATTTCATCGAAAAAGGGTGATTTTTAGGGGAGATATAGGAAGACAAAGTTCCGGTCCTCTTCCGAAATTTTACCCAATTAAAAATGAGAATATAAAGAAAATCTCTCATGCAGACGCCAACGTATCAAACTTCCAGGTCAATAACAAAATAAGGTGTTTTAATGAACCCTTACTGAAACATTAATCTAATTTATTTGAATCCTCCCACCTAATAAAGCGCAAAACGTTTCACAACCTTCCCTAAAAAGTTTTATTTTCTACATTCACATCCTAGTTCACCAACATAAAGTATTACTTTATGTTTCAATTATACATTTTAATGGTATTAAATGACGAAAATTTTTGTTTTCAATATTAACAAACTATATTTAATATATGTCTCAATTTAAATTTATTCGAAATGCAGGAATAATGTCGGTGATGAAATTTCTTCAACCTTTTAAGTTGGCAATGTTACTATTTGCTTGAAGAGTCCATGTGGTCTTCCGTAAAAGTCGAAGTTTGAACACAAATATTCCACATTTAAATACGAAAGCCCCTTCAATAAAATGAATAGCTTCAAAGGATCCATGTTATCAGAAGCGATTACAGACTATGTAGCACCTAAAGGTAAGTATTTCATGCTTGGCATTTATATCAATGTGTCTGTGAAATGTTTTTAAGGACAATGTAAAATAAACAAATTCTAAGAATTTTTCTGGATATTCTTCGCATCTTGTCATTCACAATTTAGTGTTAAATTGCCTTTATTTGCCGAAGTCGTTCGGTTTTGGTCGTATTTCTAATGGTGAGTTTTTATTTTGGTGTAGTTAAATACCGGTCTAACATTTCGTATGCTTTCAGAATCCAACGCGGATGCTTCCAGCGACTCGGACAGTTCAGATGCAGAAATCGGTTCTCCGGATGAATCTGAAGATGATAATGATGACTTGGAATTCGATAATGAGAGCGAGGAGGATATTGATCATGACGACGAAGGAGAAAACAATTCAGAGGATGAAGATGAGGATATGGAGGAGAGCCGCTCATCATTAGCGAAGGGGAATGCAGGATGGGCGGACGCAATGTCCAAAATTCTCAAAACGAACAAGCCAAAGAAAAAGAAAACAATTGTGTTGTCGCGTGCTAAAACTATTCAAGCTGCAAAGGAGACCGCAAAGAAGAAAGTTGATATTGGATTTGAAATTGAAGGAGAAGTGAAAGAAGAGAAACCTACTGAAAAAGAATTAGAAGTTGCTAAGCCAAAGAAAGACAAAAGCCTGCCCTCAGTAAAGGTAAATTTATTTTTATATGTATGATGTCTGTTTAAATTCTCAAATTGTAACACCTTGTCACTGTAATATAGTTAGTAGTAGTAGTTCATTAGTGGATTAACTTCAATTTCCAACACCAGCTTGAAATATTACTTTTTTGGCGTTTGTTATGAAGATATTTATTTTAAGAACTACGTTTCACAATTTAACTGTTATATATTATTCCAATTTCATTTTCTTTTTAAGTTGCTAGCGGTTTATTCATTTTCTACCAACAAGAAGTTGTTTTCAACTATAATAACATTCAATTCCTAACTCTCAGTTGTACTTAAGTCATGCAAAGAACCAAGGACAAAAAAAACAATTACATTTAAGGGATTTAAAAATAGCTTGTCTTTGTGTCAATATTTTCAGTTTAATTTTCTTAGCTGCTTTTGTTTCTGGCATTTCTATCAATATTTTGACACTTAAGGATATTTTCAAATTTATATTTACAGAGGAAAGAATGGGAATCCAGAGGGAGAATAAAACCAACTATAAAGGACCACGAGAGGGAGAAGATTCTTTCAAGAATAGCTATAAAGTGAGTTTATGTTTCAACCATATTCATAAGTCATTGCATTAAGCAAATGCTCAATTTAGCTAGGTAATTTTCATTGAGTATGATTCTAATCCCTAAACTTGCAACAAGTCTTGGATTTGGAATCACAGATTTTGCGATTTTAACTTTTCCTTCTTTGGTAGGGATATATGTGTTTTAGCTTAAGAACCAGCCTTTTCAAAATAATATACAAATTTGATTAATAAGAGTAACTTGAGTTATGCAATTAAAAATAGAAATTTTCTAATATTATTTCTGGTACTTTTCTATTAAGTTTCTGTGTTGTAGTTGCTATTGTTCATTTCTATAAAATACCAAACTGAACTAACTCAACACCATCTGAAAATTATCCGCTACTTCAATTACTTTCTTGCTATTTATAGTCTTTGAAGCCTATACTCCACATGGTCATCTCTCTTTCCACATACCATTGTAAATTGTAACTCCAGAAAAATTACAGACCAATTCTCATATTAATGTTGAGGCTATTAAAAATACTATATCCATCATGTTTAGCTTAGGATTTTTGTTCAAAATTCTAATCAACGTGTAACTAATTATATTTATTTAAAGGGGTGTAGTTCAGCTGTTTAATGCTGTGCAAAAACATCAAACGCAAATTGAGAGCAAGTTGAAAGAGGTTGGTGCATCAGAGGTGAAAAAGGAAAGGGTTTTAAAGTCGATTGACAAACGTTCCTTTCTGGACGTCTTGATGGGCAATGCCAAAAGTGTAGCAGTCAAAGACCCTGCAAAATCTGAAGGCAAAATTCAGGTAATTCATGAAATCTTTTCTTTTAGAATTTCCCTTTAAACTTTTGTCATAATTCAACTAAGAAGTTTTAATCAAGCTGGATGGGAAATTTATTATGAACTGTAGTGATTCAGAAATTAAAGTTATTTTAACATTGTGCTGTAAACTTTGTATTGATGGATGCAATTTACTTATTAGCTAACTAATGTCTAAATTAGGTTTTACCAAGGTTGGCTTTCTTCTCATGACTTGCATGGAATTTTTCCTTTAACATCAGTTAGCTCAGTAATATTTTGACCTTTGCTAACCAGCAGGCTTATTCTGTTAGTCTACAAGTTCTTGATTACCTTTTTTTAATTTCTGTAAAACTATTAAGCATTAAAATTCCATTTTATTATGAATACGTTAATAATTACAGCATCTCCCTATGCTTTTGTCAATTTCTCACGTACACGGTATCTCGGTACGGATAGTTTTCAAGTACAAATGCAGATGCTCCCTGACTTATAAACGTCTTGACTAACAACCTACATACTTACTAGATTTCATACTCATTGGGATTTAGGGGCATGTTTTCATTGATATAAGGTAGCAGTAGAAATCTGTTGTTTTCTGCGTTCGTAATCAACCTATAATTTCCTGACTTTTCAAAAAAATATTCTTGGTGCTAAGTCACTCCTATTTTTATTATTTTAAGGCTTTGGGCTCAGCTGTATATTTTTAAAGAAATACAATCAGATTTATTGATAAAATCATGAAAAGATACCGATATTAAATGTTACAACAACCTTAAAATATTGTTACGATTTAGGGGTTCGGTATAGTTAATGTACTCTCGTAATCCGAAAAACACTTTATTATGGAGTGTAATCAACACAAGAAACTAAGTCGGAAAAAGTCACCAAGCACAGTATAGCACCAACTTAGATAAGAACTCTCCACTTATATCACAATCACTGTCTAATGTTTTCTTTCTCAACCCAAAAACTAACTGTTTATTTATTTATCTTTTGAGACCATTATTAGCCTTAGCAACTGCCATGTTGCGTATTTATACTCGTTCGCGGCATCTCCCGATGAGTGGAGAACATTCCAAATCAAAAGTCCATCAAATAACGTTGGGCACAGCAATATAATAAAAAATAAATTCAGTTCTTCTTCTGCGTAATGCCGGCAAATCAACCTCCGTGGTGGATGAGCTATGCCACACCTTGTATCACATACCTAACTTATGATCAGTTCAACTTATGACCACATGTACCAAATGTAACGAGTTTGTTAGTTAGGGAGTGTCTTTATGTATAATATACTAACTCATTACAGGATTATACATTTCCAATACTTGTGTTTAATAATGCATAAATTACCGTATGAAAAATGCAGATTTAAACCAGCGTTTATCAATATCTTATTACGTATAACTTTCTCGGTAGTGTGTCATTCTTTCATCAGCATATGGAGATCTTTCTTTCCATGTATAGATGATGAAGCCATGTGAAATCAAAGCCACTTAAATTTCTATTGAATCATGGTATTAATTTTCATGTATGGAAATTTATAATTAGTTTGTTAAAACATTCAAAATGAAAATAGCAATTTAAGAACTGTGTCTGAAACTTAACGTTAATTTTTTTAAACAAAAATGTCTAATGAGAGTTATTACTCCACCTAGTGACCCTGACCTTCCCTTTTACGTTAAAACAAATCTGTTTCCCTGAAGACTTGCTTTTGCTATGACCATCATCAAAAGCCAAGGATGGACTCTGGATTCTTTTGGGGTTTATTTGCCATCCCCAGTATTCAATCATAGACAACTTTATATTGCATTTTCATTAGCAAAGTCCTTTCAATAAATCAAGCTTAAACTCTTGAGATACTCACTGACAAGGCAACTTGAAGAAAAACCATACAGTTGACACAAAAATGTGGTCTAGAAATAAGCTTTTGTCTGATTAAACTTATAGCCAGCCATGGCTTTCAGATGTATGGCCCATGTGTTCCAACAAGGAATGCCGGTTGGGAAACAAATGAAAGGCAGTTCCTTTCATATTTTAAACAAACTCTTCAATTTGTTATAATAACTACCAATAAATACATTGCAATTCAGGCGTAGAGCACCACTTCCTAGTCCTATATATCAGTGGTGTATCAATCTGACCCTTAAAGAATTAATATATACAGTGGAACCTTGGTTCACGTACTTAATCTATTCCTAGACCCTGGTCTTGAACCGAGACAATTTCTCCCGTTGAAATGTAAATACAGTTAATCCGTTCCAGACTCGGAAACTTAGTATTTTTTAAGTATATTTTTGTTTAGAATGCACATAAATTACATGTAAAATTAGTTATAAAAAATAAATGAATAATTAAATTTTAATACTTAACGTGAATATAATTTAAAATTAAATACTTTAAGCAAGTTACCTTCGTAATGGGAGTGGCGGTCGAGGAGGAGGAGGCTAGAGCTGTGAAGATGAATTCCCTTCCACAGAAACAGCAGACAGGTCTGATTTGGTGGTTTTCTGTGCTTTTTTAGGTGGTTCTTCTCCCAATTTATCATCTGCTTTGCACACAAGAAATCAATCTAAACAAGTTTGTCTTTTTCTTTGTTGCAAAATTTTTCTGAAGTTCGACATAGCATTGTCATTGAAAAGATAAATTGTCCTATTTGCTACAAGTGTACAGAAGATGACCCATATGGGATATAAGAATAAAAGAAAATTCAATATAAATATAAAATACAGTAATTTGAATTTAATATAGCTAAATGTTATTATATTGCTATGAAATTTGTTCTGTTTCACTGATAAAGTAATCCGCAAATTGCTCTCGAACTGTGTTCACTGATCAACCTGTCTGCAACTGTTTCTCAGGAACGATGCTGTGTTGTGTCGGGGTTGCCTACTGAACTGGCCTTGGTCGTGAACCGAGTTGTTGTACGCCAGCCGAGTCAAAATTTGGTTGCCAAAGCTGGTCGTAAACTGAGTTGGTCGTGAACAGAGGCAGTCGCTCAGTTCCACTGTATTTGTTTCTAGTCATGTCTACCTTTGTTTGAGAAGGGCATTTAGGTATATGAAAATGTAATCACATCACACTTCTTAAAATGAAATTGCCTTTATTATTCCTCCATTTACTATAGTTGAAAGCAGAAGAGCCTAAATCCTCAGCTTGGAGTGTATTGAGGGAAGACTTCCTCACGGATACCACTCTCAAGGATTGGGACAAAGAACCAGAGACGAAAGAAGAGGAAGATGAGCAAGAAAGCCTATCCTCTGATGATGATGATGATGCTGAAATGACTTAGGAGTATCCTCCTGTAAGTTTTTGTGTAAGACATTTGTACACTTAACAAAATAAAATAAGATTACCGTATTTCCCGGCCTATAAGACGCACCTTGATTTTTCAGGTGAGAATTTACAAAAAACTTATACTTTGTTACATAAGGTTGAGTGCCGCTAAACTCTTTATCGCGAGAGATACAATGTATTAGCATAGGGATGACATCTCCATTAGTCCAATGTGTATATGTTTTGCAGCAGGACCACATGCGAGATTAAACTAAAAGTGCTACATTGTACGCATTTCCGATTTACCTTTGAATTTTTTAAAGGAAGTTCTGTCATCAAAATATTAAAACTGAATTCCTTACTACTTATTTTAAAAAGTGTTATTATCGAAATTTGTAATTAACTGAACTATTTTCAATGCCTGATACGGTAAAAAATACTTAATGGTATGCATTTATCCCAGCGAATCGGCTTGCTCATTATAGGACGGAGTTATACCCATATACCATCAGCGCATAAGACGCACACTGATTTTAGAGCAAATTTTGGAGTTAAAAAAGTGCGTCTTATAGGCCGGGAAATACGGTAATAAGGCTTACAATCCAGTTACCTTGTGCAAGACTGCTAAGTTCTGAAAGCTGAAATAAATGTCGGCAACCATTTTTTTCAATACAAATATTATCTGTTTATATATATTATAACAAGTTTCTTTATTGAGTTTTCTTTCTTTTGTGCAGCATTTAGAATTGTAGTTATCCATTATTTGGCATTCCCGTCGCGTACTTTCCTCCTCGGAAATTTCTGATCTAGCGTGTGCTCCCATTGGGTGTTTGGTTTTTTCCATTTTCATGGAATATTTCGTCAGTGTCTAGTTTTAATTTATTTTTTTAACTTTCCTTAGTTATTCCTAAAATGGCTAAGAGACTGCCTACTCTGCCTTAGGATATCATCAATAAAATGTTGGAGCTTAGCAAAGATGAAGAGAGTACGCCTGAAAGCAGTGCTGAAGAAGAATTTTCAAATGTGTCAGTGGGAACGAGCGCCGTTACTAGTGGCACAGCTACAGGGTTTCCTCACAGAATCCAAGAACTGCATGTAGATTCTGATAGTGAAACAGATAGCGAAATTGAAGAAGGTGATGAGGAAGGCCAAATTCTTCTGTCACATTCTAGTGTGTGGGTTGAAAGTGGATGTCCTAGGCCTAGGTTCCCGGCTAGATATGAGGCTGGTATAAAAGGAAACTTGATTGAGAAGGATTGAAATTTTCGAACATTTTATTGATGATGAGATTTGTAATTATATAGCAGAGCAGACAAATTTGTATGCCCAGCAAATGATAAATGAGAAAACTCTTGATAAGAAAATGAAAGGAGAAGCCGTGATAAAGACTGGGTTGATACCAACAAGGAAGAAATAAAGTTGTTTCTTGGAGTGTTGCTTTTGCAGGGAGTGATACATAAGCCCACACTATCCAGTTATTTTTCCCGCAACCGGCTTTTAGCAACCCTCATCTTTTATGGGATAATGAGTGAGAAGAGATTTTTTTCTCCTTTTGAGATTTCTCCATTTTGCTGATAACGAGTCATATAGTGATGCCGGACGAATTTCTCCTAAATTGTATAAAATCAAGCCTTTTTTTGACCACTACTTAGGGAAATTTTCTGAAAGTTACATTCCAGAGGGAGAACTTTTGATTGATGAAAGTTTACTACTCTGGAAAGGCTGTCTAGGATGGAAGGTATATATTCCGAATAAAAGGTCACGTTTTTGGATGAATTCCTTTAAACTTTGTGAGGTGAAAAGTGGATATGTGTGGAATATGATGATGTACACTGGAAAGGACACAGAACTTGTGAAGGATGTAGGAGGAGCTGATGTGAGTAGTTTTACGAAACCGTCACGGGTTGTTCTAACGCTTGCAGAGAAGCTACTGAATCAGGGGTATCTCATAGGACTAGACATCTATTATAACAGTCCTGAGCTCTATGAATTTTTGAATTCAATGGGAACAGACACAGTAGCAACCGTGAGAGTAAATAGAAAGGACTTGCCAAAATTGGTGATGAGTAAAAAATTGAAATCGGGTGAAATTACCGTTGCTTTTAGGAATAAGTTGATGGCACTGAAGTGGAAAGATAAGAGAGGTGTTTGTATACTGAGCAGTGTGCATGATGCAAGCACAAAGACTGTGCGATACAGGAAAGGCAACTCAAAAAAGAAACCTCTCGCTGTTATTGATTATAATGACTCAATGGGAGGAGTTGATCTCTCCGATCATATGGTCACCTATAGCACAGAAAAGAATGAAGAAATATTACCAGAAAATTTTCCGACACCTTCTTGATTTATGCGTATCCAACTCATATGTAATCTATAGGAAGAATGGAGGAAAAGAAACTCATCTAAAATTCCGATTAGATCTCATTCACAAGATGTTACACAAATATGGAGGAGCAACTTCAAAGGCGTCTGGAAGCCACTCGAAAATTGACCCCCCCTTAGGGTTATCAGGAAGGCATTTCCCAGAACTAAGTTCACTGACAGCAACGAAAAAGCATGCCCATAAGAGATGTGTGGTGTGTTTGTCTCACAAGCAGAGGAGGGAAACAATATACAGCTGCAGAGACTGCAATGTACCTCTCTGTGCCGCCCCGTGCATCCAAGTGTACCAAACGAAAATGGAGTATTGAGTGAAGAAGGGAAATATGTATATAGTGTAAATAAAACAACTAAAATCCAGTGTGAATGGTGTGTAAAACCATGAAGAAATATCCTGATTGGTAAGTTATTTTTTTCCTACATAATACCACATGAAAAAGGTATTTGTTACTAACAAAAAATTGTTTATTTTTTTGTTGTATTTTTTTTAAATATTTGTACTCAAAAGGCAAAAAGGTATTATTGTAGTGAATTTCAACAATTTCTATCAAAAGGTTAATTTCCCCCGCCAGGTTGGTGTCTACCGAAAAAATGGTCCCCATTAAAGGGGTTCAGGTAGAAGACATAAGGAAACATTTTTGCTTCAGTTTTATAATTTTTCTAGCAAATATTTAACTCTGTGAGAAGTTTAGATGTATTTTTGATAGAAAATAATATCCACAACCTAATGCCAAATTAGAGATTTTTGGAGGTTATGAAGGGAACAAAACTAACTGTACAAAAGTCAATCTAGAAGTAGGATCCGACATAGCCTATCCACTCCATGATTTCTGGGCTACTCTCAACATTGTTTGAAACCTAATAATTCTAGTCCAAATTGGGATTCCAAGAAAGCTCTAATCTTCAAACCATAGAACAGGGATTTATGGAAAAGAAACATGATTAAGATTATTTCTTAAAGAAATCTTCATAAATATCATCGTTTTTGTAAATGATCACCAGTAAAGCAGTAGCTTGTTAGATATCAATTTTGATGAGAGCTATGAAAGATTTATCATGGGTAGATGCAAGAAGGAAAACCTTGGAGTTAGCTAACTTCAGGGTAGAAAATTATTGATGTAAGGGAAAAACATAGCCTGGAAGAGTCTAGGGGGCGGAGAAATCATTCGTTTTACTGGAAAACAGGGAAGAAAGAATACCACAACACTGTTTTATAAATTTTGCATCAATAGTACTGCTAATTACTGATGAAGGAATAGAAGTCTTTACAGAAATAATATTTCTTTCTCAGAATGTCTACAATCCAGTTATTGCCATCAGAAAAAGACTGGAGTAAGAGAAAAGGCCTTACAGTGAATTTTGTGGCTTATATCATTCCCCCTTGCCTTTCCCCCAATGAGATAATTCTCACCATCTGAATATATTGTATTCACTTGAAAATAATGAGCCACAAAATGCAGGCACTGGAAATTGAAAAATCAATTGTCCACGGATGTAATGCATGTGGTTATGCCATTTACAGCACCATGTATGTGTGTACTATATACATTGTATGCTGATATATACATAAATTATATGCGTATACACTGCATACAAAATGTTGGTAGTCTACTTCGAAAGCCGAACATAAGTGCTCACCTTAACCATGTCAAAATTGATCTTTTAAAAAGTTGGATGGGCTATCCAATTCAAGGTTGTGATTGTAATCCAACCTAAGATAATATTTAGGATGTATTTGCTAAAGTTGTGTAATGTTCTACTGTAAGAAATAATTCCTTTTTAAACTTCACTGAATCAGGCGAGGTCTTGTAGTAATTCATTATGGAAATAATCTTCGAAATATTTGTACTTTTACCACAATTTATTTATTATGAAAACAAACACACGGTCAGTTTCGACGATTGATCGTCATCTTCTGGAAGATCATCATCCAGAAGATGACGATCAATTGTTGAAACCGGTCGTAAGTTCGTTTTTTATAATAAATAAAATGTGGTAAAAGTACAAATATTTCAAAGATTATTTCCAATTTCTTTTTAATCTAGTTGATATTTTTCTCTTTATCTAAAAATTCCATCCCTTATATTTTAATATTTTTGTCTCTGTATGCTTAGCATAGTTTTCCTTTCAATAATTTAAGTGGAAGAGCACAGCACAATTTCCAGTATTTTTATTTGACTTTAAGGGTATGGATCTCTAATGATAGCACCAGAATCAAGCAAGACAGAGATTCTGGGTGGAACTTGCTGTGTGCAAAATTTACCTTCCTCTAGAAGAAAAACCAATTCAAGGCGAAAATAATCAGTATTTGCTCAATTATTACCTAAAGTTAACTTTTTTGCTCTTTCAAAACTTAAGATTTTCATACCAGGTATGCAAACAAATTTATCAGTGTTATTGAAAAATTTTGGTTATCATTAAAAATAATTAAAAGCACATTATGCACTTGATTCCTTTGATAAATTCAAAGGAAAACTAGAAAGGAATTTAATCCTGTTAGCTTCCCTGAAAATAACATACCTGTAACTGCATTTCATCCTGCATTTGAAAAATTCATAATTGTATGTTGATTGTCATGTTACTAATATTTTTACAGAATGATACGCATAATTTTATTGCAGTTTTCATATGAAACATAGGTGCTTTGAGTGCTAAGAGAATTCTTTCCTTTACAGGAAAACTGAGGATAAATTTTATGGAATTTAGCTTGAGGAAATTCTTCAAGGGCAGCAGCATTGCATGCAACAGGAAACTTTGTTGAAGAAGATTTTAAACACTCCATCATCTTGTTGTTTTCATATAATTGATATGAATGAGACTGTGAAAGAATGTTTATATTTTATTTTCGTGATATATCTGAGGAATTTTTACGTGTAAATACAATGATTCTTTTTATAGTTGGAAATTTCAATTTTATTACCATTTACATCCATAAGTATCTTCATTGAAGAAATGTAATGTGGCCAGCACATTTCATTTTCCACAAAAGATTTTCATCATAGATTATATAAAATTTAATACACATATCACATTAGTAAATAAATTGAACTTTTTTATTCCCAATACATAATAGATACAACCATTATTATATCCAAGGAATTTTTTGTATGAAAAGCATGTACATATCCTATGCATCTTTTATATTCATTCCTCTGGAAACTGTGTTAGCCTAGTTTATAATATAAAGCAGCACACACACATTCTTCATGCTTTCAATGGCACTTTGGTGTTGTAGCATATAAAGAAGAAACATTTTAGTGAAGGTTACTTGCATTAGGATCACATTTACAGAGATTAAAAGGCATTTATAAATGAATATCTTGCTGGTTCACTCACAAATAGCTTTAACTTTTGACAGTTAAGTCAATTTCAGTTTCTATCTCTTATATTAAAGAGGTATACCTTGTCATTTTCCCTTCATAGATATTTTTTAAAATAATACAATCAATTTAATAAAATTCATATTTTGCTAAAACCTGAAAACGATTGTGATTGAATACAATTTCGATTGACCATATTTTATTCTACTATGTATATTATGAATAACCTTTACATTTTATCAGACCATGAGGCAGCATTATCTCCAAATTTGCCTATGTATTTTATATGCTAATCAGCAGAAATAATTATAAATGGAATTTTAGTGGCCTTTTGGTGGGTGTGACTCACAATAATTTATATCCTAATCATTTAGTTTCTATTTCATCCCATGAAAATTTTAAAAAGTGTGATAGCATTTAGGACAAAACTTTCAAATATTTTGGATCAATTTTATATACATTGATAATATAGTTCGTGCATCAATTATATCCATTTAAAAATTAAATTAGATTCAAAGAGTTAAAGAACATTTTCTTGGGTACCTGTTCTTCCATATTCCACAAAAACTTCCCAATAGCAGAATTCCAAGGCTACTTCAATTGAACATTTTCATACTCAGATCAATCCAATTTTATTAGTATGTGTACAAGGTAGTTGTGATGTTACATAAGATAAAGTTTTCCTAACTGCTCTTTCCTTGGCTAATGAAGAACAACAAAAGAGCAAGTTAATCTTTAAATATGACCTAGGTAGGTGTTCAACGTATTCTATGCATCAAGACCAAACCAGGGCACTAATCTTCACAGGTAATGTATCTTTTTATTTGGGAGATTATCATAAATTTTAGGCTTTGCTCAAAGCTTTGTGTTACTATTGATAAAATAGGAAACTAAATATATGACTAAATAAAACTCAAAAAAACTATTTTACTAACCATTTGATTTTATCCTTTCCCATCATGGTAGAGGAGTATAGATAGTACGTAGCATGTAATAGGAATACAAATTTTTTCATAATTTCTCTATATATCAGGGAGTTTTAGTCTACTACACTTTTTCTTCATCTTTGTCTCCCAACCCAAATTTGCTACAAGAGATTCTCTGAAGATTTAAATTGGAAGTTCATTGATTAGAATATTACCCTTGCAGATAAATTTCTCCGGTTGATATTCTATATATGTTGCATGCAATTTAAGATATGAAAGGCAATTACAATTTCTTCCTCCACCCTTCTCTACAAGTAATTCTAGAACAGGATTGCAAATATTATGCAAATAACTCAACTCATCCATCAAATGAATACATTCCTTCCCATGACTTGCATTTTAGATTTTGACTATGAACAATGGAAGATTGTTTTTTTAATGGCCAAAATTCAGTGTCATCTTCTGTGTATAACTTACAAAAGAGGTGATACAGTGAGGCTATTTTTTTTTTGTTTGGTCTCATACAAAAGCGCCTTGTGAAAACTTTTTGCCAAAGCTTGTTCAATGATGTAATTGGTTTTTAGCAAAAAGTGGTAGGAAGCATATCTGAGGAACAATTACAGACTATTTGAAGAGAACGCATGATAATGGTTAGGATAGGTTATTAACATTAATCAATGTTTGAATATTGTTTTCTGATTAATGTGAGTCATATAAAAGTTAAAGTACTGAGGAAAGTTCAATATTAATTCAATTATTGGAGTAGCATTTTGAAATAATTATCATATACATCTGAGGAGAAAATTTTAATATTCTCCTGTTCATTATGATAGCTATCAGTAAGAGCTATGTAGCTTGTAACTTAGTACTTCCAAATGTAAAGAATATGGTAAAAGAAATGCCATTACAATAGACACTAAATTGAAAGTTTAACATGAAAATTAATATTATTTTAAGATTCGAGGTAATTGTATTGGAAATGAACTATTCGATATTTAGAAATAAATTAAGCTAAAGGTTTGGAATCATGTGATTGTAATATCTCCATTGTTATAATTAATGTTAAATATTCCAGTCTCAAAGGGTATCTTCATACATTTTAAATTATGGAGCTTTCACAGATGTAGGATGAAAAAGCAAGATGTACCGTCATTCCAGGAAATGGAAATTTCTATGAAATATCTATAAAAATCTTATTTTAACATATCTTTACATATTGACAGTTCAAGACTTAATGGGTGCTTTTTTGTCTCTTCAAAATTAAAAAAATCTGACAATGGTTTAGTTGCAAAAGTCTAAATTCAACCCAATCCTCATTATATTCTATACTTGCAGCTGTTGTCAAAAATTCTTTAAAAATGTCTCAGTGATTTCTCAATTCTATGAGTCTTCATTAAGCATGGACCACAGTCCCATTAAGCACACTTTATGGTAAAATCTACTTTCTAGTAGGACAAGAGTTTTATTTTCTGTTCTCCCTTTATTTTACAGTCTCCGATCTTCAAGGCTATAATGATGGAACCATTAATTAGGAATTAATTACATAGTTTATAAATTTTTATCATTCTTTTTCTCATTTTCTTTTTTATCAAATGAGGTGGACAATTCTGCAAGACATTCTGATAGTTTTAAGAAATTTTAGATCTTGGCCAATCATAAACATCAAATTTTTAAAGTAAGGAGTGTGAAAAATTCTAGTCTAATTTCATCACAAATATATAGAAAACTACTTGTCAACATATTCCCCTCTTCCTTTTACGACACATCAAAAACATTTCAGCTCACCAAAGAATAAGTTTGTTAGTTACAGTGTGACTTTAAACACCAAAGAAGATATTATATTCTACATATCCTTGGATGGAAAATTATAATACCTTGTAAACCAAGTCGTATTCATTGACGATATATATCAGAAAAAACATTGCATGCATATATCATGTGGTACATTAGTGGGAAGAACTAGTTTATGACATTCATTTCTTGATGGACTTATAATTTTACATTTAATCAAATTATGAAGGCATCAAAGCATCACATGTAGCAGGGAAGCAAGAGTCTAAGTTTTTTATTGAGAAATACAGAGGAAGACTTATTTGGACAATTTTTTTAAATATTTCTTTCTGTGAAAATTAGGAAATAGAATGAGTGATAGTTCTTATATGTTCACCTGAGAAGGATAAAAATATCTTGTTAAAACTTGTCACACATAAAGTCAACTTTTTCAATTTCTAAAAGGGAAAACATCATCTTTTGTCTTCCTTGAATATACTATTTTGCTGAATCAACTAGCAATAAGGTGGAACTATGATGTAATTACCCATTCTATGATTAAACGCATGCTCAAACATTGAGAAGTACTCAGCCAAAACTAAGGACTGGCAAATTCAGAAACAATATATTTAAGTTTGACATTAGAGATTATATACCATAAGTATCTGAATCTCAGGATTCTTACAAATATAATTATCTACCTATAGCAACTTATTGGTATTTTAAAATTTTGACAGGGTTGGTTGTGTGAGATTTCTATTGTTTACACTTAATTTAAATGTAATTAAATAAACATTTGAATTCATAGTGGGAATTGAACCTCTGCTGTAACTATTAAAATAAGTCTACAATTATTGGAGATACTTTTCTTATAACTTTTAGAGCAACTTATGCAGAGTTAAAAATATACATTATTGTACAAAGACAAAACCATGAGTTGTGCTATGCATTTAATCAAGTTCATTCTTTGGAGAATTGTATATATTTGAATTTATAAAGTTAAAGGGAGGAAAAACTTGTTGTAGAAACACGGAATTTATCATATTTATTGATATCACCCGCAGAATTCAATAAAGCAGCATTCACTGCTTTAAAATTTACACTTGGGTGTGAAATTTTTTCTCATAACAGATTAACAGATGATGATTTGCTGAATTATGCAATAATCTTAAAATAATAGATTTTATGACAAGACCAACCATAATAAGCTACAAAAGGGAAACCTGATAAAATATTTACTGCCTCCACTTAGTATATTTTGTAAAATTTTTCTCACATCAATTCCAAAATATATACCTAAATAAGCATAATATACATTTTCTATCTATTCAAGGTTTTAGCAATGATAAAAGAGAAAGCATTCATAATCAATTATATCTTGTAATATTGCACATAGAAAAATTTGTGTAGGATGGAATCACAGCTAATAAGAGTATATACCTCACTTTAATAGTAAAATACAATCTTGCTTTTTTACCTCAAAAATTCAAATACATTACAGGTTATAACCTATAATTCCTTTAAATGAAAGGCAGAAGCACTTACAGTGCTCAAACCCTTTTCTAGTTCTCTTGCATTAAATTGAACCCATGGAACTAACTACTAAAGATAATATCAGCATCCATTTCTGGTTAGCCATGTTTTGAAACATTTTAAGGCATTTTTGTTGTTTTATAAGAAATTGAATCACTCCATAGGTGTTGAAGGGAAAACATTTTTGATTTCACATTACATGAAAAGGATCCTTTCACCATAAAGTTTTATCTATTATCTAAGGCCAAATTATTACCTGGAAGGTTTTTAATCTGATTACAGCCCAAACTGGAATATTTATAGTATACATAAGTAGGTATTTATAACAGCTCTTTCAATGAGCATATCTTTAACTTAGCCCACATGTCTGCACATCAGTTTGACACAATTGAAACTTCTAATGAGAGTTTATGGAATGTTTAGGTCAGTTAATGTTTGGGTTTAATGTTTGAATATTGAATTACTCTTCAAATTTAAGGCATTCTTCCACTTCTTTTCAAGGCTAAAAAAATTGCTATTATGCAGAGCAAATCATCATCACTCCTAACAGTTCTCTTTGAAAACCAGCAATAGCATTTCAATATTTCAGAACACAAGGAATCATACAGCACTTGAGTATATTATACATGTATAAACACACGGTAATCTACACTCTTAAAAATCCTTCTCTAATATTGTCTTTCACAAATACGCTATTCCTCTCAAATATATAAAATATGAACATTGGTTTCTCCTATCTTAAGTCAATTAATAAAATTAATAGCTAATATTTCCTTATAGGGTAGAACATGATAGAGAAGCAACATCTTTGTAGAAATTATTTACACATTTGCATAACTAAATAATACGATCCTTGTGAGATCATTTCAATTTTAACAATAAAAAATCAAATAATATTCTAAAATTTCAACAAATCAGGTACAAATGTTGGTGCCTATCTGAGATTGTTAGTGTAGTGTGCTTTAAATATTTCTTTAAAAGACAACATGGGTTACATGTTGATGGGCACTTATTTGACCTTAGCTGAATTACTAAGGCATCAAATGATGTAAGATATTAAGTAAAATGTAAGCCATATCATATAACAACTAAGCTGTAGTAAATCAAAATATAAGCAACCCTACAATCATAAATGTATTTCTTCAATCAGTAGTTGCCTTATATTAGTCAAAGTTGTTCGGAATCTTGTTTCCTTTGATTTGTAGAACATTTAGTTCAATTACTCTTTTGAAATATTATGATTATTTTCATCATTAACAACATGACCTTTTCTTCACAAAGATAAGAGCATGGCTTAAAAATTTACTCCAGCTTCAGCTAAGTATTAAAAGAATTTTATCAGAAAGCTAAAGCGCACGTATTTCTGAAGTAGAAGTTAAAAAGGGCTAATTCCAGTTTAAGAAAATATAGCATCCTTGTAAAAGAACATTTCCTATTTTGCTTAGCTATCTGTTTTGAGGAATAGTATTTACCTATTTGAGCATGCTCTTAGATGAAATATATCACAATGTCATGCTTATGAAAATGATGTGAGTTGAAAGCTTGAGAAGGTGAGCAAAATATCTAACTTCTTTTGCAAATTCTTGTGCCAACTTAACCTTGCAACATTGGCCAGAGGAGGGATGCCCAGATGTAGAGGAAACACATTCTAACTCAATCTGCTGCAGCTTTGGCTTTAAATAATGCAGCCAAGAAAATAGTCTGTCAAGACCATTAATATCTTTTGATGCAAAGGAAATTAATTATTTCTTAGATTTCTTAAATTTTACTCACACTCCCTGACCTATTTATAATCTCTGAAATCTTTGTGTGAATGACAGATGAGTGCTTTTTATCTGGACATCACTTAGGAACCCATCACAACCCACATTTTGCTACATACCTTAAAAACTTGTGGAAAAAAGGCTATGGAGGTAATATGACAATAAAGGTAGACAGCGTTTGCAGATATTTTTTGTAGAAACGAGTTGTCAGTCCTGCCAAAAAATATTTGCAACAGGACTAATATCTTTGTGGAAAATAGGCGATATTCGGCATCCTGATATAAGAAGGTTGAACAGTACAGATTCAGATATCACAGTCACTCTTGTTTCCTTGAATGAGGAATGTCAAACTAGAATTCATCTCGCTAAACTCTACTCTCTCTAATTCTTGGTATACACGCTTCTGGTGCCTCTTCCTCCTCCTCACCACTTTCCTCGTCCACATCCTCCGGAGCTGCTACCGGTGCAACTTCAGTTTCTCTCTCGGTGGTACTATCCGCAACTTCTACGTCAACTTCCTCTTCTTCCTCTTGCCTCACTTCAACACCTTCGGCCTCTGCCCTCTCGGCTATCTCCCAATAACTATCCTCCCTTATTTCTCGAAGCATAATCTCCTCCGCCCTAAGCTGCTGCAATATCTCGTCGTACGAGGGCGGCAGGTCGGTCAGTCCGTAAATGGAATCATAAGAAGGGGGCGGGAAGACGGGTGCCAAAGACGCCAGGGAACCTTTGGTGCCTTCGGAATCCACCGGAGTAGTGTTACCATCCGACTGCTGCGGCGAAGGTGCAGGCAATGCCGGCATGTCCCTCACGCTGGCTTCACCCAATTCTACAAGATCCACACCACTATCGGCCTGCAACCTTTCGAACACGCTGCTATCCACCACTACCATCCTACCGTAGGGTAAAAGGATGATGGTCGGCTGAGATATTCCGAAGGCGGAACGCGAGAGCTGCGACTCGGGATCCGCACCGGGCCAGAACGCTGCGGCACCAGCCTCGGATCCCCAACCACCTTCGGCGTCTTCGCCGTCGAAACCCGGACACCTCCTGCGACAGAACAACCGACAGCACGCGCCCCAGCAGCAGTACGCGACTATGAAACACAGCACTAATATCATGACGAGTAAAGCGACGAGGCCTTGGTGTCCGGCACTATTTGATGAGTGCGACCCCATCGTCTTTCTCCTCCGGTTCGTTGGCGTCTTGAATTCGTTTCCTAAGAGGGCAAGCGCCCTCTTATCTTTCGGGTTATAGTTGAGGATCTCTCTCTCATGCCTGAGCGGCCCTTGTTTGTTGCCGCAGTGTGGAATGGAGGACGTTGTTCGATGAGAAAAAAATGTGACGGCGAGCGTAGTCGAGGGCGGGGTTTATATATCGATTACTTAGTCGTGGCGGGCTCTGGGCGCTGAGACGCAAGGAACAGTGGGCACTCGTACAAGAATTCACGCATCGTAGTTAAAAACAAGAGGGGTTTGAGATGAAAATTTTGGCCGACGTTAATTACGGCGACGATTTTAGATAGCGAGTAACGGGGGAGGGAATGCCGAGGGAGAAATCGAGAAGCGAGATGCTCTTTTTATGAAGGAAGAGAGCAAATGTAGGGGAAACACTTTCCTTCGGTCGTCGGGAAAAAGGTTGATTGCACCCTTGAGAGATTCCACAGCTGATAGAGTAATTGGCAGGACTCCGATCGTAGGAAATAGAGGTCAAATCCCACCCCCGTCACGTCTCCTTCGATTGAAATTAAATCGAAGTTTGTTGCTTCCTTGAGTGGCAGTAAAATCGGCGGGAATCGACTGCGAGCGATAAATTCCGCGTGCCCTACGACAAAAGGTTGTAACTTATTCCCTGATCGATAAGCCGCAACATCCTTTAAAACGTCGTGTTCTGGCCTTTCTCGGCCTCCGATGTTTTCCACTTCCTGACCCTGATTTTCGCTCCGCAGATTTTGTTTTTGATTTACCGATTTCCGACCTTTAGCGACAGCCTCAATTGTGGGAGGAAAAATTTATGGAATTAATTAAAATTTCGGGTTATTTGCGTCACGGTCGAGGTTGTTATTCTCTCCGTTGGAGCGAATTGAAAATCAACCTAACATGATGGATAGGTCTTTACTTGGTTAATATGCTTGCCAATGTTAAAAAAATTATTTCAGGCTAAAGCATGAAAAACAACCCAAGGTTTTGCCACTATCGAAAGGTATAAAAAGCTTTCCAAAACTTTCTATTATCGTAACCCTTTTTCGTGTTTTTGTTGATATTCTGTTCATTCATTTTCAGAATTATCGGCATTAAGCTTTCTAATAATATTTAAAATTTTAAAACCACAATCCATTTGTTTAAATATGAAACTTCTTCTTTGGGATGTCTTTTTCAATAGATCTCGGTATTGACGATATAATTTGACCTTTGTAAAAATGTCAAACATTTTTGGTCCTTGGATCGATACCTAACGTTGCTTGAATTTTCGTCGGAAGAGTCGTGACGGAAGGAAATATATAGACGTGCTTACAATCACACCAAAAAGATTTCCACAATGTCAATTATATTTTATTGGGAACTTTAAAGTTATGTAATAGGTGAGTGATGGGAATACGTCTTCATAAATATTGATTGTCATTTACCATAATACTGTTCTATTGGACCGTCTTTGATATCTTATGGTTAAAGAAAGACAGCATTGGAAGTGATTGAAATAGTATTCAATTTTCAAAAATTAAATACAACAAAATACTCAATGAAATGGTAGCATATATTGGTAAAAAGCAGGTTTTAAGTTTCTCCACTTTTTTAAGAATGACAACCAATTGAGAAATTGGGAAAAGTTGTAAATAACGTCTCTTTGTTTTCATTTTAAGAATACAGTCTTACTAAGGTACCATGGACTTATTTATAGTTTGCCTTCGCTCTCACTTTCCCTGTACCTTTTCGTATGCGCGGAAGTAAATTCTACGCTAAAGTGATTAACGTTCAGGATTCAATGCAGGTAGCCTGCTACCTCATTGAAATACTTGACAATCCGGAATTTACACAAGCAAAGAGGATCTTACCTTGTTCGCATTCATCTACATAGAAATTCAAGAATCCTTGACCGACCGTGTTATTGAATGTGCGCATATTTTTCCATACGTTGCAACATTCCAAATGTGCTTGATTCAAGGTGTGTATTGAATTTTCGCCTTCCAAAATAAGCGAAATCTTTCGGTCAGCTGTAATATAGGACTTTAAAATGTATTAACTTGCTTGGAACTATTTAATGACATTTCTATTGTTTACTTTGGACCTTTCCATTTAACATTTGTCTTGCCAGTCGTTCTCCTATCAGTCGCAACAATTTTCTGGGGGCTATCCCTATAGTTAAGTTCATAAAAACTGCCCAAGAAATGACGTATAACCAAAGGTTACACAAGCTGTATTCGCTCATTCCCATCGATTATTGGTTTGAAATTCGCATGATATAAGGTACTACATCCTACTGCTGCTACTCTCAATTTCTAAACAAATCCGGGTTATTAGTTTTATTTTTATCAAACATGCGAAGCAGAAAAGTCGATAGATGCCGAACAGCTGGTCAATTTTATTTGCGGACTTTCATGTCATGTCTTGGAACCTACCATTGCTTCCGAGACACCTATTTGTTCATATGGACGATATGGGCACTCTTTTGCTCATTATTAGTCAAAATCACTGGACATTAAAATTGTTTTAGTAAATGCCATTTATTATATTTCCGAAAGTTTAATTTATACTATCAAATTTAATGAAAGAAACGACTAAGGGAAATGTGAAACGACGTTGCACTTAAATGAAATTCTTTAATGAAGCGTTTTATATTAGAAATGACATGGTATGAGAGCTCCCGAGTACTCTAGTGGGTAGGGCGATCGCCTTTGGCGAAAGCTTTCCCGTGTTCGATTCCCGGCCGATGTCTATATGCGCGGAAGCATCTTCCGTCGAAGCATTTGTAAAATATGGTTTATGGCTCTATTAGAGAGTTTCTTGTGAATACCATAAAAAAGACAAGGTTTGACTTTAAAAAGAGAGTAACAAGAAATTCTCAAATCATAATCTGATTTATTGCTCGAGAGTAATTTATTTAATTTCCCAAAGTTTTTCTAACCCTTCTGAAATCGGCAGTAGTGAATGATTTTGACATTTTTTCCGTAATCATAATGATAGAGACTGTTAAACAAAGTTAAACAAATGGCGGTCTAATCTAGGGACATACCTATTTAATTTATTCTTATCACACAATTTATGGTGACGATACTACTGTTAAGAATTCCCTTAAACTTTACGGCGGTAAAACAGAATTTTTCGGCGATAATTAGGAAAATTAAAATTCTTATCGTATTAAGAATAAAATTCTGATAATTGCACCCTCTTGCCTCGTTACTTTGAATGCTGTTTGAATGCGATTCACGCCGAGAACGCTAGATAGCGTGGCTTCCAGTTTTATCAAAGACACAAAATGTAGCAGACGACTTCCTACCAAGTTCTTACGCCCGTGACCCAAGGAGATGTTTGACATTTTCCAAGGATTTGGTCAAGTATGGCGTCGCGATATGAGGTCAAGTTACCTGCGTGTAACTTAATTGAGGGAAAATATCAGTCATACCTGACTTGACGTTAACTATAGACAGTCAGTGGGCTTAATCGACGAACTCTTTACTTGGTTTGATTCAAATCTTTGTCGAAAGTATTCGCCATGCCAACTATTTGTTGCGCTGTCGGATGTAAACATACTTCGGGAAATGGTGTCTGCCGACTGAAAAGGTTTCCCTCTGATATGAAAAGGTCCATCGTGTGGGAAAAAAATCTCAGACGGAGTCATTGGATCCGGAAAGATTGGGAGCTTTTGTGTGAGGTGAGCTTTTCACAGAATTAGTTAAGTATTGCTGAAATTTGATGATCAACCTAAAGTACTATTACCTCCTTTACAGTGTCATTTTCATCTCTCTCAATTTGAAAAGGTTAGAGAAGATGGTGCTAAGAAACTGAAACATAACGCTGTGCCCACATTATTCCCAACTCACACTATACCTTTGGTGAGTGTGAATGTGTTATTTATTGACAACTAAATTCTCCTCCAATGTCTTATTTTTCTACCTCAAATTACATGTTCAATTTCAGCCACAGATCAGTGGGTCATCTCCTTTCAGTTGTTCTGCTGCGGCATACACATACCCCAAAGTAGGTGATTTTCTGTTAATTTCTTTGATTGGAAAACATTTTTAAGTAATATTCTTTTATTGTCATGTGGAACTTTCATGGTGGCATGCAAAGGAAAACTACCTGTAAATCATTTCACATTTCAGGTGAAAATTATCAACCCTTCCATTGACGTTATAGAGACTTTGGTTCCAATAGAAGTAAGTGATTCATTTATACACAAAAAATATATCAACTTCGGAGGCTTATTTTAAGTTTGATAAAAGTGAACTGTGATAATAATTATGATGCCGTCTTATTTTTTTTGGGCGAATTTTAGTCTAGGAAGGGTATTCCTCCAATTAACCCCTTTTCTTAATTTCATTCATTTTTTTTGCATTTTTATTTTATTAATATCACACAAGCACAACATACAAAGACAACCATTTCCTAACAGGAAAAATCCGATTAGCCGGGATACGAACCCGGGACCGTGAGGCTGGAGCGTTTACGCGCTAGGACGTAAACCACTCCGCCACCGGTATTAAGTACGAGTAAAATGTAGCTTGCATACTGCAAGCAGATCGACAACACTAATTTCAAGTCGGCATCATATCGATAGGGTCCTCAAAAGAAAAAAAATAGGATTGAAAATATTCATAAAATTCGCTGCATTTTCTCCGTCCGGCATCGAACCCAGGTCTTCCTGGTGATAACTACTATGCAGAACAACAGAAGATTACCGTCTCTAACTATGTGTGAAAATTCAAGCAGAAATATTGGCTGTAACTGCCTCAAACGACGTCCTACTTTTCCCATATATTCCTTATGTGAGAATTTGAATTGTGCTCTGGCATCGACCCCAGGACAGCGTGGTCTTATCTAATTTCTTTTCATAAACCAAGTCTTAATATATATCTTCTATCAAAGCAAGAACTTCCTCTCATATAGATACAAGCATCAAAAAAATAATAAAGCTACCCCAATGTATTATATATGGGGGATATATTTACCGCCCGACATCGAACCAGGGTCTTTCTGGCAATACCATGACGTGTAAAAATTCAAGCAGAAATATTGGTTGCAACTGCCTCAAACGACGTCCTGCTTTTCCCTTATATTCCTTATGAGAGAAAAGTTATTGTGCTCTGGCATCAAACCCAGGAATAGTATGGTCTCATCTAAATTCTTTTCTTAAACCAATTCTTAGCATACATGCTCTAGCCATGCACGAACTTCCTATCATTTCGATAAAAACATTAAAAGAAATAATGAAAAACTACTCTCATGTATTTTAATGGGCAGATATTTGCATCATCCTAGCATCGAACCCAGGATATTTTTCGCGAAAGTCATTTATGTTTTTGATAGATCATGACCATATATATAAGCTCCTTGAGTTTTGATTCTCTACCTATCCGGAAAGTATTTTTTTTTAAAGTTCGGAAAATCAAAGCAATGCATTTAAATGGAAAAAAATCGGAACTTTGGGGCCCTCTGGAATCAAACCCATGACACTGAGGTTCAAAATTGCAATGTTTCTGGCTGTTACACGTTATGGCCAATACGTCGTAAAAATTTCAAGTCAATGACGCTTGTGGTTTAGGCTGTGAATTAATATCCTATCTATCTATATCCCTATATATATGAATGAATCCCGAGAAGTATCTATATATAATAGATAGTTATACTGATATTAAGTATATGTTGAAAAATATAGCATATACTTCAAACATGATTTACATATATTTCCTATTTTATTCATCATCAATGAATATATATATTCTCTTTCCTAAGAGTTCATTGTGATATTGATGGAATAATTAATTGGGATACTAAAAAGATGCAATTCAATAGGGGTATTGTAGTTTTAAGGAAAAAATATATTTGTTGAGTACTATTTGAAGATTTTTGTATGGTCGAATTTCATGCTATGTTAGAAGGGATAAGAATTACTATATTATTAGATGCATGTATTAAATGTCATAAAATTAATTGATTAAGTTATTTGTCATGGTTAATAAAGATTAGGTTTTAGGGGCTTGTAGAAACTAGTATGGTAGTAAAAACATGATCAATTTGTGCAAAATATTAATTCACAATGAAATAAAAAATGATTGAACCATAATACATGCATACATATCAAACATATCCTTTTTAGGATACGCTCGTACATTTATTCAGAATAATTTACCACCCTTATGTAAGTTTGTGCTCATCTTTTAATTCATATTTTATCTAAAGTACATATTTCATTCTGGTCATACTGTCTTTGTAGTCTCTCTTCAAATCCTTATTCATTTGGTACTCAGTTTTCCCTGATTATGACCATCTATATTTACTGCACTAAGATTCCTTACAACTGCATATCTGCTATAGAATGTGTTACTTTTAGATAATTGCTCAAAGATGTTACTTGTAATGAATTAAGAGAAGCGTTGATAAATATAGGTACATACACTACAGTGAGCCGAAACAACGAAGTTTTCCAAAAAAACATTATCTGTATATTTTTAAAAGTATTACATGTAAGAATCCTAATTAATTATATGCTCAAGTCTTGGAATTATTATTGTCACTCCCTCCTGAATTTTGAAAAGTAAATTTTGGATAACCTTCCTTTTAAGAACATATACCAACAAAGCACAAAATCCTGTTGTGAAATGCATTTGTTAATTGAAGATATGGGGTGCCTATTTGAAGGAGAATATCTCACTGGTACCTTACCATTTAAACTATACTATGTTACAGTAAAGCTTTTTTAACATTGAGTTAAAACCATACTACATGAATCAGTAAAAATAACACAGCTTGTGAAACATTTAACATTCATAAGGATAAAAACATAGCAAACTATGGATTACCTACAGCACTATTATACATTTTAGAGAATATTTTACACAAGGAATACTGTAATAAAAGTTGGCATAGAATGAATCAATTCTTATTACTGTGTACATAACCTAAGGGTTCATTAATTATGTAAAAAGATCCTTCAATGATAAACGCTTTCATTTTCCTTTTAAATCATTTTCCATCTAATATATATTTGTACTGAGGCAGTTTGTTGTAAAATTTTACAACAGCATGAAGTACACTTCTCTTATTTTTGACTTAATAAATTTCATTTTTAGATATTATTAGATAGCTATATATGTTTTTTTATCAAAAGTCATAGTTTACCTTTTACATGTTAAGCTAAGAATAGTTTCAAGAGTATTAATTAATGGAACCAGAATGATTTTATCCTGTTAAAAATTAGTTCTGCAAAAACTTCAGTTTTAAGTTATTTATCATTCATAGTCATTTTTGCACTTTCAAGACATCCCAAGTGGTACCCTAGAGAAAAAACCATATATGGTATCAGGCCTGTTGTTATAATTTTGTGGGCCCTACGCAACATTATTGTATGGGGCCCTATAGACCCCAGGCTGCCCCTTTATAATAATTTAATAGAATACATATTATCATTATATAACATTAAATGTTAATTATTAACGTTATCATAATATAGTACGGTAATTGATTTTATTATGCTTTTGATTTTATTTATTTAATGAAAATTTTAATTATTGACACTTTTTATGTCCTTTTTGTGGCTTGGCGGCGGGGCCCCTAAGTTGACGGGGCCCTACGCGACCTCTTATGCCTAAAAACGGCCCTGGTATGGCTATATCACTATGAAAATTACCTAGAATAGTATTTAACCCCATAAAACTTGCACTGCTCCTGAGATATCCTAACTGATTTATTAAGTCTACCTTCTAAATCATTTACCCGGATTGACCATTTTTGGAACAATTCTTCGGTAAAACAAGAACTTTAACATCGTAGATACCAGGGATATTTTGTGTTTACCATTATATGCTCCCATATTTTAATCAAAGCTTTCCATTGACCCGATTTATCTAAGAATTTCCATCATCAGTAGACCAAATAATTATATATTTTCCTACATTCCAAGGTATTAACTGAACTTCCTTCTATTTGGGATTCGGTAAAATTATACGGTATACGGTACGATAACTTTACCTATTAGGTAAAATTATCGAAAACAAAAATTATTTCCGAACAGTCTTCATCGATAACTTTACCAATTATACTACCTGGGATTCTACTAAGACCTTCTGAATGTACTATCGGTGCTTTTATTGCACTGTCAATTTAGCCATATGTAGACAGCGGCAACCGTAAAACCGAAGTACCGCTGTATCGCCTTAAGAAATTATCGACTTGGGTCATGTCGATATCAAGTATCGTTCGTTTAGGAAGCATTTGTTCGATTTGTTTCTCTATTTAGCATGTCTTAGGTGTCTTAGTCTTCGTAGCGAAATCTTCAACTTTATATTTTTCTGCTATTACGTTAAGTATGCGACCGGATAATGGTGTATTGTAGTTATCCTGGTTGTGGAAATAACAGCTTTAAAAAATATCGATTTTATCGGTTCCCCCGTGATACTCAGCGCAGAAGACTGTGGGCCGTATCAATAAATAGGAGTGATTGGGTTCCTAGCGAAACATCCCGTCTTTGTGAGGTTAGTTTTGTGCGTTACACTGTAAAACTATTCCATTAAACATGTTCGGGTTGGGCTTATTCTGACGGATGTCTGCAATTTGAGATTTAATGTACTTCGCAAGATCATGCTTAGAATGTGTTATCATTCTATGAATTGTACTTTTCTGTTGAAACCAGAGTGTTTACTGAACGAATGAACTAAAGAGAAAGATTGTGTACTGTTTGTAGATAATTCAGATTATGGATTAAATCTTATATCTGGTCTGACATAAAAAATATATCTATCTTGAATGAATCATGAGTATTTCCTGTAAGCACATAAACGTTGGTTATCATAGTATATTTGGAATAGTTTCATTGTTTACAACATCAAAAGCACGAATAGGAAACGTTCGTCGTTTTGATGATTTTAAACAATCATCATCTCATCTTTTTATTGGTTTTCAACAGCTTTCTTGGGAAATGAAGACGTTTTAGAGGCGTTAGAGGCTTTGCAATGTTTCGCCCGCTTTTGTTAATTTTCGAGTTAGATTATGGTTGGGTGTTCGGTTCCTTTCTGTTCAAATCGAACTGATGATGGGTACAAAACTTTTCGATTACCTACGGATCCTCAAAGAAGAAAGGAATGGGTCCGATTTGCTGGAAGACATAATTGGGTTCCTAATGCAGGAGCTGCTTTTTGCCAGGTACATGTTTCTACGGTTTTCAAAATCGTGTTATTATCATTAATCAAATATACTAATCATTCAGAATCGTTTAAGGTTCATGGTCTATCAGCATTAGCTTTGTTGCAACATTTTCGAATAGACAAAAATTCTTAAATAATGAGTAACCGTATTCTCACTTTTTCCAAGTTAAGTTCAATGTCAAAAAGTCACTATGAATTTATATCTTCAAAGTTTTAGTTCTTCAATTCATTAAATTTAATGGATACTTACGAATTATTTTGTGGGATTACCCTGTAGGTCTTCAGAGAAATTACAGCTTTTATGGAAAACCATCAAAAATGCAGATGACACTTCTGTAGCTTTCCCTTTAAGTTGCTGATAAAAGATTTGATTACTGATTAACTTCAAGAAAATGTCGGAGAAAGGTTTATACCAACTCACCATTTTAGTTGGTCTTCGCTTCAATGATTGTGGTTTGTGCATAAGGATTGGGCTAGCATCAACTTATGTCCATAATTTATCAGTTTTCACAGAATATATGGATAGAATTTTATTTTCCATTTTATTTCTAGTTAATCTATAATACACACAATCTCTTAGTTAAAGGTCCTTCTTGTTAACATTAGAAAAACTTTTGTAAGAGAAAAAATAATGATTTTTCTTAATCTGGTGCTCCTGGAAATACATTGTGCATGTTCTTCTTTTTCTGAAAATGCTTTGCTTCCTGATTTTTTGGATTTTGCTAAACTCAAGAGGTTGTTTGATTCTCATATATATTTCATGGTAGAATCCCTCTCTTTCAAACTTCCAATCATCATGAAATCATTCCTTACTAACCTACTTCTCGTATGTTTTAGTTTTCTGACAATTTTTCCTAGTTTTATTTCAAGATATACTTTTTCTTAACCTCAAACCCTTGCCGTTGTTTCTTTCTTGACATTTTATCCTTTCATTAAAGTAAGATGGTTCCTCATTGCTGTTAATTATTCATAAATGTGTATAAAATATTATTTGTGTAAATTTGTATGTCCTACCTCTGTTTTTAGTAAGGTGAAATATCAATATTTAATGAAAATACTTGAGTCTTGCGCAGAGAGGGAAAAAATGTCTCTTCTGTTATAAATGCTGTAAGGGTTAATTTATATTTCGCTAACCTTTCTTTCACAGTCTGCTTAACATGTGTTTTGGTTGCCTACCTTTGTTTAATCTGTGTATTTTGGGTACAAAATGAAGACAAATATAATACATAAGATTTTAATAAAAGGTTTTAATTCTGTATTTGTAATTCAATGCTAGTATGTATATATAAAATTATATGAGAAGACAGCTGGGAGTGCAACAAATTGTATATCATCAAGAAATTTGTAATTTAAAGAGAAATAGTTAGATATTTTATAACAGTGCAAGTGATTTCAGAGTAGGAATTTCATGTGTTAGTATGGTTACAAAACCTGTTAATGTAATTAAATCGGTAAAATATCCTATACATATCATGTATGTCTTGGGACTAATAAATATTCTATTCTATTCTAAATATTCTATCTCACTAATCATTATTCATTTATTAAATAATTGAATTAGTTAATTTTCATGCTTATTTATACCCTATTATAAAAGGAATTGGCTAATCTCGGACATTATTTTTACAGGTTCACTTTGAGCAGTCAGCCTTTGAGTCTCATCGTGCGGATGGACTAAAGAAACTGAAGCCAAATGCAATCCCAACAATTCACAATGTTTGCAGTCCGAGCAAGAGGAGAAGAAAGAGGAAAGTTAATCAGAGGATTGAATTCACATTTGGGGAGAACGACAATGAATCCTTTGTGAGTAGTTGTTTATCATTTGGTTCTTAAAATGTTGGCAAATAGGGATTATGTAGAGAAAGCCAAGGAGAAATAGGTGTAAAAAAAATCAACATAATTTATTTAATAAGTTGGATTTGCCTCTTTCTGGGCAGGTTTTTTTCCACTTAACTAACGTTTGGAGTCCTCTCTGTGAAAGAGATTCTTGTGAGCAAGGCAATTGAACCTCACCAGAGCGAAGTACCATTGCTAAGATATACAAGGAATGGTTATTTTTCTTTTAATTTAAAATTGATTTTATTACGAAATGATGTAATAAATATTTAATTATCATATTAGATTGAGCTAGACACCGTTAGAAGCCAATCTAATTAAAGATTTTAATTATATCATTAAAATTCATGAAGGAGGCCTTAACTTTGAAGAATTGCAAAATGATCCTAAAGATATTGAATAAAGATTTCATTCAATATATCTTATAATTAAACATTAGTCATACTTCAAAGTCATGTAAATTGTTATTATAAATGTATTTTTGGCTTCTTGCTTCACTTAGAACTCACTTTCATTTTGATGAACGCTGTCAATTATCTTTCCCCTCACTTAGTGCCAACTTTCAATCTTAATTCTTTTCAAATTGTTTACTTCCCTTTTCTAAAGTAAACTTAAGTTAAATTTAATTTAAAGTATGACATGTTTTTATTATATAATTATAATTATGATAAATAAAATTTATTACTCATTCATTCTTATTTTTTTTATAAATAACAATTGTGTTATAACAAAGTTAAAATTTTAGAAGAATGCCAAAAAATAGTTCAATCAAAATTATTTTTTATTACGGATCAACAGATTGTAATATTTATTTTTACTCTTTATCTTTTCTAAAATTGCTTGCATCTTTAAAAATCATTACCTTTCTCTTGAAGTACAAATAGATATCTTGAATTTGACTAAAAATTACAATTAATAAACCCTTGGTTGTTATGCACATTTGGAACATAGTTTGTTTCATTGAATTCTTTAACCACAAATAGATTTCAATACCAAGAAGATTACATCATTCACACCTTGAGTATGTGAGGAATCCCTTCTGGAATCATTTTTCGATTCAAATATCCATCTTGCAGGTTTTGGCAGAGAAGGTGCCTGCTGAATCCAAGGAAAAGGGTGCAGTTCAAATATCGGAAGTTTATAGTAATGGGTCCAGCAATACTCACAAAAAGCCAGAAAGGAGAAAAAGACTGAAGACAATACATGTGACGGAAATAGTCAGCAATGGTTTATCTTTACCTGTAAGTTCAGATAAGTTGCATAAATATTTAGTTGGTTATAAAGCTAGATTGTGGTGATCCTGTATATTTGTCAGTTGATAAATATATTGGTGTGGTATTGTAAATACTTATTGGAGACTACGTAGTTATTAAATTCAACCAATTATATTTTGAAGATGTTTCCAATGCTGCAGCGTGTAATTTGATGTTTATTAACCATTTTATAGAAAATGAGCTATCAACAATTTTTAAATTTTAACTTAAACTTAACCTGTAATTTACATTTGTTTGGCAATTAGTCATTTACTATAATTAGTACGAAAATAAAATAAAAGAACATTTACCGGTTCTGTTGTCTTGCACGATGAAATATTTGCATTGTATTTTATGGAAAGACTGAAATTTGGAAGGGATGTAGTTGAAAAAAGTTTTCAAGTCATTATCACGAGAATAACCGCTTGTTCAATCCTCAAAGCATCAGAGAGGATAACACAGTATATAAGCAATGTTGCTTTTAAATCACTCCCTGCCATATGCCACTGGTGGCTTGCCCGGTGTAGATCTAAATCGAAAGAGATTCCCGAAAGTCGGATGGCCAAACTGTGCTTCATCTTTTTCCAGATAAGTCGCTAGTTTGACTTCCATTTGAAGTATCAATAATGCCGTCACATCTGAGTGTCTGCTTACATTTTAGGGTTGGTTGGTTTTCTGAGAGTTAATATTGAAGGAGGGGAAAGGTGGCCCGTTCTCACTGCCGCCGATAACATCACTGTAGTTTCTCTTCATGCATTCAAAAAAGCTCTGTACGCACTCTGCTTTTCCCAGATTTCTCATAATTTATGAATGTGTTGTATCTAAGTAGTATCTGAATTCAAAGACAAAGGATACTACTATGGCATATTCAAAAGTTGATTTGGCTATCGCATCTTATAACCAAGTAGCAGTCTGCTGAAAATGATCAACTAGTGTCTACATATTATTGTTACAAGTGTTTTTGTTTCCATAGATTGCTTTGTAATTTAAGAAACTTTCAATTAATTCTGTTTGCCGCCAAGAGAAATCAATTTCTAATTTACAATTATTTTAACTATTCAAAATGCTTGTTTTTTTTGGTGTTTATTGCTGGGTTATAATGGGCTAACTAAGATTTAACATTTTCTCCTCTTTTAGATTGATGGTAGCCGTGAGCAAGCTGAGTCAATCAAGCTGTGTAGTCCATTTAGCAATGCTGAAAACCAGGCGGTTAAGACTAATGTAAGTGTAATGCAAACATATTCTAACATGGCTGGTTTTATGAGAGTGAAAATGAAATATTATTGAGAATTGATCTAATCTCTGGTCATGCTTAAAAATAATGTAGTTTAGTATAACTCTTAATGATTTAATTATTATATCTCTGCTTTCATTATTAATATGCAGGGTAAATTTATGAAGATAACATTGAGTGAAGTCTGCTTTATTAATAATCCAGGTTGATTAGATGAAGAGGTGATTCCACATTTTTGAAAATTTTCAAATAAAACTGTTAACATGAAAGCATTTTGTTTAAATAAGTTTTCTCAATGAAGAATAAAATTAACATACTGTATTTGTTTTATCAGAAGATGATTGAGAAATGAACCTATTACTCTGCTCAAAATTTGCTTCAAAATTAATATACTTAATTCTAAACAGAGTGGGACAGCTTTGATAAGCTATCAAAACTTCTTCTTTATTTAGGTTTATGGAACAAAGCGAGGCCGTCCTGCCAAAATGAGGATGAAAGACAAAGGAATAAAATGCAAGAGGAAGGATTCTGTGGAATATTTAGAAAATTTGTCTTCTGATACTAGCAAAGAAGTAGTAGACCAGGTATTTATTTTATAATAAGCTGTGCCTTAAGATTATATTTGAAATTTAAGGTATGAATTTTTTCGGAAAAAGGATTGCAGGATTAAAACATGATATTAAAGAATGTTCTCATATGCATTACTAGTGCAGTAGAACTCTGTTATAATGAGAGCTGACAAAAATAGGAAAAGTACTCGTTATAAAGCCTATTTGTTATAAGGGATTTCTGCTAAATCCATCCACTTAAATCCAAGAGCAGCGAGTGCAGAAGAATGGAACTGTAGGATTTTGAATCCCCACGCAAACGCTTCACAATGTGTAAAAAAAGTACATTTGCATCAAAAATATTAATTCATTACTTCTAAAACCATAACTGAAGTGCATCTTCTAGTATAAAACGTGGCAAATTATTGCTCAATAATCATCGAAAAGTAATGGTATATCATCAAATAATCCTATTTCATATCAAATTGCCTTCTTGAGATATTTTTCATTCAAGAAAATCCTGCAAGACAAATACAGAAACATGGCACTTGTTATACTAATACACACTTTAGAAATAACCACTCTGCTTGACAACTGATCATTTTTATACATCGCAGCAGTTAGCAAAATTGTTGATTTCCTAGCTAACTGATACTTATGGGACTGTGTGTTTGGTTAGGAAAGGGATATGCTAGATCTGAGGGAGAAAAACTCGAAGAAGGGCAAAATCACCGTGTATAGAAGTAGCAAAATAGTTGTAATCCAGCGGAGAGATGTCACTATTCTCTCTATGATCCTCAATACTGAGATGGCGGATGTGGAAGGAAAGAGAGCAGCAAAAATGGAAGCCAAAGGCAGTGGTGGATTATAATCTGAAGATGAGAGTTGTAAAAAGAATCGAACTACACTTGGCTGATTACAACATTACACTCGGTTGTTTTCCCTGCAAAGTATTAGAGAAGCTAATAGCTCTCCAGGTTGATGACAAACTAATAGCACATGATTGGGAGATATTCCACAATTTGATACTAGAAGGTAGTAGCAAAATAATTTGAGGAGACACTGCAATTTGGTAGATCATAAATGCTAGGGAACAACTTGCAGCAGCCAGAAGATCATAAGTAACTTTGAAATAAAGTGCAGGAATAGTAACAGCATTGTCCAGCATCCTGATTCCAGAGGTGTGCAAAGCAATTTTTGAAGTTCTTAAAGAGGAAGGAGTATATGAATAATTAGTAAGTAACAATTCAAATTTTTAACATTATTATACTTTAATGTGAGCACAAACCATAGAAATATGTATGTCAATTATTTAAACACAATTTTATATCAAGATAAATCTGTCTTTATAATCACAGTCTGCTGTTCTTATTCTAAATAAAATGTTCTATACTTAAAAGAGAACATGTAATGCAAATAAACACAGAAAAAAACGAAAATAGTGAGGATAAAAAATAGGCTAAATACTATAATTAGTGGGTTATTGAGGGTCTTGGCTTTCTGCAATGATTGTTTTTTCACTCAATCTCTTCAGCATTCCTCTATAAATAACTTCGTTTATTAAATATTCCGCATGTACTGCTTGCACACTGTCCATTCTTTGCAATTTCTTTGTAATGTTAATTCCCACGGCTTCGAATTCTGAAAAATTTGTAGGTTTGATTTGAATAGCTGCTGCGCATGCTTTCATCAACTCCATCCGCGTATCTGTTGTCTGTAGCTTCCTTTTTTCTCCTCTACTTCGAATGTTTGCTGTCAAATTGACTGATTTTGTTGGTGCTTCATTCAGAAGACATTGTATCTGTAAAATAAAAAAAATACTTTGTAAATTATATAAAACCCACCTCTTTTACTGTTACCTGAAACAGAAGAACAGTGGACCAACATGGCAAAAGATTTTGAAGATCATTGGCATTTCATTACCTGTGGAGAAGCTATAAGTGGCAAACACACTCGTATTATTCCACTGGCAAACTCAGAGTCTACATGTAAGAATTACAAAAAAAATTAAAGCTAAGTTTTGATGGCTGTGTTAACTATAAAAATTAATTCATCTACTTCGGTGTTAGGAAAAATGAAAGGATGTCAGGAGGAGGAGAAATCGAATATATTGGATTTATCAAAACTAATAATTAGACAGCTGACTTTGCCAAATAATGAAAAGATAATTAATAATGTGAGTACATCTTTATTGGTGATGCGGAATTTGCTCTGTATAAACATTTCCTGAAGACTTATTCCCCAAGGAAATTTGAATAAGGAAACGAACTTTCAATTACAGGATGTCTTGGGCTAGAAATGTAGAAAATATGTACAGGGTTATGGCCTCTAGATTTTGAATACTGCACTTGCTTATCAACATGAAGGCACAAACCATTTATGCTGTACTTGCTTTAAGGTTTTTTGTTTTACTCTAAGGTTTATTACATCTAGAAACATTTCAGAACATGCTAAAAAATAAACAATAGTTCATTAAATTAGCACTTTTAATTCAGAAGTATGAGTACCATGGCAAGATTATATTTTACAAAAGAGATAAGCTTAACCTTAGGAATTTATATTGTCACATGATCATACCACAGTATGTCAAATATGTATATCATTGTCATCTCAAAAGGAAAAATAGAACATAGCTATTTTGTTACTACATCTATTATATATAGATGTTTCTCCATATATACCTATATATACACACATTCATAGGGGATCAAAATTCTAACCATGTTCCACAAGTACCACTGACTTGAAATTTTTACGATGTGGTGGCCACAACGTGCTACCTCCATAAAAAAGGCGATTTTGAACCTCAGTGTTATGAGTTCGATTCCAGAAGGCCCCAAAGTCACTATTTTCTCCATAAAGATGCATGGTGGGGAATTCCAAAAATTTTTTGAGGCACTTCCCGACAAAGTATAGAGTTGAAATTTGAGGTATCGATGGAAGCCGTGCGTATCCGATGAAAACCATTAAGACATCATTGAGGTTTATCCTTAGTTCGACACTAGGTCAGGGCAAATATTCTCCCGTTTAATTTACATTGCGATTTTTATGAATCATTTCCCGATAAGATGGAAACTTGAAACTTGGCATGTGGATAGAGATCATAAATATCTTTTATGTACATTGTTGAATGTTCTGCGGATTGTCTTTGGTTCGATTCCAGAGAGCCATTTACATTCCTCAATGCATTTCTTATGGAGATAATGAAAACAAATAGTAAGTACTTCCCGGCATGATATCGAATTCAAACTTTGTCCTAAATAGTCTTACGGTCTACTCACAGCTGCCAATAGGTCCTGGGTTCGACACCCGGGGTTCTAAAATTAATAACTGTTATGATGTTTAAGAATTTTTTTGAACCTCTTCCCGATAATATAGAAACTTCAAACTTGGCATGTAAATAAAGAACGTAGACAGATTTCAAATACGTGTTTTAGGATTCCTCGATCGTCCTTGGTTTGATCCCAGAGAGCCATTTACATTACCCTATGCATTTCAGATGGGGATAATGGAGTCTTATTTCAGGACCTTCCTGGTATGATATGGACTTCAGACTTTGCATTAATTAAGATCAGGACCAAACAAGTTGTAATAGCCCATTCGCATCCGCTAATAGGTCCTGGGTTCGATACCAGGCGCCTAAAAAGTTAGAAATTGCTACGATTTTTAAAACTTTTTTAACCCTTTCCCAATAACATTTAAACTCAAAACTTGCAATGTGAATAAATATAAATACATTTCATATGCTTGCAGTATGCAAGCAACTTTCACTCATTAGATATAAAAAGGCTCCAAAAAGCCATTGTTTGCTAGCAACCCATCGTGTGGAAGTAGCCAAATTGTGGGGGTTAAGGTGGCAGTTTGAGCTGTTACAGATACAGGAGAACAAGACAATTGTCTCTATCTCCAGTGGTCTACTGTGCACTGAGACCAAGTTGTGAGACTGAGACAGTGACTTCTGTTCAATCATTGTCTATTGTCAGGTTAGTCGTAGGAATCACTCGTGACGTTTCCTGGAAAGTTATTAATCCTTAGTGTAATGGAAAGCCATGCAGTTATGAAGTTACTATTGGAAGAAGAACGCAATGACTTGAGATTATATGATTTTTATAAAACAAAATGAAGAATGTCCATCAACAAATTATGTACAACTAGAGGCCAAGTAAGATTGTTTTCACTTTTGATATAAAACCAATTATTGGTTGAGGTAAATATATTCAGGATATACCTTGGGCTGAATAAAATACAATTTTATTACATATTAAATGTATTGCAAAAACAGTAAATCAATATAAAATAAAGGAAGAATAACTTTGAAGGATATATTAGCATTAACCTTAAGGTAAGTCATATTAGTTAGTGCAGTCAGCAACCAAAAATCTCTTACCATTTTTAGTACCTTTTCGAATATTTAGTTTATTGGCCTTGGTTGAGTTGCCTGGGTCATTAAATTTCAATTGATTATGATGTGGTATTAATGTGATCAGTGATTTTTGTTGCTGACAATACCTTACAATATTAGAATTTTATAGAAATTGCTGAGATATTGATGGTAAATCTTCGGAATCATTCTGAAATTGTTCAGTCGAAATATCCTGGAATTGGCAAGGCGTTGATGATAAATCAACGACATTGTTCTGGGATTGGAGGTGCGGTACTTACTGGAGAATGTGGTGTTGTGTTCAATGAAGAACTTTGTGTATTTTCTCCATCGATGTCCATCATCTCGTACTTAGAAATGATTTTAAATATTTCACTCTTGGCCATTGATCTTGAACCCACGCTCAATTTCCTGAGAGACATTTCAATATTTTTTGAAAATGATGATATCTCATTAATTGGCTGGTGAAAGCTATCTTGGTTAGATGTTCTTGCTTGCAGAAGAGTTCCTGGTGTTGGCACAATCTCCTTTGAAGGAGCATCCTCGTCATCTTCGGTATCTACATCTACAACTTCTGAAGGTGAATTTGTACTTTCATTATCTACTATGTTTGTAGAGCTTTGAGATGGTGTGTTTTCCAAAAATCTAAGACGCTTAAAATATTGCCATTTCAAATTTTTTGCAGGTGCTGCTGATCCCATTGAACATTTTTGTTTACGCTTGCATCGATTGTAGGAGTCCTTTATCAATTTCCATTTTTTACGGCATTCTAAATCTGTAATTATAATTATGCATTAATTACTTTACTACTAGTTATTTAATATTGATAATAGTATATTTATTTTTCAGCTTCATAGCAACAGGGGAAACTTTCACTTCTTTGTCCTTTGCATTTCGTATATTGCCTTGCTATATTTCACAAATTATCAAAGAAGTTTTGAAGCACTTTATTATCAACTTAGTGACAATTTTAATGCCAATCCCAAAAAAAGTGACTTTTAACTTGTATCTGAAGGTTTTTGGGATAAATGGCAATTTCCAAACTGCACTGGCCCTAGACTGGACTTGCCAAAAATAGTGGATCCTTGTATTTCAATTATAAGGAATTTTATTCAATGATCCACCTGGCTATTGTAAATTATAACTACAAGTTTATTGCAGTTACGTTGGCTCTTATGGCAAAAGAGAAGATATTTCAAAAGTCTCAAATAGGAAAATAAATAGTTAAGAATCGATTTAATTATCCTGAACAGAAAAATCTTTCCGGATCGAATCTAAAACTACCACATTTTTTTGTTGGAGATGAGGCTTTTAGTCTTGATACTTTTATGTTGAAGCCCTATTCTACAAAAGAAGCCGAAAATTATTTACGGAAAGAAAGATTTTACTACCACCTTTGTCGTGTGGTAAGAGTATTGAAAAACGCGTTTAGTTTGTCACCTATGTCAAGTATTCAGTGTGTTATACGCGCCTAAAGGAATAGTGCCAGAAGCACATATTGACATGATCTTAGTTACCTATTGCTTGTGTAATCTTTTACGGGAAGGGCTCTTAGAACCTGTTCAAATGCCCTCAACGATTGAACCAAGAAGAAAATTGGTAAAATTCTACTTTCACGTTTTACCAGAAAATTTATCTCAAAATTTTATTCCACTACTTGGAAGAGTAGGCTTTCTGAATAGTAATGAACTAGCTGACTGAGTAAAATTAACGATTATTTCATGACAGAGCAACTTGCCTCACGAAGTAATTAGAACTTTAAGTCTAGTTATATTTCAACTTTTTCATAAAATGCAAAATAAATGTCGATTTATAGTATTATATATATAATAGATAATTTTACAAATCACTCACCACTTTTCTTTAAACCGTCACCTATGCTTTTCCAAATATTATCCTTCAAATTGTCATCTCTATATGAGTCAAGTTGAGAATTAAATAGCGCAGGATGTTGTCTAACCATTTCAATCAATTTATCGGTGTCTTCATCTGAAAAAGATGTCATTTCGTACAATTTTGTACTTTCTTCTCGAGCGAGACGCGCGACACCACTGATCTGGGGCGGAGACCGTCTAGCAGTCTTTTGTCACTCGGCGCGGTCTCCGTTTCCGGTCTCCGCTAGCCAACTGATGAACATTCGAAAAACAAAAAACATTTCAAGTCCGTTTTTCCTTGGGAATTTCCTGGATGCACGTCCTTATGTGCAAAGTACCTTTAACTCTTTCCTTGTAAACAAGTCAAGTTATGGTCTCTGTCTCCCGTCTCGGTCGCAGCCCGCAGTTCGGAACTGCGGCGCATGCGCGTGATGATTTTTGTCGTTCGCGGAGAGTTCAAACTTAGACGATCAGGAGAACGGTAATATAATTCACAGTCTTACCGACATTCACTGAATTCATAATCTACTAATCTTGCGCAGTTAGTTCAAACGTTTAATTCTTATAGATGAGCTTCTACTGCTTCTGAAATCAGCAAGAAAATGTTTTTGTGATTTCAATTGGTAGAATTTTAAAGACTCAAAGATTTTGAGAAAATTCAAGAAGTCCAAGTTTTTTATGTTGCTGATTTTTTCAATTTCAAATTTTCCAACGTAATTATGTGATTTTCCCTGCTAATGCTAACCATATTCTTATGAATGTATTAATTTCCATTTGTCTTTGGCCCAGGTAAGGTAAGATTTAATTTGTCTTTAGGCCCCATTTACTGTACATTTTATTCACATCTGTGATGACGTGAAAGCTTCTGAGTTTTAGTGATGCTGAATAACTGCACTGCACTGCTTAAGTACTCTCTTTATGGATTGCTTAGGAAAGTGTTACTCGTGGAGACATTGTGTTTCACTTGCGTGGACTGCTAATAATATCTGCTTATAGCATTCTGGTTCAGTGAGGAAAGCAATGACAAAGAACCTCACTCCTCATCCTGCATAGTGAACCTCATTCCTCTCTCCAAACTCTTTGTAGCTTATGTCAGAGGGGGTTGAGGTACCAACCAGCCTTCGAGCTGAATACTTTACTGACAATTATGTGATTGTGTTTTTGTAAATGTTCTGCTAGACTGGATCTGTCCATTTAGTCGTACTTAGAGTGGCAGACGTGTTCTTTGAATCTCTTCTTTAATTTCTGTTTTGTTTGCCCAATATAAACAGATTCACAGTCCTGACATTTATACATCTTACATGCCAGATTTCTGTGCTAGTGGGGTAATATCTTTGGGGTTGTGTAGAATATTGGATAATTTGTTACTATTAACGAAGGTCATGGTTAAATCAAATTTGGAGAAAATATGTTTCAATTTGTTGCTTGTTCCTGTTGAAAAGTGTTATTTAATTTATGCTTGTTTTTTCCTAGTATTAACTAACAATTGAACTGCCATATCTGTTTTGTTTGTGGCACCTTATGGGAAATATACGGGACATGAAGCCACATGAGGAGTACTGTCAACTAAATGTGAAATGGATAAAATGTAAATTATTAATGCTTATTATTCTATAACTTGAGGTAATGGATGTGAGAGAGTACCATTTGAGTGTAACCTCTACAATAAAGAGTAGTGTAATGATAATAGGGATAATTCGGACCAGAAGGGGTTTGATGGTTTTACCAGCAGGTAAAAATTCAAATGAAACAAGCTTTTTTTAATATTGGTTGAAAATACACCTATTAAGATTATACCTACAAGAAAGAGATTTGAAAAATATTTATGCTTAAATTTTGTTTTCTTCGATTGTTGTATTGAAAATCAATAAGTAATTTTTTAATGATGATCTTGAGTTTTCCCAACGTAGCTGATGCAGGAAGTCTTCTCGGGCAATCAGCCGGGTTAGTGCTTCAATGCTTATGGACGTTTTGTCACCTTCCTCTAGTACCATCCTCAGGGTGAAAAGATGAAGATGGCACTAGTGGAAGGCACCAAAACATCGATAAACATCTAAGCACTAACCCAACTAATTGCCCAAGATGAATTCCTGCGATGATTATTTTGTTTGTTTTATATATAATGATGATCATATGCTTAAAGCCGCATTTTCTAGATGAATTCATCTTTTCTCATTTCAGACCCTTGATGTGAATGATACAACAGTTCCAATAGAAGAGAACCCCCCAGTAGAATGTTATGTCTGCAGCAAAGCAATTAAGCCAGGACATGGTGTTAGTTTAAACATCCCCACCACGGCAACTCGTGTTCCTCTTGTCCAATGTTTGGAAAGCATTGTCAATATGAAAGGTGTGCTGAATGTGCAAGAGATGGTGTGTACCAGATGTGCTTCCCTGTTGAATCATGTCGATAGGACAGAGGCAGAGTTGGATGTGCTGAAATGTGCTATTTCGTCATGTACAAGAGAACGAAACTTGCGTTCAAAGTTTAGGAGGAACCCAAAGTATACTTTTAATGTGCAGTTGCTGGATAGGTTTGGATCCTTGAATGGTGAGTGATTTGGGTTCTAAATTTCCAGACAATCAACTTCATATTTCTAGATTTAATGTGAAAATTGTCATGCAATAACTTAACAGGTCTGTGAAAATATTATATCTATAAATTGCCAAGGAAGGAAAATAATTAGTTTTAAGACACTTCTATCACAAATAGCAAAATTAGAATAATCTTATTGATTCTGATTTGATGTTACCGTATTTACTTGAAAATAATGTGCACCCTTTCTGATTCTTTTCTGGCTAAAAAATCGGCGTGTGTATTAGAATCAACGGCATACTATATTTGATCACAATACTACTTGTGCACGTGTCCCATAGCTGGCCACATCCTCGGCTCACCCTGGTTCCATATAATTCATCAAGTGTTCTAAGTGTGCTGTTGATATTTTGACTGTAAGAGCCACTATATTCTGAACTGTCGGCTAATAGTTTTTAACAAATAAATTGAAGAAATAAAATGTTTACTTTTACTATTCTCCACCGTATATTTTACACATGTCCTGTTTCGTAAGGTAACTTACATCTACAGGTAACCTGAAGCTGTAATTAAAATATACGGTGGAAAATAGTACAAGTGAAAATTTTATTTCTATGGAATTCCACATATTCAAGCTGACTACCATTGATTTTATTGATAGTTTTAAATCAAAAGGGAATTGGCTAGCTCATCAAACATTTTAAATAACCTATTCTGAATTAGTTAACTCGCACACTTACATATGACTTTTGCCGTTGACAACTACCGGCGTTTTCTATACAATATATATGTGTATGAATATACGTACGTATCTCCATGTACATGTATAGTACACAGTACCTATACGGTGCTGCAAGTGGCATGGCTGCATGTCTGCATTACATGCACAGGCAAATGATTTTTCAATTTCCTATGCTTGAATTTTGGGCTGCGCATTATATTCAATGGCACGTTATTTTCGAGTAAATATCGTAATTTGTTATCCTGAAATTACCCTGAAGTTTTGTTGATTCTGAGAAAAGAATACTTATTTGTAATGCATGCATTTACTTGTTTTTACCAAATATTTCAATTTTCTTGCTATAAGCAGTTTGTTTCTAAGAATTTGATATAAATTTTTCCATGTCATAGAGGAACAAGCTATTTCCCAGATGCTTGACTTTGTCCTGGCATAAAGATTTTAAAATTCCTCGTATTTTACCTTATAAAATAGATGCATTTTATAAGTTACTGTAATTTTTATTTATAATGATACTAATTATTCTATATTTCAGAAGGAAGTTATAACATCCTCAGCTTGGATGAATTATTTATAATCCAGGTTAGTAAAATTTGTTATGATTAAATTTACACTAATCATTAACATATATGATGCAACAGTTCATTTTAATTTCAGTCATTAAAATACATGTTGATATTTGAATATATAAAGTCAGCTAAATAAGTTTTATTTTGAGCTGTAAATGAAAAAAATGTAATTTAGTTCATAGTTTTATGCCTCATTCCAAATGTATATTATCTGTGATTGTAGTATTTATTATATTTGTGTCCTTCATTAGGGCTGTATAATTAAGCAACATAAAATGATTTCTAGCTCTATATCTTTTCAAATTCAAGCATCAATTATCAGTTTTTGTTTAGGTTTGAGTCTTGTTCCAAAAATATTAAACTTGGTAACTGTATGTTTCTGCAGATAAGATGACATTCAGATAAGACAAGGTATAAATTTTAGTCAAAAGTTTTATAGTTTTAGCATATATCTATATCCTATTAGGTGATCTCCCAACTATCAAGGGCCTAGTGATCAACATCTAGATAATAAAACAAGGAATTATGTCCTACTCTTAATTTTTCAAATGAGCAAATTTTATTTTCTTGCATCTGGCAGTACTGCCATTCAATTGTTGCAAACGTTTGCCCTGATTTCAACCTTGACTAACAGTAGCTCAATATACACAACTTTAAAAATTTATTTTCTTTTAGAACAGTTTTACTATTAATTCATATTTAAATAGTTTAAGTACATTGGCAAGTGACTTTTTAATTTTAAAGTGGTTTTAATAATTTAAATTTCAATCTAAGATTTTTTTATATCCGTCCTATAAGATGACCCTGGATTTTGGCGGGCTTTTTCATGATTCAATCATTGTTTTATCTGTGGAAATGTTCAGTATGTATTGTGGAAGTAATCTTCAACTGTTTAGTAAATTTGGTTTAATTCCACTGTTATTTTTTTTTCAGGAGGAAATAAAGGAAATGACTGAGGTAGAGTTAAATGATAGGTTTGAACAAGGGGAGTCACAGATTGGAGAGGTTGAAGAGTCAATTTCGAATCATGATAGGGATCCAGTAGCAGATGCAAACCCTATGGAGTTGAATGTTGATAATTTCTCATCGTCTGTAATTGAGGAACCAGAAGAAAGACCCCTCTGCAGCTCCAGTCAATTGAATCTAGAAGTAGCACTAAATTACTCTAATTCCACAAGCATTGTTATCACCCCAGATATTCCAGCTAGTCATGCAATTTCCTCTTCTTTTTTATCTGAGGAATCATCAAATATAACCTCCTCCTCCCATGTCTCGCACAGTTCAAATACTCACGTTTGTAAGATCTGCAATTTCAAAACTCCGCATGACTCTGTGATGATTTGGCATTTACGCATGCATATGAAGGGTGGTAGATGGTGTGATTTTTGCGACGTGCCCATTCCCTTGCAGGAATCCCAGTTTCTCAGTATGGTAAGGAAAGCACATTCTGGTAGAATCAGAAGAAAACCCATTGCTCAAAAACCCAAGTCCACGCTACCCGCGATACTTCCAGCTGCTTCCAAGGAATCAACTTTTCCCTTTAAACCCATCTCGTTGCCTCTAATTCCACTGAAAAATGAAGAAATGCCTGGCCCACTCCTTGTGATATCCAAAGATCCTGGCAGTTTACAGGAGTCTGTTGGAATTCCTTCTGCCATTATAGAATTGCCCAAAAATCTTGAAATGCCTGCTGTGGAGAGTGAAATCGCAGGGCAAGGTATAATCGAAAGTAGAACTGTGCCTTCCAGAATAGACAAACCTGGAGCTGAAGAGAAAGTGCTAGGTAAAATAGATGGGCAATTAGATGAGGCACTGTGTGTGGAAGATTTGAATCATGTTGAAGATGGCTCAGAGAGATTAGAGATGGTGAAAAATCTAGGAAGTTTGAGGGAAGAATTAAGTGCCACCATCAATGAATGTGATAACCTCACACAGGATGATGAAGTGCAAGAATTTAGCACCTTACCAGAACAGCATAGTGATATCAATCATGGTTTTATTCCTGGGAACGTTGGTGCGTTTGCCAACAGCGGAATACAAGTTAGCAAAAGTGGTGGCCTCAATGATAGAGAGGTGTTCTGTGAGGATAGCGTTGAGGGTAACTTCTTGGACACCTTATCATCTCAGCAAGAAGGGAAATTTTCCGAAATCCTGCCCGAGATATGCAGCGATCCAAATGATCAGGGTATGATATCCATCTCAAATGATGTTTCTGGCGGAAATCTTACAAACAAAGATGTAAGTTTTGCAAGGAATGATGGTTTGGGAGAGCTGGCGATAGCATATGAAAACAGCGTTGCAGCCCTGATGTGTCAAAGTGATGACTCTGAAGGGATTCTGTCATATCAGTAGATGGAAAATTTGTGCATTTTAGTTTTCTTGTGTTTATAAATCAGCAACTTTGATTGCAATAATTCTGTAATTACGTAAGGATATAGCATTTTGGATGAAAATTTTTACCGGCTTTCCATTTCAATTAGTTTTTTATTGATTTGTTTCTGTTATAATTCATGCCTACTCTTTCAGTTTTCATTAGAAAATTATATACATATTTCAGCAATCAGTTAATGTTCGTGAACCCTGATGTTCTTGATCATGTCTTGTCTTGGTGATATATAAGCTCAAATGATATTAATTTATTTTACTGATGGAAAATCATTCTAAAGAATTTTCACACCTGAGAGATTTCTAACTGCTCAATCAAGTGTTATTTACTTTGTAGTTTATTTAGATTGTGATTGTGAAGTCCTTGTTACTTGGGAGAATTAGGAGATGCTAAATGATATTCAAGTCATGTTTATGACCAAATCTTACTGTGTACATATTTTTGAGACAAATAAAATGTAAATATTTTGGATACATAATTTTCAGAATGTTTTTGATTTCTGACTGGAACACTGTGACATGTAAAATATCATTCCATTTATTTTGAAGCACTTCTTTTATTTTACATTTTTCAGCTGAATTTTTCACTATGGAAAGTATACAATAAATGAAATGCATAGTTCATACAAGTTTTAAGAGTCAGAAATTAAATGCTGAATTAGTTTTCTCACCAAAGGATGAAGATTTTTATAAGCTATCCAATTAATGGGAATATCTAATATTCACTATTATAATGCCTTTAAAGAAAATTATTAACATCCTGATTAAGTGGCATCCATAATTTTTCTTTCCCATTCTCTTAATTTCCAGGGAGCTTATTGCTTCTACATCCTTCTTAAAAAACCCTATTATCTTCCCTTTAATAATTCATATCTCTGGCCTGTTGTGGGCCTAAATCCGTCAGAAGCTATTTGATAGTTTCTACCTCACTACTTTTTAGTCTCTGTGGTTGTGTATGTGTGTGAACAACTGTTTTTAAATCTTGTATTATGTTTTTAACATCTTCTATTTTGCGTAACAGCATTAAATCCTACAGTGGCTGGACATCATTGATCAGCCATTAATCATTCAAATTGCTTTGGAGGATAATCTTTAGAAGAAAAAATGTTAATCAAAGACAGAGAAAAGTAAACAAGCAGGAATCAAACATGGGAACCTTTCTGTTGAAGCCAAGTACCTTATTCTAGATGTGCATTTCCTGACCTCCAAATGGCAATTTGTTGATATGAAATATAACTCCACCAATGCTAATTTTATATGGTGTTGCTATTCACCTGCTGGTCAGGGTGAATAACCATACAGGGGCTGGATATTAACAAAATAAATAGCGAATGTATGCACTTCTTCAATATTCATTCCTTAAATGATATGTTTTTATATAGTTTATCTAGTGGGAAACATTATGCTATGGAACTAATTACAATTTTTAAGGGTATGAAATTATTGATGTAAGGAACACATAGGCACATTATTTAACATATTAAAAAAAATCAAAATAATCTAACTTTAAATAATCAACCAATCAAAGAATTTCACCATAGTATGGCATTAAGAGAAAATGATGGAAGGAAATAATTGAATTTGCACATGAAAGTGTGCTGCTTGAACAAAAGTTATACGGAGGGGAAAAATAGTGACTTGGCTGAGACTCGAACCCAGGTCTGCCTCTCTCCGGGTACGTATTCTAACCACTGAACTACTGAGCCACATATTTCTTGCATTACTTTGGGTCAAGCCATACACTTTCATGTGCTTTGTCAATTCATGGATATCAAACTTTTTCTCTGCTTCCCTCAGGCTTATTCCATCTTTCATTGGCTGATAGGCTTCTTCCATTAAAACTACATCATCTTTCTTGTAAATTTTCCCATGTACTACATGTAAATCAGGCTTGTACGTGGCATTCCTGTTGCTATTCACCCCTCTTCTCCAAAACAAATGTTTTAAGATTAATTACCTACATCCACAAATGTGTTAAATTTTGAAAACTTAGTTGTTAATAAATAATTATTGATAACTTACCAGTAAATTTATGTGGAAACTCGTATTAGATACAATGATACAACTTTTTAAGCTAAAAATGATATGCTTTGTTGTATAAAAAACGACATTCTTTTCTAACCATGCAGAAGACACATGAAAAAGAATGACTTTGTGAGAAAATGTGTGAAAATATAAACAAATCCAGAAGGACTGTATCTGCCAAGATTAAAAAATCTCCTAAAATTCCCCACTTTCCAAATTTTTTCTAGGAATTTTAAATGACAAAGTTTTGTTGTTATTTACCCCAGTGTTGCTAGTCATTCCATTTTACGGTATGAAATAAAAGGTGTTTTTCCGGATAAATCATAGATTTGCTAACCCCAAAAGGGCGAGTTGTGAATGTCGCATTGAGAACTATATGCTGCTGAACCCTGCAATACTTCATGTACATTTAAACCCTGCAATCCGCCAGATGCACATGGGAGAGGGTGTAGAACACCAATGCCCTTGTATCTGAAGAGCTTTTAGCTTCTCTTATACTTCGTGGAATAAGCAACCAAAAGTAACTATCTGTCCTGGCAACTACTTCAACCAGATCTGAGGTGCAGCTACTGTGTCCTCTCCTTGTAAGATTAGGTATGAGTTGAAAAAATATTGGTATAGCATGGAAATATTTAAAGGATTTTTTCAAAATGCGATCTACAGAGTTTCACACACTGTTACATTTAATTATTATGCAATTGATTTTTAATTTTCATGGTTTCACTCACCTATATATTGTGATATTTTTGCAGTTAAAATTTTATGCCATCTTTTTGATTAAGTTGAAAGGATATACTTAAAAAAAATAATGCATTTTTCACAATTATTACTGTATGATTTTATGAGTATCTAGTATAACCAACATCTGTTGGCATTTAGGGTAAGCGGATTTTGTATGTGCTTAAGCAAGAAGACTCTTGGTACAGTTGTGACTAACCAGAGGCCTTCAGGTTGCATGTGGTCAAGTGCATCTTTTTCTGCAGCCTGCATCCCCTGAATTTGGTTTCTTAACATTCAGTCCTCGTTGAAAGTTTACGTTATTATTTCTTTTTTTGATTTACAGTTGGGTTTCTTTTATTTTATTAATTACTTTAAAATTCATATAAAGCTTCTCACAATCAATATTTACCTCAATTTTCTACTTGTGAAAAAGGGGCTTTTCCATCTTATTTGGTTCATTTCAACCTCGTTGCAGGCTAGTGCCACTCTTGGGGAGGTGCCTGTTTACTTCCCTCAATATCCTTTTTTTTAACTGTAAAATAATGTTTGGGGAGGTATTTTAGGCTATGGGTGCGTACAATTTTCATACTAGTGGCAATCCTTTTTACTTTCTCCTTATAGGAAGTATAGAGAAAGTATTGTTTTCATGAAAAAATTGACTTCGAAATTTCAACGGAAATACATGTTTTGGGGTCCCTAGAACACGTTTTGTCCATTTCCGAAATAATGTCTGTGTGTGTGCGCTCTAACTCAAAAACTATAAATCGTATCAATAAAAAACTTCATTTATAGCATTGTTGTGGGGCTATCAGAGTAGATCAGTTTTTGGAGTAAATCGGTTAACCGGAAATCGAGCTTTATTCTTCGAAGCGAAATTCCGTTTTTGCAAACTATCTCCATAAATATGATATTTAGGTATATTCTATTATTTATAAAAGTTTTAGAAAATGTAATTTACAATAACTTTTGTTTTAAACATATTCTTGTATCACTGATTGTTTAGGAGTTTTTCGTGAAATATTGTTAAACCAGAAGTAGCTGATACTAGTACTACTACTTTGTGGGCGCTCTAACATGAAAACCATTTGTCGTATCGACAACAAATTTCATAATTCATAGTTTTTGGAGTAATTCGGTTAACCGGAAGTCGAGCTTTACTTTTCGAAGCTCGTTTCCGTTTTTACAAAATATCTCAATTAATCTGATATTTAGGTATATACTATTATTTTTAAAAGTTTTAGAAAATGTAACTTACTATTACTTTTGTATGAAACATATTTTTGTATAACTGATTGTTTAGGAGTTATTCATGAAATACTGATAAACCGGAAGTTGCTGATTATGTACTTTTTGGGCGCTGTGGGCGAAAGGCCAATTTCATCGTTTTTCATCGAACATGTCCCGAAAAACATTATTTATAATGCTTGTGACGTAGAAGATAATATGATATAAATTAATCACTTATCTTCCAAGCTTAGATTGAATATAGAGTTCGAAAATACTGTCGTAGATAAATATTTACATCTTATACATGGTGAAAGTCATGTGCTGGCCACAAGGTTTTTTGATCCTTTCCTGTTAACATGTACTGGGCAAAGAAGTTTGAAATGAAAAATACAGCAGTTGCAAGAAGCCCTTCTTGTGGTGTGGGTGTTTTCCTTTGTGCCATCATTTTCTTATGAGATATTTTGGTGAATGCTGGTGTTTATCATTTAGAATTTTTCAAACCAACCGTGAATTGAGCTCATTTAATACTGGCAAACCCTTCACTTTCCTTTTGAACTGTGTCGGATTTATATCCCACGTAAAATTGGAACTTTACTTTTCATATAGAGGGTGAGTGTATTTTCATTAATTTTTAATTGTTGGTGAAAATTAGTTATTTTATAAATATCAATCAAATATATCTTTTATGATATCTGTTAATTTTTTATTTATTTTGGAATGTAGTTTCGTAGTTATTACTAGGAAAAAATTTAAATCTATGATTACATTTTTGAAGGCAATTCTTTGCCAGGTATACTTAAAGGTTAGTTCAATTATATAATATACAGGGACGGATCTATAAAAAATTTTGGGGGGGGGGGGGGGTCCGATCGAAAAATTTAAAAATAAAAGATATTTCAGCTTTCAAAAAACGTGACGTTAGAATTGTGTTAGACAAACTCAAATTTTTTCGCTAGTGATTGCTTATTAAATTGTGTGTTTATTTGCGTTATTTGAGTTTCATTTTCGAAAAATAGGTACAAGTGATATTTTGGGGGGACCCCCAGGACCACCCCCCTGGATCTGTCCCTGATAATATATAAAATAATAACAAAGGAAATCACATCTTACATCAATTTTGTTGATTTTTAAAGTTTATTTTTTAAATTATGAAACTGTTAAAATCAATCTTATTAGAAATGTTATCAATGTAATTTGAACAATCATTAAACGACATATTTACAAAATGTTGCCTAACCTTGCATTACATACATATCTTAAAGTGATATTACTACGATTACCACCCTTTAGAGTTAGCTGATGTCTATTGATTTTCAATTGTTACTTTAACTCCAATCCACCTCTATCCTTAGTTTATTTTTGCTACTACAAGGTAACCAATACATCATGGAAATTTGTGTCCTTCTAGTAATGATGGAGTTACTTACCAATGTTGTTATTTACTTATTTTTCTGTTACTTATAAATGCCATTAGACTTAATTGCCTCACTTTGCGATAGTTCATTCATAATGATAACAAACTTTAAGCAACAGAAAATGTTGCCCATGATATCAAATTCAAACAAGTTTATTGTGGTAATGAAGAGAGCTTCAGATAATTACACAGTTTTTATTTTTAAAAATATCCACTGTGATTACAATATGCAGTTACTGCTTCATACACCTCCTAAGGTACAAAATGGATTCATTAAAATACCATCATTATACATTACATGAAATATGAGATCTTACAGCTTTACACTTGTAATGAAATTATCTGGAAAAGTAGGAAATTATATATAATTTAAAAAATCAGGTAATGTTAGTTAAATTTATGGATTTCAATTTTTGTTTACATATTATAATGCATGCACTAAGTACATAGAGTTAGAAAATCATTTCTTAATCATAAATGCACCTCTTTGATACATCACATTTGTTATGTGCCATGCCTGTCAATGATAAAGGCAAGTAAGCTTTTTCCTATTACTTATAAAGGTTAAAAGAGAAGTTTTGCAGATAGCACATACAATACACGGATTTCTTTCAGACACAGCACATAGCTCATTAACATGGCTAAAACATGTTCCACTGTTACTTTACATTAATTTTCATCTTTGGATAATACTAAGATTAAACTACTTTAAGAGGGAGTGGAGAAATAAAGTGAGTGAAGTTGACAATAGAACAACCTTTTTATATTACCTTCCACAACATTTATAAGCTTGATTTCCAATATGAATACATCCTCACCTTTTTCGAGTATTATATTTCAGAGTTCTTGCTATCCTCAGTTGTCTCCTAACGTTTTGTACAATTGAACATTTACAACATGGGTCCCTTTCAAGAAACACTTCTTTGTGCGACTTTTGTAGAGTTCATATGTGAAGTTTCTGCTCTGGAATGAAATGTTCTCTTTTCTTACTCTTAAAAATAATTTCTGGACAATGATATCTAGCTGTGCAGGAGACAGCGATACAGCATTTTTAATCGTTAGTCTATTCCCTAAAATCCCTATCTACGCTTGTGCGATCCATTCAACAGTCTTTATTTTGTTCAACCTTGTTGACATATGGACTCCATTACTTAAAATCCATATTACATGAAGCAATAATCAGTCGCAGGACTTCCCAGCCTAAGTCTTGAAAGTTTAAGAAACCCTCTCTTATATTATGGCTAAATTGGAGAGGGCCAGAAAAGAGTGGGAGATATCAGTGCCACCAAAATATATATATATTTACATATATGTATATATATTTTGCTCATAAGAGACCAATACCAACATCTATGAAAATATGTAGGAGATGCAAAACATTGATGATGAAGTTTGATAAATATTAAAGCTTTTAGTGTGCATATAATTAGTCAACAATAACACTAAAGGGATGGAAAAGTTGACGTTAGTGAAAAAATAAAGTAAAAGACATAGAGGGTATTTTTAGGATCAGTTATTTACACGTCACATTCACATCACATATGCAAGTGGAATTTGCACAGACAGATAAATTTTAGTTGGAGATCAATGAGATATTTTTACAGAAAATCTTTTTAACTTGTCTCAACTGTTGGTCTTCAATTTTGTTTTGATCCAAAGCTTTTATTAATTCAACTGAAAATTAGAAAATTCATGGGATAAAATAGTTTTAGTTGACAGCTTAAGCCCAATTTTATTTTTGATAATGAATTTTTAATAAATAGAAATATATTTGAGTGTAAGCATAGTTTAGTGCTTAAAATGTGCAATACAATGTATAAAACAGATCAAAGAGGCAAACACAAAATATAATACCAGGAAATAATTTAAGAGAACTCAATTTAGTAGCTTACTTGAGTTGTTAATTTTGAATAGTTCTCACATACTTGATTACTTTTCTTACTTGCATTTAAATTGACGCAATTAAATAGTTGTTTGTTAAGCTTATATGGGAGTTCAGTGTAGATATTTATTTAATGGCGATGAATTTAAAAAGCCTTTCAAAACTGATAATTTTCTTTTTCTCATAGTCTGTACTGTGCAAAAAAAACTTCCATGACCGCTGCACCACCTTTCTTATCTTTAAACGTCCTTAAATAAAAAAGGAATATTTCAATTGAAATTCCAACATGAAAGACTTGATTTACTAGAATCAAATATTGGTCGCATAAATACATTAAAGCATTCAAGCTAGTTAGCCAGTCTTAATAAACTCGGGTTATATAAAAAAAATTATTAATTTGGATCAAGGTGATAAATTTTCCAAGAGTTAAGCTCAAGTTGTAGATGTAGCAAATAAACTGTCACTACTATTAATTGAGATCATTTATCACAATGTCTATGCTAAAGACAAATAACACCCAAGAGTAGGCTAAAGTACAGTTCTTAATTCCAGCTTATATTCTCTTGACTTGTTAAATACTGTAACATTCAACAGACTTCTTTAAAATCAGACGTTTTTGTTTGGAATTTGCAATCTGAAGACACAATTTTGATAGAGCATCACAAATATCTGATAATATATACATAAACAATTCAACAGACAACATAAGTTGTGCTGATCTTTAACCCGCAAAAATCTCTTGAATTTCAATCACATTTCCAATTCCATCATAATCAAAGAAATTTCGGTTACTAAGGGCAATAACTGCCTAAAATTCCACAAGAATTAAGGAAAATGTTCCGAGTTAACGCTGCTCAGAAAAATTCAAGTTTAGAGTACCCTAGAAAAATAAATCATGTCTAATAGTCTACTTGGTGTGAAAAAGTGAGCGACTTTATTAAAAGTGCAGTAAAGATGTTAAAATACGGATTGAAAAAAATTGGTCTAAAAACCTTAACTTATCGAATTGGTATATGATGAGAATTTGTACAGGAATATTTTTGCCTCATAAAACTCTTACCCGCCTCCATCTCAAAAATTGACAATCTTTCCAAAGTTTGAAATGACAAATACAGCCATAGGTATATTTTAAATAGGATTCCAGCAGTCGAAGATGGCTCCTGGCTTTTAAAGATGCAGGAAACATTTTGCTCAGAAGTTGCAAAACATTAACGTTAGAGACAACAGCAATTTCACCATGTAGAAATCCGTACGTTTATAACATCCAATGAAAATGTATGTCAAACTTCTGAAATTTCATCATACTGTATTTCCGCCTCAAGTTCAATTGAGATTTCTCTCTCCAATCATACATAAAAGCCTTATCTCTGGATGCATCAAAAACATTCTTCCTTAAAATGCCTGCCTCACGACAACCTGAGGAGAGCGGTGTAGATTTAAAGACACCATTTACACAATTCATGCCTTCTGTAAATGTGAAGCAAAATTTAACTGGCATGGATACCAGGAAAGGGCACATCAAATTCACGGGCCCGAAATGTAATAAATGCCCCACAATGGCCAATCACAGTGGGCCATCTTAACCCTTAAAAACCCATCTCCACTGGTAACTCGCAAGTTACAGAGGAGTAGACTTGGCAGCATTCGCTCTAGGCTTCAGACAGCCCTAAAGCAAGTAGACAGCAAGCACACACGTGTCAGGCAAAACATTGTGAGATGGGAGTAGGTTTCTTTTACATTTTTGTAAAGGGCAAATTTGGGATAAGGATCCCAGAGGAACTGGCAAAGCAGTTCCGTCACTTCTGCAAAAGGTAAAAAAAGGTATACAATCCTTTCCTTTCTACGATTCCAACAGTACATGCCAACGACAGATCTGTTCACCCTTAGCATCTCTCATATCGTTCCAGTGTGCCAATTCTTCCTCCCCTGAGCTGTTCAGGCCCATGGAAAACCACCCCACCATTTCCTTGCGTTTCATGCTGCGTTTGTTATAAACAGACACCATCAGTGTTACATCTGGTAATTGGAATAGGGCAACCTGTTGGGGAGATGATGGTAATTAATAATAATGATAAATGCCTTTTATTAGGGCAATATTGAGACTAATAAGTCTTCTTACATCTAACCCTCATATCATATATCATAACAGTCATATACATTTTAAAGAAAGAGATGGTACACAGAAGAAAAATATGTTGTGGATTTAAAAAAGTTATATTATTCACTGCAGCAGGAAAACACCCGCTAGAAAGGTAGTGTGAAAAAAACTCCAAAACCTATGATCGTTAATTAAATTTATACATAGAAAGCAGATCAAGAAAGGTAAAATAAACAATACATATACATATTCACATAAGTAATCAACATAAATGTTTGCATGAAAGTAAAGAACAGTGGAAATCAATTAATATGATTACATGAAAAAATAAGTACCGTATTTGACGGCATATAAGACGCACCCTCATTAAGTTGGCCACTCACAAGTAAAAAAGGTTTTTATAGTCCGTGCGAAAGCGCGGTATCACAATAACTTAAAATGTAGTTTCTTTTAGTTGTCACGTTTCGTAAAAGCCAAATATTAACACAATCATTGAATGCAATTATGAAATAGGTAGTATAGACCATCTGGGCTAAAAATAGCATTCAGTATTGAAAGTTAACCCGTGGAGGTTGAACCTTCACATATAAGACGCAGGGAAATTTTTCGAGACATAATTTAGAGAAAAAAGTGCGTCTTATATGCTGTCAAATACGGTAAATACTACTACCAAACCAAAATGAAAATAGAATTATGGATATTATAAAGTTAATTAGTATAAATAAATATGAAAACACTAACTTATAGGATGAATTAAATTTGTCCATTAAACTAAGTCAAAATTTTAAAGATGATATGTAACATGATAATATATTATGAATACAATTTAGTTCAGTACATGATTACAGTTTAGAGATATTCCATAGTTTCACCTAACCATATAAAGGTTTAGTCAATGAGTATATTCAATAATTGTTAAGGTACATAGATTAGAAATTATATATACATGAATCACAAACGGTATGGCAGACCAAAACCGGATATAGAGTTAAAGGAAAGAAAAGGGTTTTACCATTAAGTTCCTCAGTCCTCTTCCTCATCCAAAGATGTTGACATAGTCACTGATATAGGTATCAAGAATAATAACGCCTACAATATCTCAGTTATGGTGGTTACGGTTAACCTCAACCCCCATGGCTAGGGTACTTCTGCACGACAGGTTGTACGCTAACAATGGCTATTTGGAGCTCTTTTAACTCTTAATGTTAAGAACACAGCCGTGTTCCTTGTTTCCTTTTAGTAAAGGGTTTTACTTCTATAATATGGAATATGAGCTCCTTAGAGCCAGCAATACCATTCCAACAAGCAGGATATTTGGTAATATTTGGCTACTAATGCGAAGGCGTTTGTAATTTTGGTGGATAGTGTATGTACTTACTTGGAACATGAACACCTCCTTGAATAATGGGTTAGGCTGGCTCCTTCTCACTGATGTCTTGCTGTGAGCCAACTCTTGACCACTGCTGCTCACCAAACAAAGTCTCACATGAGTATCCGGAGCCCTAGTTAGTGCCATGTCCCTGTAATAATTTGTAGCAAAGTGTTAAATGCAAATTACATATAAAACTATAAAGTGTGGTCAAAATGGTGATGGCTCAAAGTTAAATTTATGTCTGAGCAGCATTTGAAAATAGACACTTCATTATACAATCAATTTCAAGCCAAGACAAGCTCAAAAAGAGAGAACGATTTATTTCTGGCTGATGTTCTTTACATAGTTTAACATCTACCACCAGTTTGAACAATGAATTACTGTGAATGAACTCAGAGGTAGATAGTTTTGACTAGATTGTATGGCAGGCTATAATTGTGCTGATTTTCAGACGTTTTTATGAAAGGATTTAGAATTATTCATTCCATTATCATACATTCTATGATATCTCTCAGGTATAATGGAGGATCACTACATCAAAATGCATTCCAGAGTTGGATGGCAGTTTGTCATCCTTTTCTTTAGTATACAACAAGCACAATATCTGCCTACAAAAGTAGCAAATATGGTAACATTAGGCTAATATCAGAGCGAGTTGAGCATTTATTTTACCATTAAACCTTACCTTAAACGAATTTAGTAAAAAAATTATAATTTTTAACAGCCCAATAAAAATGTATCATGAGGTGTTTTAATAATCCAACTAACAACTATCATATTGAGTGTTGTTGCCAGTCAGTTAATGATGTATTCTAAATAGGTAGAGCCTGCTGAACAAGGTAGTGTTATGCATTAGACATGAATCTACAACTGCTGCTATATTTTAAGGGCAAAGAAAAATATGTGGATTAGGGAAACAAGTAAAATTATCTGCTTGAATTATTGCTTACAGAAATTTGTGGAATATACTAAATCTGAGTTTAATTTCATTGTTGTTCAAATACAATTATTTGCTATTATTCCCAGCTTAGGTACGTACCTATGATGAGACATGCTTTCAAGTTAAACATTATTTGATTCCTATCCACAAAATATAACATAGGAATTACAATCAATTCTCTCCGCCATAATAACATTATTAATTGAATATCTTAGCTCAAACATTTTATCTAAATGTGTTTTTTATTTTTCACAGGTTCTTGACTCAGAGATGCACAAAAGACAATGATAAAACTAGGTTAGTTTATTCTAGCTCATCAAAACCACTCTTCCATATGTACAAAAACCTGTTTCTTTACACTGATGTCAAAATCTCTTGGTTGGCAACTCCGGGAAATTAACTGCTTGCAAGTTTCTTCATAGCACATGCTATTTGTATGATGAGTTAAGAAGTTCTTCATATGGACCATAAGCTACAGGTATGCTCGAGGATACTAAGCTGCTCATCTACACAAGGAAGCTTTCAATAGAAATCATAAAACAACTATATAATCAATCAACAGTATGCTAAGGATTGGGCAATAAATATTAGCATGAAAATTTCTTGATTAATGAAACCAAGTTCTTTCAATACTTTCAAAACTCAAAAAAAAAATATGAAACAAAATAAAATGAATACAGTACAAAATAATCAACCAAAAGTCATATTTGAAATATTTATTCTCAGAAAAAGTAAACAATAATTTCTTTACTCACAATTTAAAATATTATAACTTAAAGAACAAAAAAACAAAAACAAAGAAAATGAATATTTGAAAACAAGAAATTCATGATATGGAAGCAGAAAACTTACATTTATCATAACAACATAAAATACTTGTAATGTTTTTGCCAGATGGTAGAATGAAGGTCAATCATTTTATAAAAGAAGAATTCAACCAATCAATCTATGAAGCCATGAAACTCAATCACCTGCTAAATGAATTGACTACATAAAACGACTATAAAGTAACTAGCAACGCATAATGTAGACAATAGATGAATCGATGATTTCATTTTAAAAATCATGGAAATTACCTACTTTTTAACTTATGATTTTCATTCACATCAAAAGCTATTCATAATGATAATAGTCCCTCTAGAGAATCACCAAATTCCACATTCAATCTATCCCTTTTGAAGCATCATCTACACGTTTGCATTGGGATGTTCTGTACCTAAAATGGCTTCCTTTCACAATTTCTGCTGACAGTCTTCCAGTAGTGCCATTGTAAGCAAGTCCCAGGAGAAGCTCAGGGACTCCTCCGTGCTGCATTGAATGTGTCGATCCCGTTGAGTCGCTCCTTGCCAGGCTCAGAAGATCAGAAGCTGAGGACTGATGCTGAATAAGATAGTATCAGTCTATTTTTCATTTCTGATTTGAATATATGTATACACACACTTCTGAAGAGGACAATTTTATCCCAATCTTTATTACTATATATTCATGTCCAAGTTCATACTGATATTTTCCTTACAAACTACAATAAAATCTTATGCTGGCCTTAAATTTATGGACAATTTTTACCAAGAAAGTATACCAAGCCATTTTTATTTGGAAAATAAATCTTTCGAATTAAATGAAATAAAATGATAAATCAATTTTATTTCTTCATCTCATTTTAAATTAGAATCTTATAGTTGCATTTCAAATGCTCAGAACCTGATTTCATGGGATAAACACATTACAAAAAATACATAGCTGAGAATATAGATAACAATTCTGAAGAATGTAACTACATAAACCAAAATAAAAATAAGAAACTAGCAACTGAGAGAGACTTTTTGTGAAGAAACTACATAAAGAAGAGACTTGATAAAGTCAGACAAGAAACAAGAATATGCATATGGTATAATATTTTGGGGAAATTCAAGCATTACATCAAAAGCCTTCTCAATGCAAAAGAGGGCAGTCAAAGTCAAGTTAGTGTATCTTGTAGAGAACCTGGAGGGCCTATTTTCTCTTCTCTAAGATTTCAGTCCCTGGACTGAATTCATCAAAGTGCCTAAGATATCATTGTATAATGCGGTTTCTGGTTTACAGATTGTACACCCCAATTGGGTGGCAATTAAGCTTGACATGCGTCATGGATTCTACCAGTTTAAAATACGTGAGAAATATAAAAAGTATTTTGGTTTATTTTACAAGGGTAAAAAGTATGTTTTAAATCGTTTACCCATGGGTTACGCCTTGTCACCGTACATCATGCAACGGTGGGCGGAACTAGTAAGAGATTTAGTGCAAGGAAAGTTTAAAGTAACATTTCTTCCTTATTTAGACGATTGGTTAATTCTTGGGCACGAATCAGTTTTAACGGAATTTTTAGCTTTAGAAATAGTTGATTTCTTGATGACGGAACTAGGAGTGGAATTTAACCTGGATAAATGTATTTTATTACCTTGCAAGAAGTTTTGTTATTTAGGATTAGTCGTAAATTTACAAACCATGTATGTTTCTATCCGATAGGAAATGAGGGACAAATTAATACGGTATTTAGATCGAGTGCCCACCTTGTCACGAAAAGACCTCCAGCGGTACGCTGGTTTACTGTCATGGGTATTATTCATGTTAAAATTACCATTATTTCTTGTAAGAGACGTATTCCAGCGGGATACGGCTTGGTTGAGATATTTATTAGACAGAAAACGCATCTTGGAGAGAAAAGTACGTATTGGAACTTGGCAAGACGAGCTAAAGATTTATAGCGATGCAACGCCGGCCACAATTGCTTTTGTGGTACCCACATGGGGACTAACCAAGGCGTACAAGTTTCAAAATATTTATTCAATTAATCTCATGGAATCGGTAGCTGCAGTAGTAGCTCTAATTTATATTGTAGAAGCCCTCAAAGACATGGATTGGGAAACGCCAATGATCTTGAATTTGTACACCGATTCCATGTGTGCCTTGTATTCCTTAAGAAAAGGAAAGGGTTTGGTGTTTAATAATCTTCTGTTACAACAATTGTATGTTTATTTGATAATAAAGAATCGAGACCATATGGTGGTCTGGAGCCACGTCCCTTCCGAGGCCAATCCGGCTGACGGCCCCTCACGAGACGCACTTACTTCCTTTTGTACTCCCGCGTAGCCATATTGGCTGCCTAGGGGTATATATAGGAGGCGAGTACCTCGTGAGAGTGGTTCGTTAGTCTGGAGGAGGTTAACATCCTTAATGTGCAGTTTTTGTTAAGGCAAATCCACAACTTTTTCCATCCAACTCCTCAGTATACAAGAATCAGACCCCTTCAAAAAGATGACATCCATATAAATCTCTATCAATTGTTTAACTCCCAACATTATGGTCCTCATTACACATCTTCAGTTATATATAACAAACTACCGGAATCTAAAGTCCTTAACAAAAATACAGACTTTAAAATAAGTTGAAAACTTTCCTATTGATGAAAAACTATTATCATGTAAATGAATTTTTTAATGAAAATTTTACCGATGTGTAAATTTTGTGTTATTTTGTAATATTTTACATATTTTTATGACAATATTCATGTTACTCTGTAACCTACGGATATAAATAAAATAATAATAATAATAAACAATAAAAGATATGTTGGAATAGTAAAGTAGTATATTTGATGAGATGCAAAGAGAACAACTATTATGGTTTGGCCATGCTTGTTCCATAGATATATTTACAATAGCACAATGAATTGACCTCATGGAAATATATTGTACTCAATCATTTCTGGACATGATTCTATAGAATTAATACTATATAAATAATAGAAATTACCTATAGGTAATTAATGGAATCATACTAAACACTACTAAGTATACTGCATCCTTGCACAATAACAACAAGTTGTGCATCACAAAAATAATGAATGGCAACGAATTCTGAAAGCAAACATAATTTTTGTTATGTCAACAATAAAATCACCATGAAACCCTCCCTTGATGCTGTATGAACACAGCAGTTTGATATGACTTCAATATAAGTTATAAACAAAAAAGGAAGCACTTCCTTTCTTGTTCATCTTCCACTTGAATATATGTGTTTATGATACTTACAGCAAGACTCGCTCGAGGTTCTAATGGAAGCCATAGTGTTGTTTCCAATTCCAAATTGATTGCTGCAAATCCAACGACATACTCTCCTATTAGCCGTTCCCTTCTCATCCGTTCACAACCATACACCCTGAATCTCACACCCATACTGTTCACATCCTCTGCAGGAGAGAAAAAGAAAGAAGGAGAAAACACATTAAGAAATGAAGAAAATATAAGAGATACTTGGATAAAAATGAACGATTATCTTTTTGTTTTTTTTCGTTGGATAAACAAGGCCCACATTGAACATATGTCATTGATTATATGAAATAAAGTAGAAATTTACCTAACAACTTACTCTCAAATGAAAAGTATGTTTATGAATATGTGTAATTATCAACATTTATTTATTATATTTGGTAAAATTTCACTTTAGGACTGTTTGGGAGAATCCCTCCAAAAAGCTTCCATTTTGGAGATATTTTCATTAGAAAATAACCTATTTTTGACGTTTTTCGTCTGCTTTTCTGACATTTTTGATGTTTCGTCGTTCTATTATTATATCGCCGCAATATTTGAAGTGTCTTCCCTGAAACTTTCATCGAAAACGGGCTATTTCTAGTAATAAAAAAACCCAAACAGTCCTAAAGTGAAATTTTACCTTATATTTAACCAAAATGTATTTAACTTATACACGAAGTAATCTAATTAGCGTCATAAAGAAGTCTTGTTTAAAAATAAATGATACACTTTAAAGTTTACAGGTTCTATCTGAGAATATTTGAATAAGATCAGTCATCTCTCCTCATCCAAGGATTGCAGCAAATGAATTTTTGAACTAAATTAAGTTGCAGAAATATATTTTCATTCCCAACAAACCTGGGTTAACTCGATGAAGAAGAAAACTCTCCATGTACTGGGGGTTGTCTCCTGCACGTATTTTCGTTTTGTGCTTCTGCTTTTTGCTTGGAAGAAGAATCATCCGGACCTAATAAGATTATAAAATATATCATTAAAATCAACTGTGAAAAAACATCGGGGAACTTAACGATATTAAGGAAATTTTTAAAGAAATTCGTTAATACAGAAACCTATTGCTGTCGGTCACCATGATATCAAGTTTTAACTAAAAAAAAAGTCTTTCGAAAGCAAAATGTTCACCATAATTAAGAATTCACAAAAAATCTCTTGTACTTGTCTTTGTTTAACATTAAAACAGTAAGTCTTAAAAAAATGGCAAAATTGTCTGCTTCGCAAAAAATTGAAAGCCGATTAAGTTTCTTACCCTAGGAAGTGTCATTCGAACGTGTGTATGAAATTGTCTTCGTAAATAGTTTTTTTGCCCAAACAATTTTATTGTAGGGTGAAATTCTGTGATATTTAGATAAAGGAAAATACGCATTCTAACTTCAGCGAGATTATAGACAAGCAGCGCAGTGTTAAGACTAATATCCTTGTATTATTTACAGTATTGTCAAGGATTATGAAAAGCAACATGTGTCGATTTTGACTACTAGTTCCACTCCTCTCTTCATCAACGGAAGAACAAACTCATTGTTCATTAAACAGCTGCAATGCTAAGTGTTAACCTTATGTTAAGTCTGAAATTAATCGAAATTTTAGGATGAAGCATGAGTTTACAGTAGCTGTTGACAGCAACCCGTGATCAAGAATTTACACATACAGAATGGAGATTGGCTTTAGGTTAGACCTTAAAGTGATCTATTAACATACGGACGATAAGTTTGAGAATTGTTTAGAACAGTTATGTGAAGTTGCTTCAATTGTCTATGTGAATTTTTTTTCAACGGAAGGAAGAAGAATTTTGAATCGTGAACGAAAAAGTTAATTTCTGCGCAAATGACGAAGGAACGTGAAGTTTAAACCGCTATGTGCTGATTATAGTTAATTTAAAGCCACTCAAAAAGTTTAGCGGAAAGATTGATATCTATGGATAGTCCTCCGAGAGGAATATTTTACCTGGGTGTGAGTAGCTCCCCCTCTGTCCCTTGCGGGGATGCCTCTCGCTTGAAGGACATGGACTGACATCTTCCTCAGCGGTGCATCGTAGGCAAAGGCCACCTCGAGATGACCGCACTTGGACACCAGTGGCGTCGGAGAAGGAGGGTTGTCCCCTGCGCTCTGGATGTCCCCTCCCTGTTGCTGAACCTGCTGCTGTTGTTGTTGTTGTTGTTGTTGCTGCTGATTAGGCTGCCGGTCATCGGAAGGGGGTGGAGAGGGGGACGTGGAAGAAGAAGTGGTCGTCTGCTGCGCCGAGTCGCACCCTCTTGCGTCCCCGCCGCTGGGATACGGCTCCAACAGGTGCTGGTCCTGAGGAACCACCACGATGCACTGCGGGGTGGAAGGAGTGGATGGAGGTGAGTCCACGCATACCTGTTTCATCTCCTTGCTCGCCGCAAACCACGAGCATTTCGCCTGTTGATCAAGCTGCTTAAGACTCGGCATTTTGGGCGTCGAGTTTTTCGCCATTTGTCCTGCGTCGCACGCGGGAGTACCCTGCCCCACCATCCCGGGAGGGGTTGCTTTTTTCCTGGTGGGCGTTACAGGGGTGCGGTTGGGAGAGCCTTCGTGGACAGAGTGAGCGGAACGAGTGTGGGCGGGGGCCCACTGGGCATGCGCGAGATTTTTGACTTCCCGTTTCGCGTAATTATTTTTTACGCTCCTGGCGCCTAGAAGTTTCCCTATACGTTTAGGTGGCGTTTCGAATGGCACCTGAAATCGTTAATGTGCGATCGATTAGGTCGTATTTCATCCCCGGGAAGTGCCTTTTCCGGCTATCGCAGCATCGGGAATTTGTTCCGAGATGCGCATCTGAGCTCGCAGATGGCGCCCAATTCGCTTTGGGATTGATTGTCGTATTCCTACGATTGTTGTTGTTTATTTGGTATCCCCTGAAAGCTAAATACATATTACTCCATCCGTATTGCAAACAGGCCCGCTTTTAAGAAAGCGGCTGCTGACATCTACGTTGAAAACTGTCCAAAATGGAAGTTAAATTTATATTCCAATTATAATAACATGGCTTAAATTTAATAAATATCATTTAACTAAAGAAGAAGAGGGAGTATCGGGTACTCCCTCTTCACCTTCATCTTCATCGAATCACCCCTTCGCCCTCATTACAAGGTCTATTGACCAAGTTCTACCTTAAAGAAAACAAAAGTTGCAATATGCATAAAAAGTCCGCTGGACTCTATGCAATCTATAAATATAAGAAAAATGAGTCAGACCGAAAAGAACTCCAATTTAGGGGCCCCATGGGGGCAACCATAAGTTCAACAAGTTAACCAGTTCTATCACGCGTAATATACCTTACTGGGTAATCATTTGTTTTTGACAAGAATCACACCGAATGAAATCTGCCATTTACACTAATGAAACAAACTGAACTGAAGTAACAGATTTATTTCAACATTGAAATTGAAATAAAAGAAATACGATATTTTAAACTGCACTTCAAGCGAGCATGGTTCAAGAATGTGACACAACTTTCGCAGATCAATCGTAATTTCTTGTTAACTAAATAATCGGATGCATGGCAAACTCTCCTGCAAAGTAAATTGGAGTTGTAAAAATTATTGAAGGTTTGGTACAAAACTGAGTCGAAATAATAACTTCTCTAATGGAGACAGGAATTTGCTATTTACAAAGACACACAACCATTCCCTAGCCATAGCCGGGATTCGAACGCGGGACCTTAGCGTTGGAGTGCTAACACACTAATCACTCCGCCACCTCAGCATAAGTAATACTAATCCTATGATCGTTTGGAACCTGTGTTTTATATACAATGTGGACAGCGGCTTAGCTCGACACTAATAACGGGTATTGTCAGATGAACGAATTCTCCCCAGTGTGTCAGATTGTACAACAATGAAACAATTGAAACTAATGACGAAAATGAAACAAATACAATTGTCTTTAAGGAGCCGTTATGCAAAACAAATGAACCACCCCTCCATGTTCCAATGTAAGCAGAAGAAATTGAGGTTAATGGTAGCTAAGCGGGGTTTTTACCTTTACTTTTTTTCAGGTAGAAATTTCGAGGGTCGCTATCCTAATCCGGACCCTTACCTCAGCTTGAAGCTTGGGAGCGCCAGGCCGTCACAGCATGGGGGAACATAAAAAAACTGACCGCGCGGAATACCATTTTAAAAGCTATAAACAATTCAAATGAGCAACAATTTATTATCTTCGTCGTCTCACTCGTCCTAAGAGTTATACAAGCGTCTTTTGATCGAAATTCTACGATGAAAATGAAGATTTTTCGTGATTTTGCAAGAAACTACCCGATTACACACGGGTTTACACGGGATAGGTGGGTGTTTTAAATATCTCAACGGGGGTTCGGTTGGGTTGGGGGGAGGATTTCTAAATTTTTGATAGAAATCCCTCCCCCCTACCCCAACCCAACGGCAAAGTTGCCGTGTGTAAACGGGTAATTTCTTGCAAAATCACGAAAAATCTTAATTTTCATCGTAGAACGTCGATCATAGACGCTTGTAAATCTCTTAGGACGTGTGAGACGACGAAGATAATAGATTGTTGCTCATTTGAATTGTTTATAACTTTTTAAATCGTATTCCACGCGGTCAGTTTTTTTATGGTCCCTCATGCTGTGACGGCCGGGCGCTCCCGAGGAGGTAAGGGTCCGGATTAGGATTGCGACCCTCGAAATTTCTAACCTGAAAAAAGTAACGGTAAAAACCCCGCTTAGCTACCATTAACCGAAATTGATAAACATTGCTTCATTCAGCATTCGTCTTTAGTGGGGAAAAAGCCTTTCAGAAACTTCGCGATTAAGCAGTATGATAAAAGTGGATAATTTTGGCGTATTCATGCAGTTCGCAACACGCTATCGATCAACCTGTTGCTCATGATCAGGGTTGCTAGGTTTTGTTTGGGAAGCAAAGTGGTAAGACTTTATTCTCTCGCGTTACCACATATGCTTTTATTTTCCTACGAAGGAAACCCAGAGGAAATTTGCAACTGCGCATGATCATTTTCTTAGCGTTTTCAGTTGCGTACATCCCCCTACCCTTCTCTTTCGGAAGCTAAAGGTATCTTCTCTTTAATATACTAAGCCGTATTTTACTTGGATATCTTCATACATTATCTTTAATTCATTATGCTTTCGTATATTTTTCTAATCTTGTTCGAAAGTCAATTTCTCTTGCTTTTTTAATCTTTCAAAAACTTATCACATGTATTATTTAACGTTTTGTCTTCATCCACCTCTTAAAGAGTTAAGAATTGCTGTAAATCTACCTTATCGCACTATCTACGAAGTCCCTCTTTCAATTCAAATCCAGCAATCCTAAAATATATGGCACACCAAAACATTGTACAGCATTGGTGAGACTAACGATGGAGCTATTATTACAGATTAGTAATTAAATTTATCTCACTCATGGTAATAAAAATATTACTTTATTTATTTATTTCTCCAATATTATTTGCCGAGAAAAACGAAAAATATTTCTTTTTAGATTTAGATACTGAAATTTGTGCGTAGTGTTCGATAAAACATTTTTTTATAAATCTTTTAAATTTGAAAGAGCTCCCGGTATAGAATGGAGAATGTATCAATATTAGAAAATTCTCGTCATTAAAGATACTTAAGGGATTAAAATATATTCGTCTTTTCAATGATATTCTATCTTAGGCTGCATTAAACTTCTCTTGAAAATCTTCCATGCTCTTATAAGCTGATATTTTTCTGCGTTTATGAGCCGAGGATTGAGCTTTCGATATCTCCTCCTTGAAATCATTCTTACTCTAAAGGATAGCGCGTTATATCTAAGTAAATATACCATATCGTAGCAATATCTTTGATGATTATTAATGGTACGATTGTTATGGAAGCGTTAGACTCTATAAATCCCATATAATTTGTTTGTTTTTAAAATAATTAATCGATTTTCCTGAAAAAGTGCCAACGGTTGCGCATTCGTTCGCTTTCATGTTATTTTGAAGTGAGATATTTTCAAGCCTATTTAACAAGATGAGCATCTGGAAGCGTGGTAATTATCTCAAACAAAGATGAGCATCAAATGCTGAGAATATTTTGGTTTGAACTAGTGGCTCCTCCGTTAAACCTGAGTGTATTGATTGTCTCTCGTCTTTTAGGATGTAACGAGAAGACAGGCGTGCAACTATGTGCAACACTTCATTACGGGAATCGTCGAATGAAATACATTTTGATTACCGGAGTTAAAGTTCCATATTTTGTATCAGTAACAATTATCTTAATCTGGAAAATGGATTTATATTTTTCAGACGAGAATGAAATGTAGTAAAATTTTCTTAAAGCTTTGCATACATCTCATTAACTATATAATAAGCTCCTTGTTCTAAGATAAGAACAGTGTTATTTCTTTAAATGAAAAGAAAATCATCTAATGTGAAGAGAGCGTGTGCATTATGAATCGTTTTATTAGCCATGGTGCACCTAGCGTTTCCTTGGTGATAAAATCTTGCTGTTTTGGGAAAGGATGCTTTCTATCTTTAAAATTTTAAAACGCTTAACAGTGAAAGAAAGATGCAAGAAGTGAGCAGAGCTTGATTCACTAAATTCATCAAATAAATCGTTTTGGGATATGTTTTATGAAAGTTATTTCTTCAATCTCATTTAATACTTCAGTCTCTCTAAGCTTTACGTCAGTGTCTTCTTTATACGTATCGTACTGAAAATAAACTTAGATAAATAGGTCGGCGTTCGTCGCATTCTTATCATAATTTCGAAACTGCCTCTTTTTTCCCTTTTTTGCTCCGATGACATGATTTCATAAACTCACTAACTTCCTGTCGTAGGCTTCCATGATTTATAAAGCATCTGCTGTGGTATTCACGTATGGTTTGAGTCACGTTCGTGCATGGCAAGGACGCTCCTTGAGTGGCTGTTTCAACTGGAGAACGTTCTTAAAGTAAGACAGTTGCTGCAATGCAAAATAAAGCGCTTTGGTATGGATATTTTCCTTTCAGTTTGGTAATTATCTAATAATTAAATAGCTGTATTATATGTGATTCTGATTTGTTGGATTCAAATTATTTCCAGAAGAAAAATATGACTTCAGTGAGATTTACCGTATTGGGAGTAAGAAAAGGGGAAAGAAAAACTTTACGGATACAAATATTTGAATTTAAATTAATTGCAGAAGCTGTTATTCGGTGAAACTGCATCATGGTGGAAATACCTAAGCAAAATTTCACAAAATATTTTATTTGATGCGACTATTAATAGTTATCTTCAGGCCACGACTCACAACAAAATAAGAAATTAAAAAATAAAATATTATGTGAAACTTAGGTTAGTTATTTCCACCGTATTTGAATTTGTTGAAAACATTTGAAAGTCTAGGTAAGGAAAGTACGCATACGGTTCATTTCAATCGGTAATCATTGCAATCTGGATTAAAAAGGTACTTCAGAAACGTGGAAAATTTATCAATACTGATTGAGACGAGGTTGTTGTTTACTTACAGTGTTCACACATTCGTCAAAATAATCTTAAGGATGACTTCTGGTCGTTCTATCAGCGGAGGATTGTCTATGTAAAGATCCTGCCGCCTTTCGAGGCAGGGGGTGACCCCCTTGAAACTACTTCCCTAATCGATTACTTTCGCCTATTGTTCCTGAAAAATATGAATTCTTGAATCGATTCGTTCTAGCATCTATTTCCTTGGTCTTCCTCACATTACCAGAACGGCCCATATAACAGGGAGGTCGCATTATATCGGCTACATCTCCTGAGAGCGTAATTTCTCTGAACTTATTCAGTAAATTCATCATTTGTATACATCTTCTAAAGTATAGATTCCCAAAGTGGTCCCCCAGGGGTCAATGTAGATTCGCAGGGGGTCCATTTCAGGGAGAAAAAAATAAGGGGCCAAGATTTTTTCAATTTTTGGGAGTGTTTTAGAGTTTTTGGAAGCCAAAGATCCCATTTCAAAAGATAACAAAATCAAATGGAAACCAAATGTGGCCTTTTAACAGAAAAAATCAATATTAGGCAGGCTAGAGGGTCCATGGAAAATTAGATGGGGTCCATAAGAAAAACGTTTGGAAACTTATGTTCTAATTATTCACATCCCGCGCCCTGAATCATTAGAGTAACGCTGACTGGAGAGGTTAATAGTGATTACAGTTTGGGTTATCGATGTTTTTACATGCACCCTGCCATTGGTGGCTTGTAGGGTCATTTTGTTAATGTATGTACAATGTTATGTAAACATATTTAGGAACAAATCGAAAAGCCAAGAAGGAATCTCACCTTGGGAAAAGGCATAACTTAGTTAAAGTGAAGCTGAAGATGGTTCTTTACGAGTCCAGGGACCCCTTTATCTCCGCGCCATCTCTTTCTATAACAGAATCCCTGGCTGCGAAGAAAGACCTACTCTTTCCTCAAGCCGTATCCTTGGTAACGGGCAATAAATTTCCATTTGCCCCGCCCACTTCCATCCTGGATAATGGGAGAGCTGTTTACCGAGAGGTGGGCCCCATTCGACAAATTACATTGTTAACCCAGAAAAAGATGACTCACTTTGCCAAGATCAAGTTATTCATCCGATGGCCTTCTTTCTCGGTCGGATTGTAAACATTTTTTCTGGTCTCTTTGCGTCGGAGGGACAACAAATTGTCTGAGGGGCAATATTAGCTCAAGGGTGGAATTTACCTTGACAAAGGTCAGGAGAAAGGCGGGCTAATTGTTGCCTCGCCTGTTTAATTTCCTCGATCGCCACTTTGTCGAGGGAGGCGCTTCCGAAAGGCGGGAGAGCGTGGAATTGTTGTCTTTCTTCTCTTATCAATCCGTTATGAGAATTCCTTGCCTTTAATCAGTGAGTAATTTATTGGATATATTTTCCTTTAACGGTCACACCCATGCCGCTAACTAGCATTATCATCAAGATAAAATTAATTATATTTATGTTTTTAAAAATAAACAAAAAACGCATTCATTCTTAGTGATATGTTACTTTAATATTAATTTATTTGTGATTCATGGAAGAATCCATTCGAAAATTATTTAAGGAATAGATTGGTTGATTCATATATATTTACAAGTTATAAAATAAATGAGACAAAATAGAAGAAAAATCAAATTAACATAACAGTAACATCAATTATTATCGTGCGTAAAAATAACTTAGGGACTAAAATGCAAGATAATTGATTCTTTTTTACAAAATGAACTATGTGTAAAATTATGCAAACAATTTCTCACAGTCCTGTTTACCGCAAAATAATCATTTATCAAGTGCGTCAAAAGATTAAAGAGCTATTTCATTACATGGCTTTACATAGGTATTATATTATCTATTAACAAAGTTCGCCGCAGTTTGACGAAAGAATGGTGCCAGCTAATTATACAATATTCAAAATATACGCATTTTAAAATTATAAGTCATTTACAATGATAAATTAAAATGATTAAACAATAGTCTAGTAAACATTTCACATCACAATACATTAACCAATACAATAATTAATAACGACTTATGTTTCTTAATAATTAATCACCTGCTTTAATCGGTCGTTCTTTTTTAAATTTAGTCTACAGTACTTACATTCTTTTTTTAATAATGGACAGAAGAAATTTGGATTACTTATTTTGTATCCACACTTTAAAAAGGCATTGAAAACTACTTGAAGCTCTGAGGTAGGCGATCGAATTCATATTTGACTAGGGAAAATATTCCAGTCTCTGAGGGGTATCGATGTATATTTATCTGAAAGTGACGATGGGAATTATTGGTGCTGGCGGGAATCATAATTTCCGAACGTATCCTCCAAAGAAAGAGGCGAAAGCAACAGGTGAATTCTGTTTGCAGATCGGCACACAAATCTCGATTTTTCTTGCCATTGAGAGCGTAGGAGAAAAACAAGCTCCGTCATTGCTTTATTTTCGGGAAATATAAATTTATAAATGTCTCGAATCTCCAACGTCACGAAAAGGCTTAAAGATAATCTATCAATACTGAAGTGAGTGTTGAATAGTACTATAATATGAATTGAAGCGTTATTAACTGTGAGTTACGTTTTATTTCATCCAACTTGGACATTTTCATCTAACAATGACAACAAACAACAAAGAGAAGACTCAGTTACTATGTAAATAAACAAACTATCCAAACATACGCACAATCAATAGCCGGATATATATCGAGTACTTTGGTTCTGTATGAATGTGCTTCGACTGCTGAGATCCCTTGTACGTGGGCACACACCGGGAATCGAACTGTGTAATTCATATAATATCTCGAGTGTTCTATTTGGAATGGTATGGAACAACGTTTTAGATTGTCCTATTTCGTGTTCTTCGAATTCCGATGTTGGATCGCTACCTTTTTGGCGTAATGGTTTGGTGGATGGTTAAGAATGCAACTTATTTAAATTCATATTCCACTCGCAAATTATAAAGTTATTCACAATTATTTTATGCTTAAGATAGAAAAATATGTATCCTTCATCATATATATAACCTAATTTTGTCTATTTTGTTCATGATCATGATAATATACTAACTCCTGATGTATGAGCGGTACTGCATGATCCATTCGTTTTGGTATTGTATTTTATTTGAACTCTATCAAAGTAGTTATAAGTAAATGATATGAATAATACTATTAAGAACCACAGATTTATGGTTTACTGTGGAGTGCAAGGGAGTACCTCACTCCTCATATGACGTAGTAAGCATGTGTTCACTGTAATCCATGCTTATTTATCTCTCGTTTCAAATATATCCATTCATTTTCACACCAACTCTTTTACTGTGTACGTTGCCTACGTATATACTCTCTCTAATCTCATTTTCCTCGTTAATTGGTCTTTCACTTGGTCTTCTTAACCCTTTAGAAACATTTAATTTCTCTCCATACACCACGTTATTTATTTTGTTTCCTTCCATCGTTGTCGCATTGTGAAAACAACGTAAGAATCCGTTTCACCACTGCTCACTACCTACCACTGTTCTAATTGAATTTTCCGAGTTAAATTCCTATTTGAAGTTTTCTGAATCTCTTTATTATTGGTTAATTTTGCGTTGCTATCAACAAACGATCTCATAGTTGTCGATCGATTATTCCCTCATACGAGATCGATGGAGAGGACTTATAGTCTGTCATTACGGTAATAAATATTTTATTATTATTATTATTATTTTACATCCAAAAGTAATGAAGCAATTCAAGAAGATAAAAATTTATCAAAAACTTCAAATTTCGTACAAAAAAATATTTTATTATCATGATTATTGTACATCCGAAAATTTTGAAATAATTCAAGAATCTAAAACCGAAGGCCTACTCGGCGCGAATGTATTTCAAATTCTGGAAAACAAAAGAACTAGGCAAATACGAATCCATTAAAAATCGCTTTAGTTTGTAAAATGCTTCTTTATCTTCAGTGGGAAACAAGATCAGCTGAATATTTAATCGAGAGATTTAAACACTATTAGTACTCTGAACAAATTATTTTTATTGATCTTTATTCGATGTGATTCAAGCATTAGTGATAGAATTAGACATACAAATCACGAGGAACAATGTTTTTTTTTCGAGTCCGTTTTTCCTTGGGGCTTTCCCTGGGTACACGCCCTTATGCGCAGTATTTCTTTAATCCTTTTCCACAATATAAAAATACAAAAAAATAGTTTAAGTGGAATTTGTATATTATTTTAATATGATCCCGATTACGGAAGTTAACGCTTCATCGATTGAATTTATTGATGTTTTTTATTTGGAACAACTGCTTCTGCTTTCCAAAATACGGTCTTGTTATTGCTAACGAGGCAATACCTTCGGGGCAACATTTCCTCATTTTTTTAGATCGAATTTTTTTTGAAGCAGTGGGTTGATTATTTTAACTTTCAGCCCGATTCTTTATTTTCAAATGAGAAAGGAATATAGATTGGTATAAACAAGATGAGAAACCGTTGTCTGCATGTAAACAGAAGTCACGTTTATCTCAGCAGCCACAGGTTCACGACTCAGCTGTTCTCACCTGGGATATCGGCTTTAAGGAACCCTCGAATCTGTCGATAGTTCGCTATATTTGGAATTCCGATGAAACTTTGATCGTGCATTTCGGATGTTTTCTTTTGTAATTCTGATGGAGTAAATAAACAATAATGCTTTACCACAATCCTCAGTATGATGTCCCTTTAGGATGTACCTCAAGAATTATTCTGGGTACCACAATCAAATTAGAGTACCTTTCAACTTAAATTTTACGTTTTATTTGCGCTCTTTTATCCGTAATTCCTTATCGTTTTATCGTGGAATTTCTGCGCGAAATTAGCAATATTTTGTTTCAAATACACAAAAATATCTCGTGTGCTAAATGGTAATAATAAAGATATACTGCTCGATGTAAACGTTAAAAACCTCAATTCTTCTATATATCTTTTAAATATTTTACCATGCAGGACTACCAAAATAACAAAAAAACAATTTTCTAATAACAGAATATCGATATTTATCAAATATTTATCTTTATGCAGAAGTTAATCCTCGTTAAATATAATCGTCTTATTATGTTCGGGTTTAATTAATATTTTGTTTAAATGCCTCATGTAATTGCTCGCATATCTCTGTTTTCCAGCCAAAAGTGGAATATTAATTAAACCCGAACATAAATATTATTAATTTAATTCCTCTTAAACTCCACTTCCAAAAGTGGAATAAACTGGAAAAAATGTTGAAAACGGTTGGATATAATAATAGTTGTATATTAATCGAAATGCCAACGATGCAAATTATTATTAAAGTACAAAATGGCGTATCTTAAAGAGAAGGCAAGGCCAAAGGGATCGGTTCATCGTGAAATTTCTTTGCAAAAACTGCAATATTTTATGCCGTATACACACATATCTCTCGTTTTGTAAATGAATTTTACTGAAGCTCATAAATGTATGTCTTAATAATAATTTAACTTCATAAAAAAGATTACTAACTTGAAATAATCAAACATTTAACAATAAGTGAAATTTAGGTGTACCCGAGGAAATCTTAATGTAGGGATTGCCATATTTCAAGCATCGGATGTATTTTCTTTGATCATGAGCAAAAGACATATACAGTAGAACCCCGGTAATCCGGACGAATTCAGGCACATAGGTGTCCGGATTAGCGGGGTTTCCGGATTAGCGGGGTTTCCGGATTAGCGAGGTTTTAAAAAAATAACGTTAACAACATTTTTTCTCAAAAATTATATTGTACAGATAATGCATGTATATATTACATAAGGTATTACAACATATAAAGTGAATGAATATTATCAGGGAGCAAAAAAGCCAGTTATTTTCTTTTGCGCGACCGTTCTTAATTTTAAATCAAGTGCGCGGTTTCTAAAACGTCTAAAGAGAATAATTTCATGTGCTTCAAAATTTTGCTCCTCGGCCAACTTTAATGATGTACTGAGTTCCGCCGAAGCCTCAGAATGAGAAATTTTGACGCAGCTTACAGGATTGTCGTCGTCATCATCATCATCTTCTGCCGTTACTGTTCTGATAATTTCGTCATCTGTTAAAGCTTCGTTTCCAGCCAAACTGTCGTCAGCCTCAGCAGCCCACCGGAGAGCTTCAGGGTTAGATATTGGGTTCGAATTTTGTAACTGATTAATGAGTTTCGCAAACTGAATTTCTTCAGTTTGCACATTTTCTAAAACTTCCGAACCAATAAAATTTGTGAGTAAATTTTTCCACGACTTGCTGATCAATAATTTAGACACAGATGCCCAAGAGTTAGCTAGATTGAACACGACGTCTTTTAAATTTACCTTTTTCAGTGCAGTTTCCAAATTTTCATTCTGCACAGGATCATTAAGAATATTTGTAAGAAGCAACTTACGATAGCCTAACTTAATGCTTTGAATAACATTTTGATCCATGGGTTGGAGGGGTTAGGGAGTAAAACATTGCGGAAATTTCACCGTCATCAGTGCACAATTCTTCTGCAGAAGGATAGCCAGGACAATTATCAAGCAACAATAAAGCACGTTGTGGTAAATTGACGGATTTCATATGTTGTCGAACTGCTGGAGCGAATTCTGTTTTAAACCAATTCAAAAATAATTCTCGTGTGACCCAAGTGTTTGTTTGCCCTAGTCTCGCCCATATTTAGCATTCCTCTAATGGAAAAATGCTGTCTCAGAAAAGTATCACAACTTAGATGTGTTATCACAATAAACGAAATACTTCGCTCTCCATCACATCATTGCAACCAATGGAGAAATTTTTCAAATAGTCTGTCCACCTCTCGTTTCTTGTTACTATGTAATATGCTTGTTTATATGTTCACAAGAAGAAGTTGCGGGTTTGCATAACTCCCAATGGACCGTCCGGATTACCGAGGGTTCCGGATTAGCGAGTGTCCGGATTACCGGGGTTCTACTGTACTTAGGTAATTATGAGAATAATTAAGGAATTATAAACTCATGTAACTGCTAAAATTCTCAATCGGTTTAATTTTTAATTTTTAATACATTGAGAAGCATGACTCCTATGAGGCACGCAACTTTGCTGCAAACACGCAACGCAGTTGTATTTTAACTAGCATTTAAGCGCTGGATGTAAAGTTGATATGCTGCATCCAAATACATTATCCCACATTTCATTCTAGAAACAAAACAAGCGCAGTAGACATCTTTCTAATTAATGAAAATGGCTTGAGTTGACTCGCGTGCTGCACAGAAGATTATCTACAGGATCTGGTTTATGTGAAACTATAAATACTGGGCCTTAAGCGTAAGCGGTAAGGTATACTTTGACATACAGGTATAATAATTTTATCTTTGTAAAGCTAGAGTAGTATCAAATAATTGGGAAATATATTCAATTTCTTTTCTTTAGACGGAAAATGGCAAACACTTTTGAACGTGTTTAACTTCAGTATTTATGTTTTCTTGTTGGTTTTAGACTGTTGTTTACGTTCGTACCTGCTGCAATATTCTGTTGAATGGAATATTTTCATTTGGCTTGTGGTACAGGATAGAGAAAAATGCATCTTTCGTTTTCTTCTGTCCCAGTCTTGATCATGGCTGTGATGAAATGAAAGCTACCGAGGTATGAGTGAATAATTGCACTAATCAAGTCTCTCTACTAACGGAATGCCCAGAAAAGTGTTACTCACAGAGTCATTGTGCTTCATTTACGTGGACATGTTTCGCTTATAGCATTCTGGCTCAGTGAGGAAAGCAAGGGCAAACTACCTCACTCCTCATCCTGCCTAATAAGCCTCATTTCTCCCAACTAGCTCATAGTGATAAGTTTCGGAGGGGATGAAGTACCAGACAGTCGTCGGGCTTAATTTTTTACTAATAGTTTATCGTGCAAGCATAAATTCGATATTTATTATGGCTTATGTCGACTTCCACATCATCGCGTTCTTTTCGAGAGAAAATAATTAATAAATTGAATTTAGCAGTTTTATTCTCGTAATCTCTGAATCTCCCGTGTTCTCCATAAGCTTCATGATATATTGATTTTTGTTGGCATATCCTCAAGTTATCTTGTTTATACATTCATAAATCATCGTATTTATTTCAGTGAAGATTATTCGGTAGTGTAGCTTCATTTCGGGAATATATAGCTATTCGATCGATAGATCGATTTATATCGACCTCTCTCGTCAGGACGTATTTCGATTCGCTCACCTACGTGGCACGATGCAATTCATCGAAACGGATTCCCTCAACATGGTTTGGTTGGGTTATTTATATCTTTCAATTTGAGAACATGCGCTAGAGACGGGCAGTGATCAGCTTGGAAATGATAAAGACGAGCATAGTAGTAAACCATTACCATCTTTGAAGTTAAAGTTGTTGAACCGATGTGCGTTTTTCTCCCTGTGTTTTTCTTCTTCGAACGAGAATAATGTTAGCATCGATACTTACTGACTAATGGTCTATCTCTTTTGACGGAGGCTACTAATGACCGACTAACGTTTCCGATGATTTCAACTAACCGAGGCATTATCTTGCAGACAACTTTTGTTTCTGTCATCTACACATAGTAATGCAGTTTTAAAACATAAGAAAATAAGAAAAATAGTTTTGTACCATTTGTAGCAAAAAAACGATAATGTTGTGTTGCAGGCCCTTTAAGATTCTATCCTAGTGATTCGGCATCCACTCCGGCAAGAACAAATGTATTATGTGTCATTGGCCGAATAAATTTATAACTTCGTATAGCATAGCGTAAATGAGAAAATATAACGAGGAAACTTTTTTGATGCAGTTGTAAAAATGAATCTGTAAATAATATTAAAATAAATTCAATGGAAATCTAGTTACTTGACTTTAAAGGGCAATGATTAATTAAGAACGCAAGTACAATTCATGAAGAATTGCTGTTAAAACGGAAATTTTCTCTTAACTGTATAAAGCAATAAATATAAATTATATTAAAGAACTTCAAGATGAAATTTCACTTAGCACAGTCATGTCACAATTTTTCACTCCTTGTTCAACGTATAAATTATATGATTTATTCTTCCCCTGTCAGGAGTATAAAAGGAGGAAAATTCTGAGTTTCAACCTCCTCAATTGGTAATACGTATCCAATGTTTTCTGTATCTTTCTTATATTTTTTCTTATTTTAGCATTAAATTCAAGTACGTCTATGCATTTGAGGTTAATGCGAAGAGAGGCCAACTGAGGTCTGACCTCGTCTTAATGAAGAGTTTATTCATTCATATTACATTCATATTACATCCAATTTAAAGTTGTAAGGTATTCGTCCCATTAGAGACGTAAGTTTTCCCAACGTTTATGAAATCATTAAAAATAAATCTAAAGATGCTGTTGCTCATAATTATAAGGAAGAAAAGGTTTAATTTAATTTTATAGCGGAAGTGGAAATTTTAAGCGTTAATGCGACAGAACTCAGCTTATAATTGGATATTAACTTGGCTAACTTCTTAATTAATCATCTTCTTTTATATAACCTTTTTTAAATTGTGTCAGGCTCTGACAACTCTGAAGTTAAGTTATTTTATTATTTATGTAGACGGAGATAAAAGATGCAAATTTTTTATGAAATTTTCCACAATTTTTTAATTAAAATAATAAAGATCAATACGACATGTTTCGGTGATTGATTACCATCCTTAATTAAAAAAATGTGGGAAAAGTACTACGTTTATCTTTCTCATCAAGATGAATTTCCACCTAACTTTGCCAATGACTGTGAATTTTATTTATGTAGACGTTCATGCCTTCCAGAAACTTCTGTCGCTATAAATTAGAAAATTTCGATAGAGAATGACTGTAGATAGTGTCATAAATACAATTTACTTATCACTTATTTAAATTCACGCTGCAAGTTGGCCTTCAGGCCAGGTGGCAACGCTTAGAGACAACTCTCTGTTGAATTGGGGATATTGATTGAGTCAAATTCATTACCCTAAAGCAGGGTTTCCCAAACTTTTCCTGCAATGGAACACTTTGCAAACCTGGGAAGTTTAACGGAACACCTAGCTTATTTTTAGGTTAGGTTGTTCTACTTGTTAAATTAAAAAAAAATCATTGAATTACTGCAAATTATTTACTTAGCAATTATTTTAAAATTTAAAACTATAATATTATAATATAAACATCAACTATGAATAAATAAAGCATTTTATGACTTCTATTCTCCAATTCTCTATTAAGACTCCAAATTTTCGCGGAACACCGGTGTTCCGCGGAACATAGTTTGCGAAACCCTGCCCTAAAGCATAGGATCCCAAAGTGGTTCATTCGGACTCCCAGGGGTCCATAAAGGTTGACAGGGGTTCTATGTTAAGGTGAATACAAATTGGAATCCAAGAATTTTCCAATTTTTTAGATTGTTTCAAAGTTTTTGGAAGCCATGGATCCAATTTTAAAAGATAGTATAATCAGAGGAGAAGCAGATATGCCTTTTAACAGAGAAATTCAATATTAGGGGGCCATGGAAAAGTTAAAAGGGTCCTCGGGGAAAAAAGTGGGAACCTTTGCACTAAAGGATAATAAAACGTGTCTACTCACATCCTGGTCCCTTGGGGTCTCGGAGAGCAGCGTGATGTCCTGTACAGGTGGCGGTGGGGTCTTCTTGTAGGCCCTGGGGTCCCTGTGTCTGAGGGCCCTCTGCCCCAGCTCTCCCCCTCCGACCCTCGGCCCATTCCCTCCCACGTGGTTGTGGTGGCACCTCCTGCCCCCGGCCTCCTCGTCCCCGCTCGTCGTCGAGCAGCTAGAAGAGCCCCCTCCGCCCCCAACGCGGCCCTTCTCCGCGAGAGAGATGAGGTCCGCCCCGGAGCCCTTGTCCCCAGTGGCAGAGACGGGCGTCGGAGGAAGGGGAGCCAAGGGAAGCGCTGCAACAGTCAAATGGGGCAATCAGACTCTCTCACAAGGCGCGCAAATTAAAGTTAAATAGGGTACAAATGGCTATTTCTTTAACACTTCAACGGCCTCAGACGTATTATTACGTCTGGCGTCATTCTTCACTTCTTCTCTCATCGAAGCTTTATTTTCATAAAATGCTATATAATATACATATATTCTCATTGAGGAAGAGTTCTTCTTTGCATATACAGTCGAACCTCGATAACTCGAACTTCGATAACTCGAATCTGGATAACTCGAACCTCGATAACTCGAGCCTCGATAACTCGAATACTTCGATAACTCGAAGAAAACGGCCGGCCCTTGAGAAAACCTCGATTAGTCGAAGAAAAAACAGTACATAACTCGAATTTTTTCCTGACGATGTTTTGGGCGTAAAAACCTTTATAAGTCGAATTTTCGGTAGCCCGACCTTTATAACTCGAATTTTCCAAGAACCCTCCGCCGCGCCGCCGCTAGGTGCTTCTCGCACTGCGTGTTTCAACCTGCCAGACCTTTTGAGAGATGCACAACTTTTAATTGTTATGAAAATTTGAATTTACCCAAAGAAAAGCTTACGTAATATAAATGTTCCTAATACCAGCTGTCTCTTTTATTTCCCCAGATTTATTACCCCATTTTTAAGTAAGTACTGCAAAATATTCTTAATAAGTCACTAGATTTTGTTGGATGGTCTTAATCAAAAATGAAATTTTAATGCAGTGGTAATCATAATAAAACCTCGATAAGTCGAAATCTAGGTTACAGAACCTCGATAAGTCGACACCTTGATTACTCGAAACCTCGGTAACTCGAACTTTTAGCCCGTCCCTTGAGATTCGAGTTATCGAGGTTCGACTGTATATGCGTTTTGTATTTTATGTGATGTGTATTACACCAACTTCTGGTTTAAGAGCATTTAACCCTAATGTTTTACCCGTGATCATTTTTAAAGCTGCCTAACTGCCCTACCTACACTCTCTACATATCCCATACGAAATATCCCACTCTCTTTTCCCCATGAGTTGCGCTTTGTATCATTAGCACGAGTAAAAAACCACGTGCTATTCAGTTCGGAGGAAGCAAAAGTTGGCAAAATAATTGTATAAGTGGAGCGTAACCTCAGAGACATTTGTTCGCGCAGCCCAAATTATGAGTCGCCTATTTTTTTATTTCTCACGTGACCACGAACGTGTTGCAAATGTAATTGAGATGAATGTCGACATTTTCATTTATAGTTGGTTTCTGGCCGATATCTTAAATGGAACATCAGTTATTTCTTCCAATTTCCGAGAGCGGAATTCGCGGTAACGAAATAGCGGCTGCGTATAAACCTCATAAGTGCTTGAAAGGTTGAGGTCGATACTTAAATAGCTAATATTGAATACATAAAAATTGGGTACTGTTCCAATACGCGATATACCGTACCCATTTCATTCCTGTGTATCAGTAGTTCCTGTAGCCGCTAGGAGAAAAGTGGGCAAGCGATGTTACTTTGCGTTACTCACCTAGACTATGCATGTTGTCTAAGACTGTTGCACTCGTGAATTGGAAAAAGTACAACGAAAGGCGATACGTTCAGTAAATAATTGCTACGACAAACCTGTGAGCTTTACTCTGAAGATTCAGGGAGGGAATCTTTAGAAGGTAGAAGTTGTATACAAAGACTTCATTTGCTTAATGAGATATATTTTGAACCAGAGAAAGTACGACCTCAGAGGATGTAACCGATATTAATTGATTTTACCCAATTATAAGACAGCAGGACTGTGTACATGAAGCAATAATATCACAATTCGTTAGATGACAGTTATGGATATTATATACCAGAATCAAATCAACTGGATTTAAATTTCTAATTTGATTAACGCGTCCATTATATTCGTCTCCATCACCACCATATAATATTTGAGTATTGGGTAGACATTCGTCGCTGAATTGGTATGTTCTTATTCTCATTTTTAAGTCTAGTATAACTGGATAAATTATTTCGATGTCAGCTTGGAGATCTTAATCTGAAATTCAATGGAAATCTAAGATTTCTGGTTTCCTTTATGTTAGTTCAACTTAATTGCCCATGATGACTATAGGAAATATTTAATAGTAAAATTACTTGTTATATAGTAATATATTAATTACTGATACTAATGGGTTCTTTTTAAGTTAAATTCCATGTTATCGCCAGCAATATTCGTAAATTACTTTTTGACTGTTTTCTATCCCATTGATGTAAATGCAAATTTTTCTCTGTTCAAAAAAATATATTTCTCTTTGTACTTTTTATATTTTCTGTTATTTTTTATATTTCTATTTGTTCTTATCGTATTAATTACTATGTTATTTTTATATTTAACTATGTTATGTTTTATATTTCTCTATGTTCTTTTTATATTTCTTTATGTTATTATTTATCTTGAATTTATTTTGTCTATATAATGCATTTATACATTTATTCATTATTTTTTATTTACATATATTACACATATGTTCTTAAGGTATCTAAAGGTACATGTATAGCAATTTTGACATTTATTATAAGCATATGCAAATGTAAACGTGTAGATTTATTAGATGTATTTCCATAAGAATTACATAAATATGTTAATTTATGTAAAATAATTATATTATTATTATGATACTTTTAAAGAACTGTAATCTTTTTAATTGGTCTCTGCATGTAATGAATGAATGAATGAATATAGGCCGTTCAGAGATTAAGAGGAAGATCATGGAAATTCATGCTAGACCACTTCAAAAAACCTCTATTTACGCGAAAGATTATGAAGTCTAGGAGCATGCATCCCCTGCCACACGCCGAAAGGCTGCAAGCAGAGTAAATATGTAGATGTGTGTGATAATAAACGATACAGAATAAGGATTAATGCTCTGGTACTTGTCAACGTCTAAAAATTACATAATCGACCAAAATTTTCACCAGATTATATATTTATATTATTTATTAAATAAGGTGTCTAGTAAAAGTTTGGTCAGTTATGGATTTCTTTTGTATATGATCTTCCTTTCTCATCCTTCTTGAGGAGAGCTAGAGGACTCTTTTGTCGCGTTGTTTGCTTCACCTTGCTTTGTTGACTCAGATAAGTAAGTTACCAACCCTACCTAACGCATAATAGCAGATCACTGTCGGGTGTATAAGGTCATAGCAGTGGATCAAATAGTGGCCGATGGATCAGTTATTGGATGAGTTCCATCAAGTGTATAAGGTTACACGATAATGGGTTTCTTTATGGGACATTTCCACGATAATATCAAGTTCTAAATTGTCCCCTGTTTTCCGTTTCTCCCTCGAGATTCTTATGGTTCTATCCATTCCTACCAAGTTTAGCTGTTAGTAGAAGCCAAACAGCTTCATACATACAAATACCTGACTGAAGTGTACAAGTGTACTTGTATACTATGTAGTACTGTCTAAATTTCATTACAAAAACAAGTTGCAGACTTTCTTGTGCTAACTTTGAACTAATTTCCATTATGTGCAATCGATATTAGAGTACAAAAGAATTGTTTTATTAAGATCGATTTTTGTGATTTTGTAGCAAAACAAATGATAAGGTAGCGTTCTCCTCGGTAGGAACAAAGACGTACAGTTGCGCAGCGGAGATTCATCTATAGTGTCAAATAACATTCAACTAAACGTAGGAATATACAAATAGCAGAATCAGTCGCCATTATATTACATATAGCGATGCCATTAGTATGTTTTCAGAGCTAGATTCCATAAAAACATCATTATAGCATTGTAAATAGAGGATTGTAAAAAAAAGATTGTAATAAACCCATATCGCATGCAATCACTCGATTCAATTATCTTCACGTATTACATGGTTTCTCTTTATACAGAGACAAACGTTTTTTTGTCAAAGGAGATGCATCTTTTTTAATGTTACTTATTTTCTCCATTTTAGAGGCTCATTAATCAAAGATTGGATCTTATTAGCATAATATTGTTACAGGTTAGTATTAAAAAACCATTAACCATACCTGGCGATGAACTCTTCTCAATTGAAGAGTTGGAGAGTTTTTAATGCTATTGTTTTTAATTTTTTTTATTACTATTAGAAGGTGATTCCAATGAACAGCGGTTGAGCTCGAAGATGGAATTCAGAGAGAGCTTCCCAACTTGTATGAGGAACTGCTAAGGAGTTCCAACGTAGCCATTGAGTGTATAACTTACTAAAACTTTCCCTTATCTGGGCTCCTAATTTCCCCGATGAATATAATTTCACATAAAATAGATTGCCAAGTTGTAGTCGACGTAGATTATAACTTGTGAACATTCGTAATGATATAGTAGTATGTTATATATTCGAATGTCTTTAAGATATGATTATGATAATGATGATTCTGATTAAAATTACCTTTACAAGGCTAGTGTCGTTTCGCTCTAACTATAAAAAATTTCACTTCGAACCTAGTTATCTTCATAAAAAATTTGAGCTTAGATGGTGAGGTAGGAACTTGTATTTTTCGTATGTGCCTAAGAGTTGTTGTATATAAGACGTGCACTAACTTACACAAACACCAATAATTTCACCAAAAGCCCCAGAATTTAATGAAGATCGTACTGTCGTGGTAGCGTAATTAAAATGGAGACCTAAAAAGTTTTGTAACTGAATGTATATGTTTTCCTCTTTCGTTATGCGAGCGAGCGTCAAAACAGGATATTGCGATTAAACTTCACAGAGTCAGGCGATTCTTTTTACTGCGATTTAGATAAAACGTATAGGAAGTTTTGATAAAGAGGAGTTACATGCCCTATTAAGGGAATTTTTTAATTCTTAAATTATTTGATCATTACTCATATTTTCAATTTTTCTACGATGGATTTGATTTTCGATTATAATTCAATATATGTGCTCTTTTGTAAAACAGATATCTGTAGATCATTACTTATCCTAAGGTTAAGTTTCACTTTCATATAAATCCAAGGAGAGGAGGAAACACAATGGACCTATTCTTCTCATCTCTCTATGGGATCTAGTTCTTATCTGAAAGAGTTTACCTCGCCTAATAAGTAAGATGAATTCTTAGTTACCTCTCGCATGTGACATTTCCCTTGAACTACTCGATTGATTGTCCTGTTAGTGAGATAACCAAGACATATCACTCCCGGTTTGCTGCACAACGAGTTTGGCGAAACGAGTGTGACCTCAATTAAGAAACATGTCTGTTAATTGGCAGTTATTATATTAATCGTTTTCGACCACGAATTGGAAAATTAAGAGGTATTTTCTCTTCCTCCTCATTTGATCTTTTAATACCGTAATATATTCTGAATTGTGTCATCCATCTTTCGCTCCATAATGTGTAGCGTTGTTTTTCTTTACGCAATATCAAGCAAGCATTAGTGCCAACTAAATTAGCCAGCGGAACACCGGTGTTCCGCGGAACACAGTTTGGGAAACCCTGATATAGACCATTCAGACAGAGGGAAATCAGATAAATAGATACTATTGAGAGATATTTCAGCAATGCATGTATTTCAGATTAAAAAAGTGGAATCATGGTACATATGAAGACGTAGATGTAATTTAGTCGTGATAAGATAATAAATTTGTTTTGTAAACAATTTGTGTAGATAACGTAGTGTTCCTGAACCTTTCTTCGAATTCGCAAATACATAATGCGACAAATAATTAGATATCCAAGTGCTCAGGCTGTATGTAAAACTGTCTCTTAAAAGTTTTCTGTAAATATTTGGTTGAATAACAGCAACTCTTTATATTTGAGCTGCCTTAAAACTCATTGTTGCGTGGATTTACAGCTCCTGTCATCTGTGGGCGTCACTGCGAACCATCTGTAGGAGCTCCCGAATTATTCGCAGGAGGTGAAAGTTTCCCTCTTTCCCAGCAGATGTCTTCAGTGATCGATGTAGGGAGATATCACCTTTCTCATTTGGTGCTCTCATGGACCAGATTGGGACAAATGACACACGTCATCTCTCCGCTCGGATTCTCATTATTATCCATTTTCTCGGCTTTTTTCGCGGAGTCATTTCGGGCGATTTTATTTTTGCAGTTTATTAAAAGGAATCCTGCCAAAGGAAGGCACGCTATATTCGGAGATCGAGAGCTATTTTTTCCGGGTTATCCACGGAGCCAATATACATCTCATCAAGACATAAATTCAATTTAGATTGCGTTGCCACGGAAACGAGCGTCGTTTTCCGGAAAACTTCTCAGAAATTTGGCGACTCGAAAACGTAAAAATGCGTTGGAATCGGAGACAATGCTACGAAAATAAAAAATCGCCTAACGAACCGTGAATTAAAATGCATGTTTTTGTTACTCGTGTTGGATATGAATGACAGTGATGTTTTGATGGTTATGAGAGAAAAAATGAACGAATGTACTGATCGGGAAGATTATTCGAAAATTCTATTGAATCGATATTCTATGAATTTAACGATTTTTACATTCTCAATATACGTAGTATAGAGAAAGAATTGTTTTCATGAAAAAAATCGACTTCGAGATTTGAACGCAAATTCATGTTTTGGGGTCCTTAGAACACGTTTTGACCATTTTCGGAATGATGTCTGTGTGTATGTGTGTGTGTGAGTGCTTGTGGGCACTCTAACGTAAAAACTATTAACCGTATCAATACCAAACTTCATATATACCAAACTTCATTTATTCAAACTTTCTTGCCGTTTTTGATTACTCTTCACAATAACAATAAAGTTCGTTACTATGGGTGTGTTTACATGGCAAACAATGCAATGCTCAATCTCACTCTCTTGCTGTAGATTAAACTGTGGCTGATTGATAATAAATAAAAGGTTTTCTTTTTTGTTTTTTTTACTCCATTTATCTTCTTTATTAGCTTTCCTTTATGTATATTTATAATTTTCGTCATTCACTGTTACCTTTTAAGTTTCCATTGTTTAAATGCATAGTCTTTATTTTTGTCAATAGTTTGTGTCGGTCGTGTGTTATTTTGTTCTTAGTTCGTATTTTGATTTCGTTTCCATCGCCTATTATAATCAGTTTTGAGAATCATCCAATATTGGTGCTTGTAGTAGACTCGAAAGGCCAATTTCACAATTTTTCATCGAAATTGTCCCGATAAACAATATTTATAATGTTTGTGACGTAAAAGATAATACGATATAAATTATTCACTTGTATTACTTCTAAGTTTTGATTGAATATAGAGTTCGGAAATACTGTCGTAGATAAATATCTACATTATATATATAGAGAAAGTCATGTGCTGGCCACATCAGATATTTTGAGATTGATTAGAAGGTATGCAGATAGTAAGGTCTGAGGCAATGAGGTATGTAGTTAGTAAGGTATGAGGTTATGTGGTGCGAGGTAATGAGGTATATAGGAAATGAGGCATGAGGTAAAAATTTCTATTGGACTTGGGCCGCATGTATGTGACCGTAAATGATCGCAGGTCGCACATGAATACAATACATTCAATTGCATCGATTTTTCAATGAATTGAACACTTTGCTATAATGATTAGTAGGCAATTAGGATTGAGGTACACATTTCAATTGGACATGATCCGCCTGTATATGAAAATATAAGATAGCTTTGGATTGAAAATCTGTTTGCTCTAACGTTACGTCGACAAAATATCATTCTTCTGTAAATGCGGAAGAACAAATAAGCCACTAATTCGACACGTCGACTTTTTTAGAAATACTCTTGTTGTTCCCACAAAATATATTATACTTTTTCTGCACGACCGGTTTTGTAAGATATTATCATAATCAGGCTCATCCAGAGTATGTATTTAAGTGGTTTCATTGAGAAATTCCACCAAGTAATGCTACAGTATGTTCAGTGTATCAATGTGATAAGTACACTCCTGGCCAAAATTAACGCAGCACCTCCCTAGCGATCCTTACGGCCGGTGCTGCGTTAATTTTAGCCACGACTGTGCATACATCCGTTAACCGTAAGTCGAGCTTCACTTTTCGAAGCTCGATTCCGTTTTTGCAAAATATCTTCATTAATCTGGTATTTAGGTATATACTATTATTTATAAAAGTTTTAGAAAATGTAATTTACTATAACTTTTGTATGAAAGATATTCTTGTATAACTGATTGTTTAGGAGTTATTCATGAAATACTGATAAACCGGAAGTAGCTGATTATGTACTTTATGGGCGCTGTGGGCGAAAGGCCAATTTCATAGTTTTTCATCAAAAATGTTCCAAAAAACATTATTTATAACGTTTGTGACATAAAAGATTATATGATACAAATTAATCTCTTATCTTCCAAGTTTAGATTTAATATTGAGTTCGAAAATACTGTCGTAGATAAATATTTACATCTTATATATGGAGAAAGTCATGTGCTGGCCACATCAGATTTTTTAAAAGTAAGTTTAAGAACGATAAATTAGCAATTTCATTATTAAATAATAAAATTAAAAAGGTTGATTATCTAAGTTTTTTTGATCAACAGGAAAAACCCCAGTGGGGTCGTTCGTTGTCTATCTGAGGAATCAGCAACGTTTTGTGACGAACAATGAGGTCGTTTTGTCAATATTATGAAAAATTAACATTGGCAAATACATCAGACTAAAGCAATAAAATTGCATCTTCCACTTGCTGGATGAATACCGTACAACTTTAAAGAGGGAATATATATTAAATTTTCCCTCCTATTCATTGCCCATTATATGAGTCATTAATACGTTGGTATAAATTATAATGATTTTTTACGATTACTTGTAAATCTTTATGATCTTCAAATGAATCCTTGGCTAGAAGTCCTGCTACAGCACTAGATCTGGAGCATTGATGTTGCTGCAATTGGTGATATTGTCCAGTTGTGTCTTTTTTACTTTCTCCATATACATAGTATAGAGAAAGTATTGATTTCATGAAAAAAATCGACTTCGAGATTTCAACGGAAATACATGTTTTGGGGTCCCTAGAACACGTTTTGACCATTTTCGGAATGATGTCTGTGTATGAGTGTGTGTGTCTGTGTTTGTTCACCAAACTTCATATATTGCACTGTGGTGGGTGCTGTCAGAGTAGATTAGTTTTTGGAGTAAATCGGTTTACCGGAAGTCGAGCTTTATTCTTCGTAGCAAATTTCCGGTTTTGCAAAATATCTCCATTAATATGATATTCAGGTATATACTATTATTTATAAAAGTTTTAGAAAATGTAATTTACAATAACTTTTGTACTAAACTTATTTTTATATAACTGATTGTTTAGAAGTTATTCATGAACTACCGATAAACCGGAGGTTGCTGATTATGTACTTTGTGGGCGCTCTGGGCGCTATGGGCGAAAGGCCAATTTCATCGGTTTTCATCGAGCATGTCCCGAAAAACATTAATTATAATGTTTGTGACGTAAAAGATAATATGATATAAATTAATCACTTATCTATCTTCCAAGTTTAGATTGAATATAGAGTTCGAAAATACGGTCGTAGATAAATATTTACATCTTATATATAGAGAAAGTCATGTGCTGGCCACATCAGATTTTTTAATATTGCGAGCTTATGATTATTTCTTCTATCGTTTGATTTTTTAGAAACTTGGGCGGAATGATCGAACGTAGAATATCATAATTGTGTATATAAGTCGTCAAATTTGATCACATCTGGCAAGTACTATAAATGATACGAATGATTAACTGATTCCTCCTCGAGGAATCAGTTAATCATTCGTATCATTATAGTACCCTAAAGATGAAAATCGTACTCTTCTTCGCTAAATAGTAAAATAGCCGTAGAGTACAATTTTCATCTTCAGGAAAATACTTTATAGCTGTTTTATTATAATTATTTGGCCGTTGGTAGTTCGGAGTTCGTCCTATAGGACTTATGATTTATTGATTTATGCTAAAACTATGAAAAATTGACGCAACTTTATACCTCGTCTTATCTGAAGGCCGTCTTATCTGCTGAAGTATACGGTAAATAACATACATTGCAAATTTCGCAATATGTTCTATTGGTAGAGAGTCAGAAAGAAAGTCTATTCGTTGATCCTCGCAAAATCCTCTCCTTGGGAAACCTCGCTAAAAAATGCCGGGTTTCGCAAAGTAGCCGAAGATGGGATTGTGGGGTATCCGCCTTATCTTCCCTCCCATTCCCGGAGGAAATAGCTTTCCCGTGAGAGGGAGCGATGGCCGATTTCTTTCCTCTCTTCCGCTGCCTTTTTAACCTCTCCCTGATCATCTATTCCATCCATTTCCCTTCTTTAAAATACAGTTTCTCTCTCATTTTTGAGGTAACCCTCTCTCATGTTCGCGTCTTTTGAATCACGTCGTAGTTACCCTGTGTTTTCCCCAGCGTTTTCTGCCTCGCAGAAAGGAAACGATGACCGCGTTGTTGGCATTGAAACGGATCGATATATCGATTGTGGCTCGTGTTTCGCTACAAGTTGCTTCACAAACCAAACATTCCGTCCGTCAGGTTGAATGCTCTGGTGTTTTATACTCGAGGTATGGAATCCAGTGAGAGGGTGTGAGAAGTATTGAAACATCGTCACTTTCACATCGTTGCAGTTTTGAATACTGGAAATTCGTCCTTAAAGGGGTGACATCTTAAAGTATGATTTTCTAATATCCTTTTGTCCGTTCAGAGGGGGTGGGTCAAATATTGAGAGGTGCTGCCGATGAATGTAATTTAGGGTAAAATTGAAGGGAAAAAATTGAGGAAGACAACGACAAAAGATGTTGGACGACTCAAAGGCTTGTGTTATCTTCCAAACATAATCTGTCAACGCTCAGAACTTTTGCTTTTCAGGATTTATTTACCATCAGGTATTTGTTCGAATTGTCAGTATAAATTAGAATAAAAATTGCTTATTACATTTGCATGGCGCTAAATAGGGATTTTTGAATGCACGTGAACCTACCGAAAGGCAGAACTCTCATGTATTTTCGTCCATTGGCCTTTCTCCATTATAGCAACAGTTTGCTCTAAAGTTGTGGAGTGAGCTGGATTGAATTCCCACAGAAAAATGGGGACTCATATTCAAAGTCAGGAGCCTAGTCGTTTTGATATGTTTACTAGCAATTTCCTGTTTTCCAAAACCATGCGTATAACTATCTTTCATTAAAATAAATTTAAAATATAAATAATGAAATCAAATTTGAACATTATGATAATATGTATATTTGAATGCATTTTCATCACAATTGCAATACGTGTCCGTATCTTATTTGTGGATTATTATTTCCCTTTACGATCGCTTATATTGTTATTATTATAAAATTGTATTACTTCCATTTATTAAGAAAGCGATCAGTTATTTGGTATATTGATCTTAACCGTGGTGGTCGTCAATATTTCCTAAGACCGATCACGAAACTTAATAAAACTTCTGAGTAGCTGTTTTAATTTTATTGATAGCAACGCAAAACTTTACTGATGATGGGTTTTAATTACGCATTGGAAGCAGGATTAATGTATTCTTGACCTACCATGTTTTATTGGAGACAACAAAGAGTACTTATGACGAAGAACAATTTAAATCCTGTAAACGTAGTAATTTTTTACTGCACTGAAATTTTAAACATCTGATTCTTTGCATATTTTTCAATACACAGTGTTACTTTTTGATACGGATATAATGGCGTTGATCTGGAAAGCATTAATTTATACAAGTATAAAAGAGAAAACGTTTGCTTGTGTTGTAGTATGTTGCGCGTTCATGGAAATGCACCCTTTTTATTGAAATTTTGGAAATTTCTCTCTTGCATTACAAATGCAAAAACGACGGTTGATCTTGCATCTATGTCGCCTATTTTAGGAATGAAATGAGTAATTAGATTGTGTTACTGACCTTCCCAGCATAATCTGTCATTGCTCAGAATTTTTCCTTTGCAGGATTAATTTACCAACATAATTCCAGTATAAATTAGCATAAAAGTTACTTTTTAAATTATTATTTGATTTAAAACACAATATTGGATTGTTAAAAAAACACATACCATGAAGAGGAAAGTACTCCATGAGATTCATTCAATTTATAAATAATACCCCAAGAAAAGTTCTGCGTAGATACTGAACTAAGTTATTTAGTCTCAAATTGTATTGGGGAATATCAGAAAATTCTTGTAGATATTGTCAATACATATCAGAATGCCTAGTAGCCCTTGTTAACATCTCCAAGACATTGTTAAAAATATAGCTAAAGCGTAAAAGAAAAACATATCATTCGAGTGGAAAGTGACACAAATAAAACACACAGAGAGAAAGAAACAAAAGCTTATCTTTAATAGAGACATATTAAATAATAACCATTCCTTACTTACCTGTACTCCATTCCCTGCAACGCAAAAGAACTAGGCTAACACCAAGTGACGTACGAGATCTCTAACGTGTCCTATTTGCGACACTTTTTGTGAAACTTCAACAAACACACACAAACACATAAACATCGATGGTCGTGGTTCATCACGTTTAAACGTGACATTGGACAAACATTTACTTTTCTCTCGTGAAGGGGTGGAAGGATAGGGGTGGGTGAAGCGTGCATGGACAGTGCTCTGCGTGAGTTGGACCTCATCGGCGTGCTCGCGTGCTTGGGGACATCGGGGTGATTCACGGATATTGTTCACGATCTGTGTTTTTTCTTTGTCATCGTTGATAGACGAATGAAGTATATGGTCGGGTTTGCATTAATTTGTGTTGTTTACGGAGCGTTGTTTGGAAAAGGTGATTGGTTATTGACTTTATTCATAAAGAATTGTTTCGTGAGATATTCATTTTTATGCTGTTTTTATATTTTTTTTGGAATTATGGTTATGAAGGGAGTCTTTCGCTGAAATTTAATTATTTATTATTAGTTATTTAAGGCTTTGGGATAATTTTCAAACCTCATAATTCCTAAACTTTACAATTCATGAACAGCCGCATTTTAATTTCTTTCCTTACATTTTTTACAATTAATGTAATTCAAAATTTGTTTGCTAAAATTTTATACGAAATAAGATTGAGGTGTTTATTGTTTCAATATTGTACACTTTTCTCTTTGTATCGAGCGAGTTGTTATACCTCTTGTAACTTGTACCCTTGTGTTTGTACCTTCTGTTTAATGATACGTAATTCTTTAATTTGATCCTGAACGCAAAAATATGTTTCTTAAGTTATTTCTTTTCACTGTATCTCACTCCTTCAATCATTGATCTCACCAGCCCAATTCCTTCAAGTGTAACAGTATTCATTGTATCTTCTGGAAGTGGTCGAGACAGTGCTGATGAGAGAGATGAAGGGAAAGACTCCGTGTTTTCCTACTGTTTAATAATATTTAATTCTTGAATTTGAACCTGGACTCAAAAATATGTTTCCTAAGGTGTTTCCCGTAATCGTCTCTCACTCCTTCTGTCATTGATCTCACCCGCCCAATTCCTTCAAGTGTAACAGTGTTCATTGTTTCTTCTGGTAGTAGTATCACTTCTTCAGGCATTGATCTCACCCTCCTTCAAGTGTAACTGTGTACATTGTATCTTCTGGGAGTAGACAGTGCTGATGGTGAAGGGAAAGGCAAGGGAGGGCGGGGAACCAAGGCAGTACTCACTCCCTTTTCCTTGTCTCCCGAAGATGCCTCTTCCGCTTTGTTGCGGGACCTGCGGTACCGCCGCCTCCGGCCTCTGCTGCCTCCGGTTGGGGGCATCCCCCTGCTGCTGGTGGCCGGTGGGCAGGGCGTGCGCGGACGCCGAGCGTCGGAGGCGTCGGAAGATGTCCTCGTCGCTGTCGGAACTGCTGTACTCTGGTGCGGCTTCCTCTACGCCGTAGTAGGATTGACCTGAAGGGCGGAAGGCTTAGCGAAGGAGGGTCGGGCGAAAAGGCTTTTTCTTAAGGGGCGGGGGAGCAGCGTAAAGAAGTGGGAGGCATGCCGCGTCTTCTAATACTCGAGAGACCAATGGGTCACCTCTACAGCGGGGAGTGGGCTGGGGGTCCTTCGAAATAGGGTCACCATAGAGGATTCCGATGTCCATTGTTTACGGTTCGCTCAGGCTTTCGGTTTACTATTTATATTGGGTCTCCGTTGTTATTTTTTGTCGTTTCTGGTTTCGTCTCTTCCTTTCGATGGATCTTCTTCATTTGTCCCTTCAGACGAGGCTCGATATTTTTTGGGACCGGGAATAATTTCATTCTGATGTGTGTTTGGTGTGTTACTCATTACTATTATGCATGGAATCATAATAAATATTACCTCTGGAGCTGATTCGGTGAAATAAATTTATTTCACATTGGCAAAATTCGTTGGAATTCCACTGTAACATGTAAATCTAATCGCATATCCGGTTGTGCCAAACTATACTATTATCAGGAGAACTATATAAATGATTAATGACGACTGTACTAGACCATTTTTATCTATTGCAAAGCACTCCTTATGCTGGCACATTTTGTCAAAGTCGGGTCTGTGACTAAACATAGTTTCATGAATGGTGTAGATGTGATTCATTGTGCATTCCACCCGTTTTTTCTCTCTCCTTACATTATTGATCTATCTAACGTATATAAGTGTTAGAAAAGGAAATAGCAGTATGGTGGTGAATGATTCATGAAGATTAACGTAGACATCCTTGAACTTCAAGATAACTCTCAAATCTCGAGTCACCATTCCCTCGGTGTTGCCTCCGGTTTAAATAATAATGTCAAATGTGAATGGAAGAGTAGGTCTTTATAATTTTTGAAGGTTCAGAAGCACACTGAGAACAACGTCCGCCATGTATTCTACGTCAGTTTCTATTGCGGGACAGTAAGAGAAGAATGCCAAAAGCTTATACTGCCTCTATTTTTAGTACTTGACATTAGGATTCAGGTTAGCCTAGTGAGTAGCACGTTTAAATTTGGTGAAAATGGCCCCACTTTTGATTCCCATTTGACTCCCCGTATTGATTTTTCCCCGTATTTGCAAAAACAGCGATCTCCAATTGACATAAGAATTTTGATGTATTTTCTGAGGCTTATTTTAATTACTCCTTCGATGCAAAACTTTCTTTCTTTCTTGACCGTCAGATTCTCTGTGATTAAAAATGTTTATATTGAACCGTTATTCTGTTTAAATTAAAAATTCTCATTCTTTTGACATTGGTGTGAATTTGGTTGAGTTCAGATCAATATAATTCTTTTAGAGTTATTGTTCGATGAAACTATTGTTTAGTTATAACGGAAAAGGAAAAATTTTAACTACATAAATAAAAATTGCGACCCCAATGAAATCTAGGGGCTCTAGAGGTAAGCGTTTTAGCTGTAACATGAATTGAGAGGTATTCATACTCGGGTCCCTTTATCATTCAACCTAAATGTTTGCTTACCTATAACTTATCTAAAGGCTGAAAATTTCAAGAAGAGTAAAACATTTTCTGTAAAACGGGTCTCTTAGGTTATTATGGATGATATAGTATGGTGGCACTCTTTGATTACTGGACTTAAATCAATATCAAGTATTCCCCCGTAGAAATTCGACAAACCAGAATTGACCCTTGCAATCTTCCCTTCATTTAATACTCTGTTCGTAGTTCTACAGCCGCGCATTTCTTGATCTATTACGGAAAATTTAGAGTTGAATTCAGTTGAGATAATAGGATCAGATGCTGATTCTATCATCCGTAGGAAAAAGTACTTGCTCCCTTGAAGGAAATTGCTTCGACACTTATTACATCATCCCATCACAATTTGGGGGTGCTAAAGGAGTCTTTATGGGACAAGATCCGATTTGTCAGCGAAGTGTACCGGCAGCAGCTTGCGACTATAGCGCCGAAATAATATTTAGGCTTCATCTGTTCCCCGAGATGAAATCTCCTCCGAAGTTCTGCGCCATTTTCTAATTTAATAAGACGCGGGACTCTCTGAAGAGCCTTTAGGGAGAAATTCTCCTTAAACATTCTCCCCTACCCAAGGAGAGCTCTATTAAGCCCAATTTATTATTAATGCACCACTTCTTCGCTACTCCTTCGTCTTACTCTTCAATTTCTCCCTTTTTTAATTAACTCCTATATCTGAATGCTATCTATTAATAGATGCCTTTGCCTCTTCAACCTTCACACTCCTCAGCGGAGAGGAAAAATGACTTTACTTATCTATCTTTCCGTGTCACGTGGTTGACAGTTGAATGTTGACGTTGAAGCACAAATAAAAACTCGCGAGAAGTCGAAAGTACCCACCAAACTACAGTAATTTAAAACGACCAAACTACAGTAATGTGAAACAACAAAAAAGATGTGAAATAGCAATGAGGATACAATTAACAACAAAACAGTGAGTGAAAAACAAGTGAAACGAATGAAAATGTGTAGGCAAGAAGATGAATACATGAGAATTGTTAAATGATTTAAAATGCTCTCATTTGTGATAGTGAAACAAAACATGCGGCAAGAAATGTATTAAACAATTTATAAAATTAAAAGATGTATAGAGAAGTATTTAAAAGAACTTGGGCATGCAAAGATGGAAATTGAATCGGAGAATTAGTGTAGAACATTGTAACTTAATGCAACTGATATTCTTACAAGAATATTATTAGTTCACCATTTGTAGAAAAGGATTTCTCTATCGATAATGGTCTTATTTAATTATCGATAATAGTAATATGTCATTAATGGAACTAAAGCGAATTGAGGAAACCCAACTGTTCCTAATCTATGATACTAATTCAAATTGATTCAGTTAGCAGATTAAGTGCTTTAAAGTAATATTATATTTAAAATTAACTACAAATAATGTTTCACACCAACGCGAAACGTAGGATACCAGATACAGTATTTTTATTGTCATCTTGATTTGATCTTGAATAATTTCCATATTTTGAATTATTCATGTATTTCTTTATTTGGACGAAAATCCTGCATAGCAAATTTTGCAGGATGGCGCGAGAAAGTTATTCTTCGCCTCGAGTATATCAACTACTTCCGAAAAACATTGCTGCAGATTATAACGATAGATCAGTACAAATAATGTAAGTAAATGTCGGTGATGTATGTACAGCGTGATATCGACCGTAATTAGCAAAATCGGGGAAATCAATGGACTTAAAAACGGTTACGTAATAACGCGGTGGTAGTGCTACATAGTGTAGTGGTACACATGAAATAGTTGTGATATTCCTATAAGGTGATTTAGTTATCATTTATGATAATAATAAAATGTCTTTATTCGGGCGATGTTGAAACTAAAAGTCTCCTCTTCTATGAAACCAATCGTCATAAATAACAACTATCATTAATCTTAAAAGGATAGCTTGAGAAATAATGGGAAGAATTGAGGATGTAAAAAATCTTAGCGATTATTTGGCCAGAAATATCAATCGCAGGAAAACAGGTATTTAGGAAAGGATAAAGAAGGTAACTAAAATGCATGAACGATTCTATACCAAATTCATTGAATCGAAAATAATTCTTTTTCCGCATTGATTTTGCTTTTGATAACACGTTTACGAGTAAGACTAAGGGCTATTAGCTCTTTCATTTTGAAAAATAATTTCCTTTTCATTTTGGTCTCGTAACATCAGTGGAAATACTTATGCGACAACTTTCACTTTCTGCCATTTTGGAACTGCGAGGACACCTCTTTTGGGGAAGACGATAGCCTTGAAGGGAATGTAAAAGTGACGGAAAAAATTGAAGGCACTCGAGGGCGGTGTCAGTTTTTGCGACTAGGCGTTTTTCCCTAGCGTCTGACCTCTCTTTTGAGTGCCTCCTCCCAAACAGAGTGGTAACGAAATATGCCGAAATTGAAAGAAACTCTACGGCTCGCTTCTCACGGTTACTCTTTCGTCTCCTCTCGTCATGTCTTTCTTTTGTTACGCCTTTCATTCCTGTCCAGAAGGCCTCAGTTGGTGAGGGCCTTGTCGTCTGCGTGTTTATTGGTCTGTGGAGGGAATTTTGTGGCCAAAGTGTTTACTCAGATAAGGGCTCGAGGAAAATCTCTAACGGTGACTTCCTTGGAGCTTTGCCAGTGATGAGTGAAAAAGAATTGCAAATGAAGGCGATTAAATTTCAGTCATTGTCCTTATCCTTTTCTTGATTTTATTATTATTTTCGTAATTTCGTTATAGTACTGTTTTGTGATTTCCACGTTATACACAGCTTTCTTTTACATCTTTTATCTTGTACTATCAGTAGGTTAGCGCAGGTTTTTTGCACCCTCCTTCCTTGCGGGTGTTTTACTGCAGTGGATCTTTTTTCTTAAGAAATCACCTTAGGTTTTTTTACATCCACTCCTTTTAAAGTTTCTCTCTCTATTACTATTCACTTACACACAAATTTTCATGTTTATTATTGATGAAAGGTTTGATGGAAGAAGAGATTTTTCAATCTCAACCCTATAGACCTTATCTGTTTCTTCTCATATATGTCATGTAAAGATTAATAATTATTCTTAAAATTTAGTTGATTATTTGTCCATGATCCTTGTTTTAAACCATTTCATACTCGTTTTAAAATTTTATTATTTGATTAAATGTTTCCACTTCTCTTTGTAGGTGTTTACTTGCGGTGGAAAATTTTTCTGTGATCAAAATTAGCGCAGTTTTATATTTGCTCCACAAAACCATTATTTCTTTCCATACTTCATCTCTATTTCCTTATTGATTGTTAAAAAACTCTGCACATTTTAATGGTCATATTCCTGTTTTTATGTGTGTTTGTTTTTGAGAAAGGTTAGTTGAAAGATTGGACTTCCTAATCCCATCTTCATGTTGCCACAATTCCTCTTTCTTCCATTTGCCCCCGTAAAAAGCTACAACCCATAACACATATATGAATTTACACTGCCTGCCTTCCAGGCGCCAGGAGCTGTTTTGTGTTTCCGACTTTTTAGAATCATTTTTCTGTTCTAATATACGCAAGGCCATGTCGATGCCTAACCATTCCTTAGAGGAGGTGTCATGTGAAGTATAAAGGTATATATCTCCCCGATATTATTAACTGGTGTTTACACCCCCTGCCTCACGCCGAAAGGCGGCTCGCAGGGTATTAATGTAGATGTAGATATTTAATTCTGCCGCAGAATATTAAATCATAGATCTCAGAGAGTAGATTCTCTTTTTTACTCTCTTTCTTTGCTTAATTATTTTGACTGAAATCAAGGGTTCCAATTAGTGGATAAATGAAAGGCATCGAATAACCTTTCGTCTCAGGTTTTGGAATGCCTCGGTACGGCCCTACCTAGTATATTTATTAATGAACGTATATGACGATATGACATGCGAGCGAATTAATGAGGTACCAAAATACCATGTACTGTGAAAAGAGAATTATTATGTCTCGGAATCGGAGAGGATAACTGAATAATGAGATTGATATTTATAAAAAACTCCATAGGAATACTAAAATACTGAAATTATGTCAAATTTGATGTTTCGTTGACTCGATGAATTGGAAATAAATTTTTCCTTGCCAATAAGTATGAATTTATTCGCAAAAAATCTTAAAATCAATAGATACTAATTTAGCCAGGAGGTTGTGCGAAGAATGAACATTTTAGTGAATATTTTTTGCATTATTCCGGTACATTTTGATAATAAAAATCTATGTGAACTTCATTGTAGGAAAATGTTTATTTTTGTATCTAGTGATTCGTTGTATTTAATGTTTTAACTCCTCATCACACGACGAAAAGCGGCTTGTAGGATATTAACCACTTCCACTAAGATTTATTTTATAAATATCCTACCGCTATACACTATATAATTTTCCGTGTTTTTCTATGTAATGGTTTGTAATACTATGGTATTTTCTGCTTTTAGTTAACATAAAACAACAAAATATAATTTGGTGACGAGGGTAGCTCGTTATTGTTAATTATTAACGAAAGTCCATGACGAGCTAGTCCCGTCATTTCAGTACAAATGGTTAATGTAGATATAGTAACATTAATTGTATAATATACATTTCGTAAGTATACTTTAGATTATACTTGATTATTAAGATCGATGTATTTCGTTTCTATAAGTACAACTTTCCCAAAATGTTTCTGACCTAGATATTAATTTTTACATCCTATTTTTGGGTAAAGATTTTCATAGGAAATACGCAAAGTTTGCATTATAAAATGGCCGTTTGACATCTGCCATGCGATTCAACGGCCGCGTTTTCCACATGAAATGGAATTCGTAGAGGAAAATATTTATCAGGAGATCGAGGGCAGATGGAAGATTGGCTATCAGCCGTCGATAGCTGTGGCATCTGTCGCTGGCATGTTTGTCAGTTTTCCATAAAATGTATACATGGTGTAGTCGTTTGGTGCTTTTTTATGACTTGCGACGTTTGCTGGAAATTTATTTGGTTTATACGCTAGCGTAGGTTGGTGCTGCGATTTTCTGCCTCGGTTTCATTTCATTCATTCATTGGATTTCAGCTTCAAATTTCAATTCAATCTAACTTTAAGTTTTACTACGAAAAATAGACAATTTTTCATACAATATTGCATTTCCTAGGAGACCATATAATTGAAATTTCGCTGTTAAAATTATCTCATCATCTTTTTGAATTAGTATCTTCTAAGTTATTTCTATAAAATATACAGGCCTTCTTTTGGATACTGTTTCAAGTAATTCTCTGCTTAATAGTAATATTTTTGTTTCTGAGTGTTGGCTATTAGCATTCTTATATGAAAGGGAAGCGTTGAAAATCTATGATTATAGAAATGATATAATATACTTTAATATTGTTTTTTCTGAAATGCAGAAAGTGATGAAGATAACTAATAATTATGGATGTTGTAATATTTCAAGATATCATTACTCATCAGAGTTTGGAGATAGAAGTACGAAATGTTTAAGTAACGTTTCAGAGATTGTTATGCATGATGATGTTTGATTTGCTTTTATTGGGAATGTGGACTAATGCGAAGAAAGGGTCGTTTTTAATCTTAATAAATGTTGCATTGACTCATCATGGTTAGTTTGGCTTATTTAGTGGCATACTTGGCTATTGCCTATTCTATTTCGAAGTCATCTTAAATTGAGTGCTGCGAGTGATCGTAAATACCAAAATGTTTCATGGATTTATGGTTCATAGATGAGATCAAAATGAAGGGTTTAGAATTTCCTTGGAAATCATTTCTAATTCTTTGGAATATTCAGATTTAATCATCGCTCAGCCTGTGGAAAGAGTTCGAAACCCCTTAAATGATTGACAACATCTTATATATCAATCGCATATGATAAAAATCGTGTGCATCATCACTTATAAACAGATAAATTCACGTGTATGATATACAATGGAAATAAAGTATGCTGTGGATCATGGATACACTATTGAAACGACTACGAAAACTGGTTACATAGGATTTGTTTCCTCGTTCGTTTATGCAACGACATACTTTTGGTATCTTAAAAATTCATATTTTTCTGCTCTTCATATGAAACAAAATGTGTAGTGAGATTTATTTAAATCAAAATTTTCGTCATTGAAATGCTTGTTTTGTTTTCAGTGATCGTGGTAATTTGATATTTTAAACTCGAGTACTTTTGTAGGTTCGCTTTGTACATCATTAAATACTAGAGTTTCATACATATTTTTATGCTTTTTATGTAGTACAGTGCAGTTGAAATTGCCCTCTTTTATGCCTTTCTTCCTCGGGGAAGAAACATTTTTGTATTCCAAAGTCACCTTCCGACAGCAGACTGTTTTATTAACTCCGATATGATCAACTCGGCAACAGGTGATATATACTTATTGATGATTTATGGAACGAATAGAGGGGGAAAATATACTCTGTAGCACGACACCTTCCAAAATTCGATTTTATCATTTATTTATATCAGCTTTGGCATTCTTCTCAATTTTTGAAGTTGTAGATGAATATTCTTTTATTCTAGGAAGAGACCGAATTTGTAAATTACTCTTTGATAATCAGTGGTTTATTGAGTTTACCTCTTTCTATTTTTAAGAACGGGGTAGTTGAGATATTAAACGTAGTTAATTGGTGAATTTATATCTATGAACTGATTTAGGATGGAGTTACCATAGATTTTTTTAAATCACTGCAAATTCAGATGCGACTACAATAGAAGCCGTTTTCAAATGATGTATATTAATTGATCCTTCTCCACGTTGTCCAAAATGTTTTAAGTGAACGTAACTGTACAGAAATTTAAGCTAAGAGAAAGGGATCTGGATGACTTGGAAGAGGGCCTCCTCTATCATTTAGTGGTAATAATTCATAGTATGCAATTAATTAATCTTAAATATTAACCATTTTCGTTGCCTTTATTTACTTCCGACCCTCATATTCTCCGATACCTTTTTGTAAATCGTCCATGGAATTTGTTGCCATTTCCATCTTTCAACTTCATCTGTAATGTAATTATCTCATTTTCTGTTTTCCCATTTCGCACTTGGAAATCTCCAAATTCGGAGATTAATTTCAAATCAGTTGTAAATGCATTCCTAAAATACTTCCTCATTTCCTCCTGTGTAGGTGTGTATTTGCATTGCATAATAGATTTACAACCATTCAAATTATTTAATGGCCGAAAATTGTAGAATTTGATCCATCTGTTAAATTCATCAGCAGTAGTACACTCCCAAAATTCAGATTCCTATTTTTTTTAGATAGGAGCAGATGATCTTAAGAATTCATTGCGGAATGTCAATCATGATGTTGCAAATTGAGACATTGGTGACTCGATATATCGATACTGCATCAAAAATAGAGAATTCTATTCCATTCTGTTCCCTCGAACAGATGGATAATTCGTGATTGAACCTATATCCTCTTCGTGGTGATTATCGTTTTCTTCAATCTATTAGCAGTATTCAACTCCCTAAACTCATTTTTATATTACTTTATGGATAGAAGTAGATTTTTTAAGGACTCATTGTGTAATATCAAGCTTGGTGACGTAAATTTAGTCATTTGGGACACAGTACCAAGTCAAACCTGAGTACCAAGTCAAACCTCAGTACCTGAGTCAAACATCGAGCAATCTATTCCATTGTTTTTTTTTCAAACAGACTGCTGATTCATTATTGACACAGTTTGCTTAATGCATCAGCAGTATTCTTTGTCCACGAACTCATTTTCATAATACTTTATGGACTGGATTTGATAGTCTTAATGACTCATTATATAGTATTATCATATTGCAAGGTAAGACAATGCTGACACAGTATTTCAGTCATTGCATCAATCATTGCGATTTCTATTCCGTTCTGTTTTCTTTTCGAACAAAGTGCTAATTCATAATCGACACAACTTTTCAAAGCGACTATCATTTTGTTCAATCACCAACATTATACCTTTCCCTAAATTCACACTCATCACTTTTTGGATGGGAGAAGATGGTCTTGGGAACTCATTGCTCAATATCAATCATGATATTATGAATAATACATTAGTTACACAATTTATCAGTCATTCATTGTGAACTCTATTCCGTTCTGTTTCTTCGAACAGACTGCAAATTCATGATTGACACAGTTTTTCCTTCGAGGGGTGAGACCATCTCTTTTTTGGAAGGGGGTCATCCTTTTGACTCACCGAGCTCCTTGTTCCTCCCGTGTCCGGAGCGCGCCTTCCGCAGCGGCTCGTCGCAGCACGGGAAACCGCCGATTCCGTAGAAACACCATTTCTTGTTCAAGTAGAGGAAGAAGACGAGGAGCAGTACTACGAAGGCGGCGACAGCGCCGAGGAAGGCGGTCGCCTCCACCGGAACTGCGGGAGAAAGAGAAAAAGGGAGTAGAGGCAATGTCACCCTGGATACACGAGCGGCGGCATTAATTTGATTCCGGTCGCGTAGCAACCTTTTCGGGACGGTGAAGGTGATGCCGGGTGATTCTGGGAAATAAGAGACTTCACTGATAAAGGAGAGTCACTTCTTGCTCCTTCGCTCACTATTCGTGGTCTTAGAGGTTTGAAATCTCCAATAGCCGTCTTTGTCGGCGTTCCTCGTCTCATTCACCAGTATTCCGAGAAAATAAGAAAGGAAACCGCACTTTTTTCTTGTAATATCGGTAATAATGACGGCTATTGGAGATTTTAAACCTGTAATTTTTTCAAAGCCTTTTTCCAAATTTTCTTTCTTTACATTTATTTATGAGAATACTCAAGTAGAGGTCGAATCAGGGAAAAGTACGTTATTTATTTTAATTTGATGAACATCCCCTCAGAATTCTACTGGCTAATCTTTGTATCCCATTCGCCTTTCCTATTACGCTTCGAAGGTGCCCTTTGAAGGAGAAATTACTGTTGAGCGTAATTCCTAGGTATTTATCATGTATCACGTGCTCCAAAGATAGTTAGTTTTGGTAAAGTAATTGTGTCACGTGATCATAATTCTTTCAAATTGATGTGATTATATCGCACTTCGTGGAGCACCATTAAAAAAATAATGGAAATGAACATTTCATCATGGAAATCAACATTTTCCACACTATTTTTTAATATCTGACAGATTTCGGCTGCACAGCATCTTCAGACTGCATGGCCGAAACCAATCCGGATATGAAAAGATAATGTGAAAAGTATTAAGTTCGTTTCATTTATTAATATAATTATTTCTCTTATTCCCTGGATCTTATTTATAGCACCAATGTTTCTTTGAAATTGGCAGGAAAGACTGTTGGAGAAGTAGCATAGAAATCGCTAAATTTAAATAATTGCCTAAGAGAAACTGTCATAACTCATAAGCTGTTATATATAAGATATACCGGCTGCGATTGCGGTGTGGTTAGCGTGCTATCTCTAATGCCAAGGTCCCGGGTTCGAATCCCGGCAGGTCGGATTTTTCTGGCTAGGGAATGGCTCTGTGTGTTTGTTAATAGTAATAATTATTAAAATGGATGTAATTGTGGTCTTCCTGTTTCCATTAATGAAATTATTATTATTATTATAAGATATAACATGTCATAAGCTATTTAACAATGCATATAGAACTTTCCTAGAAACACGCGTTTATGTTCTACGCTAATCTACAGCTTCTCAAATAATGCCGCTGAAAAGTATTATAGGTCACAGTATCTCTTTTAAGTGATGGAGTACTTTAAACTTTATATGCGTTGACTTGACTTCGTAGAAAGAGAAAAAAATGTTCTACACGTTCAAGTACTTTAATGTATTAATAACTTGGATAAATGGTCGAGTCAAACGTTATTTTACGTAGAGAGAGAAAAAAGTATAAATCCAGTGATACTATTATTCATTACTGATCTTATCATGGTCCATAGAGCAATATTTTAGCAAATGTTTCTTCTACTCCACCCTCCCCACCCTCTAAACTTCTGCTTCTTCCCCCCCCTCTTTCCCTTACCTCTTCTAATCTGCCTCATTCCCTTAAATCTCCTCCTCTCTGTCATTCTTCTTGCTTATCTCCCGGTGCATACAACCTACAAAACCTCTTTCCCTTTCCCATCTCCTATCCCCTTCCTTCTTTCAACCCTTTCATATTTACGTAGCAGTCTTTATACTACTTTTGATTATAGATGTTCACATTCTTCATTAAAGGGTGTTTTGGGAACAGGACGTTTCGCCACTGCCATTTTGCTGCTACTAATACCAGCGAATAGTTTCATTTCGATTGGATTACTAGGAGTTAAGGTTATAATTTATTTTGTTCCAACTATGACTCATTGAGCTAATAGTTGGACAATAGGAAAGACATTAACCTGCGATTGGAGTGTTTCCATGGCAATGAGCGCGCGACGATTAAGCGCTACGACAACTGAGCACTATTATCACTGAGCGCTGATACAGCTGAGCACCACAAAGATTGAGCGCTAATAAGCTCATCCGCTGTCTTAATGAATGTTTTTGTGTTATTGTGTTTTATCTTCTTTATTACGTTATTTTAAATGTATTTTCTTCTTAGGTCTTTTTTAAGTGTTTTATACTTAGTATTTTTAGTAGTTTTACCAAGTATTTGCTTGTATTTTTTAATTCTTGTCTCATTCCGAATGTTTGACTAGCTTTTATTAAGCGAAATCCTGTTCATGCTAATTTTATGGCAATAACTTACAAAGTTAGTTTAATCTAGTGAATATTCTGTTTCTCTGTTATGTCATTTTCATGTATTTAGTTATTATTTTTTCACTATAGATACATTTCCTGCCGTTATATTTTAAACTCATCTCGTAATTAGTTTCAATTTGTGAGATACTGATTTTTATGTAAATATCACTTGTTCATTCTTTTTTATACCCCTATCGATTTTTTTCTTGTCTCTAATTACTCTTTTAATCTACTTTCATCATCAAATTTAGCTTTCTATCTGTAGGCTTCGCAAGTTTTTTACACTCCCCTTCCTGTGAGTGTTTTTCTGCAATTTTTTTCCTGGGCCCTCAGCTTAGGTTTTTTTAAATCCACATAGTTAGTTTTCTTCGTGTACTTTTGCAAACTATCTCTTTCTTTCTGTTTCTCATATGCGATGGGTTAGATGTAAGAAGAGACTTCGTAGTCTTAATCTCACCCTAAGAAAGTCCTTTTATTATTATTATTATTGCCTGCACAGAAGAAGGGTTAACTGTAAGTGTAAAGCATTAGAGCAAGTTGGTACATATAAGTACTTAGGTCTAATTATAGATGAAGCATTTAAATTTCGAAATCATTTAATTGCTTTAAATAGCAGGTTAAGAAGGATTATCTATGTTGTATACCATGTAAACAATATGTTATCTTACAATGCCCTGAAGCTAATTTATCATGGACTATTCTAAAACATAGTAAGATATGGAATTACTGTTTGGGGTTACAACAATACTGTTTTTCATAGCCTATTGATACACAAACAAAACAAATTCATTAAATTGCTATGCCACAAAAAGAGAAAATACAACTTAGGTGTTGATGGAATATAAAAATATCTTGAAGTCTTGCGAATTGATAAATTATTTAGATATACTGTGTTAATTGATAATTATTACTCAAATAATTTCAAAACAGAAAGAAACTACAATATTCTCCAGAGTTTGAGGCCAACAAAGTTGTTTAAAATAAATATCCCCTGTACCAGTTATGGTAGAAACTCTTTTGAATATATAATACCAACAGAATTTAACAAATTACGATTAGAATTGTTAAATATGAATTTCACAAGGTGTGTGAATGTGAAAATAAAAAACTGGCTGATTAATGTCTCAACCTAAGCTGTTTATTGCAAACTCTTTATGTATTAACCTTTGGAACCCTCAATTGTATTTTAACGTGCACTGTGCGTTTGTATAAATATTGATATGTAGTTGTATTTAACTGTAATTTTAATATTTTTTGGTACTCTACACCTATTAAACTCTTCTTTTTACATTCCTATAATTTTACTATAGATTACCTAAATGGAACCTGCTGACAAGCATTTTGCTTAGCAGGACCAGACCTTTTTTACTTTCTCCCTATACGTAGTATAGAGAAAGTATTGTATTCGCAAAAAAATTCGATCTCCAGATTTCGACGGAAATAGATGTTTTGGGGCCCATAGAGCATGTTTAAGCTATTTTCCCGAACATGTCTGTCTGTGTGTCTGTCTGTCTGTCTGTCTGTCTGTCTGTCTGTGGTTAAAAAGTTTGTGTGCGCTCTATCTTAAAAAGTAATTATCCGATCATTTTCAAAATTCATATTTAGTATTTCCCTAGCAATACCAAGAGTTGATTAGTTTTTGGAGAATATCGCTTAACCGGAAGTTACGGTTTATCCGGAACAAATGTTAGTTTCTTGAATATCTCTGTAAAAATGCAATATAGGTATATACAATTACATACAAAAGTTATAGATAATGTTTTTTACTACAACTTTTGTATGAAACATTTTTTCGTAACACTGATTTTTTAGGAGTTATTCTTCAATAATGGTTAACCGGAAGTTGTTGTTTACCCAGAAAAGGAAGTTTTTCATACATATCTCTGTCAGAATGCAATATAGGTATATACATTTACACACAAAAATTGTAGATTATGTATTTTACTACAACTTTTGTATAAAATATTTTTTCGTAACACTGATTGTATAGGAGTTATTCCCCAATAGTGGTTAACCGGAAGTTGTTGTTAATACAGAAATGGAAGTTTTTCATAGATATCTCTGTCAAAATGCAATGTAGGTATATACAATTATGTACCAAAAATGTAGATAATGTTTTTTACTACAACTTTTGTATGAAACATTTTTTCGTAACACTGATTGTTTAGGAGTTATTCTTCAATAATGGTTAACCGGAAGTTGTTGTTTAGCAAGAAAAGGAAGTTTTTCATACATATCTCTGTCAGAATGCAATATAGGTATATACATTTACACACAAAAATTGTAGATTATGTTCTTTACTACAACTTTTGTATAAAACATTTTTTCGTAACACTGATTGTATAGGAGTTATTCCCCAATAATGGTTAACCGGAAGTTGTTGTTAATCCAGAAATGGAAGTTTTTCATACATATCTCTGTCAAAATGTTATGTAGGTATATAAAATTATTTACAAAAGTTATAGATAATGTACTTTGGTACAACGTTTGTATAAAACATTTTTTCGTAACACTGATTGTTTAGGAGTTATTCTTCAATAATGGTTAACCGAAAGTTGTTGTTTACCCAGAAAAGGAAGTTTTTCATACATATATCTATCAGAATGCAATTTAGGTATATACAATTATGTACCAAAGTTGAAGATAATGTTTTTTACTACAAAGCTTGTATGAAAAATTTTCCTGTAACACTCATTGTTTTAGAGTTATTTATATATTACCGGCATAGGTTTATGTTTTCAATAAATACGGAGAAAGTCATGTGTTGGCCACATCAGATTTTTTAATTCTATATAAGTTTGAGCTGTGTATGATAACCTATTCTTTGTATTTTATACATATATATATATATTTTTCTTTCATTGTTGGTTATTATACTGTTGTATATTCTAGATTGTATTGAATAAATTATTGTTATTATTATTATAAATAAAAAAATATTATTATTATTATTAATACAACTGACCGCTACGACAATTGAGTGCGTCTCGTTTGCAGAAGGTATTAATTGAACCCAATCCAACCTAGCCGCGATTTAAATATCTAACCTAATTTAATCAGTACGTTTATCATCACCAATGTGTCAGTATGATTAATTCGAAATCTTTTTACTCTGGTTTACTTCCATATAATTGCCAGAAGAATTAATGTTTAACTAGTCGTGCCGAATTAAGAAAACAGTTTATTTATTTATTATACGGGACATGCCTATTTTACAGAAGATAAGAATGGTGAATTACCAAGAATATTTAGAAAAAATTAAAAAAGAATGAAAGGGAAATAAGAAATCATTGTAATAGAGGAGGAAAGGTAATAATATAATAGGAGTAATAAGGAGGAAATGTCTTTGAAAAAGAAACGAAAAGAATAAGAGGGTTGGTACTGTTAAAAGAAGGATTGAAAACGAAAATAAGAAAAAAGCTAATTTATTGGTAGGTGTGCAAGATGCTTTTAATTTTTTTGCTGTAGAAAAACAAGTATAACGATCAATAGAAACAAGAATTAATTTAAATGAATATATAAATTAAATCATGCCTACCGGAAGAGAAATACCACTGGTGGCATCACTATCTTCCATGTTTTTTACTTGTTTTTGTTGTAACCTGAATGTTTTCTTCGAGAGATCCGAATTATGTTTACTAATTACGTAACAAATCGAAGGCAACCGCGCGGAGGTCAGCTAGTTGATACACTCACCACTAGATGTCCACTGTTGTCTTTGAGAAGTAAACTTCCAAACACGACGGGAAAAGATCATCAAAGCTGATTGGATGCATTTTTGGCGTAATAATCTGTTAGTTAATAATTTTTTGTCGATTTTATTCTTCTTAAGCAGACGATGTTTTAAAAGACAGATCAGTAAACGAATGTAGGTGACAGAGAACATCGACATTGTGCTCATACTATTCTGTTATTTAAATATTCAACTCATCAGGTAATCTCACACTTTTATCTAAATGCAACTTTTTCTTCAAGGGTTACATTTACATCAACCAATTACTTCATGCAATGAATACTCAACCAAGGTGCACGGCGTATTTTACGCATCTAGATAACATTATAAAACTGGAATCTATTGCTTACTTGACTGTTGTTAACATAGAGGGTTTTATTATGTTCCAGAGGTGGTCATTCTGATAATAATTTATACAGTTGACGATTATGGGTGTATGGAACCAAGGAGTTGGTAGTTTAAAAAAAAAATGGGAAACTATGATGTCTACGTAAGGTCCCTGTAAGTCGGAATGTGGCAGAGGGTGCCATAAAATGATTTTAGTCAACTTAAAATTTTGGGGTGTATTTTACCACAAAGATATACATGAATAGAATATCACTCCTTTAGTTTAATGACTACGTATTACCGCTAGCAGTCGCGGGCTCTCTTTGCTTTTGTCTTTCATTATATAACTTTATGTATGATTTAAAGGTTTATAATTTTTAGCATTTTCAGTTTAGGAACAATTGCTTAATTTTTGTTTAGTGAATGGATTAAATGAAATATTCCCAATTTATATTAGGAACTTGTAAACTTTCCATTAAAAATTTTCTCGCTGGAAGTTTTATTCATGCGCGAATAGAACGAAATGTGGCTGGCGACTACATTTCCTAATGCGTTTTGCCGCAAACGTTCGGCGTCCTTAAGAATTTCGTCTCTGAAATTTTTAACTGTGACATTTGTAATATAGGAGGTAAACACAAGGAGTTGGGTATTTTTTGACACCTATAAATATCGTATTTTTTGAAATACAGTCCCAAATACAATGTTTGAAGGAGAAACGCTACTCATTCTCAATTTCATTGAAAGAATCACTTTTTATTGTACCTTTGAATAGTAGCCGTGTAGCATTTAATCTGGATTAAATCGCGCTGCGTTCTCACCTGTACCCTAGTCAGAAAATTTTCAAAATCAATATTCGGGAACTACTTTTTTATGCAAAAGTCATTTATCCGTAAGCAATGCACGGGGCCATGAGAATTTCGAGGTATCTTCATGACGTTGATTGAAGTATACATATAGTATTCATGTTAGATAAATTAATGTTCCTTATGGTTGAAAAATTACAGTTTTATTATTTACTAAACCTCCTTGGAAAAGAGCTGCTAACTACTTCAGTTGATATTCTACCTTTCGTAGCTCGGGGAAAGTAAATAATCCCTTGGTAACTTTAATAAACAAGTCCTTAGATACTGCGTTGGAAAGCCCCATGGCGGTCTGGCAAGGATGAAAGAATGAAATTAATAGCTTGGAAAAAGGTTTTTATCGCAGAATTAATTTGAGTTGTCTAGAGGATAGAAAATAAGTAATTTTGGCATTTACCACGGGCACATTCTTAATAGAAGATGCTCATGTGACGTCTCTTATGTGATGTATGACAATGCTGAGGTTTAACGGTATTCAATTCACTCTACTTCGTACTGCATTACTACAAAACAAGGTTCTGCTTTTCTTTCGGGAGAATGTTTTTCATTCTATAGTGTTCGATTGTGCTATCAAAGGAATGCCGTTAGTTTAAAACTCTCTGCAAAGAGACTTCGGAAACTTTTATGTCAAAATTAAGAATTGCTGTCTGTCTTCTCTTTTAGCCTACGTACATTATTTCATTCCATATTTAACATTGAATCAATTTCCGCCCTCTTACGAATATTTTAGCTTAAGAATGGGTACACTCCTGGCCAAAATTAACGCAGCACCTCCCTAGCGATCCTTACGGCCGGTGCTGCGTTAATTTTGGCCAGGGCTGTTCATAATGATCATGTGAGGCTCTTTGAGAAAATACGATGCGACATTATGATGGTCTTTGTTTAGGAAAGGAAAAATGTTATCAAGTTTGCCTTAAAATTAAAATTTTGAAAGCAAAAATAATTTAATTAATTCCTATTTTGCAACTCTAGACATCTAGGATCGAGGGACTGAATTATTGTTACAAGTCGAAAAGCTTATCTCTAAAAATAATAATAAAAGGAAATTACACTTTGACCATCTTTTGACGTCTTCTTGCAGAAATTCACAAAATTTTTACAAATCCAATCTTTGAAATTTATTGCTCAACTCTTAGTGATCAAGTTTTTCTAATTCTTCTGGAAATTTCTTGAAATTAGGCAAGAATTACAAGAAAGAAAATTAATATATTTTGCAGTCTGAATTCCTTCACAATTGCTGAGCCTTAACATTAAGGAAAGAACTTCGATTAAAGATGCAAAGAATGAAACTGGAAGTGCGAGAAGATTTATTGGAAATATAATTACTGCATTCGCGAATAACTGAATCACAGGTGATGAGAATAGATGGCATGTAGATACATAATATAAATCATTGTAAAAATATTATTGTTAATGCCAAAAATTACGTGAAAACATTCCAAACTTGAGCCTATACATATCTTTGAAAGTCGCAACATTTTTTGAAATATTTAATAGCTGTTTATTTTTATCAGAAAAAATAGGTAAAACAGGAAAACCTAAATAAATAAATGAGACTTAAAAAACAAAGTCAAAATGAATAACATATACCAATTCCACAAATAGATCAAATTTTTTTTAGAGAAAAACCTGCATAACAACTATTTTGATCTTAGAGTTTAGTTCAGGTTTGCTCTTTTTAGTTTAAGACCGTTTACCTATTAATAATGTTAAAGTGATGTAACATATAAAAATTTCGTGTTGATAGACCTGAAAGAATAATATGAAAACATAAGTTAATGCAGCGAGTAAGAAGTTTAGATGCGTTCCTTAAAAAATACTGAAAGCAAATGATAAAATAAATTGTTTATGAGAAATAACGTTTCCTAAACAAATAAACACCTAAATAACAGATGAAATAATAATTAAATTTACTTTAATAGGCGACAAATTCATTTGAGGTTTATATTGCACACAAAGATAGTAACCAACGAAATAATTTACTTTAAGACACATTCATTTAAGGTTTATATCGCACACAAACATAGTTACCGTAGCTATGGTTATCGTTTCACTTCTTTTAAAATTCATCCAACGTACCGTAACGTAAATACTCGCGTTAAATCGAGGTCAGGCTCATTGGTAATACGACCACGTTAGTGCAGACTTTGGAGAAAAAGATAAAAAAAGATCCTTTTGATGGGTTACAAAACCCATCGGTAGGCTCACCATCAACCCATTCGTCTTGGTCGGCACTTTCGTCAGCAGATACTGGAGGGATCATTCCCGTCGCCCTTGGTTACGAGGCATAATGTGGAAGTGCTGGATAGTCTCTCCCAAGGTCTGCCGCTATCTCTCCCCGTTTCTCCTTCACTGGCTTATCTCTCCAATCCCTTTCCCTTAACCCTTTCCTGTCTGAAGGCCTTCGCGATGACGTACAAAGCATGTCTCGCGTTTATTCACTCGCTCTATCGAATTTCTAAAGATGTCCCATTTCGTTCCTCCGTAGGTCCGTTTGAAATTAAAAGCGAAAGTGATAAACTTATGGTGCGAGTTCTCAACCGTATGGAACACTCCCACAGCGATCACATGCTTCGTCGAATTCGAGTTAAGCATCGAGAGAAGGAAAAATTTCTCAAGCGTAAGCCGAAGTTGGTTGAATTTTGAAATGGGAAATTGCTTCTTACGATAAGGATTATCTCTCTCTATCTTCCAACGTTTCTTCAAGAGTTTAATTAACTTGCCAACTAACCAATAACTTGGTTAATTGCTGCCAACTGAAGGAGATAATAGGATAATAGGTTTTCTGAATGACAAAAGCATTGAAATTATATCTTAACTCATCTTCCATTCCATCCATGAAAGTTCACGTCGATGTAGAATAACCAAATTTATATTTTTAGTGCATATCACTATGCGGACGCTCTGTAAAGTTGTTCTTCTAGTTTTAGTGTTATATTGTTTTACATCTTACTTTCTATATGGCAAACTACCTCACTCCTCATTTTGCTTCGTAAGCCTCACTCTTCTCTAATTACTACTGGTAGCTAGTTTTGGTGGGAATACGGTTCCAATCAAATTTCGGGCTGATTACTTCGACGACTTTTTAAACTGTAATGTTTCATTGGGTGAGATTTGATTCGGACGGATGTCCTTCAGGACAATTTAAAAACCGTTTTCGATCTGAATTTAGATAATTTATGGACATTTTTGATAGTTCATATTTTATTTTGCCTTTTTAAAATGTGCTGCTAGTCGTATATATATTCTTATTTGATATATTTCTTATTATTTTCTTTATTGAATTTATTCCGATGTTAACAGTTCTCCGACCATGAAATTATTTTTAAATCCTGAGCGTGTTTGGCATGAAATATTGCCAAACAACCGGATGAGTTAACAATTAGAGACCTCATAGAAATTGTCAAGACTACGAAGGGTTTCATATTGAAAATTCTTTTGAAAACTTTATGTATATGCATTCTATATTTTACGGATAACATTTTGAATAAATATTTTTGCATTTATGAATAGGAACGAATAATGTTTTTGTAATTTATTTTTGTGTGTTCCATGATAATGGGTAGCAGTACATACATATTATTCCTATAATATATGAATCCGATCTCGACTTTACAGCAGTCCTCCATTTTAATGAATATGAAAACACTTATGATAACCTAAAGGAACCGATCGTCTTGGAATAAATTATATATTGTGGTTAAGGTATATGTACTTTTCTCATCATTCTTTATAGCATATTTATTAGCACTATTCTTCTTTAGTATGCCAATAATCAGCGATGTATTGATCCCGTATATATACGTGTCATGGAAATCTAAATGTGACTTGATTCTTTTCGTCCGACGTATCAAACTAATGATGTTTCGAGTGTGAATGCACGGCGGTGCTAATGTCTCCGTGAATTAGCGTGCAGAAGTGACGGAAGGAAGTTGATTAAGCGCGAAGCCAGATAACTGCCTTTGTTTTCATATCAAATCTGCTTTCGCGCATTTTAGCGACCGCTGCGATAGAGGCCTTTTATTTCTCTCGCTGTTCCGCCCCTCTGAACACAGCGCAACATGTTGTCGGGCCTTCCGGGTTGAGTTTTGGCCTTTGAAAATAACTGGAAGCCATTAAGTTAGATTACAGGAGATGCACAAGTTTATTCGAATCTTGCGAAAGAGGCAAACTTTGAATAAATAAAAAAAACCAACAGCACCCGGTGTTCCCAGGCGGTCACCCATCCAAGTACTATCCGGGCCCGACGATGCTTAACTTCGGTGATCGGACGAGAACCGGTGTTTTCATCGTGGTATGGCCGTTGACAAAGACTAAAGGATATCTAAGATAGTTTTCAGTGGCTGTAACGGAAAGATCATATCGGAAGTATGAAATAGCTATACCATTATAGCCTTCCATCAGTTAAAGATACGAGATGTACAAGTTAACTCCCTGTCTTATAGTTATCACTGAAGATTTAATGTTTTTATGTAGCGTATCTTGGACTCATGATTTTTTATCAGGTTTTGGAATAGAATGAACGAAGCACCAAAAACCATCAAAAGAATCCATCATAGCCCGGAGATCGGTAGTTCCTTGCATATCGCCTTATCATATACGTCTTTTGATGGTTTTTGGTCACTTCTATAATTCAACCATCAGCGGCCTTCCATTATTAGATCTTCGAATGTTAAATTTTGTAATGATTTAAATCATCAAGTCATACATTCTTTTTATATATTTTTTGAACTTGAAGAATTGCTAGTTTTTATTTTCGGTCATTTCTCACCTCCAATTATTTTTTTGGTTACAGCTGAAGGATCTTCGATATTGTCATCGGTAGCGTCTCTTTATACTTAAAACTAAAATTCATCGGTTCTCTATTTCGTAAAAACATGAACAGGCATTTATGGAGATACATTCCACTTGCAGTGATGGTAAAATTTTCATACTGACTGTTTGGAAATTAGTCCAAAACTTTTAATTTCTCACCACAGTATTTAATTCTCAATAGCGGGAATGTATAGCCTGTGGCCCAACCATAAAATTTTAAACAAATTTATTGTATTTCGAGAATTCATAACTGAAATAAGAAGAAAAAGTTTAGAAAATTATCCGTAAAGTAGAGTGTATTATCAAACTATCGAAAAATATATGTTACTATTACTGTAAGGCTAATGGAGTAGAAAGCTCGGACATGCTTTCTCTGTAGCATCAATACTGTGATCTTCTGGTTTGTGCTTCATTCTCAAAGGCTCTAATACCCGCAGAATGATTCATTGGAAAAGATCCAAGTCGCGAATGCTTGGATTTTGTCCTTCCTTTTTCTCAACCTATCTCCGTAAGTGGATTTTGATAGCCATTTTCCTTTCATACAATTTATGGAAAAAATCCTCGGATTCTCTACTGTTTTTTTCCCATTAAATCCCGAATCAATAACTAAACTCTTAAATAAACAGAGAGAAAGCAATGTGATACTCAATTGTCGATTTCTTGGGCAATATATATGAAGATTGCCTCATCAAATACAATTATTTTTCATCCATTACGGAATCGAAAAGCACTGTTTCTTCCTCAATGATTTTGAATAATTAGGTCAACTGGTATAATTCTTCAAAAGCTTTGGAACGGAAACAAAGTTATCCGAATCTAATAAATCGCTATATATTTTGAAATTATTTTAATGTGATAAAATCAGCATGAATAGGCATATTGACAGTTTGTTTCATCCGATATCTTCAGCAATTGTATTTGGCATTGTTCTTGAGGTTTGTTCATTCTTAACATGCGGCGTAGGTGCTCCTGACTTGTTTGTACCTGTCAACCTATGGTACCTGCTTCTGTTTACATAACTATCATTGTATAATACTGATTTGGTATTAAATATTTAATTAGATCTATATTTTAAATATTTGGACGTTGAAGCTTTCGTTCCTTTTTGTCCATGTTGTTAAATCCATCGAGGGAATGTGGGAAATATAGGAAATATTCCTTACCTTTCTTCAGTTTAGATAGTAAATATCTATTCTAACAAACATAGGTAAGTCAAATGTATTCTCATATGGATAATAGAAAATTGCATATTCGACAATACACATAATGTGGAATTTCGTTGCTGTAAATGCGTATGAAATACGTTCTTCCTGAATTTAGACCACGCTTATTATTCGCACCTTAGGTATTGAACTTCGATATTCTGGAGATGATGAGTAATTTGTGAATAATTCAAATCGTCTCTACATCTAGTTCTAGGCCATGTTGAGTGACAAAATGGCTTTGGATGAATGAGCGTAAGGGATAAAGATGAGCATTTAGATGGTTCATTTAAGATTAAGAGGAGATTACCCCTGCTCCCTGCCTCACTCCGAAAGGCAGCATGTAGGGTATTAATGCCGATAAAATCAATACTCCATGGCGTATCTTTGTGGAAGGAATTCGTAAGAAGTAGAAAGATAACTTAGTTTAGCGTTAGCAACTGGCTTCGCTACCGGAGTAGCATCATCAAATCTCTCAAATAAACAGTGTGGGAAAATACGAAGTCTTTCTTCTTCTTATTAATGAACTTGCGTGTACATGAATTTATTTTTCACTTTTTGATAGAATTATCCTTTTCTTAAAATTATTTATTTTTAATAACATAAATATTGATTAATGAATCGAACAAGGGTTAGTAAAATAACCATGCGTGGAGAGAGACCAAATGGTTAAACTTCGTGGTTTTGTCTTCAACAATTGTCTTTGGAATTTAATGGTTTGTTCATTCTTATCATCTAGCTTTGGTTTTCTTGACTTCAATTTATCTGTAACCTCCTTTTCAAAATACTTTTCATATGATATAGACTGCATTTAATATTTAATTCGAATTAATATTTTAATAATGGAAAGTAATCACTTGTACACAACCGCAGAATTCATTGATGCGACATGTTTCGCTAGAGGAATAGCAGGCGATTTTTTTACTCTACAATACATCTATAAATATCGAAATATATTCTGTCGGAGTGTAAAAGTGATTCCTTTCCAATATACCTCTACGAAGTACCTTACTCGCCTTCGCAGATCAAGTTTATTATATGTTAACATTTAGTCTTTGAATGTGTCAGTAGTTTTGTTCACTTTTTGGATAGAAGAATCCTAGACTGAAGTCCTTAGATGCAATAGATTTCGGATGCTAAATACAATGCCTTTAGATGAACATTTTACCAAAGAGTTCTTGAGCCTCCGGTAAATGGTCCATGTTCATGTTCGCGTGGTCTACAACAAGAGATGTTTTACTTTCCAAGTTTTCAGGGCGCGTGTGTATATTTTGTTTCCGTATGCTTAAGAGGATGAGAGGAATATGAAAGAAGGGCCTTCTCATTTATGGGGAGACCTTTTGGAGGGCGCGCTCCGTTTGCCACATTCAATTTCCATCCCCGCGCCATTACCTAATGCGTGCGCCTTATTTTCATCGTAAAAGAGGAATGTGAGCGTGAAACGTATCAAGGAACTGCGAAATGACTTGCAACGCCCTCAATATGCTAATGCATCTCTGTAAGTCTCCTTATTTTGTCCCACGGTCTATTTAGCTTTATATCGCCATCGGTCTATGTTGTAAATTGAATCCAGCTTCTTTTTTAAAGTACATTGTGTATACACATTTATTTATCGGATCTCAGTAAAATTCGCAAAAAATCATGTACATTTTATTAGAGGTTTAAAATCTCCAAAAGCCGTCTTTGTCGGCGTTCCTCTGACTTCCCGGTCGTCCGATGAAGCTAGAAAGGAATACCGCACTATAATCTATCTATCTATCTCGTATTTTATGACTCCTGAAGACGGTAGCATTGCTATAGAAAAGATCTTTGGGTACTATTATAGTGCTGCATCCCTTTCTTGCTTTATCCGACTACCGGGAAATATGAGGAGGAACGCCGACAAAGACGGCTTTTGGAGATTTAAACCTCTAATTCTATTTACAGCCGTGTTCCAATATTTCTTTCTTTACATGTAAATTTTATGTTTCACAGAACCATTTCACGTTTTTGATATCTAATTATAAATAGTGGTTTTACAAAACTGAGGGAGGTACAGCTCGTCGCAAACAAATCGAACGGCGTACCCTTAGCTGCATAAGATTGAGGGGCTTTGAAATACAGGGCTTGGCAACACAATAAAAAAGTGAATTTTTTACGACCCGTGGATAAATGGAGTTGAAGATTAGTGAGATGGCTGGGGATCGAACCCAGGTCTTCCACTTTTTTGTGTGGGAGACCTGGGTTCGAGTCCCAGCCATGTCGCTATTCTTCAATTCTGTTGATCTTTGGGTTATTTCAAGTGCTAGTATTTAAGCACAAAATAAATTTCTTTTCCTCAGATTTAGTATGAATTTCTATTTTTATCCTCGAGCGTAGTTTTTGAGGAGAAATCTTGACAAACTGGAAACATATCGATTCTAATTAGTTTAAGAAACATATTTTGTAGATGTTTAGGTTGCTAGCAATGAAATTTTGGTATCCGCTAGACAGTTGCCTGGCACAACCCATTCCAGAGTTTATGTATATCGGTCCCCCAGTCGCAGGCAACAATGACGGTAGCCTTAGCAACTTCGTTGCTTCAACAAGTCTCGAGACTAACTTCAGCAAGCCGAGAAGAAGATCTGTAAATTTTCGATATTTTTTTTTTTTTTTTTTGCTTACCTGCTGTTGCCCTTCACCGGTGAAGTCCCCCTAAGCTCTACTGAACTTTTCAGGAGGTGCTTCACCGAGGCAACAGCAACAACGAACACACACGACCATTCCCTGAATCGGAAAATCCGACTCAGCCGGGATTCGAACCCGGGACCTTGGGGTAGGAGCGATAGCTTAGATGGCATGCTATCCACTCGGCCACCAAGGCCAATATAAATAACGAAATTAGAACGTTTCAATAGAAAATTCCTGAACGTCGCCAGAATTAGATGCATTGCAACTGTGGGTGGCTATTAAACCTAAATCAATTGAAATACGTTGCTGTTTTTACGAATGAAAGTATAAATTTATAACTATAACTTTGGAAAAATATATAAATGATTATGTGAGGCATTTTAGATTTTCCTCTATATTAACTAAAATATTTTCTGTTTCTACCTTTTTGGTGAGAATTAACGGACAATTCTGCTTAAAATACTTATTAAATCAATATTAGAAAAATCACCGATTTATTGAAGCAATTATTAACTTAAGTAACAGTACTTTGCCGTGACAATGCAATTTCTTGGAGCAATGTTTTTATAAAGCGTAACCATGACAACAGAGATGTAACAAAATTTCTAATTACAGTCTGTTGGATATAAGTAACGACAAACACGTTACCATCGCAACAGTAACAAAAAATAAAGGTATCCTTAAGTCGAGCTGAGTCCACCCATGACAGCATGAAACGATTTTTCTTATGGGAAATCAAAAATTAAAGAGGGCGTCATAAAGCACGAGCCCTCGGCCGACATTTCCGAGTTTTTCGTCGCTGTCGGATCTCCTCAACAGCTCTTCGTCCACTAATGTCAGATCGCAGGAAAAAACAATACGAGAGCTTCATCCGCAGCCGTTTCTACTCTTATCAGCCCACTAAAGGTCTCGAAAACATAAAAAATGGACTTTAAGTTGACAGCGTGGTGAGATTCGTTGCTTTGTTTGGTAACTCCCTCGGTTGGAAAATTTATATACCGAGCAGATTAACAGCTACGCCCCACTCTTCTTTTATCAAACAAAACTTCAGCAACATATTGGATTTTTTCATAATTTACGTTTACACTATTGTTTTCGAAGTATATCCCCATATTATATTATACTAGCAGAAGTGTTCGTTGATTTTCAAAAGGAAAGACAGAAGTAGGACAAAATTAAGTATTTTTATTCGCAGAGAAGAGAACATCTCTTATGTTAGCTTAGTTTAAATAGACTGGTTATGGACAATTATAAATTTTAAACTTATCCAATTTCTTATAATTTGTGGCTGCAATCGATGTTCGACTATAATGTTGCAAACTTGCAATCTTTATTTAATATATTTTTCACAAAATTTGTTTCTATCTAGTACTATGTTTAATTTTATCGTTCAACAGAAGTAGGAAACGATTAAAGTCAATTTTACATGCGTTTCTTATTGGAACACTTTGACTCGTCTGGTGTCGAACCGGGAACGATTAAGTAAATGAAAGGTATCTTGTTATCTCTCCAGTAAAGCAATTCAACTATCTTCAAAGTTCATACAACATGCAGTTCTCGAGTTTTTCAACGATAAGAACTTAATTAAGAAACCGAAATGATAAAATTGCTGATCACGCAATATTTTACCTTAAAAGAAAATTACGGTCTAATGAGATGAATAAAATTAGAACTTATTCACTCCGAGTGGCTTCAACTGAAAATAATAATTATTTATTAGTAGAGACATTATCAGCTGTGCAAAAAGCACGAAGAGCCTCATGATACCAAATAGCAGCCGTTAGCTCACTCATCATTTAGACATTCATAAAAAGTTATTGAAAAGTAATTGATTTTACTAGAAAAATATTTAATTACGTCCATTTTTGTCCTGCATGATTACTTTATCAATCATTGTTGTCATAGAGAAATCAATTCCTTTCATCGATTATTGCTATGAAGTACTTTGGGATCGCTTATTCTCGCCAGGACAAATATATTTTGACGCCCCATTGTTGGCATGAATAATTAAAAAGCACGCACAAAATCTTTCTACTTTATTTATAACATTTATCACATGATCAAATATAACGTAACAATTTCATGTAATATAATATTTTATGACATAACATAATAAAAAACTTTGATATTTCCAAGTCATTTATCAGTTGAGTTAAATTACACGGAGGGTTTTAAACAATTTGATTATTCCTGGTTGGTAATATTTCATTGTTAGTTTCCCTTCATCAGGATGAAAGATATACGTAACTAATAATAAGTGAATCAAAAGAAGGCTGAGGAAACGGTATAATTTTTTCGGATGAGAATTTAAAAATAGGATAGATATTGCTTGAGTAATATTATAAAGTACTATCATGATAGTTTCGTACTCCACTCATATAGTTTGCACAAGCATTCGTAAAATTGTTTTTTGTAAGTAAAAAAATTGAAAATATTTAGTTATCCTGGACAAGAGCTCGACATAAATGAAATTAGTCAGTAATAATTTTCCTAGTATTTAATATTAATGTAGTATTATAATAGAATCATAAGTGACTGAAAGATTACAAACAGAGCATTACCTACGGATTACTTCATTTAGTTATGCAACGAGTTGAAAACGCTTGAATAGGCTATAGAAGTAGTGTATGGGTGTGACTGTGTACACAAAACATCACTATGGCAACCATTCTTCCATTAGGTGTACTGCTTTTGAAGGATGAACCCTCACACATATAATACACTTAAATTTACAGGGACAGCGCCGGGTTTCCTTATTTCCTCCTCTGAGGTCCCTTTTCCTTTGGAAAAATCGAAAATGTTAAAATTTCATTAGGGCCCGGCCCTCGTGGGCATTCAGGCCCATCCAATCTGCCCAAGGTCGACGGATGATAAAATGGCCGAGTTTTTTTCCTTATTTCGGCGCGATGACAAAAGACCCGTTTGTCAAAGGGAAATCTCCAATTTTCGTTATGGGGTCACGTGTGCGTGCGTGTGTGCGATAATAAGCGAATTAAAAGGGAGGGGGGGACAAGGTGAAAGGGCGACAGATGGATGTGAAAGGAAGATAAAAATAGGTGTCCAAGATATACCCGTGTTCTTCCCCCACGAAGCGTCATGCCGACAATGGGAAGGCGCAATATACTTGTCATGGCGACGATATCCCGAAATATTTTATGGCAAAAATCGACGGAGGAAATTGTTTTTGTTATGTTAACAATGAGCAATGAATTGATTATTTATGCCAACAATGGGGTGATGCATAATAGCGACATTAAGCGATAACAAAGTACTTCATGACAAGAATCTATGCAACAATTAATTATTCATGCCAACAATGGGGCGTCAAAACATATTTGTCCTGGCGAGAATAAGCGATCCCAAAGTACTTCATAGCAATAATCGAAATGATTTCGCTATGACAACAATGATTGATAAAGTAATCATGCAGGACAAAAATAGACGTAATTAAATATTTTTCTCGTAAAATCAATTACTTTTCAATAACTTTTTATAAGTGTCCAAATGATGAGAGAGCTAATGGCTGCTATTTTGTATCATGAGGCTCTTCGTGCTTTTTGCACAGCTGATAATGTCTCTACTAATAAATAATCATTATTTTCAGTTGTAGCCACTCGGATTGAATAAGTTCTAAATTTATTCATCTCATTAGACCGTAATTTTCTTTTAAGGTAAAATATTGCGTGATCAGCAATTTTATCATTTCGGTTTCTTATTTAGTTTTTTTTGGCTCATAGGTTGGGCATATGTTTGCCATTTTGATTCTTGGACTCCTGATATAATTTTTCCAACTTTAATATTGACTATTAATTGCAATGGTCATATTTATCTTCAGCACAAGAGAATATTTCTAGCAATATTTGCTCTATTTAAAGTACCATTGCATCAATTTACTCCTGTAACTTGTTTTGCTTCCTATTTTCACTAACTCAATTTTAGTTTTATTTTTTCCTGCGAGAACAGAAGCGTGATATATTTTTTGTGGTACCCTTATTTCTGAAAAGACGTTTATTATAATCTTCATGTCCCCCTATTCTGTGGATTGGCGACACATGTTGTGGGACGTATATTGACAGGCGCTGATATACACATGCCACAACTTTTCCAATGCATCGATCTGATCCGATATTATGCAGGAAAACTCAAGGTATGCTATTTCTCTATTCCTGTAATGTTAGTTTCTTCCTCCAGGAGATCTGTTCAACCCCTTACCATTTGCTGTCAAAAACTCTCTACAGCTTACTAGTAGTATTGTTAAAAGTGCTTCGATAGCTTAGGCCATTTCGCACATTGCCTACCACCGGGAATGGAACCCGGGTACAGCTTACTAGATAGGTTTAACGAGTCTTAATAAATAATTACATTTTTATTAAGTCCTGTAGCAAGCCACCTAAGGACAATAGTAAATTATAGTAATGGAATCATAGCAGTGGAAACGAAGAAACATTACAATATTAAACACTCTAGATTAAACAAATAATCCAACAATAAAATTCTAAATCTATTTATGGTTCTTACATCACGGATTGCAAAAGAATAAGCAAGATGAGGAGAGAGAAACTTTATCTACGCTTTCATCTCGGGGTTCAAACAAACCTTGGCTCATAAAACACCAACCGTTGTTAAACCATTCAGCGTATTAAGAAATACTTCGTTAATTACGGGTATTATAGTTAGGTGTGAATTTCGCTGGTGGAGGAGATGTGATGCCTCTCTATATTGTTATATCAACGTAATGGTAACTTCGAATTTTCTTTTGCCCTTCATATTTGAAAGTAATGTTTTTTACCTCATATAAAAGAATAAATCCTCTCTTTTCATAATAGTTTCTTTGAATTATAATCACTCTGTAACGAAAATGATCAGAAAATTCATGCAAATGTTTCGAGAGGATTCTTTTGATTGGAAATTAAATTTGCTATAATTTCACGGAAATACGGTTTAAGAGGAAATTAATTCAGCATTATCTCTCCCAGTCAGTTTTCTTTCGTTTGTCTTGTCGAGTTTTACTCCGCAGCTACGGCTCTTGTGTATTAATAAAGGACGGAGGTGAAATGAGATGGGAAATTGAAGAATAATGGAGGCTCAGATGGGGTTCATGGAAGAAAATTGGAAGGATGGAAGATGATGAAAAGAAAAGATTTCTATGGTGACTCTTCTAGGAAGACTATAAGAGGATCAGCGGACTAAATTGGATAAACTTTACATTAGCGATATCTACTAAAAATGATTGAATTCACTAAGATTATTCACAAGCTGCCGAGTACCGCGAAGGCAGCAGGAATTAGGAATTCGCAAGCAAAAATTTTGCAAAATACTGTAAAAACTACATTAATGTTTAAATAAGGCAATTCAAGGATTATGTTTTCGAAAATTATACTTACTTCATATGTGAAATAACACGTTTAAATGGAAATCATTTATCATTTATTTTTAATTAATAGTATCCGATAGGCCATGCCAGTGATTGTCAATCAATTTCAAACTGAATTGATTTACCATTATTCACACGGTGAGTAGTAAATATCGCCAATGCAATTTTTAAAGTGTACAGTGTCTTGGGCATTTAGAAATCGCAGAATTATTTCAACGGAAACGTGGATAATTTGTCTAAAACAATTTTTTTCGTGATTATATCGCAAGTTTTAGATGCACGGTGTCCATAATCTCTCTCAGCTCTTAGAAATGAGTTATAATGTCTTTCTAATAATTTATTTTAATAGTAGCTCTGTAGAATTATTAAAATCCACGATAGATCATATGGAATATACACATTAGCACTGGCAAAGATGACCGTTGAATTAGAATAGGGTACTCTTTAAAGTCTACTAAGGATACCGGCATGTTTGAAAAATATTTAAACATATCTTATCCATAACCAATGTAATGCCGTGTGATTCTTAGTTGCTGGTATATATGTAGTATGAATTAGGTAATCACGTTTAAATTTTTATAATGAAGAGAAATTGAATCTCTCAAAGCTGTGTTCCAGATATATTAAAATCAATTTTTTAGAAATCACTTATTTCATTATACCCCAGTCAGTTAATACATGCAAAAGGTCGTTTAGTTGTAATTTTTTAATATGTCGTTCGGTCCTATGCCAATGATAAGAAACCGAATTTGTAATCTGAGAGAGCTGAGCAAGCAAACAATGAAATGTCTGCAATGTTCTACAATTTAAGTGCAAATTTAATCCCATACGTTGAAAACATTTCGAGAAACCGTAATCGAATATTAAAATTTTTTTACAAAGAAAAAAAAAATGTTTTCATCTTCTATTTTTACAAGCATTGGGATATTTACTCATCACTAGAGGAACATTAGAGTTCATAAAAATGAAATCAATTCATTTAGCTTTTGTTTAAGCTCAAAACAACGCCCGTTGACCATCATCAGTGCTTCACAAGAAAGGTATACCCATTTCCCTACACTCAGCAAACAACAACTATTAGGTAATAGTTTGAAATTTTCACAATGAAGGAAAGAGGGTTTTTTCAAAGGAGCCTATATCTTGTAGGATTCTAGTTTTAAGAAAATCACTGATTTCATGGTCCTTTTAAGATTCGCAGTGATATTTCATTGATATTATGATCATTTCATTAAACATTTAGTGTTTTAATCAACGTATTTTCCTAGCTGGGCTGAATCCAATTTCATAGTTGCTTCTAATATCAACTCCATGTATTGTACCTTGAAAAACCGGCCCGGGTTAAAGTAGCAAATTTCTTTCCGCAATTAATCAAGGGAAGAATATGCTGGAGGGACATCGTTTTTCCTAAAATAAACTTCATGAATTGCTAATGCCGACTGCGACATCCTTTTAAAGGGCTTTCTTTACGAGCAGATGAATACTAATCCAGTCAGAAATTTCATTTTTGGGTACTTTAAAGAGTTAGGCTCAGTAAATGCGAACTTGGATAGATATTTGAGTTAAAAAATAGCCTTTTAATTCCATATTACATATACAATAGCCCGGGTACAATTTTATTTTATGGAAGTGCTTTTAGTTGGTTCCAATATATATGCAATAACATTAATGGTCAAAAGTCGGATTTTGAAAATTATTTAGATTTAAATTTCGTCGCAATCGTTTCCATGGCAGCAGTATTTCAGTTTGGTTATTCAGTTTGTAACAGTAGAGAAAAATTATTAAATTGAAGTATTTTTTTAAACAGTGATTTAATAATTAATTGAATCAGAATATTATAATACAGAAAAATGTTAGCCGTTTACTCACTATTTTTTGCCAAAATTAATTGAATTGCTAATTTTGATGTCCGTTAGCATATAATTTTTAAATTCCAACATATTTCATGGCACAACCTTACATGGAGTAAAATGTAGGCTTTGCACTTCATAATCTAACATTGGAAATGCTAAGCAATATAAATACTTCTTCGCCATTAAATCACTTCGGAAACATTGATAAACTATCAGGAAAAAACACAATAATTTGAAATTTTTCACAAAAAATTAAACTTTCGACTTAAATTCGCAGCCTTGGGACATAATCCGATTGAGTTGAATTTTTTTATATGTTATCAGGACCACCAACCACAAACTATAAGCAGTAGCCATTGACCGAAAAAACATTTTTTCCATTTCCCCTACTGTACACCCAATAAGTATTGTATTGCTAAGTTATAAAAGATAACATAATTAACCTCTGTATTGATTACAAATTAATTGACCATTGAAGTTTTAATAATATGTTCTTGAATCGATGTGTCTTTAATGTATTCAATCTGAAGGCTGGTTGGTACCTCATCCCCTCTAACATTAGAAACCAAGAGCCTTTAGAGGGGAATGAGGCTTACTAGGCCGGATGAGGAGTGAGGCAGTTTGCATTTACATTGATGTATTTTTAATGTATTCAATCCGAAGGCTGGTTGGTACCTCATCCCCTCTAACATTAGAAACCAAGAGCCTTTAGAGGGGAATGAGGCTTACTAGGCAGGATGAGGAGTGAGGCAATTTGCGTTTATATTCTTCACCATATTATCCATCAAGCTCGTGATATTTCACCTGTTAGATCTTCCCAAATCCCAAGCACTTACTGCTCATATAGTATGGGATAATCTAATAATCGCTTTCTTTCTAACCTTCTCCGCTTCCTCTACCTTATGGTCCTAAGTCCTTTGAAGGAATTGACGCTCAAAAATAGCCTAAATAATTTTTGAATCGTATTGAATCATCAGACGCATATTTATTCGTCAAAATTTACTATAATGTCAAAATTGATAATTTTATATCCGGGCTAGAATTCAAGTTTTAAATTTCCTAATAAAATATTTTTATAAATAGATAGTACACCAAAATTGTGCAAAATTAGAGATTTAAGCAACAGAAACTGCAAGCAGCCTTTGGATTACCTGAAAGTTTTTTTCCTTGAAATTGATACAATGACTCTACGAGTAGCACTTTTTTAACATTGCATAAGACGAGACCTTAATTAGTACTACTATTCAATGAAATCATATAGAATAGTGAATGATTACGAATAGTGGTGCATGAGTGTGCTAAATATGGTGTATGGATCCCATGAGGAGGCTTCTAATATTTCTAAGATATTTCTCGTTTGTTTGCAAAATTGCACTTTATGGTGTCCTTCAATCTCATGCCGCATGACATAAAAACATTATCATTAAAGCATGTAATTAGAACAAAAACACGCGTATAAGGTATATTTCCGTACAGCTCGAGATGAATATATAATATAGAATGTGAGCTTTGAAGAGAACACGCTTGACAGGTGTGTGGAAATATCTATCAAGTGCGTGTTTTCTTTGTAAGATAAATGAAAGAAGAGATTGAAAAAGGCGAATACCAAAGGTCGCTGCGATCAGTGGATATGAAGACAGATGGAGTTGGAATCGGCTGACGGATCTCTGCTTTTATATTTGGGAAAACAGAAGATATAGCGCGAGCCTTGTTTTTCGTCACCCCCGCACTCGGAGGCACTGTGACGCATTATCTCTTGAGAGATTCGGGGAAGACGTATCTGGGATTTACGGCATCATAAAAGTCTTCTTCTAGGCCTCCTCGGTGCACTGTCCTATCTTGATTCAGCCGTGGAGGGTTTATTCTATGGAGGAATGATGTGGATACCTACAAAAATGCTGAGTTTTATACTCATATATGCAAATAAATGTTGCTTGCAGACAGCAAGCTTATTGGGAATACATTTCAGCTAATTATTCTTCGGCGAAGCATTTATCTTTAAACGAGTTCCATATTTTCCATCGATTCCGGTAAAGGGAATTTTCTGAGAAATAATATATTTACTCTTACTGAAATTCCGAGCTTGGGATAGTCTTATAAGGAAGTGATCGAAAACAAATTGAAAAAATTCCCACTGTACATTTATGGAGAAAACTTTGCCCCGATCTAGCTTCGAACCCATTGCACCCCATGCCTTGGACTCTCACGTCACGATGCTGCAAAAATCACAAGTCAAAGACACTTTTGGATTAGTCTCTTGGTTTGTATCCTACAATGTATATGTATATATCAGGAGAAACGTATATACATAATAGGAGATATTTAGTGGCATACATATTCATACACGCACAAGAGAATTTTTTGGAATCGATCCTTTTATCGTGAAAATTCGTCCCTAACTCGCTGTCTTAATTGTTGAACATTTTTCTCACTGAATGTAATCGATATCGCCACTGATTATTGTTGCGTAACAATAAATTAGCTGCAGAGACAAGTCATTGTTGTTTTGTGTAGCTGGATATGTGGTATACTCGCTGCCTCAATTGTCGACTACCTATTTAAATATATTTAATTGATGGTGCCGCCGATTATTGTTGTAATACAATACATTATTTGCGGAGATAATTAGTGAGTATTGTTACATTAAACTGTATTTGTTACGAATTCACTGTCTCAATTGTTGACTATCTCTGTATTTATATACAATTGATATTGACATATGACACACCGATTGCTTTCGCGTAACAATGTGTAAGTCGCCGTGACAAGTAGTAATTCGTTAATTCATTCGTGTAAAGCGCGTCATTATTGTGGAAAATCTGAATTTTTTTAACTTCTTAAAACTCAAGTTTCCCTACTCCACGTTTTAGTTAGCGTCTCTCATACCTGAGGAGCTTTCGCTCAATCACAGCCAAGATCAAGACTGTAAATGAACTATACATTTTACTCTCTCCTCTACAAAATATAAAAGTATTCCATTCATCAGAATATGGTTGCTGGGACTTTCTTAGGATATCAAGCCACGGTTCATCACATATTCATTCACCAAATAAACCCATGATGGATGCTTGTGATTTAAATTATGCTTTCCGAAGAATTTTCGCAAGACATAGGAAACTTACCTAGGCTTTCAGCTTTCACAAGCTTGTTCAGCATGTTTGTTTAGTGATCTGATCGAAGAGTAGCACTCACCTGAAATGAAACGAAATATAATAAATGGATGATAATTTTAACTTATACCACATGCTCATCGGAAACTGAAATTATGAGTTTGGTTGGCAGTTGTTTATATTAGTTATAATGATAATTTAACAATGATACATATATGTATATATAATTAAATATGCTAATAATGTATAATTGAATATTGATGTATGAATTTTTTGAAAGTAAATTCTTCTGATAGTTTTGTAATTTGAAATTGTTAGGAAATGATTGTCGGAAAATAAATTGCAATTGGAAATTTCTCTTTCAATATTTAATTATTTCTTTACATTTATGATTATTTTAGCATAATTATTAAATGTATAAATTACCCAAAATATTGATATACCTATATATTTTTGAAAGTAAATGTTCTTATTATTTTATATTATGCATTATTTATTATAATTCTTTTTATATATTTAATTTGTATCATATATTTTTCTACTTTATGCATTTAATTTAATTTAATTTTGAAACGCTCATATTTTATCATACGTAGCAAGTGCCTTAATCCGTGTGTCGAATTCACCGATATTGAAGCAGGAACCTTAGAAAATTCGACAAAGAAAGAAAAAATGTCTTCATAATCTTAAGCCTGTAAACTTACGAGTGGCTTAAATATGTCTCCGGTCAGCTTTCATTGGTCCCGTCTTTTATCAGCGCTAACCGAATCCCACAAATCTTTTGCGTCTCGGTCGACCGCCTTTAATTTATCTCGCATTGAGCACATGCAAATTCCCGTCGAGTATTCGGCAGTATATCTCAGTGACGGGCAAATGGATTTAGCGAGGTCTTCTCCAAGAAAGGGACCCTCGTCAGGGTTCGGAGGTCGGCTTAGAATGGCGGGAAGAAATGGAAAAGGCTGGTGAGAGGGGCTCTATGGGGAAAGGAGAGTGTTTTATGCTTAGCAACTGCTAATATTTTATCCCATTTTCTTGGAAGGGTTCCCAAGGTTACGAAGAAGTCACCAACTAAAATAGATGAAACAGGAGGAACGTTTTCAGATATGGTACGGCAGTGGTTTTAACGCTGAATCATAATTAAATAAATGTATTTTACTGTCGATGATATAACTAACTAAATCAAGCGATTATTTGGTTGAACTTAATCATTCTGTCTCGAATTGTTCTCTTTTGATATTAAAAAAGTCTTGATGATCCTTCGGTCGGAGTGATTGCTTATACAAAAAATAGAAAATACGCTTTCATTGCCTATTTAGAAAAGATTATCATCGGAAATTTAAAAGAAATAAAATGAATGTATGTATGCGAATTAGCAGCCACATACATTCAGTGATTTAATTCGTGAGAAAATGTCCATGGTAACTTTCTCTCATCTGTTTTTTAAACATTCCTAATTTTAAAGATTTACAATCTGCCAACTATGATTTTGATGTGATAATACCGATGTAATTAAGGAAATACGTAACCATCTAGTTAATCTATTCTCCTTCTACAACAGCAAATTAATCTTCATTTTCATTCTTTCTTATCAGTTAGAGATCATCTCAGACAGTTAGAATAATTTATTAATGTACCGATTTTGAGTAGCACCAGTATGTAAAAACAAGGTTCACGTATAAAATCCCAGGAAACAGTATTACTGTACTGGTGGGATTTGAATTACCATGAAAGTGCAACATAATGATACTAACTATTTTTTTCTAATTAAACACGTCGTTTTAATCAGCAACGTAGATTGGATAAGTGATAGGAATAAACTCCCAGCCAAATTCAGACAGCTCTATTCCAATCAATCCATAATTTATTAGACCAATGGCAAATGAGCGAAATGCTAAAATTATGTGCGTAACTTATGAAATCATGTGATGAAGTGCCAACAGATTTCATCCAATCGTACCTTTCCAACACGAGTATGCTAATTATCTAAAGTGCCTTTTGCGTAAATCAATGAGTGCTTCAGTTGGAAGGTAACACCTCATCATAGGGAATATGTGAATTCAGAGCATCCTAGAGCTCGTTATAATTTTTGGAATTATCAATGATTGTGTGAACTCCATCCAATTAAGTTGTGAGTGATATAAATGTGTTCCATCAAAGAGCCCTATCAGATACTCTTTACTTAATCTCATACATAAATGCGGAAGAGTTTACTTCAAACCAGACGGGAAATTGATTCCGTTTGCTTAAAATAATTTATTCCAATTCGTAGTGTTTTACAATTTGATGTCATGGATCGTCAAAGTGCCAATATAATGAACCAATCAGGAATGAATCACATTCGAAGAATATATCTTAAGTCCAACCCAGGCACTTTAACTGCAGCACAAATCCTGTTATTATAGAGATGTTTATGCCTTTTGCTAGCAGTTATTTTGGATTTGTTAAATTGACATCTATCACATTCTATCCTTCTTCATCATCATTATTTATAAATTAATGAAAGACGGATGTGGTTGGTGGAATCCCATTACTAAGGTGTTACAGAAAAAAAAAACTTTGTAGCTTTCACAATAGAATTTTAATTTCGTTATGCCATCATCAGGTCTAATCACACCCGTACAAAATTTTATTTCTCTAACATGTTAGCATTGTGTAAGACGTATGAAATCAATATAACATGATGCGAGTATTTGTAAACAGTCCCAATTCAATAAATTTATACTCCACAATTAAGAAAGAATCTGATGTGGCCATCACATGACTTTCTCCATATATAAGATGTAAATATTTATCTACGACAGTAATTTCGAACTCTATATTCAATCTAAACTAAGAAGATAAGTGATTAATTTATATCGTATTATCTTTTACGTCACAGACATTATAAATAATGTTTATCGGGACATGTTCGATGAAAAACGATGAAATTGGCCTTTCGCCCACAGCGCCCAGAGAGCCCACAAAAAACATAATCAACAACTTCCGGTTTATCAGTAGTTCATGAATAACTCCTACACAATCAGTTATAAAAATATTGTTTATACAAAAGTTATAGTAAATTACAAATTCTAAAACTTTTATTACTTATAGTATATACCTAAATATCAGATTAATGGAGATATTTCGCAAAAACGGAAACGAGCTTCGAAAAGTAAAGCTCAACTTCCGGTATACCGATTTACTTCAAAAACTAACCAACTCTAACAACGCCAACCAAAGTACTATACATGAAACTTGGTGTTGGTACGACAAATAGTTTTTATGTTAGAGCGCCCACAAAGTACAGAATCAGCCACTTCCGGCTTATCAGTATTTCACGAATAACTCCTAAACAATCTGTAATAAAAAATATATTTAATACAAAAGTTATAGTAAATAACATTTTGTAAAACTTTTATAAACAATAGATCTCCTAAATATCTAAATATCTTAATAAACAATTTATCTCCTAAATATCATATTTATGGAGATAGTTTGCAAAAACGGAAATTTGCTTCGAAGAATAAAGCTCGACTTCCGGTCAACCGATTTACTCCAAAAACTAATCAACTCTGACAGCACCCACCACAGTGCTAGATATGAAGTTTGGTATTGATACGACTAATAGTTTTTACGTTAGAGCGCCCACTAACACACACACACATACAGACACACACACACACACACACACACATACACACTCACATATACACAGACATCCTTCCGAAAATGGTCAAAACGTGTTCTAGGGACCCCAAAACATGTATTTCCGTTGAAATCTCGAAGTCGATTTTTTTCATGAAAACAATACTTTCTCTATACTTCATATATGGAGAATGTAAAAATACGAAATCAGTTTACATTTGATGTTGGAATTATTTTCCGGAACCAATTGTGTATATTTTCGTAATAAATTTCAGATAATAATAACTAAAATATTATTTACTTAATAGGAATATAATTATTGTAGGCCAAATACCGTTACATAGGATTTGGTATCGAATTCTCTATCTTGCGAATCTTTGAAAATTATTCTTTTCGTTTCAGTGAAGGGATATAATTATACTAATTAAAGAAATAGGAATGGAAGTTTATGAAGAGAAAAACTGGGCTTGGGACGGAGAAAAAGTTTTGTTGAATTTCGTCACTCCGTCCATTGTACAACGATAAATGCTTATTCATGGGCCATTAATGGAATGTAAGAACAGATCATGATTATTTATTGATGACGTTTCCTCCTTTTGGATTCGGAAACTGCTTAACGAAGCAAAGCGCATACATTTGCGAACGGCGGTGGTTCGTTGACCGAAATATCGATCACCGTTTTTGCCTCTAACTAAAGTGCGTAGTTTCCCAACTGCTTTCAGAAGAAACGTAAAGTAATAAAAGGAAATATTCTCGAGTTAATTAAAAATAATCGGTCTCCTGAGTATTCGATGCCATGGGCGTTTTCTCGCTGGAAATTCTCGCTTGGAATATCAACTTTCCTGTAATCTCTTTTTAGAGGTCAATGACCTCTCGAACTAGCGGAATACCTCTTTAATTAATCAAAATGTATATATTGTTATCTGAAGCTAAAGCGTACGCAATAGGGTCAATGCCCATAAGAATCAGCTGATTGTAAGAACTTGTACATTTGATAAATTTTGGGTGAATATATCAAGCAACCTATTAACGAGGTCATTTAGCCCCAAGCTATATTTTCTCCCGAAGGACCTAAAATTTTATTTAAGAAAAATATCCGAGTAAAATACGAATTGCTACTTTTATTCTTATTTAAAAAATCTGATGTGGCCAACACATGACTTTCTCCGTATTTATTGAAAACAGAAGCCTATGCCGGTAATATATAAATAACTCCAAAACAAAGAGTGTTACCTGAAAATGTTTCAAACAAAAGTTGTAATAAAATACATTATCTATAACTTTTGTATATAATTGTATATACCTAAATTGCATTTTGACAGAGATATGTATGAAAAACTTCCATTTCTGGATAAACAACAACTTCCGGTTAACCATTATTCAAGAATAACTCCTAAACAATCAGTGTTACGAAAAAATGTTTAATACAAAAGTTGCAGTAAAGTACATTATCTACAACTTTTGTGTTCTAATTGTATATAACTTAATTGTATTCTTACAGAGATATTTAAGAAACAATGTTTTTTTCCGGATAAACCGCAATATCCGGTTAAGCGACATTCACCAAAAACTAATCAACTCTTGGCATTGTTATGAATATACTAAATATGAATTTTGAAAATGATCAGATTATCACTTTTTAAGATAGAGCGCCCACAAACCTTTTAACCACAGACAGACACACAGACAGACATGTTCGGGAAAATAGCGAAAACATGATCTATGGGCCCCAAAACATCTATTTCCGTCGAAATCTGGATGTCGAATTTTTTTGCGAATACAATACTTTCTCTATGCTACGTATAGGGAGAAAGTAAAAAGTATTTAGTAGATTGTATAAAAGAACACAAACTTTATTCCGATAATCTTTTTAATATTTTAAATATTTTTACCTAAATAATAACTGATTAAACTGAATATATTCATACAGGCATTTTATGTTCTTTAGGCGGAAACTTGGAGGTAACTAAAGTGCAATTAGTTGATTTATTGGAAAATATTCCAGGGTATTGGGTTTCATTTTAAATACATTAAATTTCAGATAAGTATTAGCGTAAATATGAGTAAAATGCGCAAGATTCTATGTGTAAACACACTTTATTATCATAATTATTAGCATTTGAAGGACAAATGAAAATTTACTTTTAATTCTCTCCTGCGTATCATTTTCGGTACACTTTAGAATATTCAGTTTCGTCAGTTTAAGAACCTGAAATAAAAAGAATAGCATCGAAAAGATAAGAATAATTTACAAATACGCTTTTCCATAAATTAAAATTTAATACAGAACATAATGATGATGATGATGATAATCTTCACTGAAAATGGTCGTGTTTTAAAAACATTTGTGGAATAGCATATTAGTAATTTTATTCTTACAATCATAATTTCATAGGGATTTCCACTCCGTATAAACTGCTACAATCGATTTTGATAGCATCGCAATAAAAATGCAACGTGATTGAAAAATTGGAAATTTGTTCTTGAAATGGAAAAATCGAAAATAATAGCGTAGAACTACAAGAAGTCCATCCATTTTTTATGGCAAACAAATAACTTAATTCGGGATGAAGGTCGGCAGCTGTTTTTCCTTATGAAACTTGTAGGATATCTCTAACAGAAGAGTAAATTACCTCGCAAACTGAATTGGAAGAGGTTTGATTAATTTTAATGGGCTTCCGGTGTTCGGCAGTTGTAGTATTTCACGAAAGACAATTAGCAAATAGATTCCCGTTTTGAATTCTCTTTGAATATTCAGTTATGAAGTGGATAACATGATCGTAAAACTCGATGCTCTCCCTGTTCGGTCCATTTCCAGATAATTGGTGAATAGATTGAGGAAAAATGCAGGAGACCATGCATCTCTCCCATATTCATATTGAGATGTTTTCATAATTGATGATCTATTAGGGTTTTCGAAGGGTTAGGTTTCCAATACTTAATGATCGAGAAAATGATTCATTTGGTCATTAATGCGGATGGCTGAGTGTTTATTCTCCTATTCATTCACTCTGATTCATTACAGGGGAAGTAATTTAATTGCTCCTGGGAAACCATACATTGTTCCTCCCGTTTATTTTACCTCAATAGAGGGCGTATTGTTATACACGCTAAGGAGGGAATAAATGTGACGGTTACTCAATAGATGGCGTACTTAACCCAAAGTAATTGTTACCATTCTCAGCTTTGGATGAGTGGCTATTTTCGTGGAAACAGTCGATTAATTGTTAACTTTATTCTTTCTCTATTTCCATTTCAACAATTTATTTGTCGATTGTTCACTTAGCGGTTCGTTTGTTGAAGTAGTAATTAATTGGTAATTATCGAATTCATCTGAAGTTATATATTGTTAAGGGATATTTCAAATACCTCACCAAGTACTACTTAAATTAGCATTTTATCATTGTTTTTCACACTAATAACTAGTAACTCACTTGTTTTATTGTTGAATTAACTTATAAAATTGTTAGTTATGCATTGATTAACGTTTCATAAACTCATATGCATTGAAATGTAGGCTCTTCTGACTGTATATTTGGTAATTGTGGGAGTGCTAAAGTCAGAAGCGATTTTCGTCAAATGACACTTTCACAGTTGTCCCGGATTAGGGATGGGTGTAGACAGATGGGAAGTATTTCTTGCCTGGGTGAGATATACTCCCAAACAGCTTAAGGGAGTTGTTCCTGTCCAGGAAGTGGTACTCGACTTACATACAGTTCATATTTTTATTTCCAATTTCAGTTTTGCTATTTTCAATTTTATAACCCTATTGTATATTATCATCAACAATTTTCTATAAAAATGATTATCATCATCGTTGCCTCGTCTTTTGAAGCTACGAATTTAAGTCATAGCTAGTTCTATACGAAAGATTAGTTGGAAGAAGAGATTTTTTAGTCTCAATCTCGCCTTAATAAAGTCCTCATATCAAACCCCATGCTTCCTAAATTTAAAAAAATAGCGTTAAATATTTTTAAAATTCCACACTCTCTAATAGATTTCTTCCCTTGTTTTAAAAGCACATTTTACCCTTTAGTTCGGAATAAATAAAATCAAACTCGATTCAGGCATTATCATTGTCATTAATTGTGTGTTTACATGTTTTTAATTACACACATGATAACGTTAGATTGAACGTAAGAAGTGACCAAGAAATTAACAGAAAGATTATTTGCAATGGACTTCCACAACATCTCGGACACCTCAATATATTTTACCCATGCATTCTGTCGAGATTTATCTTTATTCTTACGTTCTTTCCAAGTTCTCATATTAGCGGAAACGTTTTCCGGTCCATTTCCTCTCCTTTCTTTAACTTCCTTTCGATTCAGCGCACATCCCTTCCTCTCATCCTTCCAATTACTCTTTCCATCTTCCAATTAGTTGTTAACTCCCTCCAATTCTTTTCGGCACCTCCTCGTTCGGACTGACCACTCAATCTTCAGCATCCTCTTCTCTTCCACATCTTCAAACTCTCGAGGAACTAGTTTACGTCGTTTCCCAGTCCTCACGCTCGGATTTGTACTAGTCTCTCTCTTCGTAATGTTTCCTTCTTCACAATACGCTTATCATTCCGTTCAAAATTAACGTGACTCATTGAAAACCATATGGTATTTTCAGACGGCGCTGTTCTTCATGTGCTCTAGGGAATTTATCATTTCCTTGGCTACATATGAGTGAAACCATTCATCAGTGAAACCACTTAGAAACCAAGTTAAGAACCCTCCTCTGTATCTTTGAGGTCTTTATTAAAGGCGAGATTGAGACTGAAAATTCTCTTCTTCCATTTAACCTTTCGTCAATGGTATTATATACATAAAAACTTGTGCATATGTGAATAAAATAGAGAGGAAAACTTTAGAAGGAGTGGAAGTAAAAAAAACCTAAGGTAATATCTTAGGAAAAAATATCCACAGCAGGAAAACACCCACAGAGAAGGGGGGTGTGAAAAAACCTACTGATAGTACAAGCTAAAAGATGTTAAAGAAAGCTGTGTGCATGCAAAGCATGGAAATTGCAAAAGCAATAGTACCATAACTAAATTCAGGGGCGGATCCAGGCACTAGGCATCGAGGCACTTGTCTAGGGGCCTCCACCATCTGGGGTCCTCCACCACTTGAGATTTTTTTAAATAATACGTATTTGTTCTCATGTATAAAAACATAAGCTAGAGTTTCCCCAGTATAGCAAAAAATGCGGCCGTAATTGCCATTTCAAATTTCGTGTGCACCGGAAAAATCTGCCTTACCGACCGCTGTTTGTAATGCCTATTCGTATCATCCCCTCAGGGGGGATTCCCCTGAGTTTAGCAATCGTAATTTTCTACTGCTGTTTATGCCCGGTAAACGATTGGGACCTGGAACTGGAATACAAAGAACAGAGGGAAAATAGTGCAAGTTTTATTTTTGTGAAAGAAGTAGCATTTTTTGGTCTTCACAACTTTGTGCACTTCAATATTTCGACTGTTGCAGTGTTTGTATTTGTACCTCCTCAAAAAAGTAAGTTTCCCATGTTTTTTTTTGCAGCAACCGTGTTCAATATTGATATTAATATTCCGGATTATTTGTACTTGCAATTTCAGCATTACCAAATGAGTGATCGAAAAAATGATCGGCACAAAACGCCGAGAACCTTCGATTCCGCAGCAGAAAAGAGAAAAAAGTCAGAGAAAAGCAAAGAAGAGATGCAGAAATTTTGGCAAAAACACCGAAGCTGAACAATTTTTTTCACTCCAAAACTCGAGAGCTAGGCCGTGCATAAGATTTGGATGAACCGGTATGATCACCAACTTTTTATGCAAGTTTTTGGTCAGAATATTACCTGGATTTGAACCCAAAGGCACGGCGCTTCCAAAAATCAAGTGATTATTTACTTTATTTGTATGTAATTCCATGACCATTTATAATAAATAGGAAATGTTGGATTTCTCCGCCTTTAAGTGAGCCTCCACCAGTTATTTGCCTGTGGGCCCTCGCACCCCTTGATCCGCCCCTGACTAAATTAAAAATAATAATAAAATAAAATCAGAAACAGGAAAAACTGCAATAGTAAACCATGAGGAAACAATTAATAAGACAAAAACATAAGAAAAAACAGGAGAAGAAAAATGTTGATATTTTAATACAATATTATGTTTTGCGTATTCTTTCAACCCCACCGTAACGGATTATTGGGTATCTCACAGCACACGGCATTCACAGCACACGGCATTTACAACACGCAGTTACTGAAGAATGATGGATATAAATGGGATGGAAGGACTATCGAATGGTCCATTTTGAGGTGAAATGACGAGTGGAATCAATGGAACACACTTCGTGGTGTGACAGAGAGCTGAAGAAAGTATTGGGCTGATGGTGGGTATGAGGATTATATAGGAAATCATCTAGTTTAGATGATAAGAAGGAGGCAATGGTTGTTTCAATTAACAGATTCTGATTATTAGAATATTTTCATAATAACATTTTTATTATATAATAATAATATTATAATGAATTTTATTTATTTTATGGAATACTAGCTGAAGCGCCCGTTGATTCTCAACGGGTAGTATAGAATTAGGTTAAATTCAAGTTGTCGGTCGTGAAGTGAATAAATACTCTTTAGTACAAAAATCCCAAGCTACTCTTAATATACAGGAAAATACGCGAGCTCAGATTCAACAATAGGATCGGTCGTCAGGGGGATGAGTTGTTTACAACCTCAAATTTTCACAAAATTTTCGATTATTTTACCGATATTCTCGCAAATTCGAATCGAAAGTAAGATTCCACGAATAAAATAAGAATTTTTATTTGATTTTCTTTCTTTCGGTGATTGTCTCGTTAACGTGCGACTATTCTTTCTAATTTAATTTTGCAAAAGAAATTAACCCTGCATGCGTTAAAGTGATTTTTACGTGTATTCCTTATGGAAAACCATCTGAGCGATATAGGTTCGAACTCCGTAAAATTGTTAAATAAAAAGACAACAGTGATTCCTTCCAGGTCGCGGAGGACACGTATATAAAGTTTGAAGCAAATCGGACGAACGGTGTGGCCTCTAATCTAAGACAAACAAACCCACCCACAAACACGCAAACCCACGGAATTTCGATTTTATGTATATAGATTTGTTAATTGACACAGAATAGAGAAAAATATGTCATTTACTTTTGAAAGGAAAGAAAATTGGAACACGCCTGTCGTTGCTACTGGTTTTCAGAATAACAGAAATGCCGGATTACCGACTTTTCAAGAAACATTAGAAATATTCGAGCCTTTCTGTTGTTTCTAATAAAAGCTATGACCAAATACGGATCAATGGAAAAGACGGCTATTGGAGATTTTTAAACCTCTAATTTAATATTTAAATAGATGCGAAAGCTACCGAGGTGTACATGATACAGAATAAAGGCACTGTTTAGGGTCTCTCAGTCGTGAATGCTGAGAAAGTGTAACCCTTAGAGTCATTATGCTTCACTTACAGTGAAGTGTTTTCCTTACAGCATTCTGACTTGGTTTGGAAAGCTAGAGCAAACTACCTCACTCCTCATCCTGTCTAGTAAGCCTCATTCCTCCTTACTTGCTTTTGGTCGCTAATGTTAGAAGGGGTGAGGTATCAAGTTGAGGCGCCTTCTGGCTGAATAATTTACAGACAGGTAATGGTTAATTTAGGAATTTTTTAGCGATTGACTCGGAACAAGATAAGGATTGGAGGGCTGGAAAAACCAACATTCGTTTTGTTCACTCATGAAAATGTAGCCCATAGTAGAACTTTCGTAGAATGATATACTTAGTAGAATCCACACAGAATATTTTTATAATTATATACCTTACTATATTTATATATATTATATACTATGTACTGTAATAATTATTATACTAATATCATTATGTTCTATTTTATACTATAATAATTATATAGAATAATTATATATTAAGTATATCATTTTACTATGGCTTTCCACGAAGTCAATGTTTATTTCATAAGTTTCGTATTTCCTTTTGCGTCGAGGGATGTTTTCTATCCTTTCAGGTAACTTACCAAGTAAAGATTAATTCAGATAGAACTTGTTGAAGTCAGCGCAGCAAAAAATCTTTTTTTAACACCCAACACCATCCGATCCTTTATAGATAGCAGTGCATTTATTGTTTGGACTCAACTTCCCGGAATTGGAAAATCCCTCGGGATTTGAGCAACTATTCTCCCGTAATGGATCCTCTTATAGGCGGAAATGCATCTATTCGAGTAGAGAAACGTATATTTGTATTCGCACATTCTGTGATACGTCCTTATTTTCTTGCGGTGTTATCAAAGCAGGTCAGCGCGGGCCAATTAGGGTCCAAGCGTCCTCCAGCGGAGAAGGCATTTTCCCATCCAATTAGTCCGCTGGCTTTAATTACCCGAAATATCTCGGCCTTATCTTTCTATTCTACCAGAGTTCCTGCCCCATGACAGTTTCTTCCTTCTTTTGTTTCTCGTTTTCGGTTGGCTAACCTGCGGCTTCATTTAACTCTGTTCCGTTTCGCGGACTGTTAATCATTTGTTTTTACACTATGCTAAATTTTCTGTTGCTCTTAAAATTTTTATGAATTATTTTTTCAATCTCTATATGCCTCTATTCTTTGTCTTGGTGATTATAAAAATGCAGTCATGAAAGTGTGGTACTTAAACAAGATGAGTTTTTTTTATCTAAAAACATGTTTTATCTAAAAACGTTTTTTCGTACTGTGATAAATTGGGATATTTATTTATTTATTTCAGATTTCATTGCAAGTCGGCCATCTGGCCAGGCGGCAAAGGGAACATAAAAATGAATCTGAGCCTGGAATTTGCCCAAAGACGGGAGGGAAACCCCCCCCGTAGGCTGTACCCTAGCCGTAGGTTATATCATTAATATATACGTATATTTTTGTAAGTTATCAAAAACTTGATCTTATCAGGCAATATCGCTGTTACAGATATTGTCTTAGTTAGTATATTATAATTTGATTTTAGAAGTTAAGGAAAATGCTATACTTTTGCACATGGTAAAACCCTTTATACTAGAAATATCAACATCTATAAAATATTTTTGCAAAATTTTATTCAATAATCAAACCAAGTATTATAGAAGCAGACTATTATTCGAACAGTCTACTAAAATAATTATCTGTTTATCGCTGAAGCTCCCGGATAAAGACAATAGATAGGTTCGATTCCCGGTAAGGTGCAAAATAACCTCAATCATTGATCCTTCATAAAAAAGGTTCCACTACAATTATTGTCGTATCTGTAGCCATTTTTGTCTATATTATTTCCTTATGATTTATTTTGATTTATGATTCCTACTCACTGAATACTCAATTATTTAAAATCATGATTTTTATACATCATTTACATGGAAAAACACGGAATCTCGAGCCAAAAAATCTGCGCTTGTAGTTATGGGAACGGTTGATAAGATAAGTCTTTAATTATTTTCTCAGCAGCGGTTTTATTTAACTGTTAGGTGATCACGTGAGAGAAAAGCCTCTTGAAAATGGTAATTCAATTCACTATTGCTTTCTTTAGCGCATGTTTTTATTTATATTCGTATTCCTGTTGCATGAAGAATTTTAAACCAATCTAGGTATGAAATGCAGGATATCCCAAAGAGTTGCTTGAACCTGATATGCGAAGGATATTATCCGAATTCATATTTTCCACTATGAAAGGTTGGTCTTGCTAACTGAAGTATTCGTCTGCTAATCTCCTAGCATTATAAATCGAAATCATTTCAGGTGTGACTTGGTTGAATATTCCAAATGGAAGCAAATTACATTTTCCACCTCATCAATTTTCACGCGATGATGAGTCGTAATTTTGAATCGCGTTAAATTTGCGATCTGTAATTTCGAGCGCGTTCACAGATTCGCGAATTATCGCTCGTACTCCGCGTGGTTAAACTAAATTCGTAATACCATATTGAGCACAAAAGGATAACTCTCTGACCTTGATTTGCTCCTCGATATTCTTATTTAAAATGCTTTCATACGTTAATTATATAATTTGATACAGGTAATTAAACCTATTCCATTTCACTTCTTAATTATGAATATTCTTCAGTATTTTTTATTTTTCCAGCTTTTCCATATATATATATATATATATATATATATATATATATATATATATATATATATATATATATACGAGTAAAATGTAGCTTGCATACTGCAAGCAGATCGACAACACTATTTTCATGTAGGCATCATATCGGGACGGCCATCAAAAGAAAAAAATGGATTGAAATTTTTCTTCAAATTCGCTGAAATTTCATCGTCTGGCATCGAACCCGGGTCTTTACTGTAAACTTACTATGCAGCACAATTCCAGATCACCATCTCTAACTATATGTGAAAATTCAATCAGAAATATGGGCTACAACTGCCTCAAAAGACGTTCTAATTTTCACGAATTTAAATGGCTCTCTGGATTCGAACCAAGGACGATCTTGGAAATCTAAAAAATGTTTCTGAAAGTTGTTTATGATCTCTATCTATCTGCCGAATTTGAAGTTTCTATATTATTGGCAAAATTTCAAAATAATTCCTAAAAATCGTATCAACTTCTGATTGCAGAGACACCTGGTGTCGAACCCAGGACACATTGATAGCTGTGAATGCACTGGTTGATTTGTATGGACTTGATCTTTCTATATGCAAAGTTTGAAGTCGATATCGTGCCGGGAAGTACCTAAAATTTGTTTCCGTTATCGCCGTAAGAAATGCATTGAGGAATTTAAATGTCCCTCTGGGATCGAACCAAGGACCATCAGCGAATATTTAAAATTCGATTATGATATATTTTTATGGTATCTAACCTCATACCGAATTTCAAATTTCTATGCCATCGAGAACGGGTCTAAAAAAATCTTAAAAATCGCCACAATACATTTTAAACGGCCGATTTTTGCCCCGACCTAGCATCGAACCAAGGATAATATTCGTAGATGTCTTTATGGTTTCCTTTAGATATGCACGGCATCTAGCGATCCCTTGAATTTCAAATCTCTCCTTTTCCGGGAAGTGCCTCAAAAAAATTTTCGAAAATCCCGGCCATGTATTCTTATGGACAAAATCGCGACTTTGGGGCCTTCTGGAGTCGAACCCATGACACCTAGGTTCAAAGTCGGCTTTTTCCTGGAGGTTACACGTCATGGCCATAACGTGGTAAAAATTTCAAGTCGGTGGCACTTGTGGAACATGGTTAGACTTTTGATCCCCTATATATATATATATATAACTTATAGGTATATCCGGAGAAGCGTCTATATATAATAGACTAGTAAATGGGTGCTTGCAGACTGCAAGCAAAGAAAATAATTAAGGGATACTATCCTGAGTTATCGGTCTATATGCTTTATTTATTTTCCTTTTTAATTATGCCATTGTCTTTAGTTACATAATTTTCAAATCTAAGATCGAGAATCATCAAATAATATAATAATAGAATAAGTACTTAGAAGGCCTTTCACGTTCATTTTATACGGGAGTTTTGGAGTTGAGTCCTTAATGAATACACATTCGTAAAGTTAAATTAAGGGAATAAGCCAAAGTCAAATTGGAATAAAAATCTGCATAAAATGAAAATGCGAGATATCGATCGACGATTCGTTACCTGTGGGATGTACTTGGTTTAGTGCAAGACATACTCCAATTGAATCCTATGGCCGTGGTGCCTGCTTCCGGGCAGATCTTCATATGATGATGAGGACAATATTGACGGCGTGCTGAATATTATCAAATATCCTTACCGGTGAAACTAACACCCTGATATTTTCTGAGGAACGTACTCTTCCTAGCGCGACATACAGCTGGCAATGTGAAAACACGTCGCTTCTCAAATCAATTCCTACCTTTCTTAGTTTTGGATTTCAGTCCTAAATGAACATCTACGGTCAAAGGTTTCAGCGGCGATCGGCTGATTCTGTGGTATCTCTTTCGGGATCCCACCGCGATGAACGTAGCAGCGGCAACGATGACGTTTTAATATGCATTCGTGAAAGTAAATTAAAGATATAAGCTTAAGAATGTTAAGTTAGAATAAATATCTGCATAAAATAAAAAGGCGAGAATTGGATAGACGATTCGTTACCTGAAGTACTCGGTTAAGTGTAAGACATACTGCAATTGAATCCTATACTCATTAAATGGCGTCTACCACGACAATGAGCTCCGTTTCTAATTAAATAAACAAATATACAATAGGCAACGTAATTATGTAAATAGTTTTTGAAGAACGTAGAAAAAGAACTTTATTCTAAAGCCCGTTTGGAGAAGATGGGAAAATAATATTCATACAATGATACATGCAAAGATTGTTTTTACTAACCTTGAATTATCCAGCGTAGAACAACGTAATCAGAAAGTCGTTCAAGGAAATCAGTTTATTTCAGGTGTAGATTTTTGTTTTTCATTTCGATGAAAGTTGAATTACATAATATACTATGTATTAATTAAAGAAAGGTAGAAAAAGAACTTATTTTTTCTATTATTTCTAAAGATTGCCGTTTATACTATTTATTTGCATTAATATTCTGATAGTAATATTTTAGGATTATGTAAATGTCAGTTTTACTTACTATTACTCAGGCATAGGTAGACTTGATCCGGTATAATATGTCCTTCATCAGTAATTAATGAGTATTTTTCATCAAAATTGCTTTCCTATCCCCCTTATATAGATTCAGTGTAGACTTTTCAATTTAATCCTCGAATAATCTCACTACTTACATGACTTTTCCGATTATCTTCGTTGATAAATGGTCTCGTATTCTCTACATAAATTTATGTTATCACAGCATGTATTCCCGAATAATTTAATGACCGTGCAGATATTCGCTGTCTATTTTGATGAAATTTACATTTTTCAACATTCAGTAAAAGCACACATCGAAAGAAGCATTTAAAATAATTAAAAATACATCAAACCTTTATCATGGCGTATGAAATTAGCATTGTAAACAAATTTGTTTTCGATTTAAACAATGGTTGTTGCCATAGATTTAATTTTCAAAATGAGCAGAAAATAACGCAATAAATTGGAGTTCAAACTAAAATTTTGCAAATTTCATGCCAGAATGTTAAAATCGGTCGCAAGAAAAGAAAATTTTGATCCTTTAGATGTAATATAGACCAAGTCCCTCTGCTTTACGATTACATTTTCATATTTTTACGAACGAAAGAAATTTGCTCTGCATGGCCATTTTTCGTTTTCCCCGTTTCAATACATTGAAAAATGTAATCGTTTCTGGGTTCAAACCTAGGACAAACTCTGGGAATTTTCGATTTTTTCCCAACTCGACTGACAATTATAAATCCCTCCTGAAAATTTCAGCCTTCCAGCTCGATTAGAAATGCCCAGGAATTTGTATGAATGAGTCGGATTTGCAGCTTTATATATAGTAATATATATATATATATATATATATATATATATATATATATATATATATATATATATATATATATATATATATATATATATATATATATATATATATATATAAATATTTAGATGTGCCAACTCTTTCGCACAAATTTGAATATCGATGTTTATCGATAGATAAAGACTAGAAAGGAAACATAAAGAGAGAGAAAGCGAAATAAATTTTTACATATTGTAAATAACGCACCCTACATTGGATGGTTGGTTGGTTAGGGTGTGGGTGTAACTCGAAGTGCAGCCACGTCCCTGTGGTGAGTTCTGGGTCGTTTTTTAACAAAATGAGCGAAGATCTGCACCAACAATTGAATATTGAAACAAAAAACCAAATATTTGCTATTAAAAATTTCTAAATTATCAGAAAGGAAACCGCCTCGCCTCTCTGTCCAGGTAGGCTACTTTGCTGTTTTTGACGAAGCTGCGCGACCGAATTCCACTTGAATATCAAAGTTTATATAATATGCTTGGATTTTAAATATATTATTGTAATAGAATTAAACTATATCACCTCTAAAAGTCATATGATTAAAATGTACTCAACAGTCAAACTTAGAAATTTTGCAAAAAACTACTAATTTTACTCATTTTGTACTTTGTTGCGCGACCGGAAGATATGAAACAAATGTATAATAAGTGAATATAAATTGATTTCACATACTTTTAGTAGTTAATTCATGGTATAGGAACGCAATTAAAACAATCTGGCGTGTTTAAAAAAATATGAAAAATTAAGGATTTTCACAATTTTTTGCTAACTTCGATGGCATTGCGTGACCGGAAGACAAATTTATAAAAAAATAAATATTAGTGCTTTTTCACGTCTATACCAATCGCAACCTTTCCGCACTATAGCGATCTGAAAAAAAATGTTTTTTCGAACCACCCTAATATATATACATACTGTAATTAGAATTTCTTCCGGTGGCAGCTCCAATAGGTACAACTTAATTCTGACCCCAGTCCCTCACACCAGACGTTACACACAAAGAAATATTCCAAAATTATCATCACCACCCTCAGAAAATATTCGAACATCGCAACACTACAGCAAGATCTAATTTACACACATATCTCCGGTACCCCTCCAAAACATGTACTCAACATATATACTATAATCGCAAAAACTACATTTCACAGTTTATATTGTCACTTTTCAGGCCAAATTGTCACTTTACTATTTTCACGTCGTCACGTTTAAAATTATCCAAACAATACAAAACATAACAATATTGAATTTTTTTTTGATTACATGAAGTAATTGAGTGCATATTTAGAAGTATTCGCTTAGGTCTCGCAAGAGCTCAAACAGTTCTGAAACTTATGACATGATTAAAAGTGTATTAGAACCGGTTAAGTTAGGATTTAAGGTAAGAGACAAAGGTAAGAGATGCTACATGATACAGAGGGTGAAATTAGTTACCTAGAAACGAAAGGAATGACATAGAATTGAGAACATTGAAGGACCTACCGATAGATAAAATACTTATTTAGGTATATAGACATGCATATCTTGCAGAAAATTCTTTACGATCTATTTTTCAAATATTCCTGAGTTCGAGGTCAGACTATTTAGAAAGCCTCCATGTTTAATTCATTCAAAGCAATGGCATGTTTTACAATCAAACCGTTTTTTTATTCACCGATGGATTTACGATGCTTTCCACCGATGCCCATTGAGATTAATTCCCGATGAAGAGCCGATGGTTCAGATGACAGAAGCGGGAAAACGTCTCACTATGATTAGACACGAGCTTTAAATTTTTTTTTCAATTTTTTACAGCTTTTTAAGCTGGAAAAACAGGGTGGAAAATAGAACTTTTTTCAAATCGCTGCCATTTTGTTAAATTTTAAAATCTTTCAAAACGCTTGTGTCTAATCGTAGTCGGATTAGTAAAAAGTAAAAAAATAAGATTGTTTTCATGTTTCAAGGTTCTGAAGCTGAGAAATTGTGCCACAAAGTCTAATATGTCGCGCCGGCAGATTCAAGGACGCGTCAAGGCCAAGATAACGAAAAAAAATTTTAATAATGTACTAATTAAATAAAAAAACTTTCTGTCAATATCTTGTGTAGTTTATTCGCAATCCATCGTAAAAAATACTCCTGAAATTCAGGCGCGAAGGTAGACGACCCCCTTAAAGCACGCAAATACTATTCTCTCTTTCAAACCTCTTCACGTGCTTCCAAACCAATCCCATTGTTGAAGTTGTTTACTTTTGATTATATTCCAATGTCGTTTTATTTCTTGCTGTGTTTTGCTTCTTGATTAAACTCATACTTGTTGTAGATCGTGTAGTATAAGAGATATGGGGCATTCTTTGAAACGAGTGCAAAAAAAGGAGCCAATAAAATTGGAATGAATGATCTCATTCCGCCATCACCTTGTTGCTTCTGATCTTTGTCCTTCGACGTAAATTGGATTTCGATTCCCCGACGAGGAATTATTCGCCGAGGCTCCATATTGGATATTTTCACAAACTTCGTTACTTCCCTATTGCTTCCCGAGTGCTTTCTGCTGCTGCATTTCTGCGATAAACCTACACCCATCTTCGGGGAATAAGGTTTTTGCTCGATCGCAGCGCCTCTTCGGTTATGCGGCATTAACCCGAAACTCGTTGTTTACCGTGGAAACGCCGTTTTAAATGGGATGTTTTCTTACGTAGGTTTGCCTTGCTCTACGAATAAATTCATTCCAAAAACAAGGCTATTGAAGTGGGAGTCCGTAAAGTAAGGTTTTGTTAACGAAGAACATTTTGTTGGTTTCCTTGCGTATTTCCAATTTGTAAACTTATTTGCTGTTTATTTCAAAGTATGCGAAATAGTACAGAATCAGTTTTTGTTTATAATTTAAATTCTTTTGAGTTTTTTTAATCTAATTGTAAACTGAAAGGAAAAGTTATTAATTCATTGTTACGTGTGGAGAGTTAAATGTTTTAATATTGATTGATTGGTCAAATCTGTGTGTCGTTCGCCATTGTTATAATTTTAGTCTTCGGTGAATTATGTTATAAAGAATCTGTTAATAGCGATAAATTGAATTACAATCCACGAAGAATTACAGCCAAAGAAGAAATCAAAAATGAGCTAATTTATTAAAACTCGATCGTATTTATCTCTATATCGTATACACATGGAGTGGAAGTAAACGCTTTCAGCTACTATGCATGTTTTGTGCACGCAATGCATGTTTTATTCATACGCAGAAATACTATTATAATAACCCTAATATCGTATATAAATTATAATTAAAATATCAAATGAAAGACTCCCTTGTTATAGAAGTATCTAATAAAAATGATTATTATGGAATGATAGTAATAGCTTAAAGATGATTATGGAATAAGCGTAATAAAAAAATGTTACAATTAATTGTATGCGAAGTAAATTGAATTTTTTTTATTATGACAGTCGAATCGAAACCATAATATCCCTTTATCATACCTATCGTAAAGCGAATATAAACTAGTTGAACATAAAAAAGAACTGTTATGAACTTATGGTTAATGAAGGGAAAATCCTAAAGACCACCTCTAGATGGTAGAGATGTGGATACGAAATTTAGGAAGTTGAGGAACGCAGGGACTGAATATTTCCCATAAGGATAAGGAGACGACACTACCTAAATAGTTCCTCATTGGAAGGAGTATGAGAGGATAGGACACCCTATTGCCCTTGGAATGGGAATCTGACCCCAAAGGCCGTAGAGTCACAACGGCGTAGGATGGAGAAGAAAGGGGAAGCCACTCCATTAAAGATCTTATTAGATTTCTCAAGTAGCAGCAGTACGATGGAAGACCCTTTGGTGAAAAAAAAACGGGTCACCCATTCGGATGTCCGATGGTGAACTGCCGAAGAACCATATCTGGGCAAAATAAATAATGGAGAGTTGAGAATAACTAAGTGGAAACTATTATATAAAATAGAGTGTGGGTGTGTGTGTCGGTGTGTGTAAATGTATGTGTGTTCGCTAAAAACACGAGAATCGAGAGTCGCAAAACTTTGAAATTTTCTACATTATTACTAGTCGACCTCGCGCAGAGTATGGGCAACTTTTTGTTTACCTTAAGCCCATGATTGGAACCCAGGCGGGTCAAAACGTTTCCCTAAGAAATACACGCAGAGGTAATTTTTTTCGTTGCAGGGTTCCTTTCTTTTGCAAAATTAAATTAGAAATAATAGTTCTAGAAGGTCAAATCAAGTCCCAAAAGAAGGAAAATAGAATATAAATTTTTATTTTGGTCGTGGAATATCGTTTCCGACTCGAAATTGCGAACTGTTTGATAAAATACGAGAATACTTTATCCAAATTCTGAGGTTGTAAACAACCCATTCCCTTGACGATCTAGGTGATTGTTGATTCTAGCTCATGAGTTTATATATTAGAAGACGTTGAGAATTAATGAAATATTTAAGAAAGTTTTTCTAATTTTGTTTAAACTCCTGTAGCAACCATGTATTATTTATATCAACGTAATTGTTTACCGTAAAATTATAAGTTCTATCGTAGTTTCCGTTTCGACTTTCATTTCCGTGATAGTGTTTGTGTTAATGATTGTGTTCAGTGCTTATGTGGTGTTTTAGTTACTTTCCGTAAAAAGTTTTCTTCGGTTGTTTTCACAGTAATATTTATTTCCATTTTTTGCATATGCGTTTCCGTATTACCTTTGTGCATTTCTGAAAATTAATCCTTAAAGGTTGTGATGTTTATCCTAATTTTATCTTTGAATATGTTTTTATAATCTTAGAATGAATGCTGTCTTTATCGAAGAAAGTGTTCATTTGTAAGATATGAGACGGAATATTTAGTCAAGGTGGCTTTGTAAACTTAAGTACAATTTTCATTTCTTGGTTTATTGGTTTGGAAATATAAATCGAAATATCGTTCGCAGGCTCTATTTCAATTGCAAAATCAAATTAAGAAGAATCATTGTTGTCAACCTGAGATAAGTTTGGTAGAAATATTGTATAAAAATGAATATTCAGATGACCAAATTTATAGATTTCAGAAACAAATTATGAGAGCGTAAGAAATTGGGATTTTCACGGAAAGGTTTCGTTTACGGTAATCCAACGGTAATCTGTCGCATCGAACTAAGCTAAACGGATACATGTTAGATTATCTTCTTTTTTATAAAAGGATTACTGTATTTAACTCTACTTCTATTCTCCCTGTTGAGAATCAACGGGCGCTACAGCTAGTGCAAAATAAATTCCAAGGTGTGGCAAACTAGAAAGTCTCAAGCAGTTAATGAGAATGGTGAAAACTAAAATTCGCTTGTAACACCCAAGAGAGATATTAGAGAGGTGATTTCCGAGTCGTGAACTTAGGAGAAGTCTACTGCTGTAACAAAATTTGTTCAGAAATTGAAGAAAAAAATGGGGAATAGAATCACATATTCTGCACATTTCTGCATCATATAAAATGCTTAAATATTTATTTTTCAATTGTATATCGCTGAAATTAGGAAAGGGCGCTAAGTGGTATCGTTAGAGAGAAATGTTGAAAGGGAATTGTAAAATCTGTCTCGAATTCGTCCAAAGACGGGAGGGAAACCCCTCCAAAAACCTCCCGTAGACCAGTGGCGGCGCGTGACTAAAAAAACAGGGGGTTCACTTCAAAATTCGTATATTTTTAAGTGGCCGCGATTATGGTTAAATATTCTGGCTCATACTAGAATATTGCCTCTGCTTACGTGGACGCAGTATAATTCACAACAACCGCGGATGAAAGTAGTAGAAATATGAAAATTAATATTTCGGTTTGAATCAATATATGCCTTTGTTGTAAAAAATACCTATATTCTCGTAAATTGAGTTTTTATTTAAATTCTCGATTCATATTTCTCCGTATATATTTTTAAAGACCAAAATACATATTAATATTCAAGTTGTATTTATTTTTCGAAATATCAAATACAATCATAAGAATCTAAATCAATTACCTTAAATTGTTTTATTCAGGCTTAAAGTATTTGGCAGAACTGTCACCGAAAAATCTTTGAGATTAATGCCCCAAATCAAATACACCTATTTTTGCCCAGGTCGCGTCCTTGTCTTTCGCAAAGAGCAAACAAGGGAAACAGTATAGCCTATTGGAAGAGTCGCAGCCACAAATCCAACTGTTTCTCTCATATATCGATGGCTTAAACACTCGGAAGTATTGCCTACCTTTGCTTCTCTGACTCTTAGATAGGTTCAGCAAAGGAATAGGACTTCCTACTTCTTTTATTGCACGTTTTTCTTAAACGGAAATAGAGGAAAAATTAATCCCTTTCAGAAATTGGACACTATTCACCATAAAGAGCGAGAAAAACTGTTGGTTTACATACTGAATACGCCACTAGCTACTTGTTAACGCAGTTGGTTTACATACTGAATACGCCACTAGCAACCACAGCACCGGTAACTGAATAAGTACACTGGATACGAAAAGATTCCGTAAATTCACAATATTGCAGCGCATTATGGGTGGCCATTACATAGCTGCAGACACCAGTGCATAAAATAACGTGCAAAGTAGGCGACACGAATAGCTAGTGCCAAGTTTTGTCGCCCAGAGACAGTATTAGGCGCCGGCAAATAAGGAAAAAACTCAAGTTCTACGCGTGTTAAACTAAAGTCAGGAAGTGTTAAATGCTAGAGTTTGGGTAAAATGTTTCTTTTCAGGAATAGAGTTCGGGAAGGTGCGGCCCTATGTTCCTCCTCCTCCAGCCACGACTTCGTCAATAGCAAGGCTTTATGATTACTGGAAGGTATCACAACATCCATCAATTTTCAACAAAGCTGGCTGGCACGGAGAGAGCTGTGTCAATCCATACCTCACTTAATTCCAACAAACAGTCAAGCCTTTATAGAGAAGTTATAAATTCTAGGATGTACACATCGCAATTAACAGTGTTGGAACTGCATATTATGACCAAAGACCTGCTGTTGCTTTTTTAGAGATTAAAGAAAGAGGAAGAAATCTTACAGATGCAGAAACTTATGAAATGCATGAATTTGTTAAAAAGTATTTTGCCAAGTACAACGTAATTATTTATTTAAAGAAACAATTAAAAATGAAAATGTTTTATAAATTCTTATTTAAAATTAATTATCCATATATATATACGAGTAAAAGTTGCTTGCATACTGAAGGAATATTGATGATACTAATTTCAAGTCGATATCACATCGGGAAAGTCCTCAAACGTAATTCTACAATCCACCTTTGAAATATATGGTAGAATACAGATGGTGCCCCAGGGTCGAACCAATGATCATAAGGTAAAATATAAATTGTAAATATGAAAGGCTCATTTCTTCTGTTTACATGACTGGCCATATAATTTTCAATTTCTCGGTAAATGAATCATAAAGAAAATTGAAATTCCCACCATACATTTCAAATGGTAGAGCCGCTTGGTCTCGAGCACAAGAAATTTCGGGAGTTATGAATACATATAACGACCTGGTAGATATAAAACTTATTTAATCCAAAGTTTTATGTTGATATCGTACTGGGATGATCTTAAAATACGATTCCATTATCCCCATTCGCTATGCATAAAGGAACGTAAATGGCGCTCTGGAATCGAACCAAGAATAATCATGGAAACGTTAAACAGCGAATATAAAATTTATTTATGATCTCTATTCACATGCCGGGTTTTAAATTTCCATGTTATCGGGAAGACATTTTAAAAAAATCTGAAAAATCGCCACAATACATTTTAAATTGGAGAATATTTGCCCTGACCTAGCGTCGAACATGGGATAATATTCGAGGGTGTCTTTAAAGTTTTAGACGAACATACACGGCTTACAGCGATTCCTCGAATTTCAACTCTCTAATTTGTCGGAAAGTGCCTAAAAAAAATTTCCGAAAATCCTATGAAGCCATTCTCGTCGGCTGTCGCTGCAACGTAGTGCAGCGATCGGCCCATGTTTAAAGGCCGTATGCCCCTCTTTCCTCTCACCGCTCTTCACCTATAACGCGACGTCTGAAGGGGTTCACTTCGAGGAGTGAACCTCGCGCGGAGTCAAGCTAGCTGGAACCAAAAGAGGCAGGAATCGCGACTCAACGAAGGAAAAGTTAGGCCCAGTAATTGGTGTTATGGTTATTTGGGTTATGGTAAGAACATTGGTATAAATGAAAATAGTACAGTAGTTTTCTTAGGGGGTTCAGTGAACCAGTGAACCCAATGGACCCGCCGCCACTGCCGTAGACAATGCACATCTTTACAATAAGTCCAATTAGTACAATAAGTCAAGGAACCTACAAATATACAAACACCTCCGCAAACACAGATACAATTCAGTGAAACAATTCACTCTACATAAAGTATTACACTATATTCATGGAAAATATTATCATATTATTATTACTAAGAAATACAATAGCCGTACGCCTCCAATTGGCTATCCTAGAACCTAGGGCTAGAATAAAAGCTAAGGAAGTCGGATCTCTTTATATCTATGCTGAGATTGCAAAACGATGCAGAAAAGGCAGAAAATATATAAAGAAGAAAACCTGCTAAAGGATGGTATCCTAGAGAAGGAGGATGAAGTGAAAAAGGAAAAATATGATTGTACGGTAATGAGAGAGGAACTTGAGTTGACTCTAAAGATATCAAAGACTAGGAGAGAGACAAGGTCCCAGATTTTGATAACTTAAGAGCAAAACTCTTAAAAGAAAATGGTCCTCTAATGATGGAAAGGCTGTTTAAAATAGTAAAGAAAATTTTCGGAAATGGAGATATACCGTCTGACTTAGAGGAAACTCTTTCCTTTTCCGAAGAAAGCTGGAGCTGAAAGACGGAAACTGTATCGCACAACAAACTTCAAATTCCACTCCAAAAAAATGTGACCAGCATTATATCACGACAGATAGAAGGAAATATAGAACATAGGGAACAAAGTACTAATATCCACACGTGCTTATTAAAACCATCGATTTCAGTTGACTGCCTTTCTTATACCCGATGATGGCTGCGTAGCCAAAACGCGTGTGGATATTCTTCTTCTTCGGTTGGCAATCTTAAGATAGATTTGCAGCAGTTGTTTTCCGTCTCCACTCCTCCCGATCTTGCACCAGTCTCTTTAGCGCTAAGTAGGAATGGCATCTTCTACAATTCGATTTAGGTATTCCTTTCTCGGTCTGCCTCTTGCGTTGGTGCCCTTAATTGAGCCTTCCAATACTGTTGTTAACATTCCTCCGTGTCTTAGGGTATGGCCTATCCAGGAGTCTCTTTCTCATTGTGCTCCACAGGCATGGCACTTCTTCAGCTCTCCCTAATATCTCCTCATTGGCCACCTTGTCTACCCACGATATCTTGAGGATTCTCCGGTAGCACCACATCTCAAAGGCCTCAATCCGTTTTCTTCCATCCGGAGCAAGAGTCCATGTCTCACTTCCATAAAGGTCCATACGAAGGTCTTGAGGAGGCGTTTTCTTAAATACAAGTTGACGCTGTTGGATGTAAGGAGCATTTTCTTTTTATTAAAAGCCGTCTTTGCCTGATTAATCCTACTAATGAGATCTTTATCACTTTTTGCTTCCAAGGTACTTGAACACCTGTACTGTGCTGTGTGGATATTACCAAGTGGAAATATCAGTTTGAAAATATAGAAGATTAGTAAAAACATATGTATGGAGTGTTGCCCACGTGGAGAAGAGGGAGGAAAATTAGGCTGAATTCCTTTGAAAAGTGGTGTTATAGAAGCATGCTTACGATTAGTTTGAAAGAAAAAGTTAGGGAAAAAAGAGGTTTATCCTATAGCAATTCCATCTGGAAATATATGACATACAGGAGAAATAGACGACATATAGAGAACTAATAGGACATTCTATATCTCCAGAGCTTGATTAAGACGACGTTGAGAGATGCTGAGGAAGACCCCATCTTAGAAACATACAAGAGGTAATGGGAGATATTACCTACTTCACGGAATTGAAAAAGAAAGCAGGAAAGAGGAATGAGCATTGAAGAAGTACAGTATTTGTGTGGATATTTCAATTTATATAATTATTCGAATGAAGAAAATCTGCCTTTGCTTTGGCGATGGTTACCAAATGCAACAAAATTCATACAATTTAAACGAATAAACAGGGAAAAAAGTAAATTGACTAAAGTAGTATGAGGAAGTTATATTAAAAAAACAAGAAAGTAAGCTGTTCTAATTGGATGGATTAGATATGCCAGAAAATATAATTAATATTAATTACTTCAAGGTCCCATAATAGGATTAGGGACGGCATCTGAAGAGATGAATATGTCTGCAATTGAATCAGCGAGAGCTTGAATTTAAAAAAATCTTCTGTTATTAACCAACTTTCAAGCCAGATTTTTACGGTAAAGGGGATATATATTTTTATCTCACAATCAGTAAGAACAGAAAATTATTCTGCCCCTGAGTTTAATGTTCAATAAAATGGGTTTAGCGTATACCCTTCGCTACATTTCGAGTGTACCTGGAATAATTTCTTCGAACCCTAAAAAATGAGGACGTCTAAAAACGCATACAAAACGTCCTTGAGATGGGAAGCACTTATCATTTCAGCGAATGACCCACTCTCGCCATTTGCAGGAGGACTTTGAGTTGTGTGGGAATGGATTGCCATCGCTGTGGGGGAAAAGCATTTGAAATTAATTGGATCGGAGTTGCCACCACTTACCTTTCTCCGTTTCTTTTTTAGCGAATGCGCAAAACTTCGAGGCTTTCGCGCGAAACGAGGAAAGAATTGCACCGACTGAAAAAAGTGCTAATTTTTCAGGCCCTCGCAGAAAATTCTTCCAGGGCTCCTATTATCGGATGAAATTGGGAATTCTCTAGAAAGAGCATACTCATATACATGTATGCGTACAAACGTATTTGCTGGGCGAAGTTTAGACTAGAAAGTCTAACTGACTCTTGTCTAATACACTAAATATAAAAAAAATGTAGCCAATAATATGTTCAGATGTCCAACAAAAATTGTGGAAAAAGATTGGAAATTTAAAGAGAAAGTTGGTTTCGTGGAGAAGAGAAAAAATATTAATTTTAGCGACAGAAATAAATATCCGCCATGGGAAACACCCACAAAGAGACGGGAATATAAAAAAATCTGTGAAATGTGTAGGAATGGTTGAAAGAAAGAAGGAGATAGATCACGACAGAAGGGATAATGAAAATTGTATATTTACAGATGCATATGATAAACTAATTACAAGATGCATTCACATAAAGCAAACAGACTCAAGAAATCAAGAAGTTATTCTTTATTATATTCTTACTTAAATGTTCCAACTATTTTAAGCAACCATCTACCAATTACCAACTTATAATTATGCATAATGTTCTAGGATTCTACAAAAATTGCTCTAAATAGGCTATGCATTCCAGTTGAACTGACAATTGACGGAAAATTTTAGTTATTGAAAATAAATTTTGAAAATACTAATAATGGAAGCATAAGAATCAGCTTAATAGTTTACAGATTTGGTATTTTTCTGTAATTGGAATATTTATAAGAATATATAGTACAAATATATATATATATATATATATATATATATATATATATATATATATATATATATATATATATATATATATATATATATATATATATAAAGATTGCTAAGGTTTAAATAAAGAACTTCATTCCCTGAGGTGAGCGGATACATGATGTTAAAGGAACATTTATTATTACTGGCAAATTGTAAGTAAATGGAAGGACTTGTTTAGAAAATGCAAATTAATATATTTGCCTCAAGTTTATATCATCGAGGAAATACACGCAAAATGGTACATACTGATTTATAAACGAATTGGAAAAACTTTGCATAGTTTCCATCCATCATATTATTGCCAACTGCGAAATATGACATTTCATTTATGTGTAACTCAATGGTGAAAATAACCATTTTTCATTTCCAATTTCCATTTAATTTCATGAAATAAAAAAATATTTAATTTTAACCTAATAGCGGTTTCTACAGTTAACACTATTTACTCAATATTAAAGAATATGAAATGCTGGATAAACGAATTTTAATTTAAAATTCTTGCAAGTCAAAAATTTTATTTAGGTATTCATGTTTCGTCCTGACGGAAAAACAAACCTCGTGTTACACGTCAACCAGAGATGAAGTTAAAGTGATGAATTTGCATAAGTGTGAGTTTAATCTGATAGAAAGCCATGCATACCATCAGCATATCGCATACGTAGGGTGATCTCCTGAGTAATGATTTCTTATTTATGTATCTAAATGTAAAGGAACCGCAGTTGCATATCGCTCTGGATGTCACGACCGGAATATTATCCTCACACACATTTTCCCGGCCATGAAATTCATTCGCCGGAAATTTCTTTCTCATCTAAAGAATCCTTTCATTCAACGGAATCGATGGCATATCTTTGCATACGTTACGGTGCGTTGTGGTTTTTTCTCCCCCTGTTGCTTTGCAATTGATTTCACTCACGTTTTTCCCTGAAGGAAGTTGAAATAGTATGTAAATTTATGAGGATTTTTTCACGCTGTCTTTTTTTTATTTACTTGTTCGTATTTTGAATTCGCGAAACGTAGGCTGTGGTTTGAATGAAAATGGAGCTGTGGAGAAGTTAGGGAAATGGGTATACATCTCTTATAACAGTAGTAAACTCTCACCAATAATATATGTATGTCTGATGCGATATTTGGATAGTCTATCCTCTTCAACAGGGCTTCCAAACGATGCTCCGCGGGTAGGTAAGAAATACTCCTCGAAAATATATTGCGATTTTTTAATACTAAATGCTATAAAAGCCAAATTTGGACTGACTGAGTTATTACTCTATATTTATATAAATACTACATGACAAGTATTATTTACTTTTATAAGATATTTTTGAATGTGTCATTACCTATCCTTCGATCTGCACAAGGCTTTCTGTAAAATTTCGAAAACCTTCCAGGTGCTCTATCAGTTTGAAAATTTTGAGTATCCCTGATCTACAATCATTAAGAATTTATGAATTCGAAATTTGTTGATCATGATTAATATCCTCCACCAGCTAATTTATAGCGAAACAATTTACATGTAAGAATTTTATAAGATTAGTGTTTTATTAAAATAATTTAATCGAGTAAATATAGCATGCTTTTTTTTAGTATTTAATTACGAAATATATGTATAATACACAAATAGTCGGTAAGATAAAACACAAGTAATATATTTTTTTAAATCCTTTCTTTTCTGATGGATTTTTCTATATTTTTGGATTTTGATGGGTTCTAAAGGTCTATAAATGCGTCTAATGTTATAGCTAAGGTCTGAGTGCACGCCCTTATGTGCAATTTTACCCTTTACCCTTTCCTTTATAGCTATTAATTATTATTCAAGAAGATAAGAAGAATTATGTAATTTTTTTCATCCCTCTAGGTACATACATACTCCCTTGTAATTTTATCGTTATAAATGTTGATAAATAATATATCAATATTCATATTTCTTAACATAATAAAATGATTATCATGTATTACGCTGTATCTTTTAGGAGTAATAGATTACGAAATCTTTAATGTTCTTACTCACGTAATTACACGGTTATATAAGTATAATATTAAATTTGTTTCAATTACCATCTTCTTTTGGATGGATTTATTTAATGGTTGTTATCACATCATGCATTAAAGAATTTCTGCTATAAATATTTAAGAAGCTTAAAAAGTTCTTTAAGAAAATAAAGGAAGTGACGTTTAGATTTACAAAACTTCCGCATTAATGTCCATCGCTTTGGAAAGAGGTATTCTTCTTTTAAACATCGACACAGCAGTTTATCATCAAATCTTTCTTGGAGCATCTTTCTTCCATCCCTTAAAGATCTCCAGATAGTCCCTTAATACGGTATCTCTTTACGGTGCTAATAGACCGTCTCATAGCGACTAAAATATAAATAAACACCTTGTTGCTTAAAATGTGGATCAAGTCACGTGTGATATTCCTCGTCAAGTTGAAGAGTCATCGTGCTGAGTGTTTTCATTTAATCTTGCATCAACTGGAGGACGTAAAGCCGTCGAAGGCGTCGTGGGCGGACGACGCGTGGGCGTCCCCATTGTTGTGATTTCGGCGAAGCGACGCTCGCCGCGATAAAGGGGCTCTAGTTGGAGGTTTTGGCGCTAGGCGTCGCCTATGTTTGCGGAAGGCGAACTTGTAGCCTTATAAAACCTTTCCTTTTGGTCGGGTTATAGGGGACCTCCGTGTCAACATGTTACAGGGTGTTTAAGTGTCGTGTTGAGTGTTTGATCAGACCTGTCGAATAAACATTTAGATCGTCATCTCCATAGACTCAGTTCTTAACGATATCCATGTTTGTTGCGCAGTGCATTCCAGAGTCGTCAATAAGCTGTTGCTGAACGTAGCATCCAAGAGAACCATACCCATTTCATATTTAGAGGTGGTCTAAAATATATAATAATAATTGCTGTTTCCCAGTCTACATTAATTTCAATGTAGTAGTATTTGTGCATCATAAATACCTGGGAATTTCTCTCAGTAGTAATTTTTCCTTCAAAAAGCATGTTCGAAGCGTAATAGGAAAGGCGAATGGGATACAAAGGTTAGCCAGTAGAATTCTGAGGGGATGTTCATCGAGAGTAAAAGAAATAGCGTACTTTTCCCTGATTCGACCTCTACTTGAGTATTGCTGTGCGATTTGGGATCCTCACGAAGTAGGATTAATTTCCGATCTCGAGATGGTTCAACGTAGAGCACGTAGCAGCAAGGTTTGTCAAGGGAGCTTTTAGATTTGACAGCAGAGTTTCTGCTATGATAGGTTCCCTCGGATGGAACCTATCATAGCAGGTTATGATAGGTTCCATCATCACCATCAAATCACTAGATCTTGATATATAATAAATATCAAGATCTTAGTGATAGAAGACTTGAGTATTGACGGAAGCTTTTTGATACATTTATCACTACCGATTTCGGGGAGGAGATAACCGATATTGTTATCCCAGTTATAAACTTTCGCTATCTTCGAGAGGAAACAAAAAAGCGATACTGGGAAGTAGTTGCCAGGACAGATAGTTACTTTTGGTCGCTTTTCCCGCGAAGTATTAGAGAAGCTAATAGCTGTCCAGTTTAGATAGTGATTTCGGTGTTTTACACCCCCTGCCACGCGCCACTGGCGGATCGCAGAGTTCAAATGTATATTTAAATGTTAGAATTGGATCGAAGCTTATAATGAAGATAGTTCTGGAGATCGCTCAATAGTAATACGCAGCTGAATGTAATGGTTGATCAAAAAATACATTCACTAAAGTACTGCAATACTATATTACTCTTAAAAATCTGTTCTAATTTTTCTTCCGGGGAAAAATTGAACGCTTGCGTCAAATATTGTTACACTGTATTAATTATCGTTTATTGATCGATTTTGATGAAATTGTTGCTTGTTCTATTGTGACTGAAAATGAGATGAAGCTTGGAGTAAGAAGTTTCTTTATGAAATCTATCTTAGCTATTCTTTATATGTCATTTTCATTACTCAAGTGTATGTTTCCTTTTAAATATTTAAAATAAATGGTGAAATTATTTAAGTACTATATGTCTGTCATTCGGATGACGAAAAACTTCAGGTTTGACTAAAATTGGCCCTACATAGACATTCCGTGAGGTGCATAAGCTAGTGATAACTAAAGAAGGAAATCATATGAAAGAGGAAAATTCAAGAAACAGAATAAGAAGCCACACATTTAAAACCACGAGATAACCACGAGGTAATACGAGGTTACTCTTACAAAGATGGTTTTGGGAGGAATTTTAAACCTCTAATATCCTTACACCAGGGTCATACTGCTTGAAATACGAATAAGCCTTCAACTTATACTTAAAATTCGAGAAATCTTCTGTGGCCAGAATGCCTATTCCCAATGATTGGCATTCAATGCTGGCCACTCGGGAACATCCATGGAAGATGTCACCTCCGAATAAAAAAATAAGAATTCTTTTCAGAGATTCCGGCTAGAAGTTAGAGGGAATCTGCATAGGAAGTATCTGAATTTATCTTCGAGCGTTGCCAAGGCCCTCCATGGAAGACCCCCCACGGACATCTTTCTCTGCCTTTTGGCTTTGTCGGTCCCTTTTTTATCATGCAGGGGTTTTCGGCCACTTTCCTTTCCCATGTTTTCGGCTGTCCTTTGTTTGTGCCCCTCACGCGTTGGATGCGCAAGAGATCGATTCCTTATTTTTTCTCCTCAAAGAGAGTGGTTCCACTTTCCTGCTAAGAGAACATAACTCAAGATATGGCTTCGTTTTGATAGCGACGGAATTCGTTTCCATTTGCCCCATTCGACCTTCAGTCTTTCTACGCAGCCTGGTCGCGAGGATGACGTTGTTGAGGACTGTCGCTGCGTTCTACGTTTTCCATAAGGAAAAGCACAAACCTTGACCTCTTTTTAATTCAAAGGAGTTTTAGGTCAAGGTTTACGCCTGACAGTGAAATATTCATACTGAAGATCGGTTGGAACCTCACCCTCTTCAACTTTAGCTTTCAAGAGCTAGTAGGTGGGAATGAGGTTCACTAAACAGTATGAGGAATGAGGTACCAGAATGCTATAGGCGGAATATGCCAGCGAGTAACACTTCTCTTGGGATCCAGGGAAGGCAAGGCAACGAGAAACCTTAATTAGTGCCACTATTAAAAGGACTCATACCTCAGTAGGTTCATATCACATAGCCAAGATCAAAACTGACAAAATTAAATAAAAGATATATTTTTCTCTATCCTGCACCAAACGATAAACTATTATTATCATTTTAATCAGGATAATGTAGCAGTATCGTTTTTACCCCCAATGAAGAGTAAACTACGTTCCGCGGTCCACATCCTTCTCGCTGTACACTTAAATACGGTCTGAGGAGATATTGTACTAACATAAATCGCAAGTCATCATTACACGATTAGGTAAACGAGAAATGATATAATAAGGAGGGAGAAAGACAAAGAGTTCGGAGAAAGGAAAGGAATACTAACAAGATTAAAATATCTTTGAATAAGGAATGTAATTGATTTTATAATTCGCTTGAATTCATATTTTTCAATTTTAAATTTCTCAATTATATGAAAGAGTTTACGGAAAATCAAACTGAAATTGGCCTACATTTTTGAATAAAAAAAATTTATACTTGTATACTTCCTCGAAAAACCCATAGTGGCTATGTTTCAGCGATTGTTTTGCGTATAATTATTCATAAATTTTCAAATAAATTGTATAAATTGTCAAACATTTTAAATTTTCGCTGAAATCGGCGAGCATGGATCATTTTTAAATATTACATATTTAAATCTTAAAAAGGAGGAAGGAAAGGATAAAAAGGATCTTATTCATATATTTATTGATAGGTATTGAACATACGTACAAATTAAAACATTTATAAAAGTTACACATTTTGTCTAAAACATTATAAAAATTTAAATTTAATGGTTTATTTATGATATTCAACCCTTTGGACCAATAATCGCCGAAGTTTCGAATACATAATCAGAAATTATAGACTTCATCTTGTAAGAAAAAAGTTTTCTTATGTGTGAAGTCAATGAAAAATTAATTTTTACATACATAAATGTTGCTATACTTGATTTCCTTGATAAACTAGCGTATAAGAGAAAATGATTAATATTCATTTCAAAATTATAATAAATTTCGGAAAAGGAGATTAACTCAGGAATTTCCTTGCAACTTTGGCGATGAAATGTAAATATATTTCTTGTATCTCAGGACCGATTAAGGCTTTCTTGGGCATGAATAATCAGCGTAAATAATACCCCTTTTTAATACACCGATGATACGCAAATATTTTGAAATATATTCATGACGGCCCCGAAGTTGATATACTTCGGAGAAGAAAACATTTTAAGCAGTTTTGATCGGCTTTGTGTATTCTTTATCGGCCCGAGAAGATTAGCAGAAATTCTAAGCAAAATGATTTTTTAGTGGAAGTGTAGTTTTTAGTTTTTTTAATTACATTCCTCCAAAAAATTTCCGATAGTTTTCTTGACTCTGGACCAGTTGATGAATTTTGCACGAATATTACTTTCCATTCACAACTACCACGGAGAATACGTTCCATTTTCGGTAAGAAGATTAGTATGGCAACTTTCCGGGGATTTTGGAGATAAAATGTAAATAAGGTTCTTGAAGCTTTGGCTTTTTTAATGAGATTGCTTCATTTACATAAATTCTGGCCATTTATTTTTCCTAATCGAAGTTAGAGGCGGGAATTTTAAGTCACTGTAGCTGTGATAAACAATTTGCATGTTGTAATTGGAAAATAATATGTTTTGAATGTTGTATGTTAAATATGTGTAAGAATATATAGTTTTTTAAAATCTATTATGTACATTTATCCATTTTATAGATACTGTCTGAAGCTGATTTTATCCAGATTCTCCTCAATTCTCAATCACCTCAATCATACCCTAATCAAAGGCTCTCATACTTTCTCCGACATTTCCTTCTGACATAATATAATAAATAGCAAAGTTGATTCCCCATTATTACTCTCTCTTTTCTCTTTCCCTCAAGAACAACACGCCAATCCGATACCTTCTCTTTGATTACTCCTCGTCTATCAATAGTAATACGATCACTCTTCTTTCGCATTCCTTCAATTTTCAACTCCCTTTCCTCCAATACTCATTTTAATCCTTTCTTCTTATCTCCGAAATCTATCCAGGAAATGGTTGCGCGAGTTTGATGTGGAAAAATACAATTTTCTATGATTTTTTGTTTCTTTGCTCATATTCATTTGTTATTTTATTATATGTTTGATTTATTAATTTTTCACGATTTTATTAATATTTTGTTCTATATTATTATTGTTAATCATCAGCAGTAATTAGCTTCGTGCTCTATGTTTAAATTTGTTTAATAAATAAATAAATAAATAAATGAAATGCGCTCTAGTACTTCAGCAATATTTTTTAAAGAGCCGCATCTTTCCATTGTTATAGACTCGCAAAATGCATGCTAGTAAAACACCCTTAATTTTCGCAATTATCATATATTTATACCCATTATATCATAATTAATCAGGACTTGATATTAATGCTTCCCTAGCTAAGACTAATTGCATTCAGTCTTCGGTAAAAAATAGTTTGTTCGTGCTTTATCTTTCTTAAATTTTCTTTTCATGTCAATTAATCACAGTTTTGTTGCATATAAAGAATTGGTTGGTCGATCACTGTGTATTTTGTTTCCTTATAGAAAACCAACTTTAAATATTGCTTTATATGAACGTAGGGTAGACCGAGCAGATTTAGACAGATTTTCATCTATAATATTTCTATTTTTAGTTGTGGAACTTATTTACCCGATTTACATACTCATTCATTCGTTGAACTTTAAGCTTTATTGCGGTGTCTATAAACAGTGATATTGTAGCGATCTAACATTTGGAATTCAAGTACAAAAATCTGGTGTGCAGACCAATACATTCCTTGAGTTTAATATTTGGCTACCTGCAAGTTTTTTGTTCGAAATTTCCAAAACCGTGTCCGAAAAGTCCATGATAGATATTTGGAGTTAACTAATGTATACATACCTCTACCTTTCGGTAAGTTCATGTGCATTCAAAAATCCCTATTCAATGCCATTTCCCTATAGTTAACCCCACCCTCTATCTAATCCAACATCTTTTGTCTTTGTCTTCCCCTCTTATTTTTACCTTGAATTCTACCCACAATTACAGTCTACACCAATGCCTCTCCCCTCAATATTTTAGTCACCCATTTGTTCTGTCAACATTTAATTACTTCAATGAAAGCCCACTTCTTCCCAACCATCTCCAGAAACTCCGTGTTCGTTTCATATCAACAATTTCATACAAGCTAACTTATTTTTTCCATTCCATGCCGAATTCACATCTCAGAGGCCTCCAAGCGTTTGATATTCTCCTTTCATAATGACTATATTTCGCACCCATACAGAAAAACAAAGAAACAAAATTTTATTTAGGTATGTATGAAAATTTACAGTTAAGTTACAAATAAATACATACATCTACATAGGAAGGCATGCTTTGCCAATTTTAAAATTTAAATCAGCAATTAAAACACTTATAGTTTAATAAATTATCAGCAGTAAAACTTGTTGATTGATTTTTAAATTGTGCAATTTTCTGGAAATACTTTGACTTTATTTACTTATTTCTAACAGTGAAATTTCATATTTTGTTGGAAGAAATCGCTTTGGAGCGTATATACAAAAATCTGGTGTGTAGTCCCATACACACGTTTGATATTTCTCATTTTCCTGCTTCAGAGGAAGTCTTTTGTTTTAAAATTTCGAAACCCTGTTCGAATAGTCCATCTAAAGAAAGAAAATTTGGAACACGGCTGTTAAAGAATTAGAGGTTTAAAATCTCCTTTAGCCGTCTTTGTCGGCGTTCCTCGTCTCATTCACCAGTATTCGGAGAAAACAAGAAAGTACACCGCACAAAAATATTCCATGATAGAAATTTGGTGCTAACTGTTGCAATAGAAATTATAAGATGCTTATTTATACGAATCTGAATACTTTAATATCTTCAAGGTGACATCGAAAAGGAACCTGGTATTATATTCAAGCTTAAACTTGGCGAAATGACTGTGAGAAGTGAAGGGAGGCATAAATTAAAAGCGTTAACTTATAATAGAGAAAATAGAAGGCGCTCAAAATGAAAGTCGAGGGGGGTAGTCTGTATTCTTATTTCCTTTCTCTGGATGGTCTTCGGGAGACGCATTAGCATAAGGATCACCGGAAGGGTACAGTAAAAAGAAGGAGATATATATCATTAGCCCATCAAAAGGGTTTCTAAGAGATCTCACTTCATTAAACAAGGGATGGAGGACATCATAAATCATCATTTAATGGACTGTAAGCGATATTATGCATTTTTTTCGAGGAACACTTTCAAGCTTGGAAATTAAATATTCTATGTGTCACAAAAAAAGAAAATTTATGTATTTTCTCAGTTTTTGTTTTGAGATATACCTGAAATATTAGATTTAGAAGTTTTAGGTATTTCATTGGTTTCGGATTTTATGATTTCTGTCGTTATTATAACTGGTAATAATTTTAAGAGAATTTAAGAGCGGCAACGGAAATCATATTCCTTATATTGATAGTAAGGCCTTGGTAGATGAGATATACTCAATACTATTTTCTTATTCCTCCAATGTACTGGAATGGCGTTATGTCCTGAGTTTCTGTGGTTACCATATTGTTCTTTCCTTATTTGTTTATGAAGATCGATCTTCGAATGAAATAATAACAATTTTTTTTGGAAGGAGTCTGATGGATTGATTGAAGTTCTTATAGAAAAATTCACAATTAATTTCTCTGGAGAACATCTTATTATATCCGGAAATGATATTATGAGAAAAGGGAGTACCTTCGTTATTTGGTGGTGTAGCTGAAGATAATTCGTGGACGACTTCATTTTGGAATCTAAATCAATCGTATGTAACATTTACAAATGCCGAAGTTTTTTTAAAATTCCATCCAAAAAGAGGAATCCTCATTTGGCGACATCTTAAAAGATGTTGGTTTTCAATTTAGTGTTAGCAACAATTTCCCTTGATTTGTGCTGTAATGGATGCAGAACCAACAAAACAAGTTTTACTAATAATTTTTGTTTTCATATTGTAACGATTCTTTCTTTTCGTTAACAATTAAACTCACTTCCTACTAACTAGTGCCCCACGTTGGGCGCCAAATGTAACGCTTCATCCTTTCCCACGCACGAAAAGCGTTAACTATTAATACACAAATCAGGATCAGAACAATTTAATATTAATAATAAGAGCACACAGAGATAAAATAACCAGCACAAAAGAAAAAAAAAAGAATCACCGGATCTGCTTCTTTCAGGTGCTTCCGAGTGGAGACCGCGAGATCCTCCCCTGGAACCCTCCGTCCGCTTTCCTCTCTAGGTTTCTTCTCTTACGACCTCGAGGTTCTGACCTCTCGACCCCGAAGGCTCCGACCGACTGCCGCTCTTCCCCTCCGAACGCCCCTTCCACACCTCCTTTTCGCCACGCAATTTCGTACTTTCTTTATTTCGATCACAAAATTAACTATGTAACGGAAAATCCGTTACAATAATTTCACACCTTATTTTAATTAGATTTAAGATGAAACAAACGAGCTCTTTCGGAGAGCTGTACCGAAAGTTTTTCATATTCCACTTGAGATTAGGTTAGCCACATCTGCATTAGGAACCGAAACAAGGTTTTCGAAAGCGTTGAAATTTTAAAAACCTCATTTTCCATGTCTAATGGGAATGCGCTCACATTCGCAGTCGGGCGAATGAAAATTGTTCCAGGGCGATTAAAAGTGAAAGTGGTATGCGCAAATGATTTTTTTATGACAAATTGCCTTTTCACTCGAAGCAAAGCTCGCTTAAGGACCGTTCGCATCTTTTTTTGCGAGAATTCTTTTCCGAACGGATTTTTTGTCTTTTATGGAATTTGGCAAAGGAATCAGTTCCTCTCGCAAAGGGTTTTCCTCTTTTGCATTTTTTATCAAGGCGAATTCCATTTTCAAATAAGTCTGACTTTGAGGAAGAAAATTCTTGCAGAGAAATTCTCCGTCATTGAATTGCTATACTTTTTCGAATGCCCTGAATTAAGTTAAAACACTGTTCTGAGCTATTGATCTGAATTTTCATGATTCATTTACTATTTTAATAGTTTATAATAATGTTAATTTATCACATGCTGGTAGGATAATAACCGAATTACATGCAATTCAACAAATTAAATAAAATAAATAATATTTAATTTTAAGATAAATGATTATAATGAAAAATCAATACAAAAAATAAATAAATAAAAAAGTATTGAGTTTTTTGAAGCATATACTGTTCGAATAGAAAATATAAGTTGTTAAGAGGTATAAAGTGCATATTGAGGCTTGAATTTTCACAAATTTTATATAGTTTTCACAAGTTTTCTTCACAAATGATATATATTTATACAAAAAATATTCGTTTTAACTAAACTAGTATTTTTGGCAATTTTGACCTTTTTTGTCGAAATTCGGAAACTTTGAGGCAAAAATTATAGTAGAAGATAGCATTTGATTTGGAAAGAAAATTATATCTGTAATGTGGATTGGCCAATTTTACCGGGTATTCCATTTCTATCAGAAATAAATGAAAAACTACCTTTTCTACAGTCTAACCAACATCCGTAACATTTCTGTGTAGTTTGTGTTTTTTGACGAATTTTCGCGAACTAAACAACCATTTTCCCTGATTCAAACGTACTAGATAATTAATTTTAAGTAAAATACAAGCAATATATGTATTATTTGGACATTAAATCACTTCGGAAACATTAAGAAACTATCAGAAAAAATTGCCAAAATTTGACATTTTTCATAAATATTTGAAACTTTGACTAAATTAAGATCGAGTTGAAAATTTTTTTGGGTTATAAGGACCACCAACCACAAAATTTAAACAGTAGCCGTTGATGGATTTAGAAAAAAAAAGTTTTTTCGATCGAAACCTACTGCACAATGATCCTACGAATATATCCTCGTAAATGAAATGAGGGTGAATTTCATTATTCGGCATTCCTCATATTCAGAAATCCTGAAAAATCTTGGATGACAGGTTTTTATCTATAAAAAATATAGTAATGAAGTCTTGATATTATCATGAATATGAATACAATTACTGCTGTTATTAATTGATTAATAGATGAGTATTATAATTATATTCTTGTAAGATTTGTATTTATTTATTCATATATTACATCGCATGTAATTAGGAACTCCCTGTTTGCAATTGATAAATTATCATTATTGTCATATTGTGGATTGAATGTGATGTGTATTATATACAATGTGATTAGCTATCACAAGAATTTCTTCTAACTGCGGCGAAATTTGTAAATAAATAAATACGAGTAAATATCTCTGTCACTTGCGTATAACCACAGTAACGAGTAACACGTCAGACAATAGTAAAGGGGCGATCCCTTTTCCATATCCTCTGTCCAAAGATAAATGAAAGCATTTCACCCATGTTTGGATGGAGCATTAAAAGAACACAGCGTTTAAATTTAAGGAATTACTTGTTCGAAGTAATGGGAGAAAATTTTTAAGATTTTTTTCCTCGCGACACGGTTGGATTTCACTTATTTTCAAGTCCATTTGACTTCTTTTCTTCTCCTCCAACTCTTACGGTAATGCACTCTTGAGGTCTCTCTTGGTCGCACTTTCTGAAATTCCTCGTCTTTTGAATAAAAAGCCCCAGCGGACGGGTGGAATAATGCACGTGGCGAAGGGGTAATGGACCAGGGAAGTGAAACTTCTTAAAATGAGAGTTTGGGGAAGGCGTGGAAGGGGAGGCTTTAATTACAAACGAAGGGTTGATTAAAAGGTGAAGGAAGGGACGCCGCGGTTTTATTGGAAGGAAATCGATTTAGGGTTTATTAATTATTGACCGGGGGCTTGGGAAGAGCTATTTGGCCCTTGGCTTTGATATTCTCCTTGTGGCAATAATTAATTAATCTTCCCTTATCTTCAGGGGAGAGGATGTAGCCTGCCACGGGCCTTGAATTTCTTACGCATTTTCACTTTTAATTCACCGCCTTTTCAAGTCTCCCCAGTGTTTGCACATTATTTAATCGCGCTCAAAGAGCGTGACTGCGAATCGCTCGTGTTGAAAAATCACCGTGGCTCGCCGTGCTTCACGGTCATAGACATAGAGGGTGCATTGGCGGGGTTCTAAAATAGCAAGCAGTCCATGAGGTTGTCAGCTTTCCTTTTATGCGATTAAAAACGTGGGTATGAATCAAATGCTGGCCTTTTCAATAATAATAATAATAATGCCGTCTTTTTATGGGCGAATTTCAGCCTTTGAAGGCTATTCCTCCAATTAACCGCTTTTTTAATTTTATTCCTTTTTTTGCATTTTTTACTAATAACACAAACCCACACACACAATATACACCTACAACCACTCCCTAACAGGAAAAATCCGATTAGCCGGGATTAGAAACCGTGCGGTCGGAACATTAAAAACTAGCACGCTAACCACTCCGTCACCACGGCCGCTAATAATCTAATCTGTAATTGAATTTTCATAGTTGCACAGAGATATCTCTCTCATATCCTATATCTCATATCTCATATATCCTCTCCATATCATATCCCTATTATTTTTCTAGCTAAGACTAACAAGCATATCTTAAATTTCGAATTAATAATTCGAAATACTCCTTAACAAAGAGAAACAACAGCGAACAGTAGCCACAGGAATGGGAATCGAACCCTGGTCTCCTACTTTCAGGGCAGTGTTTTCCAACAGGAAAGCCACTTCCTTGCTCGAAAAGAATCACTTTAATTGACGGGGCATTGTACTTAAGAGGTTAGAATATCTGCTCGGAAAGTAGAAAACCAGGGTTCGAGTCCCACTTATATCGCTATTTTCCATTCCGTTTCTCCTTTAATTAAGGACGGGAGGGAAACCCCTCCAAAAACCTCCCGTGGACAGTTCACATCTTAACAACAGCAATAGGCCCGATTAGTACAATAAGTCAAATAAACAATATACAGACACCACCACAAAACACAGATACAGACGGCTTTCATATATTTAATTGCACCACATGGAACTATTTTCTTATTCTAAGGATAACTAGTGATTAAAACTATGCCGTATACATACATACATATAACAATTTAATTTTTATAATCTTCTAAGCTAATTATTAAAATTTTTAACATTCACCTGCATTGGATTGAGAAGTTCTCCAGGTAATGCATTCCATTCCCTTATACCTCTATTGATAAAAGAATATTTCAGCTCATCGGTTTTCTGTTCACGCTCCTTTATTTTTAAAATGTGACCGCCGCGCCCTCTGTAGTTCGGAGAATAGAACCTCCCTCGTAGTTCGTCCCATCCATCTAATTTTACATCCATTTAATTTTAGTTTTTCTATTTGGCTGCTTGTCATTAATTACAGTACGTCAGATTTTTCTCAGCCGTCTCACACTTTTAATATAACTAACAACAACAAATAGCTAACCACTCACCATTGTATCGTAGCATATCTTGATGAATGGACTATTCTTCGTTTGTCTTTTGGAACAGGATACAGCGAAATCTTTCGTTTACTTTTATCTCTGTCTTGATTATGACTGTGATGATATGGAAGTTGCGGAGGTATGAGTACGCTAAACAGTGACACTAAATAAGGCCTCTTTTTGTGGAATACCAAGTAAATTGTTACTCATGGATTCATGATGCTTAGGCATTATAGGCATAGGTATATAGGCTTGTAGGCATTCTGACTCATTCAGGAAAGCAAGGGCAAACTACCTCACTCCCCATCTTGCCTAGTAAGCCTCATTCCTTCTTCAAATCTTTATGTAGCTATTGGTGGAGGGGATGAGGTTCAAACCATTCGTGGGGGATGAAGAATTCATTGACAGTATTTATGTTGTCACTCTGCCTCGACCAATCAACCAAAATCGACCAATAAAAGTTTCTTAGAGTGATCGTTCATTCATTACCCTGTTATTGCTGATTCCGGGTATTTAATTAGGATAGTTATCTCGAGTATTAATTATCCAGCGAGTAATGAATAATTCTTGGAATGGATAAGAACACTTACTTTCATCGTTGTGCAAAGTTCATTTGGTCGAATGATTCAAAGGGCTACGAATGAATGGGCAGTTAATTAAATTACGTCACTTACAGTTCCAGGAATATCTCGTATGATTGGTTCATTAAATTCAGCCTTAAATAAGCCAAAGAGATTCGATAGATATGGAAATATCTATCTTTTTAATGCGTTATATTTTGCAAGGAATTTATACGAAAATTGTATTTTATTGGATACTCAAACTAAACTTTTATCAACGTTGGTTATTATTTTATCAATGGGTTATATATTTAAGCTCGGTGAATAATTATAATTTATTTTAGCTTTCCTTTTTCTATGTTGTATTTTCTCTTAAGGAAGTTTTTGCGTATGCATAGTCTCCTAAAAATTTAAAGCATATAAGATAAAGATGAGTTTGTCTTTTTCCCACTTTTCCCAATTTCCCACTTTTATGATATTACGCGATATGAATAAATTTCTGTCCTCATCAGTTTTGCTTCATCGTATCCCTCTACTAAGAAATTCATTTTCTTTTCATCAAGATTTTCCTTTTTTCTAGGCATTGAATAGTTATATTAAAAAACTAAAAAATCCTTGCAAATTTACAATGGCCGATTTTATTTCAAAATTAAAGTAAACGAGATCTAGAATTTTAGTTGTTAAGTGACTGTGCAGGCTCGTTATTTATTTTCTATAGTTTTACTATTCATCACTTTCTGATTCAAATTATCGTAAATATTTAAAATATTGTCAATTTGTAAAATATGCTAATTACATAAAGTATCGTAAATATGCTAACTATAAAATCTGCAACTGTAACTGCAAAAGATATGAAATCTTGTATCTATGCAAAGTTTGGAAATTTATAAAATGGTGTTAATGTGTAAAATTATATTAATATGAAAAACATTTGCTATTTTTTAAAAACTAGTTTACATAATAATCATAATATTTTCAACGTTATACTTTTGAGAAACTGTTTAATAATTCAGTCTATTGATATCGTATTCAAATTATTGTAAATATGTTAATTAACAAATTATTTTATGCCTGTAAAATGTTTTAAATATATGAACCGGTGTAGATATGTAAAATGTATTAAAATTGTTTAATATATTATATACATGAATAATATCGTAATTATCTATTCAACGTATGTTACATATTTACATCATTTCACATAAATGTAATATTTATAACATTGCATATCTACAATGCATTGACGAATGGGAATTTGAAGTCATACATATTGTTTCGGAAGCGTTTGCTCGAGTACTATTCAGATTAATGAGGATATTACAGCGAAAGGCGGTTTTGGGGACAGGAGTTTTTCATCTGTTGGGTGTGTTGCATTTTTTCCGACTGAAGGGAAACTTTCGTCCGCTGATTATCGATTGCCTTTTCGCCTCATCTGCGCCGAACGCGCCGTTGACTGCGAATTGAGCGAAAAAGGCCGAAAAAATTAGAATAAAAAAAAAACATTTTGGTTGGTGCTGCTCCTCCGGCGGGTTGATTTTCGTTTCGCCTTTGCGAGCAATTTCGTCCGAAGGCATCGAAATTTAAACAATTGAGTATCGAAATTCGATGTGTCCGACGGCGAGACCCGAATTTTAAAACGCGGGGAAATCGTCGTGTTTGGGGAAAAGGGAAGAATGGCCTCTAATTCAGGCGTTCGGGAGACTGTTTTGAATGCCTGCGGTTACGTAATGGCGGTTAATATTCTCCTCGTTTCTCTCAGAATAAAAATATAAATGTGGGCTGATTGCGCCACAATCGATCTTTAGTTCGCCCCTTGTCGGTAAATCTTACAGCGAATGCACGCAAGTACTTTTCCTTACAAGCAGAAAACTACATGCGTATAATCTTTCTCAAGTGTACTTCGATCTATCGACTCTAGCATTCCGAAATAGCATTCGACCGACTAGATTTCACTACCGTTTAATTTAGCCGACATCTGCGTTTATTTTGCGTTTACTGCGTACTCGAATTTTTTCAGTTTTTTATGTTGAAACGATACACTGCATTAATTGATTAATGTTGTGTATTATGATGTGACGATATGGATTAAAATGAGATATGTTATATTCTATTCCTTACATTAAGGGCTTAGTTATAACCAACATAATTATGCTATTAATCATGCATTAGTATCCAAATATTCAAATACATAATAGTAATATGAAAACATCAGATAAAAATGGGTATTGTGGTTCTTGGATTTTACCTTACATTGCAATTTGCATTTCTGCAGCCAGTTTTGTATGAGCAAGAACTACGTAGCGTTTAGTGTATTTTTTAGGACTTTGTTTTAATTTACTCTTGAAGATTGAAGAAAGTTTTGTCGTCGTGTCTTAGACAAATAATTTTCGGATTGAAATAATTCCCATGGATATGCATCACTTGGAAAGTAAATAAATTTTTCTTTAATTTCGGGATCTGTGAGATAAAGATATCCCTCAGTACTTTTTGGCTGCTACAACAACTAACGCCTGATTTTGGTGAGCTTGCTTTCATTTCTTTCTTCATAAAGTGCGTCAGATCTCATCTTTAAAAGTTATTTCCTTTATTTTCTCGGGCGATAATTAGTGAGTGTGTAAAGTATTTTTCACATTATTTTGCTACTGTGTAAATAGAAAAAGAGTTGTGAAAACAGGATGATTCAATATGAATATATTATTAGTGTAGTTGTAATCTTGTTGCATAATTCAGTGTATAATTAGTACCATGTTACAAGAGGAACATCTGAACAGATTGTTTTTATTTAGCCACGTAAATCATGGTATCACACTGGTTTTGATCCTATCATTAAATTTCTCCACATTCATTAGTATCTATGCCACATTCATACATAAACTAGTATATTCTGTCGCTGTATTTAAGATATTTTACGAGTAATACTCTTTCATAGATTTTACAGAAATTGAACTGCGTACTTATGGTATGATACTTGAAATCCGCGCCTAAACCGTAGTTTTTCCAAATGTTATTGATTTTTTTCAAAACTTAATTAATAGTAATTCTGATTCGCTCCGCTTGCTTAATTGCGGAAGAATTTAATTCCGTAAAGAAAAGAAGATCTGTTTAGAAGCATCTCATATAATCTTATTAATGTGAATGCTTACAAGGCTCTAGTGGAAGCTCTAATTGTGAGAACGGAAGATTGATAGGGAAAACTATCTTACAATGTTTGGTCAATTTCATAAAATTTTTCGTGTTTGCCATGAAAGGCGGAGAAAAGAAAATTGGACACAGTTTACGATGTTCTTCTTAACGAAGTTTAAGCTAATATATTTATTTCGTATTATGTTGCTATTTGGTCCTTGGACCACGTGGAAACGGCCGAGGAAGGAATCCATTAATAATTAATAATAATAAATTAACCTTAACAATTAATTGAACAGTTGAACCTGCTGACAAGCATTTTGCTTAGCAGGACCAGACTGTTCTGTTTCTATGCAAGTTTGAGCTGTGTATGATAACCTATTCTTTGTATTTTACATATATATATATATTTGTTCTTATCTTTCATTGTTGGTTATTGTACTGTTGTATATTCTAAATTGTATTGAATAAATTATTTTGCTTTTAAATTAATTATAATTAATAATAACTATTGATCATAACAATTATTAATTATAATTATCATTAATAGTCATTAATTACAATAATTATTAATTATAATAATTTTTCCGGGTACATTATTTCCATTTAGTCCATAGTTATATACAGAATTACCCTGTACACAAGCATAATTCAAATAGAAAATATTAATGCATCAAATTTTTTCACACTATATATGATAGATTTGGTATTCTGCATTGATAACTACGCCACCATAAAGAGCTATGGCCTTATCTTAGGTGATGGAAAAATATCTGTTACATCTATTTAGCAAACGAAGCAATTTAATTTCCCGTTCACAGATTATTTAACTCAAAAGAGGACGCTGGTTACTTCGCAGCAACTTCCGCGCTAGTAAAAATGTTTCATAAAAAATCGCGGGCCTCGGAACGAAGGCCGTTGACTCGCGGATGCACTCACGTTCGTAAACTTCGTTTTGTGTAATGAATTCCATTTCCCATCGGACGGCGAATATTTGCGGCAGAAATGGCACTCACACGCTCATCTCCTTCGGGGAAAAGCCGCGGAAGGAAACTTCGGGTCGGCAATAAAAATGGAGAAACTTTTACGAATGGGATTTGCACCGATTCCATTTTTTCATATCTTCCGAGCCACATCTGCTTCCCACGGAATACCTTTTTTCATTTCGGATTTCAATCTTATATCGGCGTTGGCCGGCCGACGGCAGCGGGCCCTGGCGTGGAGTTGAAGAAACACGATGATGGGCAGATCCGAAAAGGCGGATTTCGTGTCAGATGCGATTGGAGTAAATGTGGAATGGGAAGATTTTTATAAATCACGTAAATTTCTTTTTTTTAATTTCAACGAGAATCAAAAACAGCCAACTGGACCAATTACAATAAATCATAACAGAAAGGAAAACCATATAAATACGTATAAATATGAGGATAAATATAAAAAAAACATGGCGATGCAAAAATTGTACATTAATATTCAACAGACAAGAGGACGAAACAAGCTACAGACCCGAAATTAATTAATGGAGGAAAGGAGTGAATTAATTGGGGAAAACAGTTCAAGCGAAGGATCGTGAGACAAAAGAGAATTAAAAAGTTTTGGGATGCGATACAAATTAGATATTTGCGAGATGAAAATGAGGCATGTGATACAGGTTAGATTTGCAGGTAGGGTGGGAAGGTACACGAAGGGAGATGCAAGAGAGGATATCGTCAAATCTGCAACGGCCGTTGAAACTGCATGTAGAAGTTTTATACCTCGGGGTTTATGGCGATGAGGAAGAGAAGAAAGGATATGACCACGAGAGCGGTTGGAAAAGTGGGGTACGCGTAGACGAATTACTGATGCGAAAAATTCTAAATGAATCTTTATAAATTTACAATTAAATTAGCTAAATTTTGTATAAAAAGAGAATAGTGACAATCTTATAAAGGCTTGTTTATATTAGCAATGTCTTTTTCGACTTCTGGTGGATCTGCGAGGTCGTTGACATAACATGGAAGAAATCAGACCTGGCTTTGGTAAAAGCATTGGAAAATCGTATCTTAGGCCGTAAACCTGGGAAAATATAAAAATTTTCCTAAGCTCAAGAAGCTCTAGCTTTGCTCTTTGGGATTCCATAGTAACGTGGAACTCAAATATGAGAGTGGTTTCTATAAAAATAATCTAACTGAAATATCTGGCTTAGTCTGAGTGAAAATGAATTTTAGTTCTCTACTAAAATTTCATTCCGATACTAAGAGATGTGCTAGAACTCACAATTTTTGGCAATAGGTTAAATTTTAGCTTAACTTTTAAATTAACTTTACCTGCTGAATTTCTCTTGAACATAAGCCAAGGTTTGAATACATTAAACGATGTAAGAAGTTTTAAATTCTCACATTTTTTGTGATGCATATTTCTAAAGTCATCCTTGGTTTTAATTCAGTGGAAAAAATTCAGCCATTCATCAATGCTAGTTTACTAATATTATTATTATTATTAATTTGCTCTCAACGCCGATAAGAACGGGAAACGGAAAAATGAACTGGAATGCGAGTAAGAAATCGGTCATAAAATGGACGGCCCTTGATTGGGAAATATTCTACAAAATATTTGCGATTCCAAATAATTTTGATCGATTCCAACCCTTTTAAAATGTTTGGAATTATAAAATATAAGAATCATCAATATAACATCTCTCTAATGCTATTTATCTCGAACTGGCTTGGCCTTAATTTCTACCTTAAATTTGGTAAAGATATTAGCTCTGCTAACTACGGTAAGAAAATTTACGACTAGATATTATAATCAGCTTTCCTTATTACCTAAAGTCGTATCTAGGACAATATTCAATGCTAAATACAGCCTATTATATTCAAATGCATCAAAATCTAGTAATAAATAAAAATGAAAGTTATGATAACTTCCATGTTCCTTTTTAGGCATATATACGTACCGCTGTACCTACCCATATACTACTTCATATATTTCAATATTTAAACAAAGTATAGTATAGTAAATTTCAAGAGCAAACTACCTCATTACTCATTGAAAATAATCACCTCTTCCCCTTTCCAAATACGTTGCTAACGATGGAGGGAATGATGTGTAAACCAACCTTTGCATGTACTGAAGACCGCAATGGCAAGATTTGAATAATTTGGACTAAAAATTAGTATAATGACATCAGTTATTCGAATTTTCCTTTGAAAAGGTGGAGTAGTTTGGGATTTCTATGACGAAAAATGCCTTACCGATGTTATAGGTCTGTATGGGAAGTATGGCATATTGAATACTATAGACCTAACCCAGAAACTGAAAGATGTAAATATTACTCATAACTCCAAATTTGTATCCTTTGATATTTGTAATTTATTCACCAACGTGCCAGTGGGTGAAGTGATAAGTGTCATTGAAGACCGCCTCCGAAGTGACAACATGAGCAGCGATATTATATGTGACTTTAAAAAACTCATTCAAACCTGCACCAAACAAAATTTCTTCAAATTTCAAGACGTGTTTTACCGTCAAAACGAGGGTCTCGCTATGGGATCTCCTTTATCCCCTCTTCTCGCCAATATTTTTATGGACTTCTTGGAATCCAAATTGTTCAGTTCAAATTGTAAATATTTAATGTATGTTCAATGCTGGTTTAGATATGTTGATGATATTCTATGTATATGGAAGGGTACGGAAAGGCAACTTTCATCATTTCATCATTACTTAAATACCCTTCACCCTACCATCAAGTTCACCTTAGAATTAGAAAAAAATCATTCACTCAATTTCCTGGATCTCACCCTTTACCATACCCAGAACAAAATAACCTTCTCCATTTTCCGTAAGCCTACTTATACTGACCATACCATTCCTGCTTCCTCAAACCATCACCCCGCTCAAAAACATTCTTCTTTCCATGCCCTTATCCACCGTCTAACGCATATCCCTATGAACAAAGTTGATTTCAATAAGGAACTGTCTACAATCAAATACATTGCTGAAAAAAACGGTTTCCAATCCAAATTAATAGACAAACTTCTTTCCAAAAAAATCCGGAAATTAACAATTAACAGAATCTTTCTTCCACCTGTCATCCAACCTGAAAATCCACCCAAATGGCGAAGATTTAATTTCATAGATGATTGTTCATTAAAAATTGCCAATATCCTCCCTAAAGAAACCATTCAACCTGCATTCTACAATAACCACAACCTAGGTTCTTACTTGGTAAACAATAAAGACAAAATAGAAACAAAATTGAAATCAGGTATTTATAAATTAAAATGTAACGATTGCGAATCCGTATATATTGGTCAAACCGGGAGAAATTTCAATATCCGTGTAAAAGAGCACAATCATTCTTTTTTAAATAATACTCCCGCCTCTCACTTTGCTCAACACCTAAATGATTCCCACCATTCCTCATCTTTCATTCCTGAAATTCTGCATATCCTTCGAAAAGGTCCCAAAATGAATTTCTTGGAGCAGAGAGAAATTTTAACGTCTAAAATTGCTTCCCAGAACGTAGTTAACGAAATAGTTCCAGTATCTTACTCTCCCTTACTTCTTTGTACCCTCCCAAAAAGCTCTCTCCAAGATAAGACCAACCTTTACCCCCCGGATAGTTCTCACAAGACCTAACCCTTCCTTTCCACCCTCTCCCCCCCTTCTCCCTACCCTTTCAAAATGCTTTGTTTCTTTACACCCACCTTACCCCTCATTTTTCCCTATATAAGCTTTTTTGTATGTAACTTCCTTACCTGAAGATGGCCGATCTGTGCCGAAACCGGTCGTTTTGCAAATAAATCTGTGGAAAAAAGTATTTGTTAAACCTTATTCTTAACATCTTCTTCCTCCTAATACTTCGGTTAATACTAACTTTCTCTTCACATTTCCATTTAGACAAATCCTTTTATGAATCTCTTTTCATATGTTAAACTTAGTAGGTCTTTCCCATTCATCTTCTCATTCATTCAGCTTATACTAAGCCTCCTCCTTTTGGTATTATTTTCAACGAAGTTGTGCATTATCTCTGTCATCCTGCTTCCATCCTTTCTTTCTCTAACCTAAATCAATAGTACAGATCTATTTCATACAAGGACGCCGACTATCTCAACCTAAAGTTATCCCATTCTGTCATTATTCATTTTACTGCTCTTTTCCCGACGAACGAAAATAAAATATTCCGAATTTCTCTTATAAATAAAAAAAATATATCACGTATGCACAAAATTTTGGACAAAACGTATGGAATTATACGAAATTTCCTCATTTACCATTAACAGAGGTCTTGGAATAATAATCATTACCTATTAACCTATTAATACATAATTATTATTATCTATATATAATTTTCATAGTGATGTAACCAGAACTCTTTTCACAGAACTATATGGACATTGTTTCCTTCCCAACCAATCAATTTATAAGTAGCCACTTTCTCGTCATTAATTCGATTTGTAAAGTATTTATATTCAAAGTTGATTTAATGTCTATTCTGACCATAATAGTTATCTTCTGCAGTGCATTTCGAATTTTGCTCCACTAATCATAAATTTTCCGCTCTATTCCTAATGAATTTGGGTCCACGCTTCATCGACTCTTGTTTCAATCTATGAAGTAAATACGGTTAGAAAGTAATAATGATTACTTTTTCTTCCCGAAACTTGGGTTATACGTTATTTTATAGGGTAATGGAGCCTCATTCAATGTTTGCGTATCGCGGTAACCGATCTTTAGCGTGAAGGAAAAATAACATTACACGTCAGATGAATACATTAAGGCTCTTGTTCTCAGAGTAATTTATTACGAAGTTAATATCAAATCAGTGAATAATAACCATAGTTCCGTTGCGTAATATTCTTCGAAACAGAATTTTTGGTCTTTGGGATGAATGAGGACATCTATAACTTTGCTTTCATATTAACAGTACAGAAAACAGCAACGCCATTAATGCATCGAGATTGAGTCTAATAAGTCTTAGATTTTGTCCAACTCATTGGCAATTTATATAAGTTGATCGAAATGCATGTTTTTGAGATTCTATTTAGTGTAGTATAATTTCACACCAGAAAGAACATAATATTGGGAAGGATATGTGAAGAATGTGTGCAAACTCACCATTACATTATTGTTGGTTAAATGGAAGATGGGACTAAAAAGTCATAATTTCGCCAAATAAAGTCCCTTGTAGGTATGTATGTATTACAAATGAAAACGTCAAAAATGGATCCATATTATATGCTATTATGTTAATTATGCGTTAATTACGGAAGAAGGGACTTAAGAGTCTCAATTTCGCCTGAGATAAAGACGTTATCATTCATGATATGATTTACCCATAATATATGTAGAATAAATAATATAAATTCTATAGCTTCAATTATAATTCATTAATAATCATCTGTCTCAGAGGAAACAATCTGTTGTTAAAATAATGTTTAAGATTTCATTAGTCTACCAGTAAAGCTCTAGGCAATTTTAATTGAAATACCGTGGAATCTTAGTTTTCTTTTATTGGTCCAAGACGTGGTTCAATAGGAAATTCCGAAGATTCCATCAAAATATTAGCAGAAATCAATATCTCTCACAGTCACAACACAATTTGAATAGTGTGAATGGTTGAAGTGCATGGAAGGTCATGAGTTATTAAATTTGGTTCCTCTCTTCAACATACGTAGTTGTGTTAACACAAGGCATCGTCTTATTTAAATGCCGCTGGAAAACATTGACCACAACTTCAAGAGAAAGTTCACCTAGTATATTCATAATTAACGTTGAACCGCAAAGTTTTCCTTGTTTTTTTTTCCTGGATGCTTGCCTTTCCATTGGGAATGAGGAAGGAGTTACTATTGGAGGGAGGAAGATAAGAAATATAAGATTTGCAGATGACATAGTAATCTTGGCTGATATCATGCCAGCACTGCAAAGGCTGATAAAGGATCTGGAAGAAGAAATGAAAGAATACGGGATGAAAATAAACGTAAAAAAGACAAAGGTGATGCAAGAAAACTTTGAATAGCAAACAAATGTGGAAATAAAAGAAGGCATATTAGAAAAAGTAAAAAGATATAGATGCTTAGGAACCATGATAAGTGATGATTGGAGAAGTAAGGAAGAAATAAAAGCAAGAATAGCGATGGCAAAAGAGGCCTTCAGCCAAAAGAGAAACTTATTATACAGTAAGAATCTAGATCTGGGGCTGAGAAAAAGATAGACAAAGTGCTATGTATGGAGCATAGCAATGTATGGATGTGAGGCATGAACGTTAAGGAAGTGGGAAAGAAAGAGAATTGAGGCATTTGAAATGTGGGTGTGGAGAAGGATGGAGAAGGTGAGATGGATGGATATGGTAAGGAAGGAGGAGATCCTGGTTAAGGTGAAGGAAGAATGAAGGATCGTGTTGGAAATAAGAAAAAGGAAAGCAAACTGGTTGGGCCACATAATTAGAGGGAATAGAGTACTGAAAGTGGCATTAGAAGGCGCAGTGGAAGGAGAGAATAATAGATGAAGAAGAAGAATAAATATGGTGGATGAGGTTAAAATATAGAAGTATAGAAATACTAAGGAGAAGGCTATGGACAGAGAAGAATGGAGACGGCAGTGACGTGCGGGACCTGCTTCAGGCAGAATGATGATGATGCTTGCCTTTACGTGAAAAACTGCCTTAACCCTTTTTCATTATTTTGCTAATTTTTGTTGCGAGTTTTAGGAGCTGATAAATATTTTGTATGTAATACACATTTTCGTAGCTCTTTTATTCATTTCATATTTAAAATACCAATATTTAAAAATATTTATCGCTGAAAAAAATTTTTACGCAGTTTTTATCTAAATAATCATGTTTTTTCTCATTTATCGTTAGCTAGAATTTAATTTTGTGTGGTTATGTTATAATAGATGCTTAATTAAACCATCATTAAGCTAAACATGTTCTATTCTTCTTAAGTCTACGATAAGGAAAGTTTTACTCTAATTTGTATAGTGCATTTATTTATAATGCAGACTTGTTCGCAGATAATTAAATCGCTCACAAATCGCCTTGTTTAACAATTAATGTTGCCCTGTTTAAATTACGTTTTTTCTTCTTTATGAAAAGCTATCTTAACCCTTTTCCTGTGGTTCCTTAAGGGGGCTTCTTCGTAACACAACTTTGCATGGTCGGTTCCTCCATGAGGTCGTGGCCGCGGACGATTCCGCTTAGTTGGACGATACCACACTCGCCCTTGCCTACGAAGTTCCCAAAACCGTTTGGGAAAATCCTCTTGCCTGATAGCCTAGCTGGTTAATGCAGTTTCCGGGATAGAGATTTCTTTGATAAAGCAGCTCTTCAGTACACCATTTGTTTGAGGGATACTTCAGCAAACAGTTCGATTTTAAATCTTTCTTCTACAAAGTATATTTCTTCGGTCTGATTTTCCGAGTTTGCTTTTATCCATGTGGAGTTTTCTGTTTTTTAAGCCACTGAATGCATTTGTTTGATCTCTTCGTACTTCAGGTTTTAGATCTTTGAAAGAGGAAGCAAATACTGTTGATGCGTTATCATTTCAAAGAGTGTTTTAGACCAGACCCTGAGAATGTACAGCTATGTCCACACTTGTGCAACTTAGTATTCAACACAGGCATGCGTCATAGCGCACGGTATGATGGGGGAGAGGCATGCGCTATTGCATACCTCTCGCAAGTTGACCGGACCTCTTTTTCATGACGCATGCCTCAGCGCACGTAAATCCAACCAGTTGGATTTTCGTTCAACATTCTGTGCGTCTTTCCAGTGATTTCGATATCAGTTTATTTAGTTTTTAAGTAAAATCGACTGAGGCCGTATTGATATTGAGGAAATTCATTACGAATTAAATAAAATGGTATTCACTTCTCCACAAGTTTCATTAGAATAATACAACGATCATTTTCAGGGCCACAAAAACAAACACATATGTAATAAAATAAATAAAACAAATACATAATGTTGTTAATCAATTCATAATATTAAATAATATATAATAATAATGTTAAATTCATTTTAAATCGAATACCTTAAGAGCGATAAACTTACATCGCGCAAAAACGTATTTAGTGCCCTATGGCTATATATACATGTAAATAAATTTAAAAGTGGATACAATTATATGCACATGCAAAAGCTGAGTTTTTCTGCACACTTTTTATGCTGAGCACAAGGCCCCTCTTCTTAAACTCGAGGGAGGGCTCCCCTTATCAGTTCTCCCGTGGCAAAGAAGCGTCTTTGTCGTAAATCGGCTGGGAAATTACTCACTTGCTCATTCAACAATTCCTTGTCAATTCTCTCTTACTAAACTACCGATGCCTCAATTACTGTAATTTCATAGCTACTTCTTTTCATTGTGTACCAGTACCTGCTGCATTTCCCACCCTAGGCTTATATTCGAGTCGGTTACTTTTCCCATTTTATTGGAATAAAATTAGGTACCACGGCTTATAATGAGGTCGGCTTATATTCGAGAATAAAAAGTATACTCTTTCACAAATACTGCTAGTAATACTTTTGAAATATCGGCTATTCTGTTCCACATTTAAGCGGAAATATTACATCTGGAGGGTAAATTCTAAATATCGATTTCTGTTTCGGTTGCCTCAGTGAGGATCTCTGTTCGAGTCCCAGCCAAGACACTATTTTTCACTTCTTGTACAACCTCAATATTATATCTTCATTTTCATCTCTGTGTAGAATTGATTGAAAGAAACTTATTTTCACTTGAACAGTTTTATTGCAAAAGGAAGCAACAATCTTAATTTTCAATATCTTTAAGTGAGAGTATATTTCCCTTTTTCTTCTCCCAGAAAATAAACATTTTGGTTATGATCTTTCTAAACTCATAGGTAGAGATGGGCGCCGCGCCGATTACGCCAGCCGCCGACACTATCGGGCACGCCGCCGCCGCCGAAGAAATAACTACGGCGCGCCGCCGCGCCGCCGCCGGAAATTTTATCGGCGGCGGCGCGGCGTGGCTTGGATTTAAAAACAAGGTCCCACAGTCGAAAATATCCTGACAAGTAGTTCGAAGAGATACGCTTTGAACTGATAGAATACATCTCTGGTTTTCCACGAGGGCGCTGAGTTATACGTGATATCGATACGTGTTACGATTAGGCCGTTTGCACACGTGCCGGCAAAATAGGTGCCGGTGTAGGGGTCGTGGAGCACTTAACGGGCAGGAGTCACTGTACAGTGAGTCCCACCAGAAAGTGGCGTTCACTTGACAAGTGTGCCTCGCCCGGGCGGGGTACACTTAACTCAGGCGGCTATCACTTAACGCATAGTTTTCCTCACATATTTGTAGTTTTTTGTCTTAGAATTTGCGGAAACTTGTTTCTAATTATCAGACATAAGTTTTAAAGGAGTTATAAAATTATTATATCATATCTTATTAGTAAACAAAGTTATTAATTTTAAATAAATGAAAAAGCTATTTATTGCCGGTCTTTCCATTATAGTGACTTGAGTTTTGAGTTGAATAAAACTTAAACAAGAATGTCCACAGAAAAACAAATTCTACCAAATTTTAGCTTGATACGAGTAAAATGCTGCTTGCATTCTGCAAGCATGTTGATAACACAAATTTCAAGTCGACAACATATCGAGAGGGTCATCAAAAGTAGAAAAAGTATTGAAATTATTCATAAAATTCGCTGAAATTTCTCCGTCCGACATTGAACCCGGGTCTTCCTGGTGATAAATACTATGCAGAACAACAAAGGATTACCGTCTCTAACTATGTGTGAAAACTCAAGCAGAAATATTCGCTGCAACTGCCTCAAATGACGTCCTACTTTTCCCATATATTCCTTTAGATCTATTATCGATATGATAGGAAGTTCTAGCTTAGATAGAAGATGTATATCAAGACTTGGTTTATGAAAAAAAAAATAGATAAGACCATGCTGATTCTGGGTTCGATGCCAGAACACATTACAAATTCTAATCTAATTCTAATCGAAAGCTTAGTTACGCCGCGGCTCCCAACAATCGTCCGTACATAGTAGTAATCTCGAAGGGTATTGTTGTTGATTAAAGCAAGTAATGAGGGAAGGGGGTATTTTAACTTACCGCCGAAGAGTGCAACAGCCATGTTAAATGGTAAAACATTTTCTTGTTTCGATAATTAAACACATTAATGACTCCAGTTTAAGGTTTAAAGAGGCTTTGACTTGTTTGTTTGAACTGGGAATCATCGACTTATTATGTTTCGAATCAAATTTTAGGTATGATGCCGTAAAGATAACCCAACAAAATTTACGTGGTAAATAGCTGATGCATTGAAAAAGTTTTTTTAAGATACGTGACAAAAATTTTTTTTATTATGATTTTTTTTTTAATTGCCCTCAAAGATTTTGTCAAAGTTCGGAATTTTGAAAACTTAAGAATTTGAAATTTTATTTTGGCTAAACGGTATGAGTAAGGGTAAAAAATATTCTCTTGTGAGTTACAACAACTATTTAGCATTTTTAGAGAAAACATTAAACAATGCATCTCAAATACTTACGTAACCATGACCACAAATGTCTGGAAAGTCATGGTTTTCTCAGAAAATACGAAAAAAATTCGTAGCTCGAAAACAAAAGAAGATCGGACAACAAAATGAATTGCAAACCTGTAGCCCATGTAATGTTCTACCTCTGTGTTTCGTTTGGTCCATGACTTTTGGGACACCCTGAATAGATATTGAATGTGTAATGTGTAACTATGTAATAGAAATTTTTTTGTTTTTATCTTTTTGGTACTTTATCGCAGTCAGAAATAAATAAGTTCCCGATATTTCACGCTCTAAAACAGACCGCTCAATTTGAAAATGATATCACAAAAAATATTAATTTAATTAACACAAAATTTTAACACATTATAGCGGTAAATATTTTGAATCAAAATTAAAAATTTTAATATATTTCCTAGCCACCAGAAAAAAATGTTACCGAGTATGTAAAACAACTTTTTCTCAGCAATGAAAGTATGTACGATTGCAAACTTGATTTCGTTACCAAGCTCTTGGTAGAATATTTCATAATACGTATATATAATAATATATTTCATACGTAATATAATTCATAGAATACATTGCGGAAGATGTAACTTCCGCAATATATGTTCGTTTTCGAATGTTTATGATAGAAAATAGGGATTTAAAATAACACAAATAAAATTCAGTCTTTTCTCAGAATAGTATCTCACTAGAAGTTAGGAAACTATTTTTTGAACGCATTTTTCTCAAACCTCTCGACATTCCCTTCAAAATTTTCAGATGTATTTTCCCAGAATATTTACCAGGAAATTTAAAAGTATCGGAAAAAGATCATAAAAGGAAGAAAATTATCAAGAATAAGAACTTCTTCGTTTCTGAAATGAGAGTGAGTATTAAAGAACAAGTACAAACAAATTCGCTACGATTTTCCAAAATTTTAAATTAAATATTTTTCTTTTCTTATTTTTCCTTGTAAATATGATAATATAATAATTAATTATAATCAAATTTCACTGAACAGCTTTTAATTACTTATCTCCATGTGGTATAATATTAAAATTAATTTAGGCTAACTTTCTCTTTCATCGCGTATATTTCTACTACGTGCATCAATCTCTCTTATGAACATGGGGCCGTTTGAGATACGTTGGGCATTTTAGTAGTGGCAAGCAGGGCCGGCTTTATGGGAAGGCGAATAAGGCGGTCGCCTGGGGCCGCCAAATTTTGGCCAAATTATTACATTACAAGATTATTATTATTAATTGACTCTCCAATAACTCACAAAAAATTAGATAGAAAGAATCTTAATAATTAAGTTTATTATTCGATGTAAAAGAGCCTGTTGTTATATTTTGTCAGGTTTACACCATTATTCAATTTGCAATATTACGAACGGGAGAGCCGCCAAATGCGTTTTGCCTGGGGCCGCCAATTGTCTAAAGCCGGCCCTGATGGCAAGCAATGTGTATTCATTACGTATCATAATTTATGTGAATACTTTGATAAAAAACATCTTGAACATACATGCAAACCAAAATGTTAACTCCAATAAGAGAATTTTCTTCATAGGGTACAACAGTATTTTCCTGGATTAACTTCAATTCCTAATAATTGAAGCATCTTTTGATTTATAAAAAACGTCTAATCCAGAGTTCTTAAACATTATGATCGGTTTGAATATCTTTATTAGAACATAGTGTATTCCCGCAACCAGCACTCCCATTGAGAGGAGTTTTAGTATATGAAGGCTCACTCTCAACGATAAGAAAAGCAGACTAGAGCCACAGAGATAGAATAAAATGGTATTCATCCATGACAACTATGCGTTGTGCAATGATTTTGTTGACAGAGGGTAACCTACTGATGAATGTTATAAATATATTTATTTTAAACTCCTCTCATTCATTCATTTCCTTATTATTCTTTTAGTTTGTTTAAACTTAAATGTTTTGATTTGCGTTCATCATTTATACATTTTTTATTTTCTGGAAATTTCAATTGAACGTCTATTCCTGGATTCCATACTTGGAAAATGTGGCGCAAATGTGGTGTTAAAACTAATTCACAACAATAGTACATCCATTTATCGACATTCTACTGGCTATTTGTGCCCAATTTGTGATACCACTCTTTAAACGTTCTTAAAGTAATGTAGCGTAATTATAAGAAGAATGCTTTTGTGAAAATAAGGAAAGCAACGTATTGCCAAATTAACCCCTTTACGGTGCAGAGCGAGTTCGAATCGAAAAATGCTGGCCAAGAATAAGGAAATATTTTTTGAGTGTGAACTTTGAAACTTCGCATTTCCATACCTCAATAAGTTCTGCATATAATATTCCCAGACAGCGTCTTAGGTGAGCTCGTTTTCCTTAAATTGGAGGGTCCGAGAGAGGATAAGAGAAAGGAATATAACTTAAAAGACATGTTGCATGAAGTGAGTATTTCGCCAACAGAAGCTAATTCAGAGATCTGATGGAAGTGATGCAATAATTCAAATATTCAACTGTGATCACTTAAAAAAGCATAATAATGCTTAAGGGCTGATTATTTAACACTGTATTGATTTTTCCCGATGATTCTGCTAATTTGTGTTTGGTTTTTAGGCTGAAGAATTTTGCAAAAATCTAAACCTGGCATTATTCGTCAATTTTGGTCAATTTTGACCACCTTTAGAATTTTAATAGGTAGAAATCAGTGTAAATAATTTGGTAGTAATAGGCAGGATTTATTCGAGAATTGCCAGTACTAAAGTCCGCACTCCAGAAAAGGATTTTTTGCCAGGTTTTTACGATTGTAGCCCACTGTGCTGCGTATTCAAGATAGCTCTACTTTGTCTTTATTGATATGATATAATTGTAATAATGTACTCTCAGATATTCGAGTTATTCGCCTTTTTTCCTGCCGTATACGAACGAAATTTTACTCGCCGCCGGTTACGCCGCGCCGCCGCCGACGATTAAGCAGTCAGCGTTCACGCCGTTACGCCGCCGCCGCCGGCTTCATATTCCCTCTACGCCGCCGCTGACAAAAATCATAACGGCGCCCATGTCTACTCATAGGGCAAAAGCATAATTCAATTTTCGTGCAAGTGAACTCCAGTGCAACTTCTGTGGCTCAAATATTATATTTATTCCATCATAACTCACTATAAGCCACACTCTGCTGAGACAGAAAATTAAATTTGTAACTTCCCATTACTACATAATACGCATAGGCATAATTTCCCTCTAAAGACGGTGTAAACCACATCACGCATCAGTGTAATTTAATTAGTGAAGCCGAAAGACTTCTGCAACGATTAATATCTCTAAGAATTTGAAGCGCAATCGATTTAAAGATATGATCATCTTAATTATACATCATTAAATAGTATTGTCTCGAAAAGGGATGAGTCGTTTGAGCTCTCATTTCCCTTCATTAGTTTGAGGGACCTGACCACAGATAAGAATATTCTATTGCGCAATTAGACCGAATGTTTCAGCCTGCTTTTCTGGTGGCTATTCTATCCCTATGGGTAGTAGATAAGGGGTGACTTGGAAGGTGGATTTCGCAAACAAGAAATATAGAAATACTTTGCGTGTAGTCATGTTTTTGGCCTTCATTTTCAGTTCTTCACGTGCAATCGAGTTGTTCACAACGAAAACGTATCTTTCAGAGGACTTACCTATATTGGCAAAGTGCAAGTGTGTTTCGTGCTCTATCACCAAGAAATTGTACTTCCAGTTTTTCTTGCTGAACATACAAGGATTTTAGTCGGTTTAGGAAGTGCTGCGGAAAATAATTCGAGTGCCGCGCAATTGCCCTAAGAAATATTGTGGAATTGTGACTGCAGTGCTTATTTATAAAATATTATTAATTTTCAAAGTACACTTAATCCACTCAGTTAACGGAGAATGTTAGGCAAAAGAATATACGTGTTAAGAGGTGTTGCTTTTGTGAGCGAAAATGGATACAGTGAGGTTGAGCAATTACTCGGCAAATTGTTTTTTTCGTCACCAGTGGTCATCAGCTATGTTGTAATGTTATCGCTCTAATAAGGTTTTGTAAGGAGTGCTGTGATTATTTATTTAAAAGCACTATTTGAGGAAATCTTGAGAGGTAAGAAAATACTATCAATTGCTTCTATGCGAGGTACTTCATGCCGTATTTTTAAACGAATTGCTATTTTTTTACTGTAAATATATCAAGTTACTGATTAAATTTCTCACCCTCTTTCCATATTTTTTATGAAAATTATTATGGCTTCAGTTCATCTGAACAGAGACTTCGCGGAAGCTAATTTCCTACCGTGCTTTCTACATCTACATCTACATTAATACCCTACAAGCCGCCTTTCGGCGTGTGGCAGGGGGTGTAAACAACAGTCGAATCTAAACTACTTCCTTATTCGGTTATTGTCGCGTATCGTTCGCGAAAAGAATGAATTTTTAAAACGATTCGTCCTAGCATCTATTTCTCTTAACTTACGGTCATTATCGGATCGACCCAGGTAGCAGGATTTAAATTGCTTTAAATTTATCTGTGCAACGCAAATGCCAGGATTTGATTTCTAAGGAAAATAACGAAAAATACGAAAGTTCTCACGTTCCAGTAATTCGCTTTTTATTGAATCACAATGTTATTAAAATAAAAGACCTTAAATGAATTAATGCAATAGCTGATATAATGACGATATGCAGATTTTATGTAATCACATGACGGCTCATGTAAAAAAGTAATTCTTAAGAATCGAAGAGTATTTTCTGCTGAAACATCCGAACTTAAATTGCTCATACCTGTTGTATAGTTTTATCTAGAGAAACGACTGTAAGCTATTGATTTTAATTTCAGCATTGTAGTTGTTTAAATAAATGTGGCTTCGATGGAGTCAAACTTCTATTCTTTTGATTATTTTTTCACACGATCTAATTAAAACATTGCATCTGGAAAGCATTATTATTAAAAATAAGATTTTTAAATACATCCTTTTGTTTTTCTTTATTTTAATTAAAAAATTGATTATAATGAAAGTAGACTTTAATTTGACAGCACTACGAAAGTCATTTTTCGGCTATTTTCTTGATATTTAATTAGGAAGCTTTGATTTAAACCATTAATTCTGGTGAGCGATATAATTTAAAACAAGATTTTCAAATATATATTTTTGCTCTTTTAAATGAAATATGGTTTTTATAAAATAGGTTTTATTTTGATTACTATCACGACTACTTAAATCGTTTTCTTGTTACTTTCTTGATTGTAAAAAATTTTGAAATAAACTTTTGATTTTAGAAAATTTTGATGTGAACTACTATTTCCGATAAGCAGTATTATTTAAAAAACGATTTTAAATTACATTTCATTTTCATTAATATGAGAGTGGACTATAATGTAAGTAGATTTTATTTTGACATTAAACACTAAATTAAAAGTGCTATTTTTGGTACAATATATTATTTAACTATCTTACTCTTAATACAGGGTATAGTTATTGTACAAATAATTTTAACAAAACGTGAATTGGTAAAACAAGTTATTGGCAAATAAAGTAATATGAAAAGTAAAGAATAAATTCATATTTACAAGAAAAGTCAGGGAAAACAGGATAAGGTCCACGTGAGCCATTCTTGGCTCATCTGTTAGTTCCTGGTTTTAAATTGTTGTATGGTATACTTATATTAATATTATATAGACTGATTTAAATTATATATAGATACAAAATATTACACAAGGCATAGAAAGTGTGATAACATTTAATATAATATTTTCCCCACTTATTAGAAGTCACTTAAAAATTGTCCTTAAGTCTCAATTTATAGATAAACTCTCTCTTTGGAGCTACAGCCCTATGTGAGCTTCCACCCCGATCAGCCTCCACTTCTCTGTCTTCTCACTTTCATCTTCTTCATGTCCTTTATGAATTAGACATCTCAATCTGGACCTTCCTCTCTGTCTAGTGGCATACAGTCTCCCTTCTATCACCTTATTCAGCATTGCTGTTTCAAGTATCCTTTCAACATGGTCCAACCATTATATTCTCAAAGATTTTGTGAACTTAACTACATCTTTCCCAATTCATTATTGTCTTTAACTCCTCTTTGGATCTCCTTTGCCATAATCCATTCTCAATAACAGGTCGGAATATTCTCTGCAATTGCTTTCAAATCTTACCATGGACATACTCTTGTGTGATTGTTAGTGTCAATTTTTATGCTCCATAGGTTACCACTGGTCTGATAATTGGTTTATATATTTGTATTTAAGTGTTTCTGTTTATTAACTTTCTCTTGATTATCTTCATATTTGCAAAGTAAGTTTTATTCCTTGCTTGTATTCTTTCATTTATTCATATTATGCTTTTTTTGTAAGTTATATATTCTAGATATTTAAACTCTTCCACACTATCAAATTTTATCTGTTCTATCTCCAAATCCTGGGTGACTCTAGGTTTGCCAGGAGCATATATTTAGGTTTACTGGTATTAACTATCAATCCCATTTTGCTTGCTTCTTTCTATTTATTTGTTAAATATTTTTCCTCTTTGATCTATTTTTTCTTCAGATTTGTGTAATCCTAGAATATCCTTGCTTTATCCCAGTGCTGAATTCAAATTCATTTTATATTTGATTATGTATTTTTACTTTAGCCAAGCTCTTCTTCAATGTCATTTGAATAAAATATTTGTATACATTCAAATGCTTGCATAAAATCTACAATGCAGTTAAACATTATGATCATAGCAATTATCTAAAATTTGTCTGATTACAAACAGTTGGTCTATTGCACTTCCATTGGATCTACTCCCACACTGAGATTCTCCAATTATACTCTCAGTTACTACTTTCAGCCTTTCTTTTATGATGATTTCATATACTATATTTAACAGTATTTTCCATCTACATTTCTCGAGAACCAGTTTATTTACCTTTCTATATATTGGGCTTAGGATTACCATGCTCTATCCTTATGGCATTTTTCTGCTTCCTATATTATACAACTAAGTTTATGTATAGCATCCCTCATTATATCTCCTCCTTATTTTACTAGCTCTGCTGCAATATTTTCTTCCCTGGAGCTTTATTATTTTTTAACTTTTGTATGCATTGTGCAATTTCCAGCCTAGTGGGTTTAATTCTGAGCAAGTTTGATATATTTGATTTATTCTATATTTGATTCTTTCCTTAGCCTGTCATTTTCCTCAGTTGTTACTCTCTCCTTATCTTCTGTACAGAGAAGTTCTTTGAAATGTTCTACCAATCTTTCCAGAACTTTATTCTCTTCTTGGACTACATTTCTCTCCGTATTTTTAAATCCTTCAATTCTTGGTTGGTATCCTCTTTTCACCTTTTATAAAACTTTTTAGAACTATCTCCGTTCATTCTGTTTGCTGTATATTTCTATATTCTCTAGCTGTTCTCCATTTTCTCCTTTTTTCTTGCATATCCTATTTGCTTCCTTCCTCATTTCTTGGTATCTTTCAGTGTTCGTTCTGGTTTCTTTCCTTATCATGCTTTCTCTAGTTCTATTCTTTTCCTGTATAATTTGGGCACACTCGTTGTTAAACCAATCAGCATGTATTATTCCCTTGTTTCTTCCACAGCTTCTTTGATTGCTTTCCCTATTTTCCCATTCTTTTTCTATGGTTATTTTATAAGTTTTTTCATCGGCTGTTGGTTTGCATTTTACTAGCTAATCGTTTTTGGTTTTGCTTCGTGACTTCCTAGTCTTCATTTAACTAATCTGTGTCCCATATTCTCTTAACTATATATGGGCCTTTTTCTTTTGTAATTATTCCCTCCCTTACTCTTGCTTTAAATAGCTAATGATCCGAGTCACAGTTTGGCCCTTTGCAGCTTCTTATGTCTATATCTGATTATTATCCATTAATCCTCACCTTTCACAGCTTTTTCTCGGCTGAGATTTTGCTTGAAATTGCGCCACTCCCAGCAACGTCTAGCTAATTATTCTTCCATCACTTTTTCTATTAATAAAATTTTGTGAAAATAATTGTATGATATTTTTTGCCGCTATAGCTATAAAGCTCTTTGATAGTCGAATAAAGTAGACCGAATGGTATGAAAGAAATTCCTTGGTTCCATTTTCGTACATTAAGATATTTTCCAATTTTTTCTTGTGCAATAGTATCAAAAATATCTACTTCAACATTAAAGAAGCTCTGTTCAAATTGATGATTATTGAAGACTGAGAAACTTCACCTCTCTGAATCCAACCCTTAACCCCCGCGTCTTTATGGACTTCCAAAAAATACATAAGGAAGACATCCTTATCCTCCCAGTGGTTTCAAATATTTCTTCCCCGTGTCATAAGCTGGCCACTGAATTTAATCATTTAATTGCTAATTTATCAGACTTTATGCCATTGTGTGAAAAACTCAGTGGAATTTGCACGTAAAAGTGAAAGACTTGAAATTTCCTAACAATGCAAAACTCTTCCGATGTTTAAAACTCATTTACCAGAGTTCCTTGTGTAGAGTCTGTTGCTGTGATGGAAGGGTTACTAAAAGGTAACAATGCGGATGAAGTAGTAACTTGTAACCTGTTGTCGTTGGCGAATGTGTGTTTAAAGAAATCTTTTTTTCAGTTCCAAGGTGATTTTTATGGACAAAAAGATGGTCTTGCCCTGTTTTAGCTAACATTTTCATGGACTCCCTAAAAGAGAAATTGTTTTATTCAAATTCCCATTTGATAAAATTTATTTTATGCTGGTTTCGGTACGTTGATGATATCTTTTGTTTTTGGGGTGGGAAAAACCGACAACTCTCTTCCTTCGTCTCTATCCTGGATTCTATCCATCCTAGTATTTCATTTTCCCATGAAATTGAAACTAATAACACCTTGAACTTTCTTAACCTCACCCTACATCTAGTTAATCAAAAATTCGAATTCAATGTTTATAATTATATTATTATACAGACAATCAACTTATATTAACAGTGCCATCCCCTTTACTTCCAATCACCACTACTCACATAAGCTAACCGCTTTTCACTGCCTTATCCACAGATTATTTAATATTTTCTTTATCAACTATAAACTTTCTTCGCGACCTTAAAACTATTAAAGAAATACCTGTTGCAAATAGTTATTATAATGGTTCAACGGAAAGAAAGACGTATAATCGACAATCGACTTTTTCCTCTTGCATCCCAATCTCAGATGGATTCCCCACGACGTGTTGTCGATCCGTTTAAAGGTAATATTCCGCACAAACTTGCCAATCTCTTCACAATGTTCAATACTGTGCCAGTTTTTAGAAATAAAAATAACTTAAGGAAATTTTTATGTCTTCAAAAATACAATGTAGAACCTTTTTATAAATGCGGCGTCTATAAATTAATTTGCGACACTTGCAAATCTATCTACATCCGTCGTACTTCCCTAAATTTTAACGTTCGCATTAAAGAACAGTTCAATGCATTCATCAATGCTTCATCTTATTTCCACTCTGCGAAATCCCTTAACGTAAACAAATATTCCAGCTGTTTTTCGCCCGACATTTTCCATTTTGAAGATAATGATAAACGCATTTGAACAATTAGAGATTATTCGATACTTTCTATCCCCTAATTGATCTCTCACAGTGATTATTCGTTACTTAGTATAAACCTAATTGCTCTCTCAGTAATTAATATCTTTTTCAAACCCCTCGCCTCAACCTCAACATTGTCAATAGCTTCATTTCAGCTGGAATAGCCTCTCGGAAACTAATATTTTTCTTTGAAATAACTGGTTCTATTATTCGTAACAACTTGTAAAAATTTTCCTTTGACATGCGTGTAAAATTCCGGAATACATTTACATCATGCTGAAGTTCTCTGAGTAGCCCAATATTTCGATTTTTGCTAAACTGCTTTGTCCACAGGACCCGCTGCTTTTTTCTTTTACGTGCATTTTTTAAAAACACACCTGCACAAATGGCTATCACACTTGCCGATGCTGTATCCATCATGACGCACAGTAGATGATGCAGTGTGGACAACAAATTGAATGCCTCATGAGGCATGCCCGAAAGGCATGCGCAACGCATGTTGAAAGGGAAAGAGGAAGCGTAAGTTGAAAGGGAAGGAGGAAAGCGCACAAGTGTAGACATACCATAAGGGTTGCTTTAAAGGGTATAGTAAATAGGAATAAGACATAGTGCAAACGTTAGCATAGAGACTTGGATACTTAAGTGAAGAAAGAGGAAGTTATCAGGGATGAAGAGAGTGGGCTTATTGGGCAAACCCAGAGGCTGAAAACTTACGACCAAAAGAGCAATAATGTCAACATAATTATCTGCCAACGAAATCTGGTCAAGCATTCTGAGTTGCAAGATTGAAAATTAAATAACTCTCACAGATAAAAACACAAAACTTGTACAATTCCACTAGGTAAAATATAGAGACAGTTGACCGGTTTCGGCGTTGATTACGCCATCCTCAGAACTGGTAACAAAACGTGGAGCAAAGCATTAAATAGTGAAAAGGGTGGGGGAAAGTAAGGTAGACTAGGAGTTGATTCTATCGTCAGAACAAAGGTCTCGCCATGGGATCTCCGTTATCCCCACTGATGGCTGAATTTTTTATGAATCATTTCGAGAGTATTTTATTCAATAACCGATGTTCTCTTTTATACAATGTTTTTAAATGGTATAGGTATGTAGACGATGTTCTATGCTCGTGGACCGGCACCTACCATCAAATCACTCAGTTCATCTCATTTCTTAACTCAATCCACCCATCCATTTCCTTCAGTCACGAGCTCAAAACTAACAAAACCTTAAATTTTTTAGATACCACCTTAACCGATACCGATTCTGCTCTTTCCTTTTCTATTTACCGGAAACCCACTTATACCAACCATGTTATTCCAGTTGATTCCAACCATCAATTTTCCCACAAGATAGCTTCTTTCAATTCACTAATTTACAGACTCCTCCGTATTCCAATGTCCGATGCAAATTTCAAACACGAATTAAATACTATGTACTCCATTGCCATTAACAATGGCTACCAGCCGGACCTAATTAATAATTTACTCCAAAAAAACGGAGGGAGAACTAAGGGAAATTTTCCGTCCACCACCAGATCTTAGTGTTAACGCACCTAAATGGTTTAAACTAAATTTTATTGACGAATGCAGTGCAAAATACGCGAAGTTTCTGACTTCCGAAACACAACGTCCTGCCTTTTATACCCATAACAATTTGCATACCTTTGCTAAAGATAAAATTGATCCTTTGCATAAATCTGGGATCTACAGATTGGATTGCAATGACTGCCCTGTTACCTACATAACAGGGAGGACGTTCTCTAAACCAGCATCGGAACATGAGAATGCCCTTTTAAATAGATCGGGACAGTCACACTTTGCTGACCACCTTATAGAAAAGAAACATTCCTCCTCCTTTTCTCCAATTATTTTACATCGGGGTGTCAAAGGGAAGAAACTTAATATTTTAGAGGAATTTCAAATTCACACTCACAAATACCATAATTTCCAACTGGCCAGCAAGCATACATTCGAAAAATATCCTTCTCCACCCTTAATGGCACTTCTCTCCCACTGGTCCCTCCCTCCCTCCACCGCAAAACAATGACCACACTTTAACCCTTCCCATTTCCTCCCTTATTCTCCTAGTTTCACGACTCTTTCCCTCCTAGTCTACCTTACTTTCCCCCACCCTTTCCACGATTTAATACTTTACTCCACGTTTTTGTTCCCAGTTCTGAGGATGGCGTAATCACCGCCGAAACCGGTCAACTGTCTCTATATTTTACCTTGTGGAATTGTACAAGTTTTGTGTTTTTAACTGTGTTTAATATCAAATTTCACCAAGTATCAAATAGACAAGTTCCTTTTTAAATAACTCTTACTTAGCTCGGAAAAAGTTTGTCAAAATGATGGACACAACTCCATTTTTTGTTTCATTAAGACATTATTTTCTCTGCGATAGTAAATAACAATAGTATATGTGTTAATAGAGATGATGATGATTATCTGGGTTCGCCTCTACCGACTGATCCAGACTGACGCGCCATCCCGGACGCCCGCCTTATATACCTGGCCGCTATTTTGAATTGATGACATATGATATGATACTATATTATTTATAATAATTCTACAGTATAAAACAGTTATGTTAATATTACAGAAATATAGTAATTATATATAATATTAAAGATATCTAGTATTGTTTTATTTGCTAATTAGTATAATAAATGTAGAAAATCAATGTAAAACTCAAGTTGAATTACTAATCGCCATTTCCCAGATTAAATCTTTGCTCTCCATGCTACGTAACGGCCATACTTTGAGGCTTGGAACTCATTTGGCACAGCTTGCGATATTTTTGGCTTTATCGCTAGGTGGTGTGCACTCTCTTCTTTCCGCTAAATTGATCTTCAGGAAGACTCACCAGAATTTATCGATACAGGCACGCCGCATCCCGAGTTTCCGCTGTAATTTAGAAGGCGCTCGTAATTTCATACTTCAGATGTTTTCGGGTATCTCGTTGGTGTGGACATTAACCTCAATTCAGGAGCACAATGCTTAAAGTTCGGGAATATAAAATGATAAATTGTAAAAGATCGTCCACTTTGTAACTAAGAACTCGGTGGAATGGTTACTTTCCTAGGCGGATTGGTCTTAAGGGTGATCAGGATGTTGGTCTTCACGAATGACCTCCGATATCCTTTTCAAATTCTTCCTGTTGGGATATTTATAAGACAAGTTTTGTTTAGGCACTACCCACTAACATGGATAATCATAAATATAGATTAATAAGAGTGATCGACTCAGCGGATCGTAGTGTGAGCTTGGGAGAAATTCTCCTATCGCTTTGATATCATCTGTGCTGTGGGTAGTGGTCATATTATTCATATTATTATTATTACAGAAACACTGCAAGTAGAGTAAACATCCTGTGGCAGTGGTTATACATGACATATTACATAGCGCACATCCTCAAGTACAAGATAAATAATTAGACATTATATGTTATAATATTAAACACTTGTAGGTCAGGCAAAAACCTTTCCTTTGAGTAGAATTACTATGGCTTGGTTAGGATGTTTTAGTACTTTTCGTTAATGAAATATAGCTTCATGAAATTGGTTAATTCTTTATGAAAGACCATGTACTGTGGATATAGTGTTACTTCTTATCTCTCTTCTGTAATTCTTATTACACTGCCAATAATATGCATCTTCATGAGTTCATCTGTGTCCTTTCTTTCACTTTCACGCAGACGTACCAAAAGAAAGAAGTTTCTTTAAGGAGTAAAAGGTTAAAGAACCTCGCGGAATCCGCATTAAATTATTCCGGCCAGCGTCCTGAGAGCCTCTCTCGGAGAGAAGTGTCGAGAGGTGGATTAAGACTTGTGGATGCGTCCAACAGGTATCTCCACCGCCCACGCACGCAGCTCCAAACACTCCTTTTTCTCCCTTTTTCGTCCATTCCCCCTTTCTCTCGACATCCCCTCTCTCGACATCCCCCTCTCTCGAGACCCCCTCTCTCTACATCCCCCTCTCTCGAGATCCCCTCTCTCGACACTTCCTTCGCCCTCCGCCATTCTTTTGTTCGCCACATTCCATGGCGACCGAAAAGAGCCCATCCAAACTGCGTCGGAATTTCCGAATTAATAAGTTTCGCGAAAGTGGTTCTTCCTTCTACTACTTTCCTCCTACTGTTCCTGTCCGTTTCACGAGTTTTTCTGGTGCGGTTTGCACGTTCTCTTCTTTTTCTCAAGTGGGAGAAAAAGCACGAGCCCTGGGTTTTTGCACACGAAATGTTAGCACGCGCCTCAAGTGTTCTTGCATCTTTTTAGGCAATGCGACTTGTCTTTGCAAAACAGTGATTCTTTGCGGTGGACGAAGCTCAAGAGCGGGAAGTTTTTCAGGTGGTGCTAGATGCCTTCAGGGATAGACAATACTACAGGGTGTCTGGGTTAAACTTATAATAATCCAAATTTTAATGCAGTGGTACCTCGAGATACGAGTTTAATTCGTTCCAGAACCGAGCTCGTAAGTCAAACGGCTCGTATCTCAAACGAATTTCTCCCATTTAAAATAACTGAATTCGATTTAATCCGTTCCGGACCTATGAAAAATCCCCAAACCATTGTAAATTATGAATAAAGATATGTTTTTAAATAACAAATAAACATGTATTATTAACAAATACATAATAAAATATGAAATAAAGAAATAAAAGAGTTATTTAGCATAATAGTCTTACTTTGGAGACAGACGAGTGCGGCTAACGAAGGTGAACGGCGAGGAGGACGGAGGGGATGCAGGTACTCTAGACACGTACGTAAACGGCGCTTTTTTAGAACTTCAAACTATTTTCGTAACTTTAAAACTAAAACTACACTTTCTTTATTTCAAATGAAAGAAAAAACTTTAAACAACGCACTTAACTTTAAACTTAAACTAAGCTTAACATTTACGTAAATTTAATTATCACTTGTTTTTGCCTTCTTGGCTGCACTTGGCTTGGAAACACGGCTCGTATCTCGGATTTGGGCTCGTATCTTGAACGAAAATATGGCCCGAGCTCCGGCTCGTATCTCAAAAAACTCGTATGTTAAGCTGCTCGTATCTCGAGGTACCACTGTAACTTGAAAAGTAATTGAGATATTTATTAGCGGTTAGCTCTTACAAGTTTGTTAATTCAAAATGTTTTCTATTTTTGCTTGATGATGGCACATATGTATTATGAGGGATTTCTTGGATAATGAGTTCCAAGATCGCTTGATTGGGAGAGGTAGTCCATCGATTGCTTGCACCCCTAGAAACCCAGACAAGAGGCTACTTTTCTGTGGGTGTTATCAAGAATTAAGTGTACCAGACATCAGTTACCACCAGTCTACCAGAGCTGCACCATCTAATTCCTGCAGTTATTGCAAATTTTACGCCTGCAATGCTGCAAAACACTTGGAGAGAGTAGAATACAAATTAGTTGTCTTTTTGCCACAAAACTGCACATATCAAGATGTATTCACTGTGTGAAACACATTTTGAGTTATCATACTTCTAAAAATAAACCGCCAATAAATATCTCAATTACTTCTCAATTTATAACATTTTGTATTATTATACTTTCAACCTAGACACCCGTTATATTGCATTTAAATTTCTAGCGTGTGAAGTAGTTAAAATTAATTTACCATATAACTTGGATGCTGTTTCTACAACTAATAATTACAAAGTTTATTAGTTCAATCATAACGCGGTTCGTTTTGTTATGAAATGCTACGATAAAAAAGCAAGCGTTACAAAAATGCTCTCAGACGTAGGTTGGGAATCCTTGAAAGAAAGGAGATTGGAAGCTAGGCTGCGATTGCTTAATAAATTCAGGGAAAATACATTTTCGGAAGATACAATCGGTATCATGCAACCCCCCTGCTACCTCGGTCGATCTGATAATGAACGTAAGTTAAGAGAAATAGATGCTAGGACGAATCGTTTTAGAGATTCATTCTTTCCGCGAACAATACGAGACAATAACCGAATAAGGAAGTAGTATAGATTCAACTGGTGTTTACACCCCCTGCCACACGCCGAAAGGCGGCTTGCAGGGTATTAATGTAGATGTAGATGTAGAATCATTAGTTAACCATTACCTGGTATTATTGACTCATACCGAATGAAAAATTAAGAAAGACACTTATTTTGCTGATCTTATCACAGGTATTATTTCTCGATACACGATGAAGTTACTCATATCCCTAGCGACATTACAATTAATGTAGAATATTTGAAGTGAATATCTGAAAAATGTCCTTGTTTTATTTCAGTAATAACCCGACTTTTCACTCGGCTGTGTAGGGCATTACTTAGAGGTAGGCCATAGTTTTATGTACACTCCTGGCCAAAATTAATGCAGCACCGGCCGTAAGGATCGCTAGGGAGGTGCTGCGTTAATTTTGGTCAGGAGTGTACGTAAATAAAAAAACATATTTCGACAGTCGATTCGTTTACTTATTATTCGTTTAAATTGAGATCAGCGAAGACTGCATTAATATCTTGCTAACACAACTGAGGAGTTCAGATTTAAATCCGTGGTATTTTGAAACACAGGGATTCATAGCTACAACTTTTACTAAAACCACAGAATAACATGTATATTATTTTGTGGTTTTAGCAAAATTTGTGACTGTGAATCTCTATCTAGGTAAAAGTTCACTTCAACAAAATTATAATTATAGATATAGCCTTAGTTTTATAAGTACACTCCTGGCCAAAATTATCGTAGCACCTCCCTAGCGATCCTAACGACCGGTGCTGCGTTAATTTTGGCCAGGAGTGTACAAAAATATTTATTTTGACAGCTTTGATTCATTTTAATTCTTAGTTACCCGCGAGTTACTCTTTTGAATTGAGACAACCAAAGAATGGTTAAACATTACTAGTAACGGCTTATTTCAATAAAATTACTAGGGGTAGGTGAGATAGTTTCATATGCGTATATTAAATATTTTTGTCAAAAGAGTAATTTTTCTTCTTCCTTGTCTACCGATTATTGTTTTGAACTGAATAGCTAAAAATATGGGTCAATGATTACTTCAATCCTTGCCATGTTATATTTATGTATAAATTAGGTGTATTGAAAAATATGTTTGTTTAATTGTACAGGGAACCAAAGGTTTTATTCGGCAGTACAGTTCATTATTTGCATCTTGTTTAGCCATAGCGCAAATCAAAACTAGTTTTTAGACATAAGGAAAGGGTTGAGGTGACTTTGCACATAAGGGCGTGCACCCAGGGAAATTCCCAAGGAAAAACGGAATTGGAAAAAAAACTTCCCGGCCCTGTTAGACTTTTTTCAAGTCCGTTTTTCCTTGGGAGTTGACAATTGATTCATTTTTCTTCTTCTTTGTCCACCAATTATTATTTTGAAATGAGATGAGCGTAGAATTAATAAACGCTATGGACATCAGTTTGATTCAATAACTTTCCACTCGTGGTACGTTAGCCATAGTTTCATACGCGTAAATAAAAAAATATTTTTTCGAGTCGTTTCTTTTCTCTTCTAGGTCATGTACAAAATTATTCTTTTGAATTGAAATAATAAGATAGATGGATAGGCTCTTTATTGGCGAGACTGGGTACGTACCTCTCTTTCACCTTACCTCGTATGTCGGCGTAATTTGTACACTTAGACGCTATAAAAAGAAAGAGTGCAATGTGGGAAAAAGTCTTTACAACTGAAGGTTTTTGGCTGACAGTATATCGAGAGTAGAATCAATATTTAGGACAGTATTAGTAATGCAAGCAAGGAACGCTAAAAAATATATTCTTTCAAATAATGTTCGTCTACAAATAAAACTTAAAAGCCTCATTGTTAAATTTATCGTTCATTGAACTTGATACGAGCTAAATGCGTATCCATTAGTTCGATTTAGGAAATACGACAGATTAAAACCGTTTAATTTTTCTTTGATGAAAATTTAACAAATTCATAGTTAGACCATTTTCGGATGGAGAATACCGAGAAAAATTATAAATAATCAAGGAAGCAAGAACGCAGTTAAAACAAAGATCTGGGATGGCCTACCTACATACATGTAGGCGTACATTGGCAGATAATAATATTATAAGTGGCGTCGAATACAGAGACATCGAAGAATTAGAAACGAATTTCTTACAGAATATTCATATACATGTAAGAATTCAGATACTTACACACATAAAAAACCAATCCGCTGAAATATAGTGAGCTCATTTTTTATAGTTTATTGATACATTGCATAGAATGCTACTAGTATTAGTAATTATGGTTCATCTCAAATTAAAATGGCGTAATTGATGTATGAAATATAAATAAGTTGGGCCGCTCATTTGTTAAATTGAAACGGAATGCAAAACTATGCAAATTATGAAAGGTGAAATCCTTGCTTCTGAAGGTTTCTGTGGAAGCGCGATTGCCCAATGAATGTTGATAACTCCTTTCACATCCATGAATTCTTGTTTCTAGCAAAACAGTTTCACCTCCAAACACACCCTGAATAGCACCCAAAGTAAAAAGAATGGGCAGTCGTTAACCGGAAATAATTCCCAAGCGAACACTTGTTCCGCGGAACTTTTCTGCGTACGGTGCGAAAGAAACCCCATAGAACGGAGTGGAGGGAGGGAATTCATCTTGTTAAATGAAAACTAGTTCGACGTTTCGAGAAATGAGGAAAGAAAACCACAAAGAGGATTTGTGAGAATGTTTCGATAAAGTTATCAGTTTAACAAAAAATCGGAAACATTGCCTCCGAGTGGAAAAGTGGATCTCTGATCCTCCATAGAATGCGATTCACCGAATGTCTTGCTTTACTTTAATACAATAAATGTCTTTATTTTTTATTGCTTCCATAGAATATGATTCACCGAATGTCTTGCTTTATTTTTACGACGCTGATCATTTACTCTTTGATTTTATTTTTACAAGTAAAAGTTAAATAAGGAAACTAATACACATCCACAAGTTAAAATTAATTATTAAATTAATAACAATAAAATAAATTGTATGTAATGAACTTCCACTTAGTCAAGCCTGAAACATTTAAAAATTATCTTGTTAATACTTAAACTACTAAAGACATTATCTAGACCGAACGTTATCATAATAAGTTAAGGGCAAAATTGATACATACCAGTCTAATCTTACATCTAACCCTATGACATTAAATGTTAAAAGAATGAACATTTTGTGCTAGGGAAAAAGAGATGGCATAATGAGGAAAACAGTTGGTTGATTTACAAAAAAACTAATCTAAAACTTGGGAAAGAATTAAGTACTCTGTAGGAAAACACACTCGGGAAGAGGGAGGGATGAGGGAGGCATGAATGACATACGAAACCTAGTGATAGTTTCGAATAAATCTTCAAAGAGATAAAGAAAAATAGAAAGAGTAAGAAAAATGAAAGTATCAGAAACGAGCATGATTAGCGATATATTAAATCAGATGGGATGAAGTATAATGAATACCAGAATGAGCAGTACATTACGAAATCAGAGAATTACGATCAAAGTGAAAAGCTCATTCGTGAGTTTAAACTTTTGTGATATCAGTAGCAAGGAATCTGTAGCCAACCCAATACTGTTGGGTTGGCATATTTTTAAAAGTTTTTCTTACGTTTTACCGAGAGTTACTTTATCGCTTGCTAATAAAAAATACTCTACTCTTGGATTTTATTCATTTAGATGTCTGAAAAGCGTGTTGTATATACTGAAAAGAAGTTTGAGGCCATTCTTTGCTGATATTCGAAGTGTGTCGAGGAAGGAAATTGGTTAGAAAGCTTTGGCAGAAATTATATTCTACAACTAATGATCGTACCTTTTATGTGGATTTTCACATTTGCGTGTGTTTAACTTCGAGATATTTACATTAAAAATGAATATAATATGAAACTTGAAGTGAAATTTTATCTCTGTATTTGCTAAATGAGTTTGCTCTTTTTATACCTGAAGTTTTGTTATTTCATAAGTAAACATAATAGAAGGAGTAGCGGTAAATGTTAGAGTCCATTTAGACTTTTTCTCTTTGTTTGATTAGTGTTTTGAATTAGAAATAATGAATGCTTCCTCAATTTACTGGATTAACTCGGTCCAATCAACAAATTCAATCCATCGATGTACATATTTGATGAGAATCCCGGTAGTTGGCTGTTCTTACTCTCCTTTGATCAATTCTTCTACGATAATGCAATTTAATTAAGCTTTAAATGAAGTTTAATTGAAAGTAAATGGAATCACTCAGGTCGTAGTTTATTAAATCTGAGGCAGATAGATTTCAAAATGGTCGAACGCAAAGTTAAATTCTACCGTGAGATGTATTCTTTTTTCATTACTCATATTTTAAGATTTCAATTACTTTTACTGCATAATAAGATCATCAAAAAAATTTCACATGGAAGGGTCATATTTTATGAAGTAATAATATTGGCTCACGCATCCTTCTATTCTAGATTGCGATACTTCGTTTTGCACTTAATCAAGTCTAATTACGGTCGTGCCTCAATAATTCTCGGAGAATATTTACAGTAGCGCTCATTCAATCTAATTTAAATTGCTCTTTCTCGTTGCATTCTTTCTGTTTTAGAAACAAAAGTCAGCTCGTGTAAATCTTCTATCAGTCGTACTTTCCTTGTTTATTTACATTTGTTGTTAGCAGCACAGCAGTGTTAATATTTGCATTCCTAGAATTGGGTATGATTTATTTATCAGAATGCGATTTCCACTTTGCGTTCCCAGATTTCCATTGCGCTTTATTTTCATGATTGGGTTTTCAGATTGATGAAATGTTCTGGAAATTAGTCGAATAAAGGCTACGGTTGGTAATAAACTTTTTTCTGAATTTTAAAATCATTTCGTGTAAGAAAAATCTGATGTGGCCAGCTCATGACTTTCTCCATATATAAGATTGAAATATTTATCTACGACAGTATTTTCGAACTCTATATTCAATCTATACTTGGAAGATAAGTTATTAATTTATATCATATTATCTTTTACGTCACAAACATTATAAATAATGTTTTTCGGGACATGTTCGATGAAAAACGATGAAATTGGCTGTTCGCCCATAGAGCCCAGAGCACCCAAAAAGTACACAATCATCAACTTCCGGTTTATCAGTATTTCAAGAATAACTCCTACACAATCAGTGATACAAAAATATGTTTCTTACAAAAGTTATAGTAGATTACATTTTCTAAAACTTGTATAGATAATAGTATATACATAAATATCATATTTATGGAGATACTTTGAAAACCGGAAATGAGCTTTGAAGAATGAAGCTCAACTTCCGGTTAACGGATTTACTCCAAAAACTAATCAACTCTAACGACACCAACTAAACTACTATATTTGGAATTAAGCGTTGATAAGACAAATAGTTTTCATGTAAGAGTGCCCACAATGTACACTCCTGGCCAAAATTAACGCAGCACCGGCCGTTAGAATCACTAGGGAGGTGCTGCGTTAGTTTTGGCCAGGAGTGTACATAATCAGCTACTTCCGGTTTATCAGTATTTCACGAATAACTCTTAAACAATTAATGATAAAAAAATGATAAATACAAAAGTTATAGTAAATTAAATTTTCTAAAACTTTTATAAATAATAGTATATACTTAAATATCATATTTATAAAGATAGTTTGCAAAAACGGAAATTTTCTTCGAAGAATAAAGCTCGACTTCCGGTCAACCGATTTACTCCAAAAACTAATCAACTCTGACAACACCCACCACAATGCTATATATGATGTTTGGTATTGATACAAGTAATAGTTTTCACGTTAGAGAGCCCACAAGCACACACACATTCACACACACACACATACACACAGACATCATTCCGAAAATGGTCAAAAAGTGTTCTATAGGCCCCAAAACATGTATTTTCTATGAAATCTCGAAGTCGATTTTTTCATGAAAACAATACTTTCTCTATGTCTATGTAAGAACCCTGCAAGCCGCCTTTCGGCGTGTGGCTCTATACTACGTATATGGAGAAAGTAAAAATGTATAAATCCACAGAAACTGTAGAGTAGTACTGTTAAGTGATAATCAATATAGTAGCAAAAATAAGCAATGTAGAGGAGATGGGTTTACATTTTTCCACGTTGCATTCATGAAGGTGTACAGAAAACCCCTATTGAAATCTCTTTTCGTGGCGCCCCCCATACTGTCTTCAATCGGGGCCCCCCTATAGTGGACAGCGCGTTCGACTTTGGTAAAAGCGGTTCCGGGTTCGATTCTAGGTGGGAACTCATGTGCAAAGTGACCTAAGAATTCGAAGCACTTTTAAGGCCATAACTAAAACATATTCAATTGTATAAAGAATATGGTTAAGCGATAGCTAACGAGTTTTCGTTCACTAACAACCGATCACCACTTCTAATAGGACTTTTGACTAATTTACCCCCATCTCAGGAAATTGACTTGTTTATTCTTTCTTCGTGCTATGTTTTTCTCCCCCCCACTTTTTCTCCCTCCTCCGTCCTCCACTGTATTTAATCCCTCGCTCGACACAACTTCTTTCAGTTCTGAGGATGGCATGATTTTACGCCGAAACCGGTAAACGTTTTTATCTATTAATGTGGATCTGTACAAGTTTTGCAATAAAAATTCGTTTATCTTCAGTTGTGTTTTTTGGAGGTGTTTGTATATTATTTATTTGAGTCGTTTGACTTATTGTAAATGGAATGCTATTGTTAAGCTGTGTTCTGTCCAAGGGAAGTATTTGGAGGGGTTTCCCTCCCGTCCTTGGGCGAATGCCGGACAGATTGTATTGTTAATCCCCCTCAACCGTTGCAACCTGGTTATCATACCAAATTGCAGTGTACAGATTAAATAGATAATGAAATATGTTCATGAGAAATCAGATGGAAATTGTCCAATCACACCATTAATGTAGAAATCTAAGGAGTCATATTATATTAATAGCCATTATTAACTAAACCAGAAGATAAAATTACTGCAGTGTTTTTGAGCCAATATGTTTTCACCATAATGGTATATTGTTAAGTCTTTGGATAAAATTCTGTATAACTATATTGAATATCCTGTTTTAATCGTAAAAGCTTTCGAAGACTCAAGTATCATCAATATTTATACGTGAAATTGTTCTTCGGCGATAAGAGCCCAGTCTTATTTACCCATTGCAAATTGTTATTTATTCAAAATATTTTGAGTTATTGAATCGACTTCGCAAGAAAGACCCATCTTCTTGGAAGGCAACGTGAAATATAAATGAATGTACACAATTATTTAAGAAAGGAGTATGATTTCACTCGGCTGTTCTTATTATATTTGTAAAAATTATTTATTACTTTGTGCCTGCGTGTATTCGTTATGTTAATCATCCCTTTCCGATTTATGAATCTTTAAATTGGCTCTTCCCCTTTAAGAGTGATTTATAGTGAATGAAGCTAATGAACGAAATCGCCCTATTGCAGGAAAAAAATCACTATTTCTCTTCCTTTCATACACCCACGTTAATTTTGCGCCATTGAGAATTATATTCCCGACAAATATGAAGCAAAATTAAGATTTCATTCATTCGTTTTGGTTCACGATGCTCATACAATCGTCGAACAATGAGCAATTATTGCTCTCTAAAAATTATCCAACCCTTAGCGACGAATCTCTTTTCTTAACAACCGTCCATTTATCTCACGAATTCATTTGTCATTCCCTCAACTTTTCTTGAACGTTTCGTTGAATGGCGAGATGCAGAGGAAAGTAGCGAAAGAGAAGGAAAATTAGCCCCTTGGAGCAAAGCAGGCATGAAAGAATTAATTTCGCTGCGTAAATGATCTCTTTTTGAAAAAGCTGAATGTTTCCGACGCAATGCACTCCTTTTCAGCAGCAGAGCCTATTATGTGTCGAAGGGGACGCAGGAATCGTCCAAAAAGGAAGAAAACTCCGCTCAGTTTTTCCAAAAAACCTCATCAATTCAACACATTAGACTTCTTTTTCTCTCGCAAGAGCTAATTTTCCCACGGATTTATTTTCAGAGGGAAGAGCTAATCGAGATAGAATTTCTTGTTTCTACAAATGGCTAGTCAGGATGGAAAATATTACAATTTCTATTCTCCCTCTCAAAGTACAGTGGTACCTCGAGATACGAGTTTAATTCGTTCCAGAACCGAGCTCATAAGTCAATCGGTTCGTATCTCAAACGAATTTTTCCCATTTAAAATAACTGAATTCGATTTAATCCGTTCCGGACCTATGAAAAATCCCCAAACCATTTAAAATTATGAATAAAGATATGTTTTTAAATATCAAATAAACATGTATAATTAACAAATACATAACAAAATATGAAATGAAGAAATAAAAGAGTTATTTAGCATAATAGTCTTACTTTGGAGACAGACGAGTGCGGCTAACGCAGGTGAACGGCGAGTAGGACGGAGGGGATGCAGGCACTCTAGACACGTACGTAAACGGCGCTTTTTCAGAATATAAAACTATTTTCGTAACTTTAAAACTAAAACTACACTTTCCTTATTTCAAATTAAAGAAAAAACTTAAAACAATGCAATTCACTTTAAACTTAAATTAAGCTTAACATTTACGTAAATTTAATTATCACTTGTTTTTGCCTTCTTGGCTGCACTTGACTCGTATCTCGGATTTGGGCTCGTATCTTGAACGAAAATATGGCCCGAGCTCCGGCTCGTATCTCAAAACACTCGTATGTTAGGCTGCTCGTATCTCGAGGTACCACTGTATTAGTAAGTTTATTTATATAAATATTTATGAAGTTTATTAAGTAAGTTTAAAAGTACAGAAATAACTCAAAAGTGGAGGATCACACAAAAGTGGTGAATGTAATGATTCCCTTGCATCTTTAAAACAAATAATGTATTATAACATGTAATTGTAATGTTCTTTGTAATATATGATAGCCTTTACGATTCTTTTCCATTTATTATTTCGTATATTTTCTTTCGTATCTATTTTTTGCATCTATTTATATATATTTATTATTTAAATCGCATGTAATTGTTTTTTTTTACCTGTTGGCGATAGATAAAATATTATCAATATGATTACTAACGATCTTCCTTCGCATAAAGCATACAATATAGCCTTCCATACGTATGGAATTTTAGCGTAAACAATTACAATCTACGTCAATCTCTATCAATAAACTTCAGTTGCTACAGGAAAGACAAACGAGTAACGGTATTCTGTATCCTGCTTCAGTGTTAAATTTGTATCAATTGCGGTATCCTATGAGTGTCCTCAAATCGAATATCTCTATGACATTAATTAAATTGCTATGCCGAACCTATTCCTAATGGGGTTATAAGTCGCCTAGTAAAAGGGTCAAATGATGAAATTCCATCAATTTTTAGAAAGAACATATTTTTCTTCGTAACATTTTCCCTTTTTGATTATTTGGTTACACGTGGTATACATTGACATCTTTTCAGTTTCGCGTGAAGTATGTTGCGAAGTCTTGACTCGTATGTTCTTAATATTTCATAATAACATTTTTTCTTACATCGCCTTCGGAAATTGTCGAATATTATTGGTCTGGGTTGCGAACTAGATATATAGCGTACCTTCTAATACCTGCCCTGAAAGTGAGAGACCTGGGTTCGAGTCCCAGCCAAATCACTATATTTCACCTCTTGTAGAAACATAATTTTATGAATTTTTCCCATATTTATCTATTTTATTCTTATATCACCACATGTCTACAAGTAAATAAGAGATACAAATAAATAATATTTATCCCAAGGAAAAAGGACTTGAAAAATGTCAGACGGGGCCGTGAATCGAACCCGGGATCTTCCTCTATCCGTCCGTCTCTAAAGTCCGCTTTTCCTTGGGATGTTTCCTGGGTGCACGCTCTTGTGCAAAATAACTTAACCCTATCTTTGTGAAATAATATTTAGTGTAACACTAGACTCATATGTTATGTGTTTAATCTAAGTCACCGTAAATGATTCTGAATCTTAACAAGTAATTAATTCAAGTGAAGAAGCTTTAAAAGAAGAGTCTATGGATGTAAAACAGTTTATTAGAGCTCTGAAAATATTCTCCACTGCCAGAAAACATCTAGTAAGGAAGGGGGCGTTAACCTACATATTTCGTAAAATTCTTAATAGGTAACAGTTGTGAAAAAGTGCATTTCAGTTAACGTCTCAGTTCTTAAAAATTAGACTGAAATGCAAACGGATCATTAGACGTATTCAATGTTTCTCATTTAAAAGAGAGTAAAACATTATGCTACGTGGACATGCTTTTTATTAGTGGACTCATGGCCTTATGTTGCCTCTCCGAAATTAGCGCTAATTAACTGTACGATATTATTATGAAGACAATAAAATGCCCTTTTAATCCCTCGCTTTCTGCCTTAGAAAGAGCACATTTTTGTTATTCATGCATGTAGTGGTAACTCTTATTTCCATGTCCTTCCCCCTAATGTGGTGCTAACAACTGTATGTTTACCTCCAGGAATTTTACAATTCACACGCTGCTGATACCCTCTCGAGGACTCGTTAGCGGTCTTATCAAGCTTTCTCGGAATATTTGTCAATGAATTAATTTGGCTGGAGTGCCGCTGTAATCTTGTTCAGGCCCCTGGAGTGGTATTCGTGCTATAATTTCGTTTAAAGAGGAAGTCCTCGACCATCTTTTTGCGACCGTAACTTAATTTGAGATTCAGGTGGCCGCCGCCCACGTTTCCTGGGTAACCATCTATTTTTTTTTTTGAACCTGAAATTTCCTAGTTTATCGATTATTCAACCAACTGGACAGAACACCCTAGGGATCGATTTATTTTGTGCGTAATAGGCCCAAACCAGGCGCCTACTTGAACAATCTAGATAAAAATGTAGTAAATGACAACAGAGTACCCTATCTGTTTAACATTATCTAGTGATAAAAAAGAACAAAGCACACTAACATTCCTCCCTATATGCTATAAAATATCGTACTGTTAATAATTAATCCACTGTTTTAAAAGTTGCAAATGTTTTTTAATAATATTTTTATTTCACTTTCCTATATAACACATTCTTAAACATATTTAACAAAACCAAAAAGTGAAATTTAGGCATCCCAGAAGATAATTCTTTTATAGGGATTACCACCACTTAAAATAAAAATTGACATGTTTTTCGCCATACATGTGTAACAATACAATTTTTTAGGTAAAACGCTTTGAGGTTATAATATAAACAAAGTATAGTGAGATTTAAATAACAAAATGAAAAAAGTACTAGAAAAAAACAGGAAATAACAATATACATAATCACTTTATATATAATTCCGTATCCTTTTGCAAAAAGAGCAAATTCTTTAATTTAGCAACAAAATTTCTTTCACTAGGTGGGGTGGACACATTTTTTGGAAGTGAGGAGAACAACTTGGGAGCTAAATAACAATAAAATTGCTTATATAACTGTGCATTTGGTTTAGGGATTTCAAAACAGAAAGTTGTCTTAGTGTTTTTTGTTATATTAGGTTTTACTAAGGTCATCAAACAGAAGTTAATGCCCTACACTACTTTTATAGATCAACAGACCAGTATGATATGTTTTAATTATATACTACACCACCAGAGTTATTACAGATAGGATTGTATGGGTTTTCATAAAGGGACTTATCCCCTGGTAAGCCATGAAAATTTTATGCTGTTCTCTATTCGAGAGAGAACGTAACCATATCTTTCCAAAACCCATCACCTCTGATTTTGTAAATCTCGCTTTCTTCTCGGAAGATAATAAAAGTCTATCTTACATTACATAGTTTTAGTTTTCCAACTTTGCTTTACACTGAGAATACTTCTCAATCACCACGATAGCATACAGCCAAGTTTTTTCATATGATATATGAGATTGCAATAATTGTAAAATCTGTGGACTTAAACAAGCAGATTATTTTATTAATTTATTTATATATGATGATGGCACTTTTGTAATATTTATTTGTACTAATTTATTTATGATTTATAAGTATGATCAGTGATGAACGAAAGTCAAATCCATAGATTATAATACTGAAAAATTTTAGAATATATTTTAGATGTTTAGGAGGTATCTGTGATGCTGCATTTTCTGACTGAGTGATATTTGTATTGTTGTTGGGTAGTTAAACAATTTCAATTAATAATAACCGAATCTAGAGTGGTTATAGTGTTTAGATAGGTAATAAAAATTGATAAACATATTTGCAAATTGGTGGTAATTTTGTTGCGGTAGTGTCATTGTTGGTGGAATGTGTATGTTTATACTATTCTAGTCGTTGATGATATATTTTTGCAGTAGGAGTTGAATTGCAGTGTCACTCTTTAGAGTATTAATAAATATACAGTGAGTGTTAATTATATTATAAAATCTCGCGATTAGTTAAATAACTAATCATGATCTGCATCAAGGTTCGAGAACTCACCGCTGTCGCTTACACCGTGATCCAGGTAAACATCTCCTGCAGTAGTAGAAGCGAGTTATTTTACTCACCTGCAATAGAAGAGAAATAAGACGTTAATCAATGTATTTCGTTACATCCCAAACAAATTATATATTTGAATAATTTATATATATATATATAATATATATAATGATATGATTCTGTATAGTTATGTAAAAATATGTACAACATGTTTACATTTAAATTAAATTAAAATTAAATGAATTTATATTATGTCCTTTGGCAAGCCACCTAAGGACAGTAGTAAATCACTGTAAAGGGATCATGGAAGTCGAAAGGAAGAAATATTACAATATTAAACACGCTACATTAAACAAATAATCAAATAATAAAATTTGAAATCTATTCATCGTTCTTGCTTCACGGATTGTAGTTGGCAGGGAATTCCAAAATTTTATGGCAGATACTGTGAATGACTTGTGGAAGGTGGTTTATGTGACGGAATGTAAAAAGTACAAGTTTTTCTTGGATCAGGACGGGAGAGGTGAGAAGAAGGTAGAGTGAAATCATGAAGCCAATACAGAGGCGTATTATTATTCATAATAGTAAACAAGAGAAGTCCAATTAAGTATTTTCTTCTTTTCGATGCTGTCAGCCAGCATAAAGTTTGCAGATGAGGGTTAACATTCTTATAATATTGTTAAAGCTGCTAACATTGTTAATTATTCTTAACAGGGCAAACATATTTAGCACAATTATTAATTAACCGCTGTATTTAAGTATCCATTTTGACCGTCGAGTCATTGTAGACCGTGCAGCATTTAAGGGATTGATCGGATTGAATAATAAACTAAAAAATCTCCCGTGACATTTTAACTTTATTTTAGCTAAAGCACGTTGTTTTTAGTAAATTAAGTTATGCTAAATTGACCTCATTTCTGATAAGTTCAATCGTCAAAAAACTAAAATATTCATCTTGTCTAGCACCCCGCATGAAATTGCTTCACGCAGTTTCCCATACCCATTTATTCGAGGTATAAAATGCAAGTGAATCTTAAAAAATGTAGATTATAAAAATGAACACGTTAATGAGAGCATTCTCATTTTTGAGGTTACTCGCCTTAGGTTTAACTACCCCCTCAGTTAATATAGTGCTCACCAGATGTCGGAAGTCTACCTAAATTTGCTAAAAGAGGAAGAGGATCCTGGAATAGACATTGATCAACCCTGGAAAATTTGAGAAAGTTTTCCCGCTGAAGCACCTCTACCATTCTAGATAGTTGACTCGGTTTACTGATTTTATTAAAATTAAAATTTCCTTATAATATGTTGGAAGTAGAGTCTACGAGCAGTAAATGGGGGCGAAGCACTTTAATTAACTTTACTTACCGTACATGAAAACATCTCTCCTCCTTTCCTTAAAATGTATCATTACGATCTGTTTGACCGAGGTTAGTCTTTGAATTTAAATCTGAAGATACGTATTAACTGAACTACTGAAAAATTATTTACCTACCTAAATGCCTATGAAAATTTTTAGTAGCGAAATTTTGAAATTTTTAATTTAAAGAAAAATTTCTTTATTGATAAACCTGAATTTGGTCAATGAAGATATCCATTTAAACCTGAGCTTATTTAGCTTAATAGTTTAGTCGATTTCTTTATTGGTATTTCTCCAAATTCCTAATTTAGGGTGTCAATTACGCAGGCCCGTTCATATAATTTTGGGGGCCCTACGCAACATTATTGTATGGGGCCCTATGTGCTATGATTGCACCGTTCCAATGACAGTTGAATAACCACTTCGATTTAAATTCGGTACATGTGAGGCTAGCGAAATATAACGTTAAAATATTATAATATGGCACGGAAATTGAATTTATTATGCTTTTAATTCTATTTGTGTAGTAAAAATATTAATTCTTAAAATGTTTTATGTCTTTTCTGTGGCGTGGCGGCGGGGCCCATAAGTTGACGGGGCCCTACGCGACCGCGTATGCCTAAAAAGGGCCCTGAAATTACGTAAATAGTGGTGACGGAGTATTTAGCATGCTAGCTAACCCCAACGTCCCGATTTCGAATCCCGGCTTATCGGATGTTTCTGGTTTGGGAAAGATTTTTATGTTTTATAAATTGGGAGGGATTTATAGGGATTTTTCAGTTCTAATAAATATTGGGATGGATGTGATTGGGATCTTTTTTTTTGTTTCGATTAGAGAAAATATTATTATTATCATTAATGTTATTATTATTTTAATAAGGATAGAGGTACGGATCGTTTGTAACCTGAGAAAACTTAACTTTTGATCTTTCTGTATGCAATCAAACATTTCGAATATGCTATGGCTTTTTCATCTCTTGGTAGGTAATCGAAAACTTTCATTCCTCAGAAAGAGAAATCGAAATTTGAACGAGGCTGAATTATTTCGTCTATATCGAAGAATATTCTGGATTTAAATATATCTATATATTATACATATTTCTGCGTCTCGCAAAGACATTGAATTCAATTATCCGTCCCGCCGTTTTGATATAAAATCTCGTTGCGAATGCAGCGCCTCTCGGATGAAAGTATTCCATAAACTTTTTCGGCGATAACATTCCCGCCTTTTTTGTTGTTTTCCCACCATATTTAGTTACTTTCCCGCCATTTTATTCGTTTTCCCGCTATTTTAGTTGTTTTTCCCGCCATTCCCACAGCTTTCGCGAAAACATATTTCTGCCGTTTTTTCTCGCTCCCGAATTACGGATTCGCCGTTTTAAAACCGCTCTATTTCTTTTCGGTGCCGTAAACCATTTAACGCGGCCTTCGTTACGATTATTTCTCCGAAATACATTTTTTTTACATCCTCGTCGTAAATTTTTACGCCGGCCACCTATTTCATTATTTTTTTCGCACTTACTCACCCGTTCGGGGCTGAAAATAAAAAAGGGAGCTCGCGATAAAATCCGCGACTATGGAAGAGAGTTATATGAAGTTCGAGCTACAGCGAGCCCAGTCCATTAAGGGAGCGGTGATAAATTTATTTCCCGTCCAAGATGTTTGGATTGACGATTCCACTATGGTCCGCGCCAGGGTCGCGTTCGAAAAGTTTATTTGTGAGCGAATGTCAAGGGCGTTGCTTAATGATGCATTCGGTACGTGCCTTTTATTTATTTAAGCACCTCCATGTCGAGGAAGGCTAACGCTAGATGGTGTTGTAATTATCAGATGGATTGGATAACCCCATAAATTACGAGGTTTAGCTCGGGTAGTTCTGTATTCAACCTATCCTCGTATGTAGTTTTAATGTGTTATAATTATGTAAAACAGGTAGGTTAATTAAAAACGAATCCTAAGGCTGGCCAAGAAGAAAAAGCACGTTTCGTGGAAAAATCTTGTGTGATTATTATCATGTTTGAAGTGGCTCTTCAATAAATGGAATTATGCGAAAGGTACATGGAAATTATTCAAATAAGTCTGTCTTACTTCCATATTTACTTTCCATAATAGTGGCTGGTTATATTTCCATAATTTACAGAAATTACATGTCTGCAGCTTCAGAATAAGGGTAAAAGATTACGTCACCGGATTAATCGCCAATAATGCTAATAGTAGTTACTAATTAATATATATGTTTATGTTGCAAGTTGGACTTCTGGCCAGGTGGCAGTGTTTAATTAGTGGATTCCACCTGATTAAAATGTCTTTGAAGGCATTGTTTCACCTTTTGTATGTAATAGTCTTCCACGAAAGTGGTAAAAATTTCTACAGCAGAATCATGAGAAAATATGCTGTAATATTCTTATTTTATTACAATTTTCATACACAATATTCTCATTATTATATTCTCATATTTTTTATTTTTTGTTTGTTTTATGTTAATTTGTATATTGCTATATTTTTTTAAAAATGTGAACTGATTCTTATCTATGTGTTGCATGTAAGTACTTATCGGTAGTGTATTTATTTATTTTTTAATGTTATTTTTTTCATATCTTTTAGCTATTACTATCGGTTTATTTGCGCAGGTTTTTCACACCCCCCTTTCTTTTGAGTGTTTTCCTGCAGTGGATTTTTTCCCTTAAGAATCTCCTAGATTTTTTACATCCACAGTTTTTCTAATTGTTTCTAATTCTTATTTTATAATTTATGAGAAGTTAAATGGAAGAAGATACTTTTTAGTCTCTATCTCGCCCAAATAAAGACGATTTATTATTACTATTATTATTTGTTTATTGATCGGGCGAATTTGATAGGCTATATAAGGGATTCTTTTGCTAGAATTAATGATGGAAAACATTGGAAATTCGTTTGAAGACAGAATATCGGAAATTGTCAGTTATAATTTGGGAAAAATGGACATCTTTTACCTCCAAAAAATCTTTCATTCGTCTAACACCAAAGAGTAGCGGGATTGGAGCAATGATTGGAAAACGATATAAATCGATCTATCGATTGACAGAATTCGATTACTCTCCATTTTTCGTCCTCGAGGGAATCAGCGGAAAAGAAGCAATCCCAAACACATCCATAGTTTAATTTAATTTAAGTTAAATTCTTCAGCTGCCCAAACTTACGCTTCCTTTTGATGCAATCTCGGAAATAAGCGACCGAGAATATCGCTCGGACGTTGAACTCGACTTGTCGATACTCGCCTTAACCTTCACCTTAAAATTCCTTCGCGTGATCTCGGACAGCTGTTCTGCCTCCGCCGATTGCCTTGCGATGTGCTGTATGGTAATTTGCAGCGTAGTCTGCAGTTCAGTGCACGAAGATTTCAACCGAAAGAGAAGTGGAAAAACCTAGCTTTTCTGCAGTTTTGTATTGAGAACAGCACACCAACAGTAACAGAGGTCTTCAATTCTAGATTTTTTATTTATATATATATATTTGGTTCATATACAGTGTACTATTTTACTATGAACAACAAGAAATTTACTGTAGCTACTCACGAAGCCAAGAACTAGAAACCAGTTAACATTATCGAGATTAATATTCTTTTATTTACTAGTTCATACAAAGATAGGCTCCATCAAACTATATACAATCGACAGAACGTCAATAGAACAAATATTTAAATCAAAATATTATATTAAAATACTTTTAGTTAATAGCTCAGAACTCACCATGTGTTGAAGACATTTTTCACATTTTGTGACAGAGTTGAAGAGAGAAACAAAAAGTGAAAAAAATAAAACATCACGCAAAAGTAAATATGCAGACGTTGAAATATGAACTACAGTGTAAAAGTAATACATGAATTATAAAAAAAATATTTGATCTATAAGAAATTAGATAATAGTGAATATTAAAATTAAAATACAAATAACCATTTTTCATTTTTGAAGTTAACATGCTGCGAAATGTGATGGGCCGATTGGCGAAAAATGGATAAAGAGTAATGAGCAAATATTGGTTCGGCAACATAATGTGAAATTTCATATTGATTTTATCTACTATTCATTCTCAAGTTTAGTTTTAATAGCTAAGTTGGTCTTTATTTTTGGAATAACTTTGGTTGGGATGGGTTGAGTATGTTTCTATGGGGCCATTGAATGGTAATTTAAATGAGTTATGAACATGTAGGTGCAAAGTAATTGATTCCCGAGCTCATTTCCATGATCCTATTTAATTCTATCAGCATATTGAGTTTTGGCCAGGAATGTCCCGCCACTTTGCAAAACGGCAAAACTATATGGCAGCATATTTTCAAGTTCATCGAATCTTGGTCGTATGTACACTCCTGGCCAAAATTAACGCAGCACCTCCCTTGCGATCCTTACGGCCGGTGCTGCGTTAATTTTGGCCAGGACTGTACCTTGTAGTCAAAGTGCGAAATGACCGGCCAATGTGGGAATTGACCGTACTTTGGCCGTAATATCCATGCAAACAAAACGAAAAAGTTTTTAACTATCCCGCGAGATAGTTGTGGGTGTTAGTATTGGAATGAGAAGGACGTGTCACTACACATATTGATAGAGTACCATCGCTGCCAATTGCTCCATTCCGCAGTACACGATTCGACTCTGCCTTTAACACTTACGACCTCCTGCCTCTATCATTCTTTTCCTCCCTATTACTCCATAATGTTCCCTCGCCACTACTGTCATCACGCCGTGCCTCAGCATGCGCCGAATCAATTTTCTCTTCTTTACGATATTTCCCATGTAACCCTCTTCACGCTTGCTCCTGAGGGCTTCCTGATTGGGTGCTCGGTCTTTCATTTATGTTTCCATCAGTACACTGTCGAGTAATTCCATTCCGTTGTACCATCTCCGTCGCTATTAATCTTCTCCTATGGAGTAATTATCCATATTTCAGAGCAATGCAATATGTAACTCCACATGCACTTTTTTATGAACTGTTTCTTTACAGGCTGTTTGGACTCTAGGTTGTAGTGGGCCAATAGCAATTGTTTGCTGTTATGGGCGGTGGAACCCGTATGTGGTAGCTCAAACCCCAGTTAAAGAAAGGCATTCCAGTTCACGATTTAGGCTCGTCTTATTTCATAATTAAATCTGATATATTGGCGAAGAATAAAATTTAGCTAAACCTAATAAAAACAAAACTAAAAAAAATAAAAACTCCCGAATACGGAGTTTCGCCAAGTTAAGGCTTCTTCAATTGAATTAAAATAAATAATATAACTAATTATAGAGAACCAAAAATAGATTGATAACAATGATTATTGTCTAATTACAAAGTTGGCTGCCCATCCATAGTGGATTTGCTTTTATTATTTAATTATTATTGTGCGGTGGATTTATTATTACTATTTTTATTTATTTTTACCGATTCTTATTTCATTTTTTATAGTTTTTGTAATATATTTTTTCTTTTCTTTTTTTGTTTAAATATTTTTTTCTCACTTATTATTTCTTGTTTTGTTGGAAGTTTTGCTATCGCAGCCTTTATTATATGCGGTCAAAAATTGCTTTTTCTCTGGTGGGATACATTGTTTGCTTGGCAGCTTCGTCTTAATCCCTTGCAACTTTTAATGCTTTTGATCTTGATATCTGATTGGCATAGTTCTTCCATTGTATCCATCACTGACTTCATCCAAAGTTCGTCTTCCCTGTTTTCAACCCACGCGTTCAGTGAGGATTTTCAATTTTATTTTGCCTTCGTGTATTCTAGTTACGACAGTTCAGTTAACTGTAGTTACTAAGTAGCAAATGCCTGGTTCTGAGTGCGAAGTGCGACTTAAGTAAAAGTGCCTTAAGAGACGATTAGCGGCTTTCTATGTGCGAAGGCTGTTGTACTAGACTATGTTAAGTACAAGACGAATTATAGTCGAGTCCTCTAACTTCACATCTTCTGAAATTGTGGAATAATGCGGTTTCAAAGAGAAGGCAATTTTGGCTACTGTTTCAAGTTCTCGTCTCTCCAGCTTTCGTTTTATTCACATTTTTCATTCATGTGTGCTACTTTGGCACAATTTTTATTGTTTTAATTGGAAAGTTTTCATGTGTTATAGTAACATTCTAGTTGGTTATTCATTTTGGCCGATTTTATCTATTCAACTGCATTTTCTGGTTTAAGTTTGTATTATTCTGTTTTTCTTGTTTAGTTATAAATCACACAATGGAATTACACTATGCAAAGTATATATTTTTATCCCTACATGAATTGCAGGTAAATATCTAAACAGAGAAGGAAAACATTCTGGAAGGGCTACCTTAAATTAGTGTGTTGTTCTATAAAATGTACGATAAAAGGTTTTTACACGGAAGACGTATTTATTTTACTTGGGTGATAATTCAGTCGTAAATTTTCTGGTCAAAATTTTATTTTACCAAAATTAAAATAATTATCTAGAGATTTTAATTTCAAGTATACTTGATCAAAGTATGAACTATTCTAGTCTTAGCTAATGGTTATTCCTTACCTTACCTTATTAAATAAAATCTAGCGCTCTTACATAATCCTTCTTAATAATTTTTTATTCTTATATATATATATATATATATATATATATATTCTATTATATTATATATATATATATATATATATATATATATATATATATATATATATATATATATATATATATATATATATATATATATATATATATATATTCTTAGAATTTATATTAAGTGAAATGTAAAATTAAGGATTGCGTACGATTTGTGGCACATTAGAAAGAAATTAAATTATTATTATTTAATTACTAAATTTAGAAATTAAGTTTGACTCGTGTTCATATTTGAAAACAGTATCGCTATAATCCAAGGTCTAATTCCGATACAGTTGCTCTTGTAGATATAGGTACAGTTTAAATTATAACCTAACAACTAATGAGGAATTCCTACGGATCGTTTCTTTGGCTTTGTTACGTACGTATGCTTTTCATAGTGTATTACTTTTCTTCTTATCATAAGTCCGTTATGAGGAAAATTTTGACGTTTTATTTCCTCATCCTTTCATTGCTCATTGTCGCCATTTCTTTTGGGAAATCAATTTTTATTAACACGTTTTCTTCGTGTAACCTTCTTTGTATTAATTTTGCCATGGAAATCCTCTTCTGTAATTAAATTATAGTTACAATTTTAATATTAGCTTAAATATCAATTTTGCATACTTCCTTTTACCAATGATACAATATATAGTTAGAAATTTGCTTCTTGAAAAATATTTACAATATTGCAGATCAAAAACTTCGGGACCCAAGGTATCCGCGAAACCTCTCTTCAGAATCCTACATCTAGGGTGTCCTATATTTACTTTTGATCCTCAAATATTGAATTGATTCATTATTATTCTTATTTTATACTCATGGTAATATGTATTTTATAGAAATTCAACTCCTTATACGCAATAATTATGTTGTTTATTAGTCATCATGGTGTTTTTCCTCGATACTGCTCAACTGATATCTATATTCTGCTCGTCGTGGTCCCCTCTGATCATTGTTCCATTCATTCAAACCATAACCCCAATTGAAACCCATGGACCCTCAGGTATCTGCGGAACTTTCGTTGAAAATCCTATATCTAGGGTAGTACAGTGAAACCGTATCTTTACATTTAATCCTCGGATATTCGATTGGTGTTTTGCTATTTTTATTTCGTATCCATGTCAATATGTATTTTATATCTGAGAAATTCAACCCCTTCTATACAATGGTTAGGTTGTTTATCCATCACCATGGTCCTTTGCATCGATGCTGCTTAGCCGACATCTTCCGCGGTCCATTCATTCTGTTCTATTTATTCACGCCCCCATTCCCCAACCGTTTCCTCAATGTTTTTCTCTCAGTCCGCCGACGTCCCCTTTCCCGGCGCAGTGAGATCGTCTGCTGTCTCAGCTCCGATCAATAGCGCCTCCCCCTACCGCTTCGTGCCCGAAACTCCACCGTACCTTTCTCTACATTTCCCTCTCTTCCTCGTTTCTTCTCTACTAGATGAAATTTCTCTCGCCGCGCACTCTTCTACCGCTTTCCTACGAGACTCGAGTCTATCGGAGAAGTGCGTAATTGGAACCTATGCCTGAAATAGTGAGGCGTAATCCAATTTGAAGGAATTTTAGACTACTCCGTCTGATATGGATAGGACGGGGAAATTGATGCCATTATCTCGTAAGAGGCTGGAGTTAGGGTCCTACCAAAGGAGAAAACTGCGGGTTTTATGTTACAAATAGGAAGAGTAAAGAGAGAATTAAGACGAATTTCCATGGCCTAGTTGCTCCTATTGATTGCACAGCTTATGAGATTATTAGTAAATTGTATGCGTGTTTCAGGAATTGTAGACAATGCTGTTGATTTTGATAAGGACAGAAGAAGTTCCGCTTTGTTGGAATTTGGGCAAAAAATTGATTGCGAAACGTAGTGTGACAGCTACTTATGTCACACCATGCAACCTATAATTGAACGATCGGTTAAAATAATAATCGGACTATTTATCAAGTGATATTCCTTTATACAAACCCATAAGTTTTCGCCATTTCGCCAAATAAAGTCCCTTGTATGTTTGTATGTATAAGTGGTAGAAGATAGTAAAAACTAATATTTCTACTAAAATAGTATCCGGTTAACTCATTGAAGGATATTTTTCACTCAATTTGTAATTTTCGTAAGTTTAGAGAAATCCAACGTATTATTTTTTTGAATAACGCTACTGTAATTTAGAGTATGCCAATTTACTTGTTTCTATGAGTGATTTGTAGCCATTGCCTCTTATTTGGGGTGAAAATTAATAGAAAAAGTAACAACTCGCCAAGTTAATTAATCAAGATAATTTTAATCGAGGAACTATATCAACCTTCAAGTTGCCACCCCATAGAAATTGTTCTGTAACCTGAGTTGCTTTTTATTAATTATGGATAAATATCTTTATTTATCACCTGAAAGGATCTCAAGGATTAATGGAAGTTTGGTGATATTTCTGACGTTAACGTAAGGCAGGATTTTTAATAACTTAACTCATTAAATCTACTCACTGTCGTCCTGTTCCCACTAATAGTTGGCGGTTTCTGAAAAAGAGGCTAAGTTCAGTTTATTGGAAGAACTTGTGACGTCTGATATCCATTTATATCGCGTGGATGGAGCTTATCATTCGAGGTCGTTGCTTATTCCCAAGTTTATCCTCAAATCTCGAGCTATAGCTCCCGAAATCCTATTCATATCTATCTATAGTGTGCATTATCGTTTTAAGTTTAATATACTATACAATCGCAGGGAGTTTATGATATTTCTCAGGATCTTTAGTAAATATTTCAAAGCTGTGAAGCATATTTATTTGCTAATTTGATAAATACCACTGAAGAAGCCAATTTAGAGTGTCAATTTTAACATATGTTACAAAAATAACATAATTAGACGAACACAGACTACCATTCTTTAACCGGAAAAACCCGGTTAGCTAGGATTAGAACCCGGTACCCGTTTGAGTGCTAGCATGGTATCATACTAATCACTCCGCCGCCGTGGCCGATAAATTTAAATTTAAATTATGAATTTAAAACGAAATTAACGCTAATATAGTTAAATAAAAGGCTGAGATGTAACGCAATCACGTAGCACATGAATTATGATTTGCATTTGAGCTTATAAAACAGTGCATAAATCCTCTTATAGTTGAGTAATATGCTACTTCAAAACTATTATATCTTTCCCTTCAAACGAGCCTTCTTTTATAATTTCCTTTATATTTTCCTATATTCTTTACAATTTGTACGTCTCCTATTTCCATCAGCTCATTGACCACTTTCAGCCAAATTTTCCTCACACTTTCTCTTCCTTTTCATTCATAATCTCCTCGTACATCAACATCCTGCTTCCGTATACATTTTCCATTCATCCAAACAAACACATACATAAACCATTCATAGACCACCTCGTAACCAATTCCCCTTTTGTAGTGTGGAATCCATAGTGATATGCAAACTTTCTTTCCATTCCCAATAATTCACGAATTTGCCATTTCTTCACATTTTAATTCCGTTTATTTTTCCAAGGGAAAACAGATGTGTAAAAGGTCTGACAGGACAGGGACTCGAACCCGGTTCTCCTAATGGCGTAATTTTCATCATTCTCGACCTTCTATTCATTCTTTAAGGGAAACGGGTTTAACAAAGTATTTGAAAGAGGATGTCTCCTTTAATATTACACAGAGAAAAATGGCATCTAATTAATCCCGAAGAAGAGTGCATTGCATTCGAAATACGTATTGAGTGCTCTCAAAAAGTGCGGTGTCCTGTCTTGTTCTCTCGGAATACCGGGGAATGAGAAGAGGAAAGCCGACAAAAACGGCCATTGGAGATGTTAAACCTCTAATTCCTTAACAGCCGTGTCCCAATTTTCCTTAGTTTACTGAGAAAAAAATAATACTGACTCGGCACGATTAAGGCTTGCTCTTAAGGATATTCCCTTGTAGAGACGCATCCTCCGCATCGATATTGACACCTAGCGGTATAATCCATCCCTAATTTTACCTAAGTTTGAGAATTAGATGTTAAATAGGTGCTTCTCCTTATCTTATATGTTCTTTGTTAACCCTTCATAGAATTCTCTCATAGGCCACAACTTCCGACAGAGTTTTGCACACTAGGAATTCTCAACTTCCCCACACTAGGACTTCTCAACTTATGAACTCCTCCTTCACTTATTCCAATGAAATTATAAGACTTCGTAGAATTCATCTAAGAGATGATAGATAGGGATCAACAAAACTTCGTGGGAAACGTTAAGCTAGCTGCTTGTACTGCTTCTATTCTTTTGGTTAGTTCCTCGAGTACTCGTTGAAGAAACATGGACAGTCATATAGATATTTATGTGTGTCAACTGTCAGGTTTCGTGTTGAATACTCAGGAATAGTGTCGAATACTCGTGTGGGATATTCCTGCGAATCCTTCCTTAGTTGTAACGTCATAACAGTAGGAAATTTCCCTTGTATTGCGATTTTTGTTAGTGTTAAAGAAACATATACCGTAAATTTATGAAATATAAAATTTTCTCCATCAACTTACTGACACGAACCTACCTTACGTTGTTATAGTCACGCTGCTAATGGTAATATTGAATTTAATTGGTTTCTTCAAAAATCTCAGAATATTTTGATGCTGTTAAAATTAGTATGTGCCACATTATCACCAAGAACTGGTGCTTAGTTACCAATAGTAAGTATGATTGGGGACATACAAGTAGATGGTAACAATTATGTATATATTCCCATGAATAAACGAGAGAAAAATAGTGACAGGACTAGCGACTAACCGGAAGTTGGAGACCTGGGTTCAAGTCACAGTCACGTCACTATTGCTCTCTTTTGATTATCAATAGGTACGCTCGAATGATTGTGCAAAGTCATTTCCTTTCCTTATTCCCTATTCATGTAAATATTTTTGATTTTGATATGTTGAATTAAATCTATATTAAATTGCGTTATTCTTATAAGGAAGTATAATTCAAAATGAAGTCCTGTCAGCTACGCAAGGGTTTTGCCGTGAAAGAAATTGGTCGTCATTCTAGTTAAATCGTGTCGTACGAGAAGTGAAAAATAGTGACCACACTTGGATTCGAACCCACTCTCCGGGCAGGTATTCTAACCACTGAACTACCAAGGCACTGTTATAATTGTGAGAAGACCAAGGCTCGTTAGTTCAGTGGTTTGAATACCTGCCCGGAAAGTGGGAGTCCCAGGAGAAATTTTGGTTCCAGTCCCAGCCTAGTCTCTATTTTTCACTTCTTGGGTTAAGCCGCACACTTTCTTGTGCAAAGTCCTAAATTACTCTCTATCATTCGTAATTCTTGTCATTTTGCTTTCTGTAATCTTGACTTTCAATTGAGTTTCTTTCTTTAAAATAATAATTTTAAAGTCTGAAGAAGAATTATCGCCCTGTTCTTCTGAAGTAAATTCTGATAGCGAGACATTCAACGTCTTCTCCTTGTATGATAAGAGGTCGAGGTTCCATCCTCTTTGGCGGACTGTGCGGTAGTTTTCTAACAAAGTGGTGCTCGGGATAGTGCTCCGGCTAATCGGATTTTTCCGGTCTAGAGCGGTCTGGGTGTTTGTGCTTGGTTTCAGTGAATTTGAATGTTCATGTTATTTAGATGGGTGCAATTTCGGGATTGTGTTTCCTTTGAAAGAATGAATAATTAATTGAAGATGTTAGCATTAGTTTTGCCTCACCTTGAGTATGCATGTAATCTATAGAAGCTTGTTGACAAGCGTTAATTCGGGATTTAGAAAAGAAATACGATTTGTAAAGACTTAAGATACGATAAAGCAGCGAGTATTACTCAGATGATTCAGGACGCGGGATGGGAATCATTAGAAGACTAATTTAAAGGATACATTTGCTAAACAAGTTCAGATAAAGTACATTCTCAGATGATGTAATCGATATAATGAGATCTTCCTGTTATATGTGCCGTTCTTATAGTGCGAGGAAGACCAGGGAAATCATTGAGAGTGATAAAGTCCTGTTTAAATCCTGGTTGAGGAAGGCAAGTGGAGGTCTACTAGACTATTTATTGTTGATCCTCCTGATAGAATTACCACTTGAATACGATGAAGAACAGTTTGAAAACAGAAAGAAAACGAGGAAATTTTGGGAATGGTAGGAAGGATTTGGTTTTGATGTAATACCGAGAAAGAATAAGCGGATAGATTAGTTGTAGATAGAAAATGGTTTTAATGAGGAAAGTTATTGTGAACTGAACTTAAAGTAGAAAACCAAAGGTAAAACATAGATGAAAGCTAACCGGGTCTTGTAAAAGGAGGGGCTAGTTATTAGAAAATAAAGAAATGACATAAACTAGAAAATACGTGGACGTATCAACCTTGCAGGAAGACTCATGTAAAGTAGTATTGAACTTTATATCTTCGAGGGAAAGCATTTTTTAATTATAAATTAGAGCGGGTTTCATTAATATCTTCATCGACTCAAAGTTCTTTCATTAGAACCAGAAAAGGAAAAAAAAATAATTTTAGTTTTTACTCCTGAAAGTGCGTCATTAAGGTAGGATGAAGTAACATTGCAAGAAGTTTTCCTTCCCTCCTGTCCTATTCCCTTATTTTTCTTTCTCTGATTCGTATTTGTATGTGAAATTCACGAAGTTTGATTGGTTAGTCTTTAAAAATTCATTCATCATTCCAATCACGGGTTTAACTTTTCGCATCCGTCTTTCTACACCCAGATCAGATGTTATTCCAATGTTTTCTAATTTGGAACTTTTTTAAAGATTCTGGGTTATTTTCTTTGAGAGAAAATTTTCAGAAGTTTTGGTTCCCTCCATCATTATTTTTCTACAGAAAAGCAGTCTTTAAAAAATAATCTTTAGCGAACTAAAGTCTCTTTTTTCGCAAATATTTTCTGTCATTTAATTAATACTGTGCTGTTGAAGGGGAATCTTTCTGATTTTATTGGCGTGGCTGAGTCTTGCACATCCAATCTTTGCTATCTTTTCATTTTCAACTTCATTCAAAGAAGCGGTTTTCCGTCATTTATGGACTTGAAATATTTTAAATGTGTTTGCACAACGATTGATGCTGATATGAATTAGATGTAAACCCAAGGAATATGATACGTTGTTTCCTATAAAATCATTAGTTTATCGGAATGAATCATGATCCCTTACATTTAAGAAATAAGAAAATGTTTTGAAAATAATTTAGTATATAAAATACATTGCATATTGGGACGAATTTGAATTTATATCGTTTTTTACTCCTCTTATATTCACTAATATCGCCAAGAGCTACACTTTGCATGGGTATTTATCGCTATAGAAACGAAACTACGTAAAAAAATGTTGATCACAAATAGAGATACCAATCTTTCTTAAAATGTCGTCGCTAGCTAAAAGTCGCACATATTAGAAAGAATATGTGACTGAAAACTAATTTAGAATGTAAAAAGTTAATTTTTATGAATATAATAATGGTAGTAGTAGTAGTAGTAGTACTGTTAAAAGTGCTTCGACAGCTTTGAAGTATTATGTAGCATATATATATATAATTTGACATCGTTTGGTGGTGCTGCCTCCATTCTTGCCCGTCCTCCTAGGGAGCTCCTTCGGGCTGGTGGGCTCCTTCGTTGGTGGACCTTCAAGGATATTTTACCTCCACTTTTTCCTCCCTTTTGGGGGGATTGCCAAAGTTCCTCCTTGCGAGGAGATGGGCCTCCGGAAGAAGTCGCGCCGCTGAGGGGTGTCCAAAGCCAGTCGCTGGAGATGTGCATATTTTCTGGTAGGAAGGCGGGCAAAGAAGGCCTTCGCTCGTATGGTTGCCAATTCCTGAATTGGGGTGGCTCCAGTCAATATGTAGTTGGTGGGATTAGCAAAGCGCCAGCCAAGCTGCAGGATGGTGCGAAAGACGGCTCTCTCCGCCTTAGATGGAATTTCCCACGTGGTGCGGGTCAGGAACCCGCTCCAGGCGGGGGAGGCGTACAAAAGAGCACTCAAGATGGTTGCCTGGTATAGGTGCAGCCTAACATGGAGCGGCAAGTCCGGGGACATTAGGAGCGGCAGGAGGACCCTCCGGCGAACCCTCGCTTTTATGGCAACCTGTTGTGCATGATTGCGGAGAGTGAGTCGCCTGTCGAGGGTGACTCCAAGGTAGACTGCTGTGCTTCGCCAATGGACTTCCTCAGCGCCGACGATGATTGGGTCCGGGTCGTCCGCCGGTCGGAGCATTGAGAAGATAATGGTCTGTGTCTTCTTGGAGTTCACCCCTAACCTCCAGGTGTCGTACCATTCAAGAAGCTGGTAGGTGGCCCGCTGCAAGTATTTTACAGCAAGTTTCCTGGAGTAGGACTTCGCTAGTAGCGCAGCATCGTCAGCATAAAATGCTGTCATGCAGCCGTAAAACTTTGTGGGAATGTCCGCACAGAAGATATTGAACAAGATTGGCCCCCAGATGCTACCCTGGGGAACTCCCGCCCTGATGGTTCTGGTGGTAGAGGTGATCCCGCCGAAGAAAACGTGGAAGGTCCTGTCCGAGAGGTATGAGGCGATGGTGTTTATCTGCCATGTTGGAAAGTCCAGTCGACGGAGCTTATGGAGAAGGCCAGCATGCCACATTCGGTCGAAGGCCTTGGTGATGTCGAAGAAGGCCGCTGCAACGTGCCTTTTGTTGTTGAAAGCAGCACTGACGAATTGCAGGACGCGCAGAAGTTGGTGGGTTGTGGCGTGCTCCTCTCTAAAGCCGTATTGCTCCGCCGGGAGGATATTCCTTTCTGATAGTGTTCTCTGGAAAAAGGGTAGTATGGTCCTTTCTACAATCTTCCCCAGTCCGTCCAGAAGCGATATGGGGCGGAAGCTATCTGGGGAGGAGCGAGACTTTCCAGTTTTTAAGATCGGGATGATCTTTGCTCTTTTCCATAAAGCTGGGAAGTGGCCCAGTCTGATGATGGCGTTTGTGATGCATACCAGCCAGAGAACCGCCGCGGACGGAAGTCTTCGGAGTATTTCGTTTTCAATTCCGTCCGGACCGGGAGCTTTTCGAGTCTTAAGGCGACGGAGAGACGCTTTCACGTCCATGGCGGTGATTGTTGGCGGGTCTGTGTTAATGGGAAGCTGATGTGGAGGCATCTGAGGAAGTTCAGGACCTGGATTCGGAGAAAATGCGTCCTCTAAGTGGTCAGCGAAGGCCTCCGCCGTGATGGTGCTCGGCTCTACGGTGGGTATGGTAGCATGACTCCGGAGGGTCAGGCCTTTGGTGAACTTCCACAGAGAACCGTCCTGGGTTTTAGTGGAGGCGATCTTCTTCTCCCACATCTGGGTTTTCCAGGTAGAGATGCTGGTCTGAATATCCCTCTGCAGTCGCCGGAATTCCCGGCGTAAATGCGGTTCTCCAGTGCGCGTCCATCGGCGGCGGATCCTATTTTTCTCCCTAATGGAGGCGATGATGGTTTGAGGAAGTTCCAGTCTCCCTCCGAATCCCCTAGGTTTTCGTGGGATGGTGGCGTCAGCAGCAGCAGTGATGCTAGAAGCGAGGTTGAGTGTTGCAGCATCGACATCATCAGGAGTTTCCAGCTTCCCTGGTGATGACAGACGGGCTGTTAAGTCCTCAGCAAAGGCCTCCCAGTTGGCCTTCCTGAGGTTCCTTTTGGTAGCGATGGGTCGAAAGAGTGGTGATGTTCCGAAGAAAGCTGCGACTGGGAGGTGGTCGCTAGTCAATGCCGGGATGGTGTACATTGTCCTTGGAGGTGGGGACGCGCTGACGAGATAGATGTCGAGTACATCTCCTTTCCCAGTGTGGGAGAACCGGGTGGGTTCTCTTGGGCCGAGAACCTGGACCCGGTTCGTGGTGGCCCAGCGGCGAAGCTCTCTGCCAGATGTATTGTCTCTAAGGGAGCCCCAGTCGCCGTGCTTTGCATTAAGGTCCCCCGCAAAAATGGTAGGAATACCTGGCAGGAAGACATCCCCGAAGGAGGATTGCCGGAAGCGGTGCTGTGGTGGAAGGTAGCACGAGGTGAACTGCATTTCCCCCAGGTATGTGCTAGCGACGATGGTGATGGTCTCTAGCGAATGGAGTGAAGTTGGCTGCGGGTCAAGAAGCCGCGCTGCAATTTTGTTGGAGACCATTATTGCGACGCCCCCTCCGCTGGATCTGCTGCCATCCGGGTTGTCAGGGCGGTCCTTTCGGTATATTGTGAAGCCAGGGGTAGACCATCGGGTGTGTGGAGACAAATGTGTCTCCTGCAGAAGAATGATGTCAAAATTTTGTTGCCCAAGGAAGTGTAGGAGCTCCGGTGTCTTCCGGACAATAGCTCCGCCCACATTCCATGTGAGGATGGAGAGCGCCCTTCTTGTGGTGGTTTTAGGGTCCATTGCGCGGTGCTAAGAGATCGCGGAGGCTTAAGGCGAATTGTTGGAATTGGGAGATGATGGTTGCTTGAAGGCGGACCATCATCTGCTCCATTGCTGTGATGATGGCGTCAGGTGGGTGAGGAGTTTTGGCGCTGGTGCTGGAAACAGGCGATATTCTCTGCTTTTGCCGCAGTGGAATGCTGAGTTCGGCTGCTGTTTCTTCATTGCTTCGGCATGGCTGGGGAAGGGACGGGAACTCCATATTTAGCGTTTTCCTACGCGGAGGTTGGACCTGCGAAGGCACGAAGAGTGGTGTTGAGTTCGACCAGGCGTTGGTGGTAGGTGGAGAAGCAGGCTGGAAGGTGGGTGCATTTGGTGTCGGACGCTGCGAGGGGCTGCTGGCGGATGTAGATTGCATCTTCCTCTCTTTTGCGGCAATCCAGACTGGGCATTTGCGAGACATCGCAGGGTGCGCGCCGCCGCAGTTGCAGCAAAGGGCTTCCTCGGTTCGTGGTTTCGTGCAGACGTGGCCTTGATGAGGACCTGCGCACTTCCAGCAGCGCGGGGCGGCGTGACAATGGGCTGAGGAATGCCCAAACCTATTGCACCGGAAGCACATCTGCGGCTGCTGGTGTTTGTAGGGGCGGATAGTCACCCTACAATATGACAACGCTGTAATTCTGCAAATATCAGCGGGTTTCCATTGAGCGGTCGATGGTGCCGAGAAAACGAAAAGCGGGAGCGCTCTTTGTTCCTTATCTCTGAGCTGGAAGGCCTTCCGCACCGGAATGCCGAGCGCCAAAAGATCCTCTGTCAGTTCCTCCTTCGCGGTTCCGGTGGACAAGCCGCGCACAAGGAAGGAGTGGAGCTGGTCCTGCCGCTCAGCCCATGTTGAGTAGGCGATGCCTTGCCCGTCGAGGAATTCCCTCGCCTTGCGGTAGTCGCACGTGGAGTTCACCGACACTCGGCAAACCTCCCCGCGCGAGTCGACGTTCGACGGAGTCGGGAGTCCAACGCGTGTCGCCACGAAATCGGCGCCATTAAGCGCTTCTCGGAGATCCCTCGCTAAAGCCCTAATGTTAAGAATCCCATACAATTGAAGGGCAGGCGGGCGAGACCTTGCCCCGCTGGTCGGTTCCGGCCGCTGTGTTTCCCCGTCTGCCTCAGGGGTGGATGGCATAGAAGGGGAGGGTACCTCCATTTGACATCCTCCCGAAGTATCAAGGGCGTTGCGTTTTGTTTTCTTCGCCTCAGACGGCGCGAGTGGTTCGAAGCGATTTTTAAGAGCCAGCGGAGCAACTGTTTGCTCGTCTAAGTTGAGGAAATATCTCCTGGGCTTCACAGTAGTAAATGATTCCTCCTCCTCGGTGGTGCTGGCGATCTCCATTGTATCCTCAGCGAGTCGTTTAAGTCGCGGGTCGCGGGAGGAGAGACCAGGCGTGGGGGATGGATTTGCCGTTGACATTCCCGCGGAGACGGTAAATCTAGGAGGGAGAATAACGTTCTTGATGCCGGGTGCCGGAAATGATGCAGGTGATGATGACAAAGGTGTGGGAGTAATCCCTGGAGCAGTCGATGTCTCCATCGGGCTCGAGGTATTGCTCGAGTTGACGGGGCCGCTGGGCGAAAACTCGCCGGCTGCCGACAGCTCGCTTGCCGATAGTTCCTCACAAAAATTATCCGTAAACAGCTCACGCAAAACACGTCCTACCGCCACGAAGGTCGAGCTAGAACTCCTATTATGTAGCATCAATACGTTATATGAAGTAGCCGTTCATCACCAAAATCTTTAAGGCCAATTTGATTTATAAGTAAGTCGAGTATTTGATGTTATAAGAACGTAGTGGAGGGTCCATGCAATGGAACATCCTAGGTAGGATGTGAGATTTAAACCAGAAAAAAAAGTTGTTAAAAGAAGAGAAAAGTTACTGCGACTTGAAGTTAACTACAAAATCGCAAAGTTGGCCACAATAGCTACCAAAAATGCTGAGGTCCTGGGATCGTATCCTACGCAGGGTATGGTTTTTTGTGTTCCTAAATTGAGGGATAGAGAGAGATAATAGAGAAAATTGTAGTTGTGGTCTCTATTAGACTATTTAGTAATCTAAAGTGAAACTCTAGCTATTCTAAAATGATATCACGATTATTATGGTTAATTTTTATTATTAATATTGATGCTCTCTATCAAAATTTACGAATTATTAGGAGCTATTCAAGTATTTATTCGACCAATTCAATGTATTTTTAATTTTAGTTATAATCTTCTATACGCTTCAAACCACACCTAACTTAAGTAAAGGTAATATTTGTTGTGTTATCAATGGTATGAAAATATTATGAGCCAATCTTTGGTGGTAATTCATAAATAAAACATAAATCAATTCGCAGAATTTCAGACAGTGTAGCACAAAACAGTGAAAGAACACATATGCTACCTACACGTATAAAATCTCGATGTGCATTTACATATATTTATATATGAATTTGTGTGCGAGTTCTATTAAACTTCCCGTTGCAAGTAATTGAGGTCTCAGGTGTTGCTTTCATTCTATGCATTTTATTTTATTCTTTCGCATAGAGATTGCGTCGAAACTCCATCCAAAATTCCGAGCATAATAACACGGTGCCATTCATAAACCCCTTCCTGCTTAGAAATTCGCGTTGGCCTCGAATTCCTTCCGGATGACACTCCGGGATGTTCAGCCCTCGTTTCCCGTTATTCCCTACATTTTTCCGGTCGCAATTCGCCGGAGAAAGTGAGCACGAGTTACTTTCTTTTTGCATCTCTTTCCAGCGAACGTCTGGGTCGATATTTCGCATTGTGGACGGGTGGGTCCAAAAAAGTCCGGAGGGAAGCTGGATGCGGAGTTTTCTGGTCGATTTTCGCCTTGGCACAGTTCGCGTCCTCAGGTATGTCGGTGGGAAAATGTTTACGGCTCCCATTCTTTCCTTGGAGATGAATGTCTTTCTTCAGCTGTTCCTCTCCAAACGGTTCCCATTCTTTGTTATCGGATCGAGATTTCGATCGATGATAAGATGGCGGAAATAACCGTCAGAGGTCGCTCAAAGAAGTGAATGAATTGCGCAGGTATGCCTTCGGTTTATCGTTGGGAGGACTAATGGTTCCTTCCAGCTCTCCCAAAGGATGTGGGGAATCCTTCTATTGATGTCAGTTATTGTAAGGAAACAAATTGGAAGACGGCTCTCAATGAATCAAAGGTAATCTTATGGTAAAGAAAGAGATTTTGGAACGCGGTTGTTAATGAATACGAGGTTTTAAATCTCCAAAAGCCGTCTTTGTCGGCGTTCCTCACCTCATTCACCGGTATTTGGATGAAACCGTTATTAAGTATTTAATGACCCCTGATGAGAAGGACTTCATTCTCTAAGGGCGCTTAGGGTATCTCAAAAGTGCGGTGATCCTGTCTTGTTTTCTCTGAATACCGAATGAGGCGAGGAATGCGGAAAAAGACGGCTATTGGAGATTTGAAACCGCTAACAAGTATTCTCATGGGTTTAAAAAATGGTTTTCTCTACCCCTGAAGATGATAGTATGGATACTGAAATGGACATCAAATGCTTCCTAAAAAGTCAGTTACCCAAGTAATTCCGTTGTTTCCGAAATAGGTTTGAACGGGATACGGAATAGTGACAAGTACGGCTTTTGGGAGGTTAAACCTCTAAAATTTCAATTATCTCCGACTTTGTAGTAAATTCATGTTGTTAATATAGTTCTTTTCTCAAAATAATCACTCATAATTTCTCTAAAAATCATTATTTGGTTAGAATTCTTGCCCGGATAAAGGAAGACCTGTGTTCTAGTCCCAGTCACGTTGCTATTTTTCACCTCTTGTTCAACTTTGGTTTATGGCGGACGCTTTCTCGCGCTAAGTAAAATTTATTTTGATCTTACTCGTCTATCCGATATCAATAACTACCTTTTACTTCTGTATCTAAATCCGGGCTGTCCGGCTTTCGGTGTGTGGCATGGTGTGTATGCACCATGACTCTACTTCCCTAAGCGATCAATATTACTTATTTTATTTCGTGGAAAAATGAATTATCGAAGCTACTCGTTCTAATATTTATTTCCTTGATCTTTCTTGAAGCGTTTGAACGGCTTATATAAAAAGGAAGACGCTTAATATCGCCTAAATTTTCTATGAACGTACGTTCTCTAATTGTGTCAAGTAAATTAGCCTTTTTTTGAATCTCATTTCTTTCTAAAAGTTCCCATCTTGCGTCCTGAAACATCTGAGTATCACTCACCAATTTGTCTTTGGACTTCTTTACCAAGCATACAGCTTTTCGTTGTAGTACTTAGCCTAATTCACGTTTACAATGTAACGTAAGCTTTTTCTCCACTCCTACCGACTATTCTCTTAACGAAGTCGAGTTTTTAAATGCTCTTCAAATATTTCGTACATAGCCCTATGTTAAATTATTTGTGAGGGTTACTCTAAGATATTTCACTGATTCTACTGTCACCAAGATTTCCTCGAATAATCTTAGCAATAGCTATTCTTTCGAAGAAGTAAACTTGTGAAAATCAGTCTACATTAAACCACCATTGGTAGTTATCGAATACCAATTCAAGATTCTATCTTAACCTTTCGACAATTTTAACCTGTCCTTTTTACTTCCTATTTCCCTGTAAATTATTGCGCCGTCCACATAACTTACATGAGGAATGCACGTAAAATCGATTTTTCGCCTCGATGCAGACCTCTTCTTTTTTGGTAAACTTTTATTAGAAATTGGTGGAGTGCCAGAAAAAAGGCTGTGGAAGAAAGAGAGCTCAGGCGATTTTCGCAGGAATGCATTCTCCTGATCTTGATTGCTGATGAGCACCAATAGTGCCTTCCTGTTCTTTATTGGCACAGATTCCCAACCTGTGTGCCGCAATGGTGTCTTAAGAGTTAATCATGGTGTTAATCATCATGATCTCCAATGTAAATTCTATGAGAAATACTCTTCAAACGATAAAAAGGAAATTGACTCACGAATAATACTTACTATAATTATAGCTGTATCTAAACGTTGGTGATTTCTTGGCATTGGTAAGATAATGAATAAAGGTCCGCTGCGCAATTTTCAGAGAAATAAAATAAATGGTATTTTCTACGTTTAGAAGTGAATCCAAGAGCCTTCTCCATGTCAAGATTTGAGCCAATATAACAACCATAAATTGCGTATAGGATGTTTGAACAGTTATCACAAAATTAGCTATTGTTACCCTATAGGTGAAATATACACGTAAATATATATTTCCATTAATATTTTTGGAATATTTCGTTGCATGGAATCACTGCAGTCTTCTGCTCAGGATTACAAAATTCGGCATCCGCAAACAAATTATTTAAAAATTTTCCGATAAGTAATATATATTTCAAATGGCTATCACTAGTATGATGAGTAAATAGGAGATCGTAATATATTTATTTAATTTAATTTTTTTACAGTATACTTTTATTGTTTGTTCACGGAACAGGAGGATTTTCTAATTTTTAAGGGTTGATAACTCAAATGGTATCGCACCACTGGTTGCTGTGTGCCAAAGCTGTTTCCTCTTTATCTTAATTCCTGAAGACAGCCATGTTTCTGATAATGAAGGCCAACTCCTCAGTTGTGTTCAATTGATGCACACAATGCCTTTGATAGAACCTTTCTTCAGTCTTACTTTTTTGCCAAATGCTTTAGTCTCTGTCGCTTTGCATACATTTCGTTTCTTCCCTTTCTTCAGGTTCCTCATTGAGTTCTTCACCACTTTTCCCCGGACAAGTGTCGCTTCCGTTGACCTTTTACACAGATACTTCTTAATTAGTTTCTACTATCTCCTTTTAATTAAACGATTCATCTGTCCCCAAACTTTCTGTCCTTTGGATCTCAATTCGTCTCACTTTCCAAGACTCTTTCTATTTGATTGACCTTTTAACTTCCGAAAACTGTTGACACACCGCTGGTCAAGCATTGGCTTTTGATTTGATTCCTATTATCTTTCATGGCAGGCACATTGAAATGAATGAGATAACTTTCTCATTCCATTTCATAGTGTATCTCCGGCGAATTCTTCAATACTTTACTAAATCCTTTCATATTGTTTGGGAACTTTATATGAAGTAATTATATCTGGTCTTAAGAAAGATCGTCCGCATTATTTTGTGCCTTAAAATGTTATAGATTCGATTAAATGTTTGTGATCTATTACTGTGGGTATTGAGGGATATTTTATGCGGTACATGGTACTGAAAGCGGCTATTGATAACAATATTTTACTAAAAGTTAGTAATCTGGATGATATTTTGCAGAGAAACATTTATAGAGGCATAAATATAATAGACGTAATTAATCGAACATTAATTAAATTACAGAATTTTTTCCTAACCATCTCTGGTAAAAAAATTAATTTTAATCAATGCGATGGAAGTACTTTAATTTAGCGAAATTAATTAATTCAGCAGGTAATAAAATGATGTTTAAACCAACTGAAAAATCGGGATCATGAAATTAATCAACATGGTCCCGATTCCTTCAAATCAAGGCTACTATCATTGAATTTATTCAACTGAAAAACATTTGCACTTAGCGCAGAATCGTCTCTGTTACAATTATATACGAGACAGATACTCGTAGATAAAATATGATACACCGGCATTAGCAATCAAAGATTTATAGAATTGTATGTTATTGGAATTAAAGGTAATCTAAGATTCCTCTAAGTTATTGGCGGATTATTTAGGTTTAAAAATACTAAGGTTGAAAGTACTCAGAGTAAACTTGCCGCTAAGTTTTAATTTAACGAAAATTGCTATTATTTGGCGTTTGTATTTAGTAAAGTTTCACATGAACCTTTTTAGTAACCGCTAGTAATTCTCTTTTTCTTGTTGTATGTGCTGCTTACGCCAATTCAGTTGTACGGAAACCTAAGCATCTTTTTAATCGACGAATTTTTAATTTTTGTTCATATCTATAAAATAATCTTTGAAATCATTCACATTTTTTTCTCATCCCACCTAAAGCATAATTTAGAGTTCCAGGACGTAAATGAGCGCCTAGGTGTGAGAAATTAGGAATTTAAGTTTAAAGTTGCTCACTCGAGTTCCTTTTAGGACATATCCTTTGGTGTAACATATTGAGCATGCAGATAGTACACGTGGAATTGCCTTTAAAACGCCAATAAAAGGGGAAACTATTCGAATGGTGTGCCGAATGCGCCATTTGTGAAGCGTTATATTGCCCCGGAAACGGGTCCTACGTGGTTCCCTTTGTGTTCTTCGCATTCCATACACCACGACCTTCTTTGCCTTTCTCCCAAAATTCCCTTATCCTCAATCTGATCCCATCCTTCTCTTTGATTCCTCTTCCTTGTTTTCTCTCAGCGGCATTAAGCCCACCATCACTCTTCGCCTCTCTTTGTCTTCGCGCCCCGAATTAATCTAAATCCGTCCCTTCGACTACAACGAGGTGTCGTTAGGGAATTTGGGTGTTCTTCAGGTGCCACGGAAGGGAAAAAAGGCGGGTTTGGCGATATTTTCGCTTCGGGAGAAGATTGGCGACATCAGTCTTATTTAGCGGATTACGAGATGCATTTGGAATTTTTCGTGCTAAACTAAGGAAGAGTCAGCTTTGCTGAGTGCCTTCTTTGTCTTCTGTCTTTGAAATATTGCCTGAAGATGCCGTTTTTTGTCGGAAAGTGTGGTCTGCTAATGATACATGATGCCATTTTGTATCATTACCCTGCCATTATGCCATGGGCGAATTGTAAATTCTTAATCTTTTTATAATTTTTACTTTCTCCCAATACGTAGTATAGAGAAAGTATTGTATTCGCAAAAAAATTCGACCTCCAGATTTCGACGGAAATAGATGTTTTGGGGCCCATAGAGCACGTTTTCGCTATTTTCCCAAACATGTCTGTCTGTGTGTCTGTCTTTCTGTCTGTGGTTAAAAAGTTTGTGGGCGCTCTATCTTAAAAAGTAATTATCCGATCATTTTCAAAATTCATATTTAGAATTTTCCTAACAATGCCAAAAGTTGATTAGTTTTTGGTGAATATCGCTTAACCGGAAGTTGCGGTTCATCCGGAACAAAATTTCGCTTCTTAAATATCTCTGTAAAAATGCAATATAGGTATATACAATTATCTACAAAAGTTATAGATAATGTAATTTACTACAACTTTTGTAAAAAACATTTTTTCGTAACACTGATTGTTTAGGAGTTATTCTTCAATAATGGTTAACCGGAAGTTGTTGTTAATCCAGAAATGGAAATTTTTCATACATATCTCTGTCAAAATGCAATGTAGGTATATACAATTATGTACAAAAGTTATAGATAATGTACTTTGCCACAACTTTTGTATGAAACATTTTCCTGTAAAACTCATTGTTTTGGAGTTATTTATGTATTACCGGCATAGGCTTCTGTTTTCAATAAAAACGAAGAAAGTCATGTGTTGGCCACATCAGATTTTTAGTTTTTAAGTTAAGCTTGCTGGAAATTTATGTTGGAATATGAGTTTTAAGTATGTAATCTTCTAGAATATTGCCAAGGATGTGGAGGTAAATTAAGAAACATTTTCTGAGGACGCCCTATAAATACATGTGTAAGTTACTGGAATTTAAAATTTTATTCTGATCGACAGAATTTTCTAATGGTTGGAGTACTTTTTCCATCGTTGGTTGTATAAAATGTTCGGTCGCATATAGGAAGTCTTAAATGAAATTTAGCAATTCCAAAAATAGATTTTCATTCTTCTAATGCTCGTATTAGGCATTCCAAAAAATACATAATGTTATCATTTTAACAAAATAATTATTAAGTCACGTGAAATTGACAATACTTTCGTGAAAGTGAATGTTAAAGAAATTAAAAAAATATTGTTTGTGAGCTTCATGTATTAACTACGAACATAGTACGATTCGATTTGTTGATCTATCCTACCCAAATAATTTAAGTGTTCCATTATGATATTCTCTTTACCATCTAAATCACACGCTAATAAGGACAAATATTGCGAAAGAACTACGGTGGAATGTCGGTCAACTAATTCCTCTCTGGAAAAATTACTTCACGAGCAAGATTTCCAAATAAAAACAGTCTCAAATGATGAACGGTGTATCGAGTAACGAACACGCTTTTTTGTAACTGAATTTGTTGGCAGGGCTAGAGTTTTGATGGTAGACTAATTCCTAACATAATTTGTCGATTTAAAAATACTTTGCACATGCACATGTGCATATGTATGTATGTATATGTATATGTATGCATATCTATGTATAGAAATTTATTGCACCATATGTACCTATGTAGCGATGCGCTGTGCCATCAGAAGTAAAACAAATAGCAGTTACGCTTCATGTAGCAATTTCAATGGAGGTAAGGTATAGCCGTAAGAGGAGGTATTGATCGATATGGTGTGCTGTATGGATTGAGACATGTGCAGAGATTAGTTCTGCAAAAGTTTGAATAAATTATTCGGGTCCAGGCAAAGATTGGGCTTTTATAAATTTATTCCTAAAGCACCAAGAGTTTTGTTTGTTGAACATTTTGGATGACAAACAGCCTTCAACAAAGAACAAAATTTGTGAACCGAGGCACGGTTACTATAGCTTTTTGATGGAAGTTTTAAATAATTAAATTCTACCATATTCGGTCGGACTTCGTAGAGAAAACCTCCCCCTCTCCTTGCCCTCCCCTCCAAACATGGATAATTAAGTAAATGTATGTGACTGGATTTCTAATGCATTTCACCTGATGATGACTTTCTAGCCGAAACAGTTTGTAAAAATATAACATCTTGGGGGAATTACCAAGTTTCTCTATTCCTTCTGGTTATCATTAGACGCACCCTCGGATAGCCAATTGGGTTAATCGATTGCCTTTGGTGAAAACGGTCCCGGCTTCGATTCCCAGTGGGGCCCACACGTACATAATTACATCAACTATAAAAAGAGAAGAAGTTAAACTGAGATATTTAAGTATGTTATAATTTTAATAGATGGAAAAAACGAGATTTTCCTCATTTCATGCTAAAAAGAGAAAATTGTCACTCTATATATTATTAAATGTAGGTGTACAGCAGGTATTGGATGAAATTGGTTGTACATAAATGGGTCAGGAGTAATTCTCTTTCAGTCTGCTGAATTTTAATCACTCTCACCAATTTCGTGTCATTGGTTTCATCAAAGGCGGTGAATGAAATTAGTCGTGTTCCATTTACTTATTCCTCTAATTAGCAGAATGCTCTTTGAGATGTTATCAGTCCTCGACGTCCTAATTTAATTTGCTCTCGTCCTTGATCGAGTCGACCTTGGTCCTGGAAGAGTGCGAATTCGGGGAGCCGCAGCGGGATGCAAACACGCACCCACGCGGAGGACAACGACCCTCAGACAAGATGGCGGGGAAGTGGGTCATCCAGGCGAAGCGGGGGCAGATAAATGGCTTTCGTTAAAGGATTCCGAACCCCGGATCTCCTGTCCCCGTTAAAGTACGCGCACAAAGAGCATCCACTTGGCGGAACTGGATTCGCTGTGTACCTAATCCGATCCCATTTTCAACAGTTGTGTAGGATTCCGTTTCCATTCTAGCATTTTGGTGTGCGGAGATGAATTTTCACACGTTAATTTTTTTACATGTTCTCCAGATGCAGAGATCAAGATTTTTTTGGAAAGTATACATTTCATTAGTGAATAAATTTTACAATACTGTATATATATTATGATTGACATTCTGACAAAAATATAACTTTCACTTTATAATGAACAAGTAATATGATAAACAGATTGCATATAGAATTTTAAAAATTACTCAATACTTAAATACAGTATAAGAGAAAAAAATAAACATTGTAGATCCTGCTAAGCCTAAAATGGCTTGTCAGCTGGTGCCTTTTAAACAAAGAAGTAATAATTAACATAGATATTAAAAACATACTTGTCAACACAATTTAATATTAATTGAAAAAACTATATTTACCTATCCTTGAATGACACATTTATCATCTATATTTACATAATATTAATATTCAAGTATTTCTCAGCAACAAAGAACATTTAGTACTATAAATGTAGTAATATATACATATAGACAAGTTATACATAGGACTTGTCAGCAGGTACCTGATTTAAAAAATACAATAACTTAATTTATACGAATCTAGTTTCATTAACCATTTTTTCATTTCTTATTCAACTGTTGAAGATGTCGCTAACCTTTTTAATTTAAAATATTTCTAAGAGTCAATACCCATCCACATGATAGACCACTTTTAATTAACAATTTACTGTATTTTATCAATAAATCTCATTAATTGAATCAATCATTTTCCAAAGCGTTCCAGGTTCGATACCAGGCAGTATATAAGGAATTAAGCGACGTTCGTTTTTATTTTTGTTGGGAAAATTTTATATTGAAAATTATATTAGATATGTATGCTTCACTAGATAGGAATAATATTTATTACAGAACATTCCACTCATAATTATCACCTTTAATTGTTAATGGATTGATATGACGCAATGTCCGATAAAATGCGAAAAAATGTCGCCATAATATCTCTCTCTCACACACCTATATAATTGACTTGGTAAATAATTCCTTAAAAGGAATTTTATTTTCATTCATCTTCATTTTATCATTGTTATTTTCATATTGCATTAGGTTAATTTGAACCTGAAGCAATTTAGTGATTGCATTTCAGTATACGCAATATATAACAATCAAACATTGATCATCAATTAATGCTCAAATTAATGGTAGAAATTATATCTTTATTTTTCGTAATACTCAACACTACCTATTTGGTTTATTGATATTTTGAATAAGGTGTTTGGTGTGAGTATGGTTATTATAAAAACAAAATTTACATCTAAATATTGCATTCATTTCAATCCATTGTAACGTAAGATAATTTAGGCAGGAAATATGTTTGCTGTTTGCTCTGCTTGTTTTTTCGTCAGTAAAGTAAATATTACGGATATTTTCCGAAAGAATTTCTGTTTAAATACACGTAAAATGTTTTACTATACTGTTACTGAGCTATAATAAATTCTAGAATCCTTCCATCTGGAAATGAGCTTTACGCTAACCAGTATTATGAATCTGGACTTGAAGAAAACCCATAGTGTGAAATATAAAACAGTACTCCTATAGGATGGATGAATAAATAAAAGAATTAATATCATTAATCTAAGATTAGATAGAATCCAGGTTCGGGGTCAAGAAAGTGATGGGGTTGATTGGGAAAAAGAAACTGAATTAGTATTTACTATCCTGTAATCAAATGATATCTAACTGTGATTGTAATTAATAATCTACACTTATATTTCAACTCTCACTATAATGTACGTAATAATGATCAATTTATGTCTGTAATTAGTATGCTGCGGTATATATTTGAATTTATCGTCATAATTATTAATATTGTTAATATTGATAATGTTATTTGTGATTTTTTATTTCTTTTCCTTACTCTACGTTGTTTAGCAACTTCATTGAAAACAAGAATTGCAAGTGAATTTTCTACCATTTCCATGTTAGAAAAATACTTCTCCCAGAGAAATACAAGTATGGATTTCACATTGAGTATTAATGTCATCAGATCTGTATCAATTTCGCATTTCGTAATGCGTTTCGACATCAGTAAGTAGAAAAAGAAAAGGGGGTCATTAGTAACGAGAGCCCTTCGTCATATCCGGAGGAGAGGGCGTCATTTCCGGCGAAGGAACGCTGTGTCCATTAATGGAGGATGGACGACAGCGTTTCGCTCGTTCCCGAACGAGGCCTCTTCGAAAATTCCGACAGAGAAACTCCATTTGAGGGCCAAGTGTTAACCCCATCCGCCCGTGTTTCTCGTTTTTCACTGTAGGTGGCCACCCCACGAAACATCCCTTTTTGCCTACTGCATTTTTGGATGCTGTAACCACCCTTTCCTATTCATCTCGGTCACCATTTCCAGGTTTAGGGCTCCTATATTTCTTGTTTCGACAAAGAACTGTGTTTCTTTTTTTCTATATTCATTTCTTATGTAGTTGGGTTTCATCTCGCAGGGTGTCGATGAGCTCACTTAATTCTAATATCGCTTTTATTTCCCTATCATTTATTTGTTTTGAAATTGTGTACTAATATATTTAACTACTTATTTAAGCCTTTGATTACTACTCTGTTTATTGTCTTTGGTGTTTTCGTTAATTCTTTTCATTCCTATTTTGAAAGTTTGAGGCACTAATCTGATTTAAATTATTCTTACTGGCGTAGATCCAAACATTTGAAAGTATTAATCGTTAGGTACTGTACCTAATCACTCCTGAATGTGAAAGCATCGCTTTCGAAATACGTGTTGGGTATTCGTAAAAAGTACGTTGTCCTTCCTTGAATACCGGTGAATGAGACGAGGAACGCCGACAAAGACAGCTATCTGAGATTTAAACCTCTAATTTAGTCGGTGTGTAATGGATGTGATATCTCCATGTGAATTTACTATTTAAAATCACTCAAAGAAACTCCATCCTTTACCCAACCTTTTTCAAACATTTTCGGAATAATATGCGTATTAAAATCAAATCATTTCTCCTTTCTCCTTAAAAGACTTCCAAAACTTCGATTTGAGTGCATCTTAGATTTGAAATGGTAATCATATTTCACCTTTTCTAAGGAAAGCTGTCTGCCTTCGAAGTAATAAAATCAAAGGCGATGTCCGATGAAACATATTTCTGTCCTATCGAACTTTTTCGATAATCGATCACTTTCCCTCGTAATTCGATACAAATCGCTCGATTGGGAAAATTGTCAGAAATTTGAAGAAGGATATTCATCTAGAGAAGGCTTGCTTATGAATCATTTATTGATAAAGTCTTTTAAAAGCATTGAACGTCCCACGAATTGCACCGATTTGAGAAGAAATAAAGGCATTTAGGGGATTGATGGCTTCAGAAATCTTTGAAAATGAGTGATTTGTCCAAGAACACGATTTCGGATATTCCATATCGTCCTTTAATAGAATTTCGTATTCCTAACAAGTAAACTGTTGGAGTAAACCTTTATTTCCGCCATGTTTAATCCGTATTAATACATTTGAATCGAGCAAAATTTCAGTCCTTTGTGTTTGGTGAAGTACTATTAACTATTGTTGATATGCGTAACTATTAATTAATTCTTTGATTATTCATTATTTATTTGTGCTGATCTAATAGGCTTACTTGGAAACTTACCTGTTTATCATTTTGTTCTCTTTCTCCTTACCGTTTTAAGTAAACTAATTTTCCCTATTTTTCCCATATGGAAATTGCATTATATGTTTCCTTTTTAAAATTGCTTTCTTGTAGTTAAAGAGTCAAATTGATTACAGAGGTTTTTTTCTCACCTTTCCTCTTGCGGACGTTTTTGCTGCTGTTGTTTATTTTTTTATGTAAAAATGTAATGCAGCACTGTAAATATACAGCTGTCTGTATGCATTTTGATGTAAAATATTACGAGATGAAAGGTTAGATGTACGAAGAAATTCATAATTGTAGTAGTATTGTTAAAAGTGCTTCGACAGCTTAGGTCATTTCGCACATTGGCTCCCACCGGGAATCGAACCCGGGACCGCTTTCACCAAAGATAAACGCGATGTCCACATGACTATCCGGGAGCCTAATTCATCATTCTACTACTACCTAGCCTGAATACAGGCGACAAAGAAATGAAAACTCTTGTACAATAATATAAATAATTTCCATCATCTAATACATATTAATGATTAAGATTATGCTTTCCTCCAAACTTTCCATCTTGTCAGACGGCCAACTTTCAAAGTAAAATTTTTATTGATAAATAGAAGACATCGTAGCATTGGTCGTGTAAAAGTCCTTTCTCTTTAAAATTGCAGAAGTATTTAAACTTTTTCTGAAGTCTCCAAATTTCGCGATTATGTTTATGCTTCCTGAAGATAATCATCCAAATTAGCGAGGGCTCAATCACATTACTTGATTGTTAATGTTTAATCCAAACAGAGATAAATCATTCGAATTTCATTTTGATTTAAATAGAAGTGGCACTGGGTAAACGGGGTCTAGGACACTTCGGCGCAGGCCCATTTCGGCGCGGGCCACTTCGACGCGGGACACTTGGGCGCTAGCCATGGTTATGACCAAAATCAACATCGTTGTTCGTTAAATTATTAGTGAATAATATGTAACTTGTGATTAGCGTAAGCTATAGAATTCGTTCATGGAATGGAAATTAGAGGTATATTGTTTAATGTTTCAGATGTTTTTAAAGTTATGTAAATAGTGTACAACCCAACCGAGCCGAACCCAACCCAACCCTACCCGAATTCTATATCTTACGCTAATCACAAGTTACATATTTTTCACTAATAATTTATTGGAAAACGAAGTTGTTTTTGGTCACAACCGTGGCTAACGCTCAAGTGTCCCGCGCCGAAGTGTCCCATTTCCGGGTAAACGTGCGGTAGGAAAATGCGCATATTCTTTGATAAAAATATATCATGGCTATATCGGTTGCGAAAGAACGAAAATTCGAAGAATAAATATCCACCGCACAATACGTGTCCTAGAAATCTCGATTGGCGGTCGATGCAGCGGATTACATTTGGCTAATCACATCGGAAATAAAGAGAACCGCAGATGGTCCAATTAATATAAATACGGAGCTTTTATGGAGAGAATACATCCAAGAACGGATTCCCATTTTCTGGAACATTCAATCGATTCTCATATTAATTAAATTGTATTTGCAATGGCGAGGCACCCGGTGATAATATTTTCTACTAGCGAATCGATATCCATTAACTCCTCTCAGATAATATTAAGGTAATTGAAATTCAGCAAAATGTTAACGTATCACAGTAACGTTATGACATGAGTATTTTACCTTTCGGAAGTACACTCAAAAATCCCTATTCAGCTTCATCTCATTCATTTTCGTATGCTTAACCCCACCCTCTAAGTCATCCAACATCTTCTGTCTTTGTCTTCCCCTTTGTTTTTTCCTCCTGAATTTTACCCTCAATTACAGACTTCACCCATCCCTCTCCCCTCAATATTTGACCCACCAATTTCTTCTGTTGATGCTTAATCGCTTCAATTAAAGAACTCTCCTCCCCAGCCATCTGCAGCACCTCCGTGTTTGTTTTCCTCTCAACCCAAGTTATTTTTTCCATGCTACGCCATACCCACATCTCGAAAGCCTGTAAACGTTTGACTTCCTCCTTTCTTAAAGTCCATGTTTCGCACCCATAGGTTTTCGCCAATCTGTTCATATTCCTTTATCAAGACCTTTGACCATCAAAGTACCGTCATACAGAATTTTTACATTTAACTTCTGCGTACCGCAATAAGGCTTCCGTAAATTAATTGCGATAGAATTATCGGCTTCTGGTGATATATGGTAGAACTTATCCATGATCAAATGATGGCAAGTAAATGTTAACTTTGAACATGAAGGGGTGCTACTTAACCCAAAGTTATGCAGAAGTGAAGAATGGTGAATTGGCTGGGACTCAAACCCAGGCCACTTTCCGGGCAGGTATTCTAACCACTTAACTATGGAGCCACGTCCTTCCTAACTCTGAAAACGGGATGCTGTATGAGCAAAGTAATGGGGCTCCACACAGTGGCACCGACCACCACCAGAGGTCCTCACCGAGGCAACCCACAAACAGATATTAGAAGAATATCCCCTATAGGAAATATACAAATGACAGAGGGCGACTTAAACTTTGGACAAGAAAGTGTGCGTCTTAACCCAAGGTTATACAGTAGTGAAAAATTGTGACTCAGTTGGGAAAGTTGAAAGAAAACACTATCATACTGAGTCCATAGAATATATATTTAAAAATAAATCGACCAGTTTCGAGTTAGTTAAATAATCATCAAGCAACCAGAAAGATGTGCGGATAGGGTCTCGGGTTTCTGGCTGCTTGATGTTGAGTTAACTTACTCGAAACCTGTCGCATTAACTTTCATATATATATTCTGTGGACGTAGTCAGATCGTTTTATTTCAACTGATAAGTCAGAATAGTTTGTGAATTATCCATTGCGCATCTATGTATTTTATTGTTGTGAGATATATTTATTGTGGAAATCATGATTAACAAGCCGGTTCTGTTGGTTTTGGTTGTCTTTCTTAAGTCCTTTGTTCTTATCCTTATCAACTTTTGAACTGTATGAGCATTTTTTTAATAATTTTCATCCTCCATTTTTCTCTCTTAAAATAGCATACACCTAAACCTTCATCACGCCAATCAAAAGGTGAAATAACATCTCCTTTTTACTCTTTCATCGCATTTACTGGCATTTTTTTTACGAAGGCGAGATTTTTAATTTCTTATCGTAGCATCAGTTTTAGTTGTTTTTAAGCTATACATATGCGATAATTTAAAATTTGCAAAGTTTATTCGCAATCTGTAAGAGACACATCCGAATTCATTTAATTCTCAATTAACTCGCTGACCTGAGCATCGCTATCAAAATAGATACGCCGCCATTTCGGGGAAAGGGGTTGTTCAAAATATATAGCGTGCGGTCTGATTGGATTACCACCGGCTGATTTTTATTTATATAATTGATTAGTAAATTGGAATATATCTACGTCGGATTTTTCGAGAAACCACTCTTGTTTTATGATTCGTAATTTCTTTTGACGGGCAAAAGATTTACTAAAAATTCAGTTTGGAAACACGAATGACATTTCAATTTTCCTCATATATCGGGCACGTGCCCAGTATTCCGTGACTGGAAATGTCACCAGTTATCAACGGATTTCCTTTCATCTTGTATTCTTGTTTGAGGTTTCCTGAAGTACACCTGTCCGTAAAAAAAGCGTCCAGAGTGATTTTATGGGAAAAACTGTGAAATTGGCATCACTGTTAAAATTAACTGTGGGATTTTTAATTTATGGGAGTATGCTGGTATTTTCAAGTACTTTATTTCCTGTACCACAATGCGTTTCAAACAGATGAAAGGTGATCTTATGAACTGAAGTATAAATTACTTTCTAAAGTGAGGAAGTTAGGCAAGTAACTAAGTATAGCTCTATTAAGTTTTAATTAAAATAGTACTCCGTGATTTTAATACCAGTAATTTGATATAAAGGACAGCTTCGATGAGGAAACAAGTGTTTTGATTCCATATTAATGCATACAAGGGGAAGAGGCATCATGCACGTGTAGCCAATGTTTGAAATTCTTCCTCTATTGGAAATTTGAGTGCCTTCGGTGAAAAAACATTAAAATTGACCGTCGAATCAGTCGATAGCTTGTTGATAGATACAATTTTGATTGATGCTCTTGTAATAATACGGCAGAATTTTCCCTGATTTCAATTATTTGCCTTTCGAATGGGATTGAAGCAATCCGTCGCCACCCACATCATGGACATTTCTGCGGTAGCCTAAAAACTAGTTACCAGTATTTTTTGTGGAAAAGGATAGAAATACAATGCTTGGTATCAATCCTTAATTACTGGGTTTGTCTGCTCACCTGAAATTACGAGACAAAATTTACATACCCTTAAATATATGATAAAATGATTTTTATGCCCAGAAAGTGTTTTAAAGTTAGTAAGTTACAGTTAGTATTTACTTTTATACAGTAAGCGGTCTTTCTTCCAAGAAATTAATGTAGGTTAATTTATATAAAACGTAGGCTTCATATATTTTAAAAGTAAATTCGAGGAAATCATCCCGCAAAGTCGAGACAAGTGTTATAAGAGAAAACATATGATGAAGTTTCTTAAATTTTTAGATATTGGCGTGAATTTTATTAAAATGATGCAGTTTCCTCGAACATTTTCATTTTTAATGGTTTGTCCTCTTCAACGCTAATGATCACCAGCTACTTGTATCATTCAAAGCGGTATTAAATTAACTCAATTTTATTTTTACAACTATACATAGATAGGGTTTTAATGGATTTCCATTGATAGCTATTGTTGTAGTCAAAATATATCGATAGCATATTTTGGAAAAGTATGATTTTTCCGAAATAAAACGGTTATGAAAAGTCTCGTTGGACCTTTTACTTACTTAAAAGATATCCGAAGCTTATTATTTTACGTAGAATATGTACGTAATATATTTTATATGTATGTATGGATCTTTCTGTATTGCCAATTGTAAATTGTCACTCTAAATTTGCTGCTTAAGCTGTATGTATAATTCTATAATTCTCATTGCATTTTCTTCTTTGTCTTTTTTCAGTTTATTGAATCGTTTTTACTTATTTATAATCTAAATACTTAACGAGCTTTTACTAAGCGAAATTATTTTTTTAATGTATTTATGTTCAGTGCGTCTATTATGTACATATAATTTAACATGTAATTGACAAAAGTTTAAGATAGTTAGAACTCTATAACTCAATTCTAAATTAGTTATAAATTATTAATTATATTTTATTACTTTGTTCCAGAATTTTATGTTTATATGTTATAACTTGCTCTTTTTTGTACATTCTAATGACTTCCTTTTTTCTTGTCTTATATAGCTCTTTTATCTACTACCATATTTAAATTTAGTTTTCTATATGTAGGTTTCGCTGGTTTTTCACAACTTCTTCTTTTGAGGGTGTTTTCCTGCAGTAGAAATTTTTTCCTATGCTCTTAGCATAGGTTTTTTAATCGGCATAGTAGTTTTCTTCTCTGTACTTCTACAATCTATCTATTTCTTTCTGTTCCAACATGACAAAGGGTTAGGTGTAAGAAGAGACTTGATAGTCTCAATCTCGCCCTGAATAAAGTCCTTTAATATTATTATGTGACAAGTTGGGAAATAAATAAAAAATAAATAAAAATAAATACGATCTGTAACACACTCTCCATAGTGGGCTGGGTGATTAGAGAATACCCCTTCTTTGGAAATAACATCCCTCTTTTCATTAATGGCATTGAAAGCATTATAGTAGTTTCTAAGTTTCCTTAGTTGATTGCTAAGCTATCCGGTAAATCAGACGTAGGAGTCAGCCGTTTAGTTCTTGGTATGGAATTAGGGTAAGAGTAAAGCAGGTATTCCTTCCATTAGACACCGCTCCCGTACAGAGTTCTCTCTTAGGTTAATCACTGTTCCGAGACATATCATTGAGGAAACGACATCATCCCGCTAGAGTTGTTGTCTGCATTAACTTCCGGAACCGAAGTCAACAGGTAAAGCGACCTCGAATTTGACTAATGGGCTGAGGAGGATCAATCAATCCCTGAACTATGTTATACGACCGAGATGGGTCAGCACACATCATGTTCACCCATGCGGCTTGCGAGGAAATAATTTGTCATTCGTAACAAATAGACAGCTGGCGGTATAACTAGGGTGCCCAGACCTCACGGTTTCCATGGATTAATCCCGGATTTTAAATCATCACACCCGGTGACCCGGAAAGCATTTTCGGGACGGTCAAAAGTTCCGGTTTTCTTGGAAAACTCTACTAAATCTGTTTCTTTTGATGAACTGAAGTACTTTTTAATAACTGAACTCTTAGTTCATCGATAAACGTGATTTTAGGGTTAGGTTACGTAAATAAATGTTTATCAACCGGCAACGTTTATTTTATTTTCGTTAAAAACCTGTAGAAATTCGTTCAACCTAATTTATTATCCGTGCCTTCCGTTTTAATACTTTTATAGCGATTTTTCCAACTTCTTTACATGTAAAATACAGGAAAAAGTACCACCTCTCCTTCCTTCATTTTTCATGATGGATTTCCACACGATTTCACTTGACTCTGTGAATTTCATTCCTGACATGTGTGAATATTAAATATTTTATGTTTCATTGTTTTCAATAAAAAATTATAAAATTTTATGACATTCAATACATTATAATCCAATTTTAAATAGAAAGACGGAAACACGCATCTAATTATAAGTATTCTAATTCTCTTAGCTACGGTAGTACTAACTAACTCTTAGTACTTAACTAAAACATTGTCACGGATTCGTCCCGGTAAATTCCTAGTTACATTCTTATCGTCCTGGATTTTTACATCCTTAAAAACGTAAATGTTGCGGTTTTGTACATCCTGTGTCAACACTCTTGTTATTAATGACACTATCAATGCACATTTGTCGTCTGAACTGATTTATTTTAAGGTAATCCCCATGACTCGCAAACCTTTAAGTGAAATTGGTTGTAATATTCAAATACAAATATAATAAGATAGTAATAGTCAAAATTTTAAACTGATATTTAATTTTATAATTGTAGACTAGTGATCGCCCAGACTATTAAATTCAACCATAATTCATCATATATATTTAAGTTGGAACTTTATTGAGTTTTTTTGTCAAAGAGAATGCCTCTTTGATCATTGCTTATAATGTTTTTTGAATTTTGTTCTATTAAGTCAGCTGCGAGTGTGTACAAATACGTTGTTAGGGTATGTTGTTTGCCTTAATTTCCTTCAATACCTATAGAATTTAAAATTTAATGTTAGTAACAATTGAAAAAGCACAATTACAACTTTAAGTTATATTAATTTGATAATAGTATCATTAAATTTTGAAAATGAAACCACACTTCTCTTTCAAAAGGTGGTTCACCACCAGCTTTACGAAATATTACTGCCGCATCATTTTTAAATCCATGATTATAACTGCGCCGGCGTGGATCCAAATCACGGTTTGAGCATAGTACAAATTTCTTCATTTTGATTTTCAACTCTCTGACAATGATCTTTCATTGTAATGAATGACCGAACGAAAGTATTAATGCGTTCCAACTCAAGAGAGATTCCGCGCATTGCATCGTTACTGTATGTTTGATTAGAGAGTGTGAGGAATACAAGGGAAATTCCTTCATTCCTCATCTTGCGTAGTAAACCTCATCCCCCTCTTCCAGCTCTGGATAATCAGTGCTAGAGCTTCGCGCTGATACTTTACAAACTGACAATGATACTTTCATGATGAAGCACATTCATCGAAACAAAACTGTGACCTGTTTTGAAGAATAATAATAACAAAAGAAGCAAGTTGACGTGGGAATAATTTATTTATACAATAACACCACAAGAAATACAACTGACGACCCGGGTTTCGATGCATTGCATCATCTTCACAGGTTAGATGGAAGAGGAGACTTTTTAGTCTCAATCTCGCCTAATAAAGACCCTAATAATAATAATAATCTTCAGGTCTGCAATGCATCGAAACCCGGGTCGTCAGTTGTATTTCTTGTGGTGTTATTGTATAAATAAATTATTCCCACGTCAACTTGCTTCTTTTCTCCCAGAAAACCCCCAAATAAAGGCTCAGGTAGTTTATCTTATTTTTTTAAATAATGGTCACCTTCAAGCCCTTCAATTATAATTTCCAAGGAGGAATATCTAGTTTCTTCCGTAATTGTTGCAAGGAGATTTTTTGACATCTGAGATGAACCTTGATAAGATTCTGCTGATGCCATATCAATCCGCCAAGTTCTCTCCACCTCGAGTTCTTCTTTCCCAATCTCCATTCCCCCTCAGTAATCCTCTTCATCTTCTCTTTTCGTAATCTTTTCGAATCCGCTTCCAATTTATATCCCTCGGCCGATCCTCACTAAATCTGGTCCCATTTTACCCTCTGGTGGACGCCTTCATTTAACTGTCGGCTCCCCTGATACATATTCATGGGCATTATTACGAAGAAAGCCTGATAATCCATCCATGTTGTCTTACAAGATGGATTTTTTTTCATCGACCAGGAAAAGTTGCGGTGTGTGGTGAAGTTGGATATTTAGTGATTTTCTTACAAGACGGTTGACCGAAATCAGTGTTGAAGTTTACGTCAGTACACACAGTACAGAATCAGTTCTTCCTAAAACCGATCTCGTTAAGGGGTGCAATCCTATGACGAGTTGGATTGACACGTGCAATCTCATCGAAAGTGAATAATCTGTAGGGGAAGGTGGGGCTATACGAAATACTCAACTTTCAAGTTTTTTGGGAGTATAAGGAAAAGTATGAAATACGATACCATGCCATGAAAAACTATAATACATTGTTAACTTTGTGAAAAATCATATATTTGGTATTACACATTTAGCATTTTTATAGTATTAATAGTTTTGGTTAATGGCAGATATCTGGGGGTTTCACCATTACTTTTTTCAGGAAGAAATTTGGAGGGTGTCCGTCCTAATCCTTAGCTCGCTTTCGCAGCTCAGGAGCGCCCGACCCTCCCATCATGGGGGACCATAAAAAAACTGACCTCGTGGAATACGATTTCAAAAGTTATAAACAATTCAAATGAGCAACAATTTATTACTTTCGTCCTCTTACTCGTCCAAAGAGATACACAAGCGTCTTTTGATCAACGTTCTACGATTAAAATTTAGATTTTTCGTGATTTGGCTAGAAATGACCCGTTGACACACAGCAACGTTGCCCTGGGGATGGGTTGGGTTGGGGGGAGGGATTTCTAGCAAAAATCTAGAAATCCTCCCCCCAACCCAACCCAACCCAACCCCCGTTGAGCAAGTGAGCAAAATCACGAAGAAGCTTAATTTTCATCGTAGAACGTCGATCAAAAGACGCTTGTATATCTCTTTGGACTTGTGAGACGACGGAGATATTAAATTTTTACTCATTTGAATTATTTATAACTTTTTAAATCGTTTTCCAGGCGGTCTGTTTTTTTATGGTCCCCCCTAATGGGAGGGTCCGGCGCTCAGTAGCCGCGAAGGCGAGCTAAAGGTCCGGATTAGGACGGAGACCCTCCAAATTTCTACCTGAAATAAAGTAATGGTGAAACCCCCAGATATCTACCATTAACCATAGTTTTTAAATTCAACTACACGATTCAAAGAACGTGTAGCCCATTTTAGATTTGGAAGACATCAGGCATCGAGTGTAGCCAAACATATACTCGACACTGGGCACGATATATCTGTTAATGATATGACACTAGCCCACCTTTCACATACTAAATTAAACGCCTTAGAGAATTTATACATTTACAAATTTATAAACGTTTTGATGAACCAAGATCTTGATTTCAACAAAACTTTATACAAATCATTAGATCCTTGACGTTATTCGTTCCTCAATTGTTTCTTGTTACCGTCGTTCTTCAACCATCCTGCCTCGTTGCAGTTCGTCTGTCGCACTCTGAAGATGGTTCCATAGGGGCCGAAATAAGTATAAGTGCTGTAAGTAAGCCATTTGATGGTTCTTGGAGTTTATTTTATATTTAATGTTGTAACCATCAGCAGCAACGCCACATTATTTCATTGTTTTTAAAAACAATGTAACCTTCCCCGTTTTGCCCCAGGGATGGGCAAGGATAGTAATCTAGCCTAATAAACATCGAAACCATTCAGGAATGTAGATTACAATTCATTTCACTGAATACTATAAGTAATACTTAACCAAGGCCTTACTTACTTAAGGCCCTCCAGCCACATCTTACCTGTCTGCTATCCCGAGAGTATCTACGACGCATCATTGTACAGCAGGAAAGCACGAGATCCCTATAATACTTAACCATTCTAATGAATTACTATTTAAATCAGGAATAGATGCCCTTAAATATAAAAACGATCAATGAAAGTTCGATGTTTTATTTTATTCTGAAATACAAAGGAGAATGGAATGACAGAAATGGCTTGCACACTAGTCCTGCATGTCAATCCAACTTATAAGAGTCGTTTTCCCATGGGTAAAAGTGTTACAAATTGGGCTGAAAAAATCCAGTGTCCCGTTTTACAACACTACCCCGATCTGCCCCACGTTCGTCTCCAGTGTTTGAGCCTGTTGCTAATTTTCAAAACGCTTTTCTTTTATTCTCCGTCTAAAGGTTTAAATTTATTGCTCCTATTTTGCGTTATAGCGAGTTTTAGTTCGTTGCGATTTTAAAGATTTCCTTATATTACGTACAATTTTTGGAATTTTATGGAGGGACTTTTGCTATTTGTAAATATTGCCGTGAATAATGCAAATTGGCTTTTCAAATTGTGATCATTGAAAGCAGGAATGATGGGGCATTTTATGCTTGGAAGCTCCCTCTAATTGGCTGAGCATTCAAAATTGACAAAAGTTGAAGTACATCAAAGAATAACAACTACTCTTGTAAATTTGGTCATGTTTCGATTAAGTAAGTATTGTAAGTCTTACTACTTTTTATTTAGTTAAATTTTGAATCTATGGATCGAAATTATGAACTTCCTTCTACACTTTTTGTAAAATGAATGAAAGAAAATTGACCTCCTCTTCCATTTAAATACTTATCTAAATAAAACAGCAACGTAAATTACAAGTAAAATCGAACGGAGAATTTATCCGAGAGAGTCTTTGAGAAGTTACAAAATCCGGACTCAAAGAAACGCTCGTATTTCGGCTTCGATTTGGTGCGCGTTGTTGAGGAGACTTAAAAAGGGTTTTCTCTTGTTTTTACGGCTCTGGGACTCGTGTAGTTCTCCCGTTAGACCTCTCTGTCCACATTTAATTCCGAATCAAGTGCGTACCCTGTGTCAAGGTTGAACAAGGAAGGAGTTGGAATCCCTTCAGATACGAACCTTGTTTCCGCAGTCTGATTATCTCAACCCCAGTGACAAAACAAGAGTCAGTGTTTTGTAGAATACTAAATGTGTATTAATGTAAATGATATACAAGGTATTTATTTATTGGAAATTCCGGGACAGTCAGGCATATGTCTGGTGGCAGCGTAATTATGAAATTGCACTGTTACAATTACGTTCATATCGCATATAAATCTAATATACAGTTTTTGCAACATAGTGATGGTAATATAGCAAAACCACATAGTCATCCACGCAAGATTTTCAGGGTTCCTGGTAGGCCTTCACTGCTCCAGTGGCGGTCCCGGGCACACATAACCCTTCGTACGTCACCCTACCAGGCAGTCTACTGTAACTATAGTACCCTACTTCCTTCAAATTTCTTCTTTAATTACCTGCAATAATTTTAGTAACTGCAGTTCCTTCACTTTAAATTAGACTTTTACAATTTATCTTAAAAGATCTTGGATTTTTAGGGAAGGACTTTAAGAGCGATCCAGGCAACTTGTTCCACTCGGCTATGCCTCTGCTCAAAAATTTATATTTTGCTATATTGGTTCTTTATATGTATCTATTATATATAGACGCTTCTCCGGATATACCTCTATATATATACATTCATAGGGGATCAAAATTCTAACCATATTCCACAAGTGCCAATGACTTGAAATTTTTACGACGTTATGGCCATGACGTGTAACCTCCATAAAAAAGCCGACATTGAACCTCGGTGTCATGGGTTCTATTCCAGAAGGCCCCAAAGTCCCGATTTTCTCCAAAAAGATACATGGTGGTGATTTTCGAAAAAAATTTTTGAGGCACTTTCCGGCAAAGTAGAGAGTTGAAATTCAAGGTATCGCTGGAAACCGTGCGTATCCGACGAAAACCATTAAGACATTGTCGAAGATTATCCTTGGCTCGACGCTAGGTCAGGGCAAAAATTCTCCCGTTTAATTTACATTGCGACTTTAAAGATTTTTTTGAATTATTTCCCGATAAGATGGAAACTTGAAACTCGGTATGTAGATAGAGATAGTGAATATCTTTTATGCACGTTGTTGAAAGTTCTTCTGATTTTCCTTGGTTCGATTTCAGGGAGCCATTTACATTCCTCAATGCATTTCTTATGGAGATAACGGAAACAAATTTTAGGTACTTTCCGGCAGGACATCGACTTAAAACTTTGGTTTTAACAAGATCAAGTCCTAAAAAGTCATAATGTGCATTCACAGCTGACAATATGTCCTGGGTTCGACACCAGGTGTCTCTAAAATAAGTAACTGTTACGATTTTTAAGAATATTTTGAACCCCTTCCCGATATTATAGAAACTTTAAACTTGGTATTCTAATAAAGATCATAGATACATTTCAAATAGGTGTTTTAGATTTCCTTGATCGTCCTTGGTTCGATCCCAGAGAGCCATTTACATTGCCGTATGCATTCCAGATAGGGATAATGGAGTCTTATCTCAGGAGCTTCCCGGTATGATATGGAATTCAAACTTTACAGTAAATAAGATCAGGTCCTTACACGTTATATTTACTCACATCTGTCAATAGGTCCTGGGTTCGACACCAGGCGTATACAAAAATTGGAAATTGCTATGATTTTTAAGATTTTTATTAACCCCTTCCCGATAACATTCAAACTCACAACTTGATATGTGAATAAAGATTATAAATACATTTCATATGCTTGCAGCATGCAAGCAACATTTTACTCGTAGAGTAGAGTAGTATTGTTAAAAGTGCTTCGACAGCTTAGGTCATTTCGCACATTGGCTCCTACCAGGATTCGAACCCGGGACCGCTTTCACCAAAGGCAAACGCGCTGTCCACATGACTATCCGGGAGCCTCATTTTACTCGTATTTATACATATGTTAATATATAACTGAAATTTTTATCAATATTATAAACTAAATACTATTCCCTGTCAGTGGTGTATTTTTTATCGCAAAGCACACAATTTATTGAGCATGGTAATTTTTCTTGTTTTTTACTCACAAAAATAATTCTCCATAATGCGCTAATATTTGTTAACTTGATATTATTTTCTAACATATTTTTTTGCAATTGCTTGTTAGATCTGCCTTTCCCTTAATTAAGGTATTTTATTATATATCGATGCAGTATTTTGAGGGAGAACGTTTCTGTTCCCAAAAGAATTTTTAATGTTAACTAACGTGCTTTAGATATCATTATGATTACAACGTTAATCACCATGTTTTTACAAAAATAGGGCTGCATATTTTCAAATGTACTCTTAGAGGTTGTTTTCACGTTTTCACAATTTGCATGCGATCTATATTTGTCAAAATTTGTATCAAAAAGAAAGATAATAGATACGGATTAACTTGGTGGTATTGTTTAGGCATCATAAATATTGCTAACAATATCGGCAAACCATATATTAATCAGTTCACGCAACCGTTTTCATAGACATCAGGTGAAAATTCATAAAAATATCGCTAAAAATATGAAAATAATTAATGAAACCGGAGGGTGGCTGATTTAGATCGCTATGCCCTCTGATAGTGTTGCTGAGCTACGAGCCAATTAGTGATATCATAGATGACTTTACTATTAGAGGTTTAGAATCTCCAATAGCCGTTTTTGTCGGCGTTCCTCTTCTCATTCACCGGTATTACGGGAAAACAAGAAAGGAAAACCGCGCTCTTTAAGAGATGAGCTCTCCTCATCAGGTGCAATAATATACACCTCTTCAGGGGTGTTGTATTACCCCTGAGCTAAGCTCTTAAAAGGCGCTTTTTGGGTACCTTAAAAGTGCGGTATCCTTTCTTGTTTTTTCGGAATACCGATGAATGAGAAGAGGAACACCGACAAAAACGGTTATTGAATATTTTGAACCTCTAATTCCTTTACAGCCGGATTCCAATTTTTCTTTATTGACCGTAATATAATGTAAAATTGTTCTATCGTAATATGTATTAAAAATACACTTTGGAAGATCTTTTATTGCTATATTTTCTCGGAAAGAGATATTCCCCAATTTATGTTTCCAAAATTTATATTAAACTGTTAAATTTAACATCTATGTTGGAATTTAATTTTATTTAATAGGAAAGCATTGGAAAAGTAACTTTAGTTCCAGTGCTAGATTAAGTAACCAGAAGAGATTTTTTCGTTCTACACTGAAAGTACTTAATTTTAAAATTCGCAAACCAGCTACTTCCTATGGGAATGCAGGTCGGCATTCATTAGATAGCTGCGAGATATATTGGCGAAATAAATCTGCGGAATTCGCATATACCGAGGCCCTCTCGATGAGAAAATAGGAAAGGAGGCAGTTTTATTCGGAGAACGTCCACGTTTGAAAGGCTGGAGGAGAGGCGTTAAGGCCTTAAAGGGGACACATGGATCTGATTTAATGCCACGAAGAAGAACCGCTCTCTTTCTATAGGATTTGGTTTTTTTCCTCTGTTGTCAACAGATCTAACGCATTAGTGTACTTTAAAGTGTACCTAAATTTTATTCTCTCTTTGAATTGTGACGAACGTGATCTGTATTAGTGTTTAGAATCTAAAATTATTCTTCTTTTTCAGCTTTAATTTCTAAATGGTCGGCAGGGCAATTGATCTTTCGAAGTATTGCGAATTTTTAGTCAGTAATTGGTCTTTTATTTTACCTAGAGCCTAATACCGCAGTTGTTTCTTAAAACGAAAAGTCTCATATTGTTAATGTCATTCGTAATAGTTCAGGAAATGGTTCACTATGCATAGTATCGATTAATAAAACGGGTATTGCCTTAGAAATGTTATTATTATTAATTTATTGTATTGGAATTGTTTAATCCAGAAAGGCTAGAAAAGAATAAATAAATAAATTAGTAAGCGCTACTAAATAATAGCAAAATGGGTATCAGATATACATATAATCCAGCGTTCAACTTTCACAGGAAAAGGTCCAAAAGTAGCCTTTTCGGAAGCAAGAAATAAAGACGATGAATTCTCTCAATTGTATTTAGGACGTTGCAGTTAAAAAATGTAATCGATTTCTGTGGATCGATTTTCCTACCTGAAAACCTGTGCTGTTTTAGAAAGCAACCTCCAACATCCATTTTTTGCAGAAATACTATGATTATTTGTGAAAATTTCATTATCAATCATGTAATTATTGTTATAATGTTTTCTGGCTAAGTTTATAGAGTAAGTAAAAGTGTACATTTAATATCTGAAAGGCTGTGGGAGGTTGTCTGTGGTGCTTTAAACTTGAGTAAAATGTGAGAAAAGTAAATGGTTCTCTTAAAGTCCAAGAATGTTTTCTTTAGCTCATGCTGCCACGTGCTTAAATGCATCTCGCGAACAAGACAATAAATAAGGTTACCGTATCTTTTTGGGTCATTAAATCCTCAAAAAAAATTGCTAATGACCGCTTATCTTGGTGTGCTTCTCCACTTTTTCTAGAACTTCTCAGCCTAATTCTTTTTTCCACTCTGGACATTGTGAAATCCAACTAACGGTGTAAAAGCATTAGAACAGCTCGAAATTGTACGTACAATTAGTCGAAGCGTGTTACATTACTTTGCGTATTTATAGCTCCACTAATTGAAAGTGCAGTTGATGAGGTTACATAGTTTCATCGATGTTGGTAGCTAGAATATATTCCGTAAAAGATCAGTCCCTGGTACCTGGTGTTAAAGACAATTCTTCAAATCCATTTTATCTGAAAGCTATATTGTGGAAAAGGTTCCGACCGGATTTTCCTCGTGGGTTTCCATAACTCTTAATTTTATGTTGTTGCATTTAATTATTTTCTTGCGCACGTTAGAATTGAGCTCGTTTTATAAATATTCCTTAAGTACTCTTATATACAATTGTGTGGCGTGGGGTGTTTATTGTTGGAAGAAGCAACCATTCATTCAGTCATTTTCTTTTCTATTTCAGGTGTGATTTGCTGTTTGTCTACACAACCCAACTGTTACACATTCTCTGACTGGAAACTCTTTGCATACACCTTTACATATACCTCTCCACAAGGTAAGAACTCACTTGTATTTCTTTTGGCAATCTTTAATGCAATTCACTGCACGTGGAGAAAATTCGAAAAATCTACTTTGTGATATTTGAGAAATTCGTGAGCCATTACAAAAATTTGAGACATTTGCGATGTTATTTCACTTCATCGAAGATTTGGGAGAATCTCAACGGGAATGTAATTTTTTTCTAACGTTAAACATCGCTGGAATGTTCCGTGCAGCGTCTCATTCCTTCGCAGCTCTTGTGTTTGGAGTCGAAACGTGGTGTGGAACCAGCGATGTTCGCTACAAGTGGCGCATTCGTTCGGAGGCTGAAGAGGTGTGTGCTCTCACTCTGAAGGAATTCGAGTAGGTTTCACGAATCCCCTCGCGCTTTAGGGACTAAATATCTTCCTAATTCGGTGAAGATAATCCACGCAAATTCCTCATGAAAGGTTGCAAAATTGTATGCTCTAATGAAAGACCTAAAATGGAAACATTCCTATAACTGGAACAGCTAGATTGAGAATTTTAAGTTCACAGAATACCTGCATTGCGGGTTTAAGAACGTAAGGTTTAGCTTAGGAAAAAATATACACCACAGCAGGGAAACACTCGCAAGAAAGGGGCGTGAAAAACATGCGAAATCTACTGATAGTTAAGTAAACTCTTATGGGAATGCAGGATAAGAAAGATTTGCCTGACAAACAAGACAATACAGGTATATATTCACAAAAAATGAATCAAATGAAATCATTCAAGGAAGCTTTAACTTTGTGGAACTCCATCCTAATAAATGGGTGGAAATAACTGTGCAAAAATTCCACTTTAAGACCCGGTATTATAATGTGTAGTTATCTATAGGATAACTTTAACCTCCAGGTTAACTCAAAAATTGAGTATTATAATCGATGGTTAAGCCTTATCTGTTAGTTAAAGTGTTTGTTATCTTATCAAACAGATTGGTTTGTGATCAAGTCCTTAACTGATTGATTGCGCAACGCATCATGGGAGTAAACCAGTGTAAACAAGTAATGGCGGACAAGCTCTACTGCTAACTTATCAACTCAGTTGGTTTGTTGATGAAAATTAAGTTTATACTCCACAATTTCTGGAAAATATTTGTTCGGGTATTCTAATTAAGTTGGTATGACTCCTATTAAATGTATATGTAATATTTTAAGGTCGTTTTTTCTGTCACATTCAGTAGGCATAGATCTATGTTGGTTCCGGTGATGTGTACAATAAGTTATTATATATGTAATAAATATAATATTAATATTAGGATGATTTTGAGCATTTAAGATATCAAGATATTAGTCATGATTTAACAAGCTCATCATTTTCTGATGTAGAAACTACTGGCCAGAAAAAGCAAATGTCGTGTAACTTAAAAGAACATTGAAATTCGTGTGAAAGTAAAATTAAGGAACTGAGGAAACTATTATACAATTATCTGAATTAATAGTAGGCCTGCCTGTCAACGTGTATGGTCTCAAGTATTGCTTTGAAGGCTTTGATAAAAGTATTACCCGCGAAGGTGCATAATGTTGGACGTACTCCTTGACGCAAGTTACTTTTTAAACATACTTGTAGATGAATATTATTGAAAATGATGAAATACATCCAACGAAATAACTTATTTGAAAGATTTAAAGCAGAGTGATATAAAACAAAAACAGCATAATTTCCTACCTCAAAAACGAGTCCCTTTAAAAAGGGATGCTTATCACAGGTATATAATATTAAATAATGCTGGTAAATACTTCTCTTATACGATATTTATTATTACCTCACATAATAGACAAGAAATGGAAGTATTGAAAACGTTTCAAGATATTGAGGATGACGACGATGAAGTTTTATTTCGAGTACTGCTGAGAACAAGAAATCCTAAAATATTTAAGATTCAACCGGATTATTTCTACACATTGAGTGAAGCAGAGTTTTTTATAAGGTTTAGACTAAATAAAGAAACGGTGGTTAAGTTTTTGGAAAAAATTGCGATGAAAATAGAGCATCGAACAACAAAGTATTGTAAAGTTAATCCAAAGTATCTGATGTATGAAATAACTACTTAATAATTACACTTCCTATTTTAAGAAATAAGGCGGTGTCAGCAATGGAACAGTTTCTACTGACTTTAAGATTTTATGCCACTGGTTAGATGCTAATCGCTTCAGCAGACTTCACTGGTGTCCATAAATCACCTGCTAGCCGAACAGTTAAGAAGGTGACTAGAGCCATTGCTGAACAATCAATAACATATATAAATCTACCAACAAGCAAACGAGAGATTGGACTTAACATGCAAAAATTTCACAGCATGGCCTCATTCCAGGAACGGATCTAGAGAAAAATTTTGGGGGGGGTCCGATCAAAAAATTTAAAAGTAAAAGACATTTCGGCTTTCACAAACGTGACGTTAGAATTGTGTTAGACAAATTCGAATATTTTCGCTAGTGATTGCTTATTAAATTGTGTGTATATTTGCGTTATTTGAGTTTCATTTTCGAAAAATAGGCACAAGTGATATTTCGGGGGGGTCCGGACCCCCAGGACCACCCCCCTGGATCCGTCCCTGCCTCATTCCCAAGGGTCTTTGGTTGCATAGATTGCTCACATATAAAAATTATATCACCAGGTATAAAGTGTTCTTAAAATCTCGAGGAATGTTGCTGTAATTAGTAAAAAAAATCAAATTAATAATATCTTTTATTACTGCTTCTATCATCCATATCTTTGTAAAATAATTAAGATATACGGATATTAAAAAATAATGAAGATCAGTTTCATGATTAAGTACATCGCATGTATCTTATAAGAAAGATTTCTTCTCAAATAAAGAAGGGATATGAAAATATAACTATACTTGTTTGACAAATACTTCATAATTAAAATTTAAATTCATAGTTTTAATATTTGCCTTTCACTGATAGATTGAAATTGATCATAAATGATGTTACAGGAGGTGAAGAGCCTGAAAGCTTCAGAAATAGAAAGGGCTACTTCTCCCTAAATATTCAAGTTGTCTGCGATGCACAAATGAAGATTGCAGACATAGTAACTAGATGGCCAGGGTCAACCCATGACCAAACAATTTTCAACAATTCTTCACTGAAGAATAAGTTAGAAAATAAACACTTTGGAAACGGGGTATTGCTGGGAGATTCGGGCTATAAACAGACAAATTTTCTGATGACACCAATTAGGAAACCCATAGATCAGTATCAAAAATCTTATAATGAAAGTCACACAAAAACTAGAAACATAATAGAAAGAATGTTCGGAGTGTGGTAGCGACACTTTCCCATCCTGTCAAATGGTATGAAAATTTGTTTGGAAACAGCAATGGAAGTTGTAGTGGCATGTGCAGTGCTGCACAATGTGGCAGTTATTGCAAAAAACAAGGAACCACCACATGATATATCAGAACCAGTGGAGGTTGAAGAAGTGGTAAGAGACCAAAGTGAATCTGAGGAGGATATTGGTGCTGGGAAAGATCCATTCATTAAATATTTCCGTGACTTGATATTGCAAAACTTTCATTATTAGAGACAGAATGCATGCATTGAAAAATTTTGAGTCTTATATATTTCAAGGCTTGTGTAATCAGTTGTAACAACTTAGCATAATTGTTAGTTTGGATTAATTTTACATTTTAATTTCATTAGTTAATTTTATTTCAGTACTATAATTGAAGTGGAACACCACAAAGGTTTAATGTTAGTCTGTATTTATAAATTTAAAAAAATATTGTTTAACTTATGATGATTCAAAGTAAATACTGAAATTCATCTAAATAAATTTATTTATTTCTTTTTCTTTCAATATAATTTCTGGTAACAGTTTTTTTTCTTCTGCATTGGCTATTCTAATCTTAATAGCATGTAATTCCTCTTCTCTTCTTTGCTTCTCCTCATATTCTTTCTTTGAAATTTCTTTCTGTAGATTGATTAATTCTAGCTTTGCTTCCGTTAATAAGATTAAACTTTCTTTTGGATTTGTTTTACTGAAATTCTTCTGGATCTTGGATTCTATGAAAAGAATACTTATTATTTTCTAAAAAAGGCATACGCTTAAAGCCAAATTTATAAGTATTGCATACTGCCTGTTTTTCCATTGCCTGGGATCTTATGCTTAGCAGATTCATTGTTTTTGTCTCCAATTATATCAACTGTTAAATGAATCATGATATATCATTGAGAATGAAACAATACAAGGAAATTAATAATCAAATCTTACATATATACTTCAAAATTACTTTACACTACTTCCACACCCTAACTTGTAATTGTAGTTATATTCTCTGAAATTAAACAACTTATCAATTCTCATATTTCAAGAATGGTGAATCCTACTTCAAGGCTATTGGTACTCATTAACACATTGAGATTAATATAAAGCTCAAGTTTGTCAGAGATGTGACAAATTCTGAAAGCTACAGGTATGCTTAACCAAGATACAATCAAAGGACATTCCTAGAATTATCTTAAATTAAGTTGCATGAATGATAACTTTAAAGACTGTTGAAGTTACTGTACCATTGTTTTCATTCTCTGGGTGAGATGTTTCCATTATTACTGGAAACGATGGAGAGTATAAGTTCCAGTCTGGAAATGCAAGCACTCATGAATAAAATCCTATTCAGAAAATTTTATGGGGATAGTGTCAGAATTACAATTGTAATCTATAAGAATTCATTACTCCAAGTATTAAAGATTATAATGCATTAGGTATCAATATTTCTTGGTCAAAACTTTCAGAACTAACCAAGAAGTAAAGTGGAAAAAGAATTAACAACCATGAAATGATGCTTGGCACATATTGTTACAATGATGACGTTTTGCTTGATATGCTTCTGAGAATATAAGGACTGACATGACTATTGCATTGACCTATCTCTTACAAATATCTACAGAATATAAATACCTTTCATACCAAACTGGATATCAACATAATCAAACCTAGTAAAAATAAGCAAGGCATACCAATTCCACATGCATTGAGAAGAAATCATCAGTGACAACATCAACGAGTTGTCTTTAGGACCTTAACTGGCAATATTTTCGTTTTAATAAAATTTCTCTTTCATTTGATTATGGACAGTAATAAGTCATGTTTTACCACACGAATCACAATCCGAGTTTGAGTCATCTGATACCTGTCCAGAAAGTATTATCAATTTTGTGGAACTTCAAAGAAAGGAAATATTTTGATAGAGGTCTACTTCAAAGCACAAGAAGGACACATTTACACTTCAGTACTAAATATTTCAGTGATAATGATAGCATTTATGAATAAATAAGGAAATAATTATATGAAATTAAAAATATATATTTTTGTTAATTCGAAATTTCCCATTAATTATTAGAAGCACAGTCAGTGTTACAATAAAAAAACAAATAAGATAAGTATTTACCATCATGGCTTGAAAATTATGTGATAGCTCATCTCTTGAACCTGAAGGAAATTGTTGTATAGTATACAATATAGTGAAAATAGAATTAATTCAGTTAAAAAACATCACTTCAATAGTACAAGGTAGATCCCTACACATAATTTGTGAATCGCTATCCACTACATTTTCCAAGCCCTTTCCGTTTAAACCAATTAAACTCCTACACTTTTCGTACACCGGGTTACGTTTAATGTTGGATGGACCTGTTGGATGGTCTGCCTCAAACTTTGTTTCTCCCTAGCCATATCCTTTTTCGTATCTTTCTTAATAGCGTCGTACTTCGATTTTAGCTTTCTCCACGGCCTTATGCTTCCCGTCTGTGCGTCGAATTTATCACGAATTATCATCCGTGCTACCTCCTGCATTTATTTAGTTCTCTCATGTAGAATTTCGTTTTAGATAGCAGACATGACGAACTTACCTTCTGCTTCCATGTAGTTGAGTTACTTATTTTATTCTCTACTACATTTCTCTTTTCCTCAACTAAATTTAGTAGCAAGATCTGCTCTTCCTCTGTGAAGTTTTTACCTCTTTTAGCATCCATTCTTTATTCCTTAGATTAAGTTAAAGTAAATAAGAGTAATAGGAGATAACTTAGTAAATAGGTTCCCGTATGAATGGAAAAAGGAAGCGGAACAGTCGGATATTTGCATTACGATTCGTTTATGTTCAAACAAAACTCGCAGCAACGGGTATGAAAAATATTCTCGGGCAAGGCAACTCTTAGTTAAAATGATAAATAACTAACCATGAGTCGGAAAAGGTTTATAATACCGGCCATCCCGCTAACCGATAGTTAAGCTTAACCTTCATGTTAACTATTTATCGGATTTAACTATGCATTATAATACCGGGCCATTTTTAATACCGCGACCGGTTTAGGACGTTAGTCCATTATCAAGCGATAAGTAATACAGGAGTACTCCTGTATTACTCATCGCGGTCGCGGTATTAAAAAACTTTTAAAGTGGAATTTTGTACAGTTATTTCCATCTATTTATTAAAATGAATGAATAAACGGTGAAGAATATAATGTAAAGCAAGTAATAAATCACAAGAAAATTAGCTACCAAACTAAAATGGTAAAAGGGTTATGGATATTAATGAGTTCACTGGTACAACCAGTTTCGTCACTACTAAATACTATAGATATCAATAATTTTTCTAAATTTTCCCGTAATAAAGCTCATAAAATATCATATAACATTTTGTATTTGTGACAAATGTCTACTGCAAATCCGCCCCATGGTATTGTAAAAACGAATAGGTGTTTATATTTTAGATCTAAAATTTCCAAAAGCCGTCTTTGTTGGCGTTTCTTGTCTTATTCCCCGATAGCGGGAGAAAACAAGAAAGGAATGCCGCTCTTTTAAGATACCCAAAGCACTTTTTAAAGACAATGTCTTCCTCATCATGGGTCGTATGATACCGTTTCCATTATGTAGCAACTATACTATGTTATTGAATCAATTTTTTATCAGCTTTTGAGTTATATTATTTATGCATAAAATATAGATTTTCGGCTAGAGTATTAATTGTTTTTGGAGAATATTAATTTCACAAGAGAAAATCGAATAATCATTTACAACCTAGGAGAATATTGAATATCCCAAGGAAAAATGGAGCACACCCTTATGTGCAAAGTACCTTCAACCCTTTCCTTGTTAATCATGAATATATTCGTATTGAGGATTACCAATGCTTTTTAACATATATTTAACCCAGAATGAGATAACGTATTATATGTTTGGGATTCTCAGGCACCAATATGGTTAAAGTTAGAGTTAAAATGATATATACTCCTGTTTGCAACTTCCACTGCATTTTTCCATTACGGCGAAACATTGCCAAGTTGTTTTCTTACGTCTGCTGTAAAATGAAAATCTCGCTCGCAATAATTCCCGTTGCTTATGAACGATTTTTTGCGTTTAATCAGAAGTTTTGAAAGATGGGGCTATTTTTAATTCTGCAGTCGTCTGTTTTTACGACGTCATCGGGGAGGAAAGCGCTGTGCAATTACCGCGTTAGCACTGCGCAACAAGGACTCTCAACTCGGCCCGTGTTGCCAAGGACAACCCCGAGTGGTGTAACCTAGCGACGCCTCTCCTTTCGAGAAAACACGCTTATGGAATGACCACCAACATTTGTTTTGATCCTCTCTTTACACCACTGAGCTTTTGCTTTCGTAATTGGGATGATACCATGTGTATGCACTGCGTGTCTGAAATGGTGGGGTATTACGTGGTTTCGTTAATGATTTTCCTGCACACTCGAGCAGCAACATGCAATGTTTGATCCTCTTTCATTGGATCCACGAACTTGAAATGGTGCATGTTGGAACGGCGAATCTATTTCGACTTTTTCAATTTATATCGGAATAGTTTCTCATTTGTAAGATTCATTCCTTGATGTCTCCTGGTTATTGGTTTCTATGTGTTCTTTGAATGTTGTTAAATTGGTTCATCTTTCTCAATTAATTTCTTCAGCTCCCATTTAACCATGTCGATTTTAATTGTTGTACAGGATAAGCTTTTACTTAATTATTTGAATATGTTAGGATGCAATGTTTTCATACGATCGTATTTTAATTTTGTGTAAGACTGTATTATATTAGTATATATTTTTATTTTGTATAATTTTATATGAATTTATAGATTTGTATTTTATTTTGTTATGTAATTTTTATTTTTAATATTTTTATGTAAACGTTTTGGTTAAATGGAATAAATACTCAAAAGTCTAAATTTTTCAATGTTTCAATGTATACATTATTTTTACTTTTTATTTTCAAAGTTACACAAAAACTCAAGGATGTTATTGTCCGGAAAGCTACAACCCTGCCGAAAAGTAGTCCAAGGTACATTATTCAGTCAAGGAATTACTAACAGAAGTACAATTTTTTCTAAAATATTTATATTAAAACAATTTTATTTCAAAGTTTCAGTTTTCCTCCTACATTCTATTTGATGGGACCAATTTCAACTTAAATATCCTAAATAAAACATGAATCGATTATCAAAGATTGATCAATTTATGTAGATGATTTAAGAAGTACTTATGGTAATTATTATGACCCCTCGTGATTTTTAATACATTTTTTGGATGCGTTTGGCTGAGACAGTTTATAGTTGATTCGACATTAATATTAAAACCATAAAGAAATGAGGTCGTAAAAATACAGCTAAATTTGATACCGGTCGCATTAATAAGTTGGTAGAAAATCAGTCTTTGATCTGAGTTTTTAAATGACGGTTCCCAAAATCAGATGGATCAGCCAGAAGTCTTAGTGCTTTAATTCCTTCTGAGTTACTCTGCGTGGAGTCATAATCTATGTGCTCTCTATAATAACATCTCTGCTCAAAGAATAGAAAGATATCAGAGAGAATTGTGAGAAGGAAAAATCCGTTGGTGGACTATGAAGTTGTCACAGTCGCTTTCGATTCGGAATTTTTCTCATTCCCTTCCGCATTAATTGACCTCACTTCCCAAGTTGATATACCAAAAGCGACATTTAATCTCACCGAATTTAATGTGTCAGAACATCACTCAGGTTCACCTGAAAGCGACTTAAGACCGCCAGAATATTTAGCATTTTTTTGCGTGATTTAGTCCATTATGCAAAGGAGATTATCTTTCTCACGAAATCTTTGAAAAAATGTTTCCTTGAAAAGGATTTGCGGGGTCAAGTGCCTTTCCTTTATAACGAAGGACACGGTTGGATATTTTAGGGGGTTTTGGAGTACTCGCGCCTTGCGCTGAGATGTATTATTCATGCTGTAGATATAGCAGTGTGAAGAGTGTGAAATGGCCTTCCTTGGCTGCATTCAATCTTGTCGTAGAGAAATATTTATGAATCGTGACCTCAGAAAATTTAACATTTGGATGATAATATCAACCGATGCGGCCTTGATGTTGCAGAAGCTCATCTCATCAACAAATGAAAACGAAGAGTGATTCTTCAACAGACAAATTAAAAGAAGTTTTAAATCTCCAAAAGCCGTCTTTGTCGACGTTCCTCGTCTTATTCCCCGGTAGTCGGAGAAAACGAGAAAGGAATGCCGCACATTTAAGACACCCAAAGCGCCATTCGAAGACAATGTCTTCCTCCTCACGGATCGTAAAATATGTTTGGGTATCTTTAACGTGAGGCATCCATTCCTTGTTTTCTTCGACTACCGGGGAATAAGACGAGGAACGTCGAAAAAGACGGTTTTTTGAGATTTGAAACCTGTAATTCATTAACAGCCGTGTTCCAAATGTTCTTTCTTTACAGAACATTTATTGATAAACGTCCGGTATCGGCGTGTGACTTCAGGTGAAAATAAAAGCAAAGGAAATCTCCTTTCTCTCGAGGAAAAAAAGAGGGAATGGGAAAAGAGGGGAAATGATTTATAATTTTATTTTCTTCGTCAGAGTTTAAATAGACTTACTCTGCTATTACCTCTACCTGGAGATGCCGATCACTCACCGAAACCGGTCGTTTTCAATAAATTATCCGTAGAAGAAGTCATCTACATTTGTTGTTATTTGGAAGATAATTTGAAGCTTTCAGAACCGAAGATTTATCTCGAATTTCTCTTAATCCCGTTTCAAATGTATTATTTTTGTGGCTTATCTGCTGCTACTTAGCATCAGTTGTTTAAGCCATAGTTACATGCAATGCGTATACACTTCGGGGTGGGTCATTTTTGTCCCAGTTATAATCTTTCGCGATCGGGAGAAAACAAAGAAAGCGATGCAGGGAAGTAGTTGCCAGGACGGATTTGGTCGTTTTTCCGCAAAGTATTTGGGAAGCTAATAGGTATATGTTTCACACCCCTTGCCACTCGCCACTGGCGGATTGCAGGGTTTAAATGTAAAATTTAAATGTACACGCATCAGTAATTGGGTCGAAAGAAGATACGAACGAGGAAGAATACTTCTACCTAAAGATAAGACGAAGACTTAATGATCCGGTTGTTTTGATTGTGTTTATGGGCTAATATAATACAGAATGTTGTGTTATACCACCCACCATATGCATTTTATGTGGCTGATAGCATATATTGTTTGCCAAGGAAAGTATCAATAATATCCAAAATTTAATAACCACTAATTCTAATGTTTCAACCCTTACTAGATCGAATTCTGCTCCTCAGAATTTTTCAAACACAATACACCATGTAACTCTCTTCAATGATTTAACATACAATCTGGTGATCTTGATCATCGTCGTTGACTAATCAGAGATTGGTTACGCCAATTGTATCACGTGGGCTTTTGTAATTCATTGAAGTATTATTCCACGTTAATTATTCTTGGTGCAAACAAAGGAGTCGCAAGCGTCCTTGACTTGGATATCCAGCCTCCCCTTGGGCCATCCCAGCGTGACCTTCCTGCATCAAAACAACGCTCTTTTCGTTTGTTTTTAATCTTACTTTTTATTTTGCACTAAGGGTCGAAATTTTATTTTCAATTTTCCTTTCCATTCGTCCATATTACTAATATTTTTGCAGTAAATGGCATTGATCATTATCGTTACTTTTACTGAATTTAAATCTTTTGTTTTTTGCATTTAATTTCGTTTTAAATATTGCATATTTAACATGGAAATTTTCCATAATATATTAAAATAACTTTTTGTTTGGATAAACCATAATTAATCTGAAAATCAGCATACTTAGTGCGCTACAGTTTTTCCTGTCAGTAATGAAGAGATATTCTATGTATTTTTTCGCGTACTAAATGAATACTTTCTCTCCATGTTGTCTCTTCCTTGATCTGAAGATTGAAATCATGCTTTATTACTTGCAATAGAAAACTTTAAATACAGTTTTCAGTTATCAGCGGATTACAAAAACAGTAAGGCCGTTACCTGGTAGCCGAGTGGTTAGCGTGCTCGCACGATATCGTTCCAACCCAATGGTCTCGGGTTCGAATTCCTACTAGTCGGATTTTTCCTATTAGGGAATGGTCTTGTGTGATTGTTGTTATTAATACCTACCTCTGTAAGAGTCCAGAATTTCCAGATATAAATAAATTTAAAGAAATTCTGTTTTAAAACGGGTTGTAAAATTTTAACTGAGGATAAATGAACTCTATCAACTTCACCTACAACTATTTTTATAAGGCACGTAAACTAAGAATATATTCAATTTATACAGCATCGTTCAATCGCTTTTCTAGAATTTTGTTTATTCAGCACTTGTGGAAACTGATCTCGAAATTTTAAGTCAATTTAAATTCAATTTATAGTGTTAGACTTCTAATGGAAATATAGATTTTAAATCGTATTTCTTTTTTAAAACAAATTCTCCGCCACAAAATTAATCAAAATCAGGATAAAAAGGACTTAAATAAATAAGAAGGATTTTATTAGGCGAACGGTGAGACCGTATTCCCTTCATCCATTTAACTTGTACGAATACAATATAAAGAAGAATTCAGATATACTCGTATGTAATATTGAAAATGAATAAGGAAGTCAACAAGGGTTTAGGGAAGTTCAACCAGCCTATAAATCGACATCTTTTCCTTAGTTCCAGAATTTAGAATAACTAAAATGGTACGTTTTATCCTCTCCTGTGGAAAAACTAATCTGCAATTTTTGGTAACTCAATTCTGGGGTCAGTGCTATGTGGAGAGTTCGTCATAGCCATCATCTATAAATTTATATCTGTTTCAATTTAATTTTATATTAGTTTATCATTTGAAATATTATTTATTAGATAACAAATGTATCTTTCTCGTTTTTAATTTTGTCTTTTTTTCTTTTTGTTTCAATTTTTATATACACGTATTATCGGTATAATTACAAATGTATCAATTATATTTTTAATTGCTTATGTATAGAATAAGAAGTAAAATTTTTTTATATAAAATGAAATTAGTCAAGTTTTTGAAGCTGTAAATGGGTAAACCCGAAATATACATTAGTGTTATTGTAGAGTACTCAGGTAGAAAATTAAGTTTTAAAATGTGCTCCTGTCCCCTTAAATGTTTCTTTTAAAGCCGCCAAAGAGAGTCAAATGGTGACGTGTGGCGGCCCCGTTCGATTGCATGAGAACCGCGACGATGCAGATCTTTTGGCTCACTTAGCTCCCAGAATTAATCAAGCCGTAATCTCGCTTTTCTCTCCCCCAACCGCTCCTTTTTATTAAATCTCTCGAGGAAGTCCTCACGTTTAATCCGGAGGGGGCATTCAAAATTTTTAAAGTCAGAGTTATGAACTACGTAACTGCGGAAGTAATCACTTCTATTCGTATGAAAATCTTCTTTTATGGGTCAACTCGCAGAGGAAATTTAATCTAACTCTTAAAAGTTGAGTTCCAAAAGATATTTTCAGCCTGACGATGCGTTTGTGGAAAGTGCAACATCATTTGGGATTTAATTCTAGGTGGGGAACTGTTGCTGATTGATCTAAGGCCGGTGATGTGAATAATTAACATACTTACGGAACCCCTTGTAGGTCTCCACTTTAAAATTCACGGCTGTATTCCATTTATCAGAGGGAAAATTCTAGGTTTAAATGTCGGGAATTATCACCAGTCTATAATCATTTTTTGGTTATTTTTAATGATAATAACAATAATATTAAAGGACTTTCTATAGGGCGAGTTTGAGACTATAAAGTCTCTTCATACATCTAACCCTTCGTCATATAAATGTAAGAAAAGAGCTTGAAAGAACAGTATAAAGAAGAAGATTACTTTGTGAAATTAAAATAACCTAATCCAAGAGCTAACGAAAAAATGTCCACTGCAGGAAAACACCCTCAAGTTGGGGAGTGTGAAAAATCTGCGAAACCTACAGATAAGAAAACTATATTTAGTGATGAAATCAGACTAAATGAGATTTAAAAGACAAGAAAACATACCAATAATATCATATAAGATGAATAAAAAGGACAAACAGTTATACATTTACATGTGTGTAGGTAAAAATAGACTGATAAATATTTTAGCAAATATACAATTAATCAAAAACAGTCTAAACAATTAAAAAGATTAAAGACTTACTAACCCCTTCCACTAAGATTTATTTTCTGAATATCCTGCCCCTATCTTCTATTTATTTTTTTTAATTTTTTTTTCAATTGAATTATTAGCAATAAAACAATATATTTCAGTTTGTAGTCAGCATAGAATAAAAAATAAAAATTATTAATATGTACTATAGATGGTTTATCATTATATAACTTTCAAAACATTAATATTTACGTTGTTACCCTACGTAGCGCTATACTGATTTAAATCTGATGACGTGTGTAGCTCGTCATAGTTTGATTTTGCATCGCAAGTCCTTTGGAAGCTAGACTCGTCATTTCTGGGCAAGGGGTTAATTTCTTACCTTATTCCCTTCGATTTGTTCAAATTTTGGCACAATGAAAATCGTTATGACTGCTGAGGAGCGATGTAAAACTATGATTCTCATGAGTTTAATTATGTAGCATTAGTAAAGTAGTTACAGAAAGATTATAAATGAAATGAATAAAATAAAAAATGAAATGTGAGACAAGTAGGGGATCGCCTGGTAGGGCGATGTACGGTGGAGACTTCTTGGGCCCCGTGGCCTCTACAGTAGCCGTGAAGGCCTATCGGGAACCCTGGAAAATCTCGCATGATAAGTACAAGACAAGTAATGTATATGCTGTTTCAAGGTTATTTAAAAATGCATACTAACTTATAGCTATTTCACAACGGTATGTGTTGTTTTAATTCATATATGTATTGTATATTTTGGAATTTTTGTTATTTTTGATTTATGTATGCTTGTATTGTAAGTAGTTGGTCTTTATTACATAGATGCATAGCAATATTTTTATGCTAATTTTTATATAAGCTGACACCTGTCCTCGCGACTAACTGCAGTGGTTTTTTACAATAAGTAAATAAATAAGAGAAATCAGCATTTGAAAGTAAAGACTGAAAATAAGATAGAGGGCTTCAAGTTTATCCGTAGCATCTGGTTCGCAAAGGTACGGTTTAGCTGAATTCTCAATTGTATCAAAAAGTCACCTAGATAGAGCACTGATATTGATGTCGTATCATAGTTTAATAATTATCAGTATGATTAGAATTTTATGTATTACTTTCTCATTAATGGTGTAAAACAGGTACGATTTTGAAAACGTGTGAATAAAGAGATGTAGAATAAATGACGTTTTAATGGGTCTGTTGACGTGTTGCCATGACTGTCAATATTCCTTGATTCGAATCAAAATTCAAATCCGCGGTTTCCGAGAACTAAGCCCTACCATCTGAAAACACATGTTATGATGTCAGATTTTAAATACGAATCTCTTAAGAACTATCATTTTAACGAAAGCGATAAATGTATCATTAGGATTTTTAATTCAAGATTCAAAATTTTATTTCAAATTTTCAAGATATTAATTCTACCAGTGGCATAAAAAAAGTTAAATTGCATTTTTATCTTTCCTTTTCAAGGAAGTTTAGGATTTTAAAACCCTTTTCTCTCGAGTAATCACTTTCTCGACGAGAATGAACACACATATTTGCACTTAACCAAATATTCTGCGTAAGAGATATTTTCTTTGAATTAGATATAGAAACTCGATTTATCGAGAGAATCACGCATTACCTAACCATTCGAAACTACGCCGTGGTTCAGTGGTGATTTAATTGTTTGTTTACTATCGCATTTCCTCTCTTAGCAACGTAGTGTAGGAAGCTCTAATAGAATCATGCATCAGTATGCCATAATGGAGCTCATGGGCACTCCATTTTCTTTGGGAATCCTCCAGCGAATGCGTTCTGAATGAAGTAAGAATGACGCCTATTAACTCCTAGTACCGTATAAAAGTGAAAGACCATGGCTGTTTCCCCCTTTATGAAAATGAATGAAAAAACAGAGCGAGACAGCCCTTTTGTAGTTGAATGCGACAGCGTGGCGCAGACGATGAATGAGGCCGCAGTTTGATTGATTGGCGGAGTTATTTATTTGTGATCTTTCTCATACGCCAAACTTCTAATGTCCTTATCATACGATACCGGTGAAATGGATTAAAGGGGAAGTTGGCAGAGCTAAGGGATTGCGGATAAGAATCTGTCTGCAAGGAAAACCAATGTTTATGAGTTTGGAACGAAATGGTTGAGATACACTGTGATTATGAAGTAATATTTCCACTAAACTTGCCCGATGGAAATATTTCCAAAGGCATTGGTAATTATTGATATCGATTCCCACTGGTGCTTTTTTATAAGAAATCGAGGTAAATCATGCACTATTAGATTCTGTATTTCATGTGAGAAGAATTGTAAACCCCACTTATTTAAGCAGGAAAGATCATAGTAATAAAATTGAACCTCCCTCTCAAAGGACCAGTATTGCTAAAGTCTCATTCCTTAATAGAACAATAGATCAATGGGACGCTTTCCCTGCAGGTATATTTGAGCTATTTGCTTCCCAAGTGCGTACCTTCAAGGCGAAGTTAAATAAATTGTAATAGCTGTTAATTTAATTCTGTTAATTTTTTCTTTTAATGGGACGGGATAATATTTTTAAATTTTGTATTATGTACATGTCTTGACTTCTGACAGAGGGAGGTTTTCCGAGGGGTTTCCCTCCCTCCGTGAGCAAATGCCTGACAGGTATAGTGTTTCCCCCTCAATTTAAACTGCATAATTAGATTAGGTCTTTCTATATATTGCATGACCATGTACGACTGTATAAATGTATGCTTGTATTTTATGTAATGTCCAGCCGCTGCCACCAAAACTAAGAAAAAACTAAGAAAAAACTAAGAACTAAACTAAACCAAAACTAAAAAAGAAAAATAAGAACATAAAGTTGATCAGCTCATTTCATATTATACGGTTGTTACTCGGCTACTATTGATTCAAAATTTTGATGAATAAAATATTTTATTAAATTAAGGGACAATACTTTTGTTGCGGACGAGCAAATATATTCAATTACTAGCATTCACGTGTATTCTTAGTGTTTCCACGTCGCTGATAAAAATTTAGTCTTCAGTATACAATACGTTGCAATTCTCTATTCCTTTCTTGTGCTACACTTATTATTCTTTAATGCTATGCTATTTATTCACTAGGACTATATTATTTCTTCTTTCGGATACGCTATTTCTTATTGCGGCTACGCTATTTCTTATTGTGACAAGGCTATTTCCTATTGCGGCAACGCTATTTCTTATAACGGCTACGCTATTTATTATAGCCGTTATTAGAAACAGCGCAGCCGCAATAAGAAATAGCATATTTGCTAACGAGTGCTAATAAGCTACTCTCTTTCTTATTACGGCTATGATATTCCTTATAGCGGTTTCGTTACACAACGGCTACGATATTGCATATTGTATTCTTACTTGTAATGACGTAATGCTTTGGTTTAATATCGGTAAATACGTTAATGCGCACAGCGAACGACAGGAAGAGATTATTTTCGATTTTATTTCACCCTGCGATGTAGACTAGGTCAGGATCCGAGATAATTTAATTATCTAATTGTTTATCAACACTTGGAGTATTGGCCAAAAACTGCCTGCCTGCTCCTTAGGTTGCAACCTTTTTATTTGCTATTCTCGTATAGTTTCGGCTGAATTAGATGTATATGATTAATTAAACTTAAGAAATGTTATATTACTTTAGAGTCACTAAATGTTAGTAGTGCAAAATTGTGTTATTAAAATTGTCGATCCTACTACAGTATGCATGAAGCACTCTCATTTTTTAATTTTCGAGTAAAGGTTTTAAATTATAACCTATTTTGTCTTGGCTTAGAAGTAAGATCGCGCATATATGGGACAAGCATCTGCGATTTCAAGTTCAGGTCTTCCGTCTCAGTTAATTTCGTTTCACACGCAAGCTCCCGAGTCCGTGTTGGGCGTAATTAATTCCCTGCGCCGCCTTTCTTCTTTTTTCCCGTTCAATCTTCGAGCCTTTCGCAAGCCCCGTGGAATTGGACGAAGGGAAATCAGCGGTGCGTACCGAGGATGTGCAGCTCAAAGTCGCAGTTGCCAGGTCAGATGGAATTCGAGTTCGATGGCACTCTCTGTATAGGGTTCACAATGGATACACCATATCTCATTGAAATCGATTGCAAAGATAAAAGTAGTCCGCGAGATTGGTAGGCTGCGAAATTGTATTGGAAATTTTTGCGACATTTCTTCCTTCAGAATGCGATATTCCCGATGAAATAGGGAGAGGAAAGAAAGATTTAGAAGCTAGTTTTCGGTGAAATCGCGTAAGTTATATTTAATATTTTTGGTATTGAGATAGAGAGCTTGTCTTATTTTTTATTAGCGCCGTAATCAAGCTGCAATCTACAATAGATCATTTTTATCTTTGCTTTTATTATTGATACTTCATGAAGCATGGATACGGATATTGCATTTTTATGTGGTATAGTAATCCAATTGGCATTTCTTAGGTAAAGATGGTCAAACAAAGACGGAGAAAGTATGTTTACCATTCTTCATTATGATCCAATAGGTATTAAGAGACCCACTGTTGCTTTAGACATCGGCATTGAGTTTGAGGGATAAACACATAGAAAACAATCTAAAAATTTATTCCATGAAAGACTTACGACAAAGAAGAATAGAAGCGTATGCACCAATTGCTGCTGGTGCTTGTATAAGGTCCTTACGATTAAGAATTTATATTCCTGGTCCATGCCGATTGGCGCAATGCATTTTATAAACATGGGTGTAGATGTAAACTGTTCTGTAAAGTATCATTTATAACTATTACTAATCCATCGAAAAAAGAAACAGGAAAAACTTTTCAGACGAAACAAAATCCAATTTCTATTAAAACTTTGCGAAATACCACACAAACTGCTCTAAAAGGCATACCATACCATCCATACCTTCTTTAGACGGCCTGAATTTCCGCAAATATATTCGACGATTAGTTAAGCTTTAATATTAATTTATTTTGATGGTAAAGAGACTGAATACTTAAGACAGAGGTCGTAAAGTCATGTTCTAAAGTTTGTCTCTTGTTGCCTTGGTTAGACTTAGATATTTATTTTGCCTGTTTTTCTTCAGAGAGATTGAATACGCGATACCAAGCACAACACTTGAATATGGAGAGCTAATCAAACAACGATTTTGCCTCAGAAAACACCTTTTGATTTAGCTTCTAATGAATTAATACTGAAAACTCCATTATTTCTGAACCATAGGAATGGACTATGGTAGTACTGTTAGCTTGCGTGCATATAAATTAGTATCAAACACACTGTTCCCTTCAGGAGCAATCACGCTAATTATTCCTTTATTCCAACTGATATTGTTAGCTTACTGCTGAGAAAAGCTAATTGTGTTATTGGAAATATACACATTTTTGCCCTCAATGGCAAGTTAAGTATTATATAGCTCATTTTGCAATGTATAATAACCTACAGTGTATACTTAAGGTGGGAAATAATTCAGTAATTGTCTTGATGAAAAAGTAATTCGTGTAGTTCGTTCAATTTCAGTTTCAGTTGTCACCCCTCGTAACATCAGAAAATTCCTGTACGTATCTATGGACTGATGCTGTAACGTGATTTTTGTATTGGACTCATTTTCACAATTAATACTGTTGGGTAACAAAGCGCTGCTAAAGGATAAATACAATGTATAAGTATGATTCAAAACCTTTCTTAGGAGTAAATCAAAACGGCGTATTTTCCGCAGAATTCAACTGGAAAATGAAAAGTTCAGATTTTTCAACAACAGTTACGAAATGATTTCATGATTTTACTCTAAATAATTATTTGGTTTATATAGCTTGGGAGATGCATTATGTCTTCTAATTTTTGTGAATTAATCAAGCAAATTTAATTTAAGTGTCGCTTTTCTTCCTCCAAACGATTATCGTCCCAACTAAAAAAAAAATGCCTGCTTCGCTTTCATAGGATAGGCTGGAAGAAAGGAAATCAAATTTTAGGAATAATAGGTAGAGTTTTCGAGTACGGAACTTGAGGCTTTTGGCTGCATCGATACTCTAGATTCCGTTTTACTGGCACAGGGTGGTTAGGTTCACTACATTTTACTCTTTATCAACGATATGCTTAACGTAATCGAGATCCTCGACATCGTCTTATGACTAAATCGTTGGAATATATGATTTTCTTTGAATGATGATTTCAACCGTCTCACTGGAGGGAAACAATGCAATAAGACCTTTGACATATGATGGGGTTGATCCAGTTTGACGGCTGGTAAACCACTGTAGTAATCATCCTCCAGTGATGTACTGTGAAGGCAATGCGATTACCAACGCCGTTCTCTTCCAATTTTCTTTCTGACTCACCTCTTTAATGGGAAGAGTCGCGGGGATTAAATTTGTAGATCGCGACTCAAGATCAATTTGAAAGACGATGTCCTCATCAATCCCATTTTACTTGACTCCACAGTGTGCATTTTGTTACGCCGAGACATCGGTCTGAGCTTGGTTGACTGGAAAAAGATTCTTGGGACTTTTAGAGAAATTTTATTTAGTGTATCACTTTATCTAATTAAAGTTTACCTTATTTCTTCCTGGACTCCCGGATATTCATGTGGACAGCGCGTTTTCCTTTGGTGAAAGTGGTCTCTGGTTCGAATCCCGGTAGGAGCCAATGTGCGAAATGACGTAAGCTGTCGAAGCACTTTTAGCAATACTACTACTACTACTTAGTGATTTCTTTGGCCCTTTATGGTTTTAGCATTATATGTATCAATGTACCATGGATTACGTTTTATGGCTGTTAATCGTATATTTTTACTTCGATTTAATTTTCAAAAGTCTTGTAATTCTGTCCATTTACTTCTAATGTTTTCACATAGAAAGGGTTAAGGTACTTTGCATTGCCCCTGCACACAAAGTTCCCAAAAAGGCTTTTTAAAATGTTCTGGCTGGGTAGCTTATATGCTTAAAGCAGCCTTCCGGATAGAGGAATCCCGGGTTCGATTCCCGCCTCTGTCAGACTTCTTTCAAGTCCATTTTTTATTGGAAATCTAATATTTTGTTTGAAATCGGAAAGAATCCAATCGAGGAATATTATTCTTTAATCATCCGCTGCAATTGGACTACTTCTCCAATAATTTTAAATTATAATCAAATTCCGGTGGCAACGTTATTAATTGAAATATGATATTGCAATACCGTGTTGCGTTATAAAAAATACTCTACTCATTACAATAATACAACATTTTTGGATTAAGTAATCATCAAAAACACTTCTAAAAGCTTTTTGATGGTTTTTGGCTGAGATAGTTTCATTAAGCTATGCTATAAATAGTCTCATAGTTAAAGTCGTTGGACATTTACATACAGATTACTTCCAGCTGCAACAATAAATCACTCTAATAAAGATTCATCCCTTAAAAATAATAAATTTTACACGTAGGCTAAGTTACCTAACACGAGTAAACATATAAAAACCATATTTATTTACTATGCATAAATTTTATCACAAAAGCTTTTTCATGGTTTTTGGTAGGCCTTTAATTTGATGGTTCCGGGGAACAATTCCCTACCGCATGAGTCTTTCGTACATAACTGCCTGCTGCAATAACTCCTTTCTCCGTCTTTATTCTCTGCTGTTTCATCCATTCATAAAAGACGTATTATTTTTATGAACTTTTTATAATTTTTATAGGGGGCTCGAAGTCACTCTAAGTCTCATTATTCCATTATATAACTGTGCGATTTAAAAATGAGACTTCACTCATATTTATTTCCATGTGTCATAAAGTTTACGTTATGCTTGTAGTCTCTTCCACACAAAAGTTCTGCTTTTATAACTTTTACAACATTCTTATCGCTATTCAAACTCATCTTCATCATCGATTATGCGAAAAATTTTATGCAGAGAATAAGTAACTTGATTCTTCGCCTTTGATGTTTAAACGCCCTGAGTTATCGGGAAGTCTATAGGGAAAGTAATAGTGTATTATATTGTGACCCTTTACGTAGAATGCACAATTGTCTATGATACTCGCTTGGTACTGGAATCTCTAATTGTATTATAAGGTCTTAATTAAGGCGAAATTGAGACTGAAGTCTATTATTCCATCCAACCTTTCGTCAATGACGGTTTTATAAACATAAACATTTTGTGAAGGTGAATAGAAATAGAGAGGGAAACATTAGAAGGAGTGGATATAAAAAAGTGTGGCAGGGGGTGTAAACACCAGTTGATGATATCAGGGAAATATTACCTTAATACTCAACATGGCCGCTCCACTAAGGCATTGACATGGCCTTGCGTATATTAGAATAAAAAAATTATTCTAAAAAAGTGATACACAAAACAGCTCCAAACGCCTGTAGCGTAGGCAATTCAAATCCATATGTACGTTGCTATATGCAGTAGTTTACGGGGCTAATGGTAGGTAGAAAGGGACTACTTGAGGCAACATGGAAGATGGGATTAGGGAGGCCCATTATTCCATTAACCTTCCTCAAATACAAACACACCTAAAAAAGGAAGCATACAACCATTAAAATGTGCAGATTTTCAACAATCTTCAATGTGAAAATAGTGAAGAAATATTGAAAGAAAGAATGGTTTTATGGAGCAAATATAAAACTGCGTTAATTTTGATCACAGAAAAATTTTCCGCCGCAGGGAAACACCTATAAAGAGAAGTGGAAAATTATAATTAAATCATAAAATTTTTAAACAAGTATCGCAAAAAAATGATTAACTTAATTTTCAGAATAATGTTTAATCTTTACGTAATATATATGAGAATATACAGATGATAAGGTCTTTATTAAGTTGAGATTGAGACTGAAAAGTCTCTTCTTCCATCTGATTTTTCGTCATTGGTATTATAAACAGAAACGTTTTGCGTAGGTGAATAGACATAGAGAGGAAAACTTTAGAAGGAGTGGATGTAAAAAAACCTAAGGTGATATCTTAGGAAAAAATATCCACTGCAGGAAAACATCCACAGAGAAGGGGGGTGTGAAATAATTGCGCAAACCTACTGATAGTACAAGCTTAAAGATATAAAATAAAGCTATGTATAACAGGGAAATTAATAAAGCAGTATTATAACGAAATAATAAAAATTATAGTAATATCAAAAAATAAAAAATGGAAAAATTGCAATAGTACACTATGAAAAAACTGTAAATATAACAAACAACATTCAAACTAAATTATAAAAAATAACAAAACAAAATAAAAAAAGAAATATTACGACCACCTTACATAAAGAAAAGGGAATTTAAATAAAAGTAATACATTTATTTTTTACCCTAATTTTAATGAAAATTAAATTTTCAACCAGAAATTACTTCGCCAACACAATCTCACTCAAATGCTTTCAGTTTTGGGCCGTGGATGAAGTTATAATCAAAATTATATGCTAAGGGAGCGAGTCGTCCGCCCCAGGTGCCCACTTTGCGCAATCCAGCGGACGAAAATTAAACTAATTGCATCGCATCGTAGTTTGTCAGCTGTTTATTCCAAAAAAAAGTAAGCCCTCATCCCAGGTGCGCAGTACAGTCGCTCTTTTAGTTTTTTACAACCATCGCCAAGAGGATTCCCGTGCGTTTGAAAAATGAACGAGTGTGTTCTGAAATGTGGATGCTGCATAAAAATCCTCAGAAATGGAGGTCCCCTAGATACACGAACGTCTTCCTCGTTTTGATTCACGTCCCTCTAGAGATACCTCTTCTATTTCCCACTCCCCTCGTAAAATCTCGAAAAAGTGAGGGAATAACAGATGGGTTGCGATGGGAACCAGGTTTTTCTCAGGTTGAAATTATGCATAGTTTTGAATGGAATTCGTGCAGAAAAACGAGAGCTACGTTTTCAGCAAAATAATGTTAGATGGGAACATTGTAATATTACGCATTCTCGAAAATTTGTTCACTCTTTCGCGATGAAGGATGGTTAAGTTTGCGTTCACTACAATGTCGAAGAAGCTTAAATTCCTCAATCAATTTCTGCGTTAAAAGTATTTTCTTAACAGTTCTGTAATCCCTTAGCGGCCTTTTATTACGTTCTGCCTCAATTCTTCATTTTATACAAGCTTTATTTTTGTATAATTTTATATGATATACTTACATTCTCATCAAGGAAGAGTTGTTGTATAAATATATATTTGGTTTGTATTTTGTTATCAACATCAACTTAAAGTTTAAGAGCACATATCCTGGATTTTTCATCCGTGATCATTTTTAAAACTAATACCCTCTACCAATCCAAAATAAAATTCTGTTTTTTTCCCTTCAGTTGCTCTTTCTATTATTAGCACGAATAAAAACCACATTAAAAATACTTTGGAGAAACCAAAACTTAGCAAAACATCGTTTAAGTGGAGCATAACCTCATAGAAATTTGTTGATGCAACCGAATTTATGTGCCGCCTAATGCGTTTTTATTTCTCACGTGCTTAAGAGCTTGTCACGATTGAAATTCGTAATAAATTCTGAATATTTCATTTATAGTTGCTTTCTGATATACTCAATAGAACTTTAGTTATTGCTTTTTATTTTCGAGAGCGTAACTCGTGTTTACGAAACAGAGGCTGCGAATAAACCTCATCTGAGCTTAAGGGGGTTAAAAGAATTAATCTGGTAGGTCTACTCTTGGCAAGGTTAAAATTAGGTCTTCTCATAAGAAACATAATAAAATCTAACTAAGTGTATCATGTGGTTGTTAACTATGGACCTCTCTTGAGATATATACTTGGTCAGACAATATGAAATATTGCTTGTGTCTGGCGAATTTTCTTTAGAAGTAAAAACCGTTTACGTTTTAATTTGTGCTAATTTTACCACGTAGACCAAGAAAATAGCATTAGAAATTAGGGAATGGTGCTAGTAACAGTTGCATAGTAAAATAATTATTTCCGCGAACCGCCAATAAAGTTAATTTGTGAAAACTGCAATGAAGCAACAAATTAAATGTATAATTTATAAGTTCCTGTAATGTTACTAATTTAATTTCATCAGATTTATCGCGGTTTTGGAAATATTAATTGAAAATTAATTTCAAATGTATCTGAAGTAATATCACGATCATTGGACATGTAATTTCAAATAGTCGTTTATAATAGTTACAGTGATTCAATTAAGCCCTAATCAAGCGAAGTGTTCTGAAATTCAATCGAGTAATGCATTTCGAAAACGAGTAGCCAATTAAATTAAATCTATTTTAAATTCCATTTAATCCTAGTATATTTTAATCGCTTATTAATTGCTTATTAATATTTTCTTGCTGTAAATTCACAAATACGCTCATTTTTACTTTCTCCATATACGTAGTATAGAGAAAGTATTGTTTTTATAAAAAAATCGACTTCGAGATTTCAAAGGAAATACATGTTTTGGGGTCCCTAGAACACGTTTTGACCATTTTCGGATTGATTTCTGTCCTTGTGTTTGTGTGTGTTTGTATGTGTGTGTGTGTGCTTGTGAGCACTCTAACGTAAGAACTATTAGTCGTATCAATACAAAACTTCATAAATAGTACTTTGGTTTGTGTCGTTAGAGTTGATTAGTTTTTGGAGTAAATCGGTTAACCGGAAGTCGAGCTTTACTTTTCGAAGCTCGTTTCCGTTTTTGCTAAATATCTCCATTAATCTGATATTTTGGTATGTACTATTAAATTATAAAAGTTTTAGAAAATGAAATTTACTATAACTTTTGTATGAAATATATTTTTGTATAACTGATTAGTTAGGAGTTATTCATGAAATACTGATAAACCGGAAGTTCCTGATTATGTACTTTGTGGGCACTCTGAGCGCTGTGGGCGAAAGGCCAATTTCATCGTTTTTCATGGAACATGTCCCGAAAATATTATTTATAATGTTTGTGACGTAAAAGAAAAAAATGATATAAATTAATCACTTATCTTCCAAATTTTAATTGAATATAGAGCAAGAAAATACTGTCGTAGATAAATATAAGCATCTTATACATGGAGAAAGGCATGTGCTGGCCACATCAGATTTTTCTTTTAATAATTATGTGTCCACCGATTAAGAAATAAGAATTATAGGGAGATATCTATTCTCTTGGAATATCATTACGATATTTTTTTGTTGAAAAGGGTTAAGTTAACTTTGCACATAAGGGCATACACCCAGGAAAATCCCATGGAAATACGGATTTGGAAAAAGTCTTACTGGGGTGGGAATCGAACACAGGATCTTCATCTATCCGGGAGGCAGCTTCATATAACTGAATATATTGTTGTATAATTTTATTGAATTTATTATAACATTGAATATTTTTCTAATGTTTCGATGCCGACGAAAAGAATTAAATATGTTTCAGTATATTAATTCGGAATTTAGTTTAATTTGAGTGTTTAATCGATTAATATACTTTGTGGTTTATGTTGTAGAAACCGCATTGAGAATCAAATTGAGTGTGCGTGGGTGTTGGGGCGGTTCTCTTTCAAGGCAAATGCCGACTTTTTTGCGTCCACGTGCGAGAATGGAAGCACGTGTCCGGATTCGCCTCTTCTTGGAATCCTCGGATAATTGAAAATCTCCCTAGGGAAAGAGTTGGCTCCATTACATAAGCCTTTATTCATAACTAATTATTTGCTTAATTACGAAGCCTTGCCATTCAGAAATAATGAGGAAGGCGGAAGTTTTATTATCAACTTATTAGTACCGGGGTACTCAACCTTTTTTGGCACCCGGGCACCAAAGGGCGCTTCCGAAAGCAAAGCGGGCACCACACAACACTTCGTCCAGGGTGATATTCAGGCCGTCACTGGGTAATATTATCACTTTACTAGTTAACCGTTGGCCTTTTGAAACAAACTCTCCGTATTAAATAAGATCAAAAATATTACAACGCATATAATTTCATTTCAACCTCACAAAGTGGGAAAGTCCTTATCTCCGAAGAAGATTTGATTACGGGGAATGCATCTGGTATGAAGATTTTCGCTGCATGTGCACCGCTGCGTTCCGAAAAGCAGCATTTAGTCATTGATTACGGGGAATTTGATGGATTTATAAACCGAGCTGAATCTTCGCATTCGCATAATGAACAAAATATGACATAGATACGCGTCTTGTTAATTTGGACATAGGCGATAAGAGGGATAAACTTAAGACACGGTATCACCCTCGATGTTGATGAAACCCAAGACCAGGCCAACCAAGTTTCTGACCCCTACCCCTTCCCCTATGAACCTTCACTATATCCCCTCTACTATAATAGCAAGTACTACTGTTGTAGCAAATGTAAAAAATCTTTTTACCGATGCTTTGCGTGCACTGTGCAAGGTCGCTTCGGGCACCAGGTTGAGCACCCCGGGCTTAGTAGCTCTCAGCCTTTCAAATGCGAAATAGCATAGTGTGTGATTAATATTCTGCATGGTTAAAATTGCGTTTAAATTAGATTTCCTTTCTGCTTGATGGTCATGAACAATTCGTTTAATTATACGTTCACTTGGATTTTATTGATTAAATTAATTTTATGTGAACATTTGGGTGTGGGATTATCATATTCCCTTGCTTTGCCTCATATGATTTTTTTAGGTATCTTCAACCCCTTACCTGTGTTGGATATTGTAATAAACATAATAGCAATGGCTATGATGATGATGATGGTAAAGAAGTGCCTAATATCATTGATCACAAGACTGATCAATTCCGCCTTAACAAACTGAACAAGAAACAACAGTCGCAATCCAAGTTAGTGGTTCTATATAATGGGTTTCATAACAGAAGATAAAAGTATACTTTTAGACTTCCAAATAGCCAAATCTTTACGTGATACCAGTACCAGGTTCGATTACCGGAGGAAACCCACATGTGCGAAATTACATCAGCAGTTATAAACATTTTTCTATATTGATATTATTATTACAGAAACGATACAAGTAGATTTATTACCTGGTTATACATTACATATCAATATTATCGGTCGTTCATAGTCAAGTATAAGATAAATAGTCTTATTGTAATTAGGCTGTGAAAGCTGAGGGCAAAACATAAAATCTGTGTGGCATTTGGCCAAGGATGGAGCGACTTGTAGTTGACTTAAATAATCGCTTATTGTACTTCTGAATGAATAAAATCGAAAATTATTTACTGCGGAGCTTCACTTTTGAAGTGAAGAATACATAATAAAAATTGTTTTGTGAAAGTTCTGCGAGCCAAAAACATTTTCTCGCGTGCCACTTTGGACATGCATGCCATAGGCTAGCCGTTACTGATCTATAGTTATAGCTTATTTGCGAAGGAAGGAGAATTTAGTTGCTTGAGTCCTTTGATGTTCTATTTTATACCTATGGTTGTTTCTGTAGTAATGTTATATCTCAGCTTCAATTTAGAATAATGTGGTATGAGTAGCCGGTATCTTCCTTAGGTCTTTTTAATTGTTTATATCGTTTTTGAATGATTGTTTATTTATTTATATACCATATTAGCTCGAATATAAGTCGACCCCGAACTTAACGCAACTCCGAAATTTTCATAAAGATATTTAGAAAGAAAATAGTACTCATAAAAGAATTCAAAGAAAATTAAATTAAATCAGATAAGGATTTATTTAGTGAAATATGTATAGCTAATAACACAGGTTACATTCATGCCAATAAAATTAAGTAATGCAAAACAAAATTACCCGATTTCAACCTCTGTAGGAAAATGTCCTCGTTTAGATTACATGCCGTTACTTAATCCCCGAATTTAGCGCGAGTCGAATTTTAACGGAAAATAAACAGTCGAAAAATATCGCGTTATATTCAGGCTAATACGGTATTTATCAATGTATTTTTACCTACTTACATGTAAATGTGTAACTATTTGTTCTTATTTTTGGTTTTATATGATATTATTGATATGTCTTCTTGTCTTCTAAATCTCATTTAATCTGATTTCATCACTAAATATAGTTATCCTATCTGTAGGTTTTGTGGGTTTTTCACACACCCTTTCCTCAGGTCGTTTTCCTGATTTGGAAATTTATTTCCGAAGCTCTTTGCTTAGGTTTTTAAATCCTCAAAGTAGTTTTCTTCTGTGTACTGTTTTTTCCATATCTTTTTACTTTCTCCATGTACGTAGTATAGAGAAAGTATTGTTTTCATGAAAAAATCGACTTCGAGATTTCAACGGAAATACATGTTTTGGGGTCCCTAGAATACGTTTTGACCATGTTCGGAATGATGTCTGTGTGTATATACGTATTTATGTATGTATGTATGTGTGTTTGTGTGTGTGTATATGTGTGCGTGTGGTTGTGGGCGCTCCAACGTAAAAACTATTAGTTGTATCAATACCAAACTCTGGTGGTTGCTGTCAGAGTTGATTAGTTTTTGGAGTAAATCGGTCAACCGGAAGTCGAGCTTTATTCTTGAAAGCAAATTTTAATTTTTGCTAAATATCTCCATTAATATGATATTTAGATATATAATATTAAAAATAAAAGTTTTAGAAAATGTAATTTGCATAACTTTTGTGTGAAACATATTTTTGTATCACTGATTGGTTGGGAGTTATTTGTGAAATACTGATAAACTGGAAGTTGCTGAGTACTTTGTGGGCGCTCTAATAAACTATTTGTTGTATCAATACCAAATTTCATTTATAGCATTTTGGTTAGTGTCGTTAAGGTTGATTATGTTTTGGAGTATATCAGTCAACCGGAAGTTGAGATTTATTCTTCGAAGCAAACTTCCGTATTTGCATAATATCTCCATAAATATGATATTTAGGTACATATTGTTTTCTATAAAAGTTTTAGAAAATATATTTTACTATAACTTTTGCATGAAATATATTTTTGTATAACTGATTGTTTAGGAGTTATTCATGAAATACTGATAAACCGGAAGTTGCTGATTATGTACTTTGTGGGCATTTTAACATATGTTGTATCAATACCAAATTTCATATATAGCACTTTGGTTGGTGTCGTTAGAATTGATTAGTTTTTTGAGTAAATCGGTTTACTAGAAGTCGAGCTTTATTATTCGAAGCTCGTTTCCGTTTTTGCAAAATTCCTCAATTAATCTGATGTTTAGGTATATATAGATATCTACAAAAATTACAAAAAATGTATTTTTATCTATCTTCCAAGTTTAGACTGAATCTAGAGTTCGAAAATACTGTCGTAGATAAATATTTACATCTTATATATGGAGAAAGTCATGTGCCTGCCACATCAGATTTTTTTTACATTAATACGACGAGCGGTTGGATGTAAGAAGAGTCTCAATCTACCCTAAATAAAGCCCTTCATTATTATGAATATATTGCTAGCTCGGTTAATTAGAACCTTCCTATTTCGACGTGATGGTTTTCGTTCCCATAATTCCAAAATGCCAAGTTTACCCTGTCGTAGGTTACGGAAAGTGTTGCTTCACGCATGGAGGTTTAACCACGATAAGAATGGTACGTTCGATGGTGAATCTCATAGTGTTAGGACTGCAGTAGCTTAATTGCGTCACGAATGCTGCATACCTGTGGCTAGTTACGCGCTCCTGCGTCGGGGGGCGCCTCGACCGCACAGGTAATCTGGCTCACGGGAGATACGAAAATGTACTTACATCCGCTTCCTAATGAGAATTGCCTTTATCGATCGGATAATATCACAAATTGAATTGCGCAGGATTCGCTGCTTCCGTTGGAGGCATTTCGCATACGTACGGATGAGGAACGTTTAATTGAGTGGGCAATAAATGATTTTGCAGGTATCCCGGTTTCATACGGCCATTTGTATGTGGAGAAAATTTTGGTTAATAAAATTAGTGCTGTTAATTAGAGATGTTAATTTTATAGAGAACTGTGCAGAAAACATTAATTGTTGTATAATTGACAAAACCTTATCTAGAAGAGTATTCATATTTAATATAATTTTTGTTGTACCGCGCAGGTTCATTACGGATTAAAATTGCGGCGTACGGGTTTTTTGATGATTATGGGAATATTTAGAGTAAATATATTGCCAGTAAATATATTGCCATTGAATCACTTCATTGACCAACCAGGGATGAATCATTGGTAAACTAACCTTTATCATTTCTCTTAGGCAGTTTTTTTAAATTAATCAGATTTCCCTACATATCCGTTAGATTTGTCACATTCCTTTTAGGTTGTGTTATTAAAACTATGCATTACTTTTACTGCAAGTTCATTCTATGTAATAAAAATAAAAAAATACTAGAAGATACACAGAAAAATAATAAACACGCAACAATAATGATATACAGTGAAATAATAATACTCAGAAAATATACAGGAAGATAGATATATATTCACTGCTTGGCCTGTGACTTCGTGATATATCTCCATCAGGTACAAAGAAAAATATAAGTTTTCCGAACCACAGTAACTGATGATGACTCCATGACTTGAAATTATGGTCGTTCAAAAATAAATCATATTGTGGTTTGTAAAAGCTATACTTCTTCTTTGATCCAGATATAGGAAGACTTATTTTTATATCCTTGACGACCGCAACTGACGAGATGACGAACTCGACGACGAAGAACTGTCTAAATTTTGCACACAAAGGTAATGCCACAGTGATAGAATATTCAGTTATGCTTTTAGTGATAAATTAGATATAAAACAGTTTTATATAATACAAATTATATCCTAATACTGTCATAAAAATTATCAGTTTCTCATAGATTTTTGAATTACTCTTATTCGTGATGTTTCAACCACGCTGTTCCGATAAAAAATACTTGTACAATAAATTACTCGTAAATTATAGGAAAAGAAATAAGATTTATTGATAGGCTCGTGAAGAGTATTAATTTTGTAGACAATGAACATACCATGGCGATCAATTTAAGTTTTTTTCATTTTTGCGTTGAACGAGAAATCCATTAATACTATTTCTAAAGCTTCCAAAAGTAGTGAGTGTATCAAGTGGAGATTGATTTCCAAAAGTGTTGCAACCGTCTGATGGGTACTCAACACCCTTGACTGACATTTGCTTCGAAATGGCTCTAGTATCAATCGCTTATTTTCCATTTCCAGTGCATCACGGAGAGAGAGTCACGGATTCAATTTCAGAGAGAGAAACATTCCGATCGACCCTCGGGGCGACAATTAGAAAATTGGTCCATCGCGAGGGACCGTTGACCTCTTTGAAAGGGAATCCGTTCTCATTTGAGGACGCCGAAGATTTTGCTCTTGTAAACAGGAGGAGATATTTCTGCCTCTATCGCTTTTCTTATTTATTCCTCTATGCTTTTATTTATTCATTCAAATCTCACATACAGCATAACAATGCCAATTTAAAGTGAAATATAAAAATCTACGTATAGAAGAGTAATAATCATAAACAGTAAAAAGCGACATAAAATACAGAGAAAAAGAAAACAAACATAAAGGTAGATTTTACAATTATATGGATCTGGTGTGTGGTAAGCTCAGGTTCAAAAATGTCCGTTTAGATAGGGAGAAAGGATCAATAGAAGGAGGAATTGAGTTCATCAGAGAAGGAAGACGAAAGAAAAGGGAGCGCCTGATAAGTGAGAGTCTAGGAGTAGTATAGTGAAGTAATGATGTCAAACGGGTAAATCTGTGTGGAACACGATAATTGATAAGGTAAGTTAAGGGAGGACAGTCAGAAAGGGAGTTAAGCAGTGAATGTAAGAGGGATAAATCATGTTTTGATCTAGTGGCAGAAAGAGATTCCAAGGATAGTGAAGATAAGATAGAATTTTTAGAGGCTTGACGGAAGGAAGGAACTCTAACTTTTACAGTTCTGAGAAAGAAGTTCTGTCTAATGAGGAAAGATGAGTTGGAAAGGACATAGACCAGATGGGTAAGATACAGTAGGAAGGAAGCACGAGGAAAAGTATAAGGAAAGAGCCAGAGAGTCTTTGATATCGGTGAAACGATAAAGGAGGCCTAAGAGAGACATCGCACGATTGTTTATTTTTGTAATATGTTCTGAATATGTTAATTTATTGTCAGTTATTACACCCAGATCCCTTACATTTCTGAGAGAAGTGTCTATCGTAGTAAAATATCGTTTGAGTGTGTTGTATAAAGAGCTAAAATTCGCACTCTTTCTTTTAGAATTGTCTCTTCTATATATAAATCTATGATGGGAATTTTAAAATATCCTTACCAGTGTACTCTCCCTTCAAATCTGACAGGTCTTGATTTATTTTTTTAAATACATATATGGATATTTCGTCTTTGTATCTATGATTCAGAAAATAATTAACTCTCATGTGAATCCCTTAGGAATTTTAAGATTATCGTTATGTGAGACTCACATTTGGAAAATTCAGTATAATAAAATACGGCAAACAGGCTTAGATGTAGTCTTTGGCTTTCCCGATTAGAAATAAAGAAAGTTTTCTAGTTGAACTCACATCCGCTGCTCTTTTTGAATACGAAATCTTCCCAACACTCCGAAAACACTTTCAAAGCTCTCAATAGATGCTTTGAATCCTATGCAAACCACGAAAATGGAACCAGAAAAATGTATGATATGCGAAAGTTTGCAGCGTTGCCATTTTCTAAACTTGCGTCTCACTGACTGCGTACTATTCAGGGATTACGTATTAGAACACATTCAATTTTTAGTAACGAATCATTTACGTAAAAAGAAGTCATTTTCATTAAGATTTTAATTTTCCTTATGAGGTTTCAATACAAGTTTTTTATAAGTTTTTTATTTCCTTATTATTCCTTATAAGCTGAAACGTTATGGAATTTTAAATGCTTTTTTCAATCACAGCAGAAAACTAACCGATATTGAAATCTACTTAATGGCAACAACGAAAATCAGTTCAATGTAATTATTTTTAATAGTCTACCATTTGCATACATTCTTTTGTTTGCATTACCTATCGTTCGCATTGACCTTGCCAAAAAATTCCCCGAAGTCCATATTCAATGCCAATTTCCTCACCTCCTTCGCTGTAGGCCTCGTCATCGATTTGCTCTGGATCGAAACCCCCGAAGGCCTTATGTTTTATTCCGCTAAGGTTTAGATGCTTGTAAATGAATCATCGGGAGAAAGCACGGCCGTGAACGATTATTGATTCCATCGCTTTTCCTTTTCATCGGACAAACGCCCGATTCGATCGAAACCGTAGTTTTCCTTCAGAGAAAACACCGATTTTTCCCTTTTTAATTTTTGTGTCAAGGCCGGACATTCTCAGCTTTAGGAGGAACCCCTATTTATCTACTCGAAGATTTAAATAAATAATTTCAATTTCTCAAATGATCGCTCAAGTATTGGAAATTGTAGAAATAGTATAAAAATCGAGCAGGCAAAAATATATTCCCTAAATGTAACATATGAGGCAATAGGTGTGCATTTATATCTGGACGCAAATAAACAAATTTACTGTACATATTGTTAATTATTGTTTAAATTTACTGTACATATTGTCTATTAAGCTATAAGGTATGAACGGAACTGGTCTGGTCAAAATTTCTCGCATCTGACGATAGTAAAAACATGGCGTCGTGTTACTCTTACTGAAGTGTTCTTAACTGTTACCACTCAATGTTGTAATGTAAAATGCTAAATTGGGCGTGTCCAGCAATTATTCGACCGCTTTGATGACCTCAATTCTGAGATCCCAATGTCGAATATATCGAGAATAGTATCAACAGTGAGTTGATTGTAAAGAATTATTCGCAAAACTAATTTAGGAAATGTTGCGTACGAAAACTATGGTGACAAGTTTTCGCTTGAATTAGCAGTTATATGATGATGGCACGTAACACAAGACTGTAAATACATTCTGATTAACAGTTTAGAGTGAGATTTTTTCTGTTCCAGTTATAAGTCAGAAAGGGTGTTCTCGGTTCTTGATTTCGAAGTATCTCAGCAAATTTTACTTTACCTGTCTCTTTTAGGCCAGTTTGTTATTTATGCAGAGACATTACCCAAGCCCATTTCTTCCATTAAATCCAACTGTATGTTATCGCTACTGCAAGAATACTTTAGCATAATAATAATTATAATAGAGTTTATTGTTTTGTGGCAAGCCACTTAAAACAAAATTGGATTTGACAGTTTTACATAAATCGCAGTGAGCGAATACAACAAAACCAAGATGAAATTTTTTAAACATTTTTTTTTGTTTTTGAGTTTTTGGATGTATTACATAATTATTAAACAAGCATGAATATACTGAAAATACATATATAGTTCATGCCTTTTCCATTACATAATTGTGATACAGTGTTTTGAATGTATTTACATTTTTACTTGCTTTTATTGGAAGAGGCCAAGAATTCCATAATTTTATAGCTGATTGTGAGACTAAGAATGATTTCTCATATAGAACGGATTTGTAATGAGGGCAGAAGCAATCTTGGGTGTAATTTCTTAATTTTTTTATGCCTTCTGTATTGATTCTTGTTTGGTACTTATTTATAAGATACTCCGGTCTGTTATTTTTCAGCATATGTAGCATACCATACGTCGAGCTGAGTACTTTAATGGTTACAGATTGCATTATTCGCCTCAGGTGAGGTGTAAAGCTTAATCTTCGCTAACACTATCCAAATTCAGGATTTTACTCAAATAAGTAGAATTAACTTTATTTTTCTACGTAGCATTCAAGGTTTTTGTTAACACCTCGTTTAGCATGGGTCAGACCCATGATGAGCTGAATATTCTCCACTGCACAATAGTAAATTACTCGGGTCGTCAATTCGTATAGTATTAAACAAGAGACGTATCTGTCGAGCGTTACGTAGATGCGATGCCTTGTTTTTGCGATGACAGAGATTTATCCTCTCCAAGGAACACGCCAATTTTCAACGCCAGTGACTTTTCCTATCTCAGCCAAGTGAGCCGCAATGTATTTTGTCATCTCATTCCTCAAGTAGTACTTATATCCAAATAACATTTAGAATTGTAACTCTTCAAATGTAAAGTTTGTTATGATATTGTTCGAGAAAAAGTAAGGCTATCGCTATTATAATACTTATATCATGATCGAATTTGCTTGAAAATTTCATTGAAGTGTTAAACTTTGAAAGTACTTTCACAAATAAGGTTATTTTTGTAAACATTTCAACAATGTCCACGCCTTTGCAATCGGAACGCTAGAAAAACATTTGCTATTAAAGTTTTTTTTAATAGAGGATGAAAATGCTGGTTTAGAAATGAATTCATATCGTGATATAGGGTATAGGGTAGACCGAGGCTAAGCGGATCACTCCACCGTTTAATCCTTATTGCAAAAATTGCCCTATCTGGCTCACAAACTGCATGGATGAAGTGAGTATTAAACATCTTTTCGCTGCAATTCTCATGACGCCATTCGTCGCATTTGAAGCATTTATTCTTGCCCACGATAGCCCCTCTGATATGGAAGGCTTCCACAAGACCGATTCATTTAAAACTTTCCTATTTTTACTATAAATTCTTTTAAAATTCCAGATATTCTTATATCCTAGTATTCGAGTAAAGGTCCGGCCACACTTCACCGCACCGTCACGGTGCCGTGGCTCGGCCGGTTGTCGGCTGAGATACGGAAACGAATACTACAATGCTATACAATGTGCTAGTCCCACGCCCCTGAAGCTCCCCTATGCTGACTGTACAATCGGCTGACGCCCTTACTGTCCGCAGCCGCGAGATGGCAGCACTGAAGCTCGCCCTTTGAAACCATAATCTCATATGGAGTAAATAGAAAACAACAGCACGATTATGATACTTTTTCCCTCTTTTTCTTTGTGGGAGTAGTGTATACCAAAGATGGAATTCAAAGTTAGTGATTTATCCATTTATAAGTACTTAAAACAATGGAATAAAATGGGCATATTATTAAATCCGAAGAATAAGTGCAGGTTGCCTTCAGGGCACACCACAAGATGTCTGAAAAATCTGGGGTCGGAAACTTTTCAGACCACTCTCGTATATACATTTCCTAAAAAAAATTGAGGTCCCCAGAAATAGTCTCCAGGAAATGAGTAAACGGTTAAATATTGTTGAAACATACATAAATCCAAAAGTATTGAATTTTAATGACTGGCGTGGACTTCATTTTATCTTGGGGAGGCTGAAATGTGAAGTTAGGTTGTACAATATACAAACATAAAGGATAGAGTGGTGTAAAAAATTTATTGACCAAACATTAAGTTTTAGACAGTTTCGAAATTTTCCTTTTCGATGCACTTTCTTTAAATTTATAAACTTTGCATGCTGTCTAATCCTCATAGTTACATAATATTTTATTATATATGCTATGATTTCGCTTCCGTGCATGGGAAAGTTATCTCTTCATCACCTTCAAGTAACTCTGTAATTATGCACTCAAGCACATCATTTGTCTCACAGTGCTTTACAAATTTTTCCTCCACTTTGAGGATGAAAGTATGAAGGTTTACATTAGGATGGACCAAACCCCCCATAATTTTCATACTTGTTAACTTTGCTACTGGATGGCAAGAGAATGCCCCGGATGAATTAATGCTGCCTAGCAAACAGCATACTTGCTGTGTTTCTTTATCTAGTGCAATACAACGATGACCAGGCATTTTAAGATTAAGGATATCTTAAAATATATCAAAAGTCTTCAAGCGCAGTAACGACAATGAAGATCTCCAACTCACGCAACGTGGTCGCACTTTCCAACTTACATCAACGTTACTGTAGAAAGGGGTGACTTCGGCCACGCGTGCACTGCTTCACAAATTGTAAATTTGTAGTACAATAAATTACGTAGTACTGAAATTCCACGAAGTAGCTATTTTTTACTGCCCTTTAGAATTAAGATTGTCTAGACATATCGCGAGCAAATCCGTCTTGCTCCTTGCAACATTGACGGTACAATTGTCATTGGAAACTAAATTTAAAACCGTGCATTCTCGAGACAAGTCTATGAAACCTCAGACTTCTCTCAGTAACACTCAGCAAGATGGGAAACATTTGAAGACAATTGGAGGCCAAACAGTGCTTCTTCGTGAAAAAGATATTAAATTAGTGGAAGTGCTGTTAAATTTTTTATGAGTATTCGTGATATCCAAATTTTAGTACAAATGTGTTTGAACAGTAAAAAGTAAATGTTCAGTGCTTTGAAAAAAAATCCATAAATTGTTTGGGTTCGGAGATTCATTAGTAGAAACAGAACATTGACTCTAAGGCTTGAAAAAAAAAATTAAAATGGTTCGAGTGACAGTAAGTAGAAGTTTTCTACAATAATTTTTCATTCTTTTTGTTTTTGTAGGAAAAAAATTAAAAAATGTAAAAAAATTATTTTTCTTTTGAAAATTTATAAATGAAGTGGAAAAACGTTATAATGAGTCAATAACTTCTTATCTCAGTACCTATTAAACAAAGATTAAATATAATAATAATTTAAAGAATTTAAAATATATTAATGGTCGTAATATTATATAGTTAATTATATAGGCGATATTTAGGAAACATTTAGTGGCCGAAGTCACCCCATCAGTTGAGGTGCCTAAGGCCGCTATTCTTTATTTTTTTAAACACATTCCGTTGTTTAAGAAAATGTTTTAGTTTCTATTTGCATGAATAAGAATTACCTTCATGTAATTTAAATTTTCTGAGCATAGAGAATGTAATTGAATACAGAAATATTTTTAAAAAATCTAAAAACGGCCAAAGTCACCACATTCTACGGTACGGTTCATCGCATTTCAGTTATTTACGAAGAATGTTTTTACGGCGACAAAGTTACCTGTATCTGCACATAAGGCAAGCACCTTTTCTTCGGATTTGCTAATTTGTCCGTCTTATTCAAATGTTTTGTATTCAATTTAAAAGTACCTATTGATGGATAAAACAATTACTCTTAATTCCATCTTTGGTAAATATTACTCTATTACATATGTTTCATAATCGTGCTTTTTCACAGTTTACTCCATATAAGATTGTGGTTTCAAAGGGCGAACTTCAGTGCTGCCATCTCGTGGATGCGGTCATTAAGGGAGCCAAAAAATGTCAGCAGCTTCCAGTCCTATACTTTCTAAGTTCGTGGCTAGTCCACACCTCTCCGCACCGACACCGGATCGTCACCTCCGCGCCATCACCGCGCCGTGCCCGACTAGTTTGGTTTAATTTTTGACGGACACGGAAGAGAATTATCCCAGTTCTTTCCTTTCGAGTGAAACAATTTTGAGTGAAATTTTATTAACTCAAACAATATTTAGCATAATTATCTTAGATGTGGAGAAATTTTCAATTTCCTTTTTCGACTGGTATTGTTTTTATATTATTAATTTGTTCTTCCTCTAGTACTAGCGCTATCATTCCTAATTCACTATTACTGAAATAACGGTACATCACTTCTACGTAGAAGTCGAAAAGAATACTAAACTGCTCCCTCCACAGGGTGGAGATCGAGCCAGAATACGGACAAGGTACGGGCGCGGCGCGGAAAACTGTGGCTTCACATAGGACGAACCGTGACACGGCCGACTCCCGGCCTAGCTACGGCACGGTGATGGTGCGGTGAAGTGTGGCCAGACCTTTATACTCCCAGGAAAAAAGGAATGGAAAGTATAACGGGACTGGAACGCGTACCCAGAAAGAGGTTTTACATCTTTTGTAGCATTTTCCACCTTCGGAATGCAGTAGCTTTCAGCAAGGCGAGAATCTTTCAAAATTTGACAAAAATTTGTAAATTCTAACCTTAATATTCCGAGTAAGACTCGAATGATAAAGCAAAAACAATCTCTTATCCGAGTACTAGGAAAAACGGAGGTACTGCCCTGCGAGCTATCGACTCGACAACTCCTATTTAAAGAAATCTGATGTAGCGAACACATGACTTTCTCCGTATTTATTGAAAACAGAAGCCTATGCCGGTAATATATAAATGACTCCAAAACATTGAGTGTTATAGGGAAATGTTTAATACAATATTTGTAGTAAAATACATTATAACTTTGGTACATAATTGTATATACCTACATTGCATTTTGACAGAGATATGTATGATAAACTTCCAGTTCTGGATAAACAACAACTTCCGGTTAACCATTATTAAAGAATAACTCCTAAAGAATCAGTGTTACGAAAAATGTTTCATACAAAAGTTGTAGTAAAGTGCATTATCTATAACCTTTGTGTTCTAACTGTATATACCTTAATTGTATTCTTACAGAGATATTTAAGAAACAAAGTTTTATTCCGGATAAACCGCAATTTCCGGTTAAGCGACATTCACCAAAAACTAATCAACTCTTGGCATTGTTAGGAAAATACTAAATATGGAGTTTGGAAATGATCGGATAATTACTTTTTAAGATAGAGCGCCCACAAACCTTTTTACTACAGACAGACAGACACACAGACACACGGACACACAGACACACAGAAGGACATGTTCGGGAAAATAGCGAAAACGAGCTCTATGGGCCCCAAAACATCTATTTCAGTCGAAATCTGGAGGTCGAATTTTTTTGCGAATACAATACTTTCTCTATACTACGTATAGGGAGAAAGTAAAAAGTTGCCCAATCGCTTTTGATTCCGTTGCTGGGAGTTAAAAAAAAGAATCCTGAAGTAGAAATAGCTAGTCTAGCGTAAAATATAAAAAACCTTCCAAATACCTCGTTTGCAGACTCATCAAGGCATGGTTTTCCGAATTAGGGAGTTCCCTAGGAAGTGCTCGAATATCGTTAGCGAACGAAGAGCTGAATTCAAAGTCACGCAACTTAATTCACCTGGATTCCGGAACAAACGAACAGTGAGTCGTTCTTCGGGAAAAATGGCAAGGAATTTTCACTCGCCAGGTGTCTCTGCCAGATGCGGTTCTTCTCACTGGATTCATTTCAGCTAGAAACTTCCAGAAAGTTACTCACCTGAAAGAGATAAGAAAATTACAGTCAGTGAAACGCTAGTGATGATTTCTAGAGTTTATTCTAACGTTATAAAGTGGGATTGCTTTGTATCCCTTTTAGAATATAGGAGAATCTAGCATTAAATACCGTCCACTGTTTATTATCTATTTATTCTTAAAAAAATGGCGTAGTCAAGGTGAGGAGTTTGTGAATTACCACCCCAGAGGCACGTGCGAAAGATATTTATTAAAATTTATCATAAGCTAAATAAGGAGCATTATTACAGTCTTTGATGATAACCCAAGAAAATAAAATATCAGGCAGTAAAATGTAAAATAATGTAAGATTTCCTGGAGTTAAACATGTTTTTTTTATTTAACCTTACTTTAATCATATATTATATAGTATCTTTACACACCAGCTCCATACACATACAATGCAGTGAAGTTGATAGAAAAAACTTTTAATTTAATCTACATGCAAACTACTCGGATCTTTTTCTTGCAGCGGCAGTGTCAAATATATGTAGAAGGTGAGTGTGGAATAAGGGTGAAAATTCTTTGAAAAGTGAAATTAATCTTTAACTTTGCGTGAAATATTCTTTTACACTCGACGAAATATTAACGGAAACAGAGCACTAACAATATGGGTAATTAACGAAAAACTATCTTGGATTAAGTCGGCTGAGTGAGTTAAGGTTAACTACCTAAGGTAACCTAAGGTTACCTTAGGTCTTGAAGAGGAGATACGCATGTTTGTAGTTTTAGATACGGAAACAAACGAACTAAATGTACAGGTATAGATGCGTTAAATATGAAAGAAGTTTTATAGTATAGGGCCATTCCATGCCAAGTGGTCTAGTGGTCCCCGCTCGACCATCACGGATTTCGATGAAATTTTGTATGGACATTCACACATATCTCTTATGAACATTTGTAAAGTTTTACTATCACTGATGGTATACTTGCTGAGATATAGAAGATTGTTTGACCCCGTGTCGCTGCCTTCTTCAACATGACTATGAGTTTTCAGTAACTTTGAGGCGTTGTATCTCAGAGAATTGTTTTATGAAGTAAACACACTTTGGCTATCTTAAACAACTTTTTGCGCTATATTAAACAAAGTAATAAAAACAACTGTAAGACAAATTTTCGAGGATATGGGATCGTTCACTGGGATATTTCCGTCCTTAAAACCCAAGCCCTTTGTCCTGCAGGTTGTTTACGTTAGCAACAATTCCTTCCCGCTCGACGTGGCCCCGATACGCGTGTGCTATCGATTGTGTTCCCAGTTTAGCCGACCTCTCACCGAGGTCGCCACCGACGCCGCAGAAATGGCGGGAACGGAGCTGGGGAAGACATTGGGCGCACGCAAGAGGCACGCGAAGATCCATCCCAGAATGCATCACTCCTCGGCAGATGGGAAAAAATGACATTTTGTTTCGTTTTCTCCAGGAGAAGGAAAATAAGAGTATGCTAGGAAGCTACCCTTTTAACGATCTGGTGTCACGACATCCTTCGGAAAGCGTTGCTGTGTGACCCCATCACGGATGCGCCTCTAAGACGAGGTCACGGATCACGCGATGTGTCGGACATCATGTGGGAAAAATTACAACTTTCAATGCTCAAATTGGAATGTTTGGGGTGTCTATAGAGTCCCTTATTTAGTATTAGGTCTTCTAACTTATTCGGTGTTAACGCTAGAATTCTGCATTGGTATAGGGTGCTTCAATAGTATCTGCTTTGTAAATTGTGCTTGCAAACGGCAAGCTTCCTCCGCGAAAGGCTGTACCCTTAAACACGTTCCGAGTTTACCGTTCATACATTAGATGTTTAAAATCTCCAATAGCCGTCTTTGTCGGGGTTCCTCGTCTCATTCACCGGTATTCGTAGCAAACAAGAAAGGATACCGCACTTTTTAAGAGCACAGGGTGGAAATAAATATTTAAGATGCTCACACATATTCTTCACAAATAAATTCATTCCTGACAATGAATTCATCGCATACGTATTGAGTGCTTTGCAAAATTGCGATGTCCTTTCTTGTTTTATTGGTAGCCTATTGGAGTTCCTCCAACTTCTTAACAGCCGTGCTTCAAATTTTCTTTCTTTACATTCATTCGCGTCAGGGTAATTTTCTAAGAAATAACATCTGGACTCTTATCATAATCCCGAGCTTGAGTTATCTGCCTGATCTAAAATCGATCGTAAAAGAAATCGGAAAAACTAATATACTTCATATTTATACTGTATATTATATTTCTGTATTGTATATATCTTATGGAGAAAAATTTGTCCCGACCTAGCTTCGAACCCATGACACCTATGATCGATTGGTTAAACGTTTTTTTCTTTTTAATCCATTTCTATCGAACCCTTATATGTTTGGCTTCAATAATAAAAATATGTTTACGTAAACATTAAATTCCCAACCCATGAAATAATTTCTCCAGCGTATGTCGATTAACGCTTTCCCTGCCTTGTTAGTATTTGTGCATTTTTCTAGTCGTTTTCTTGTCAACCATACCTATGCCATTTTATGCCTAAAACTCTAATTCTTTGTGATTTTATAAAACGCCCAATCGGTTGATTCTTTTCGTAACCAATTTGTCTTACTATTTTTTTGATCCATAAATATATACTCTATTTCAGTTGGCACAAAATGTTCTTAGAATTTTTCTCTTAAAATGTGTAATCTCCTTTTTTTCCTTGAATAAATTTTTTCGTCTCAAAAAGTTAGTGGATTGTTATTTTGGGTATCTATCCTGTGTAATAAATATTTAATTTCATTTCTGAGTAATTCAGATATCGATATTGAAGCAAATTATGAAGTTTGAGGAAAAATCATAAATTATATTATCAATCAACGCCCGTAAGAAGTGAAAATTTCTATGACATAATGCTTTATTACTTCGTTAAAATTCAGGATTTTCATGTGAAAACTACCTCAATTCCTTTTTTCTTGAAATTCTGTTGTTTACTATTATGGAAAGAATTTAGAATATCATATTAACCGTAAGTAAGAGCTTTTCGAAAATTCTTCTTCAATTTAATACAACAGAGTGAAAACAATTGCAGAATGGCGACTGCTGGACTTATTAATTTTAGTGCTGTACGATCGTAACTTTGTTAAAATTCTACGAAGGAAGCTAGGAATAAAAAAATAAAGGAAAGGCAATTAAATGAAAAAATGCAAGCAATTATATTCGAATTAAAATCAAAATGAATCATTCGGTAAGATGAATTTCCGAACCAGGAACTACTTAAAAGTTAAGCTCCAAGGTTTTTGCCTCTCAAAATATTTTCTGCTTTTAAATTACCAGCCTTCCGGATCCAACTAAAAGGAATTCCCTTAAATTTTCTCGCTTTTTTGCAATTTAAGTTTGCGAATCTCGTTAAATTTGGCCCATTTTTCACTTTAATTGTTCAGAGAAAAAGGCCTACTCTAACATTCATAGATTGGTACCTCTGAGAGCGGTTACCGGGTAACCAAGGTTTGTTTATTTGTTTTTTGCAAATTTTCTCCCGGGACCTTGCTATTTTTTTGATTGTTTCATTAAAATAGTGGATATATCTTAAAAGGGTATCGAGGTAAATTAAAGAGGTTGGGCGAAGTTAGAAGAACAGCAGAATATTCTAAAGAATCTGGAGTGCTTCCAGATTAAGCATTACAGAAAAATATTGCCTATAGTTATAAAATAAATAATCCATACCAACGAACATTTGGCTCCAAGCTTCCTTTACCTTAAATAAGGAGGAGAACGGCAAGAAATGTTCGGTGCTCTTCTTGGAATAGGTTATTTAAATTTGGAAAAAATCTCAATTCTGCTTTACGTTCAGTTTTTACACCGAAAGCATCCTATCGTTAAATTCTACATTATCTTTCATACTAGTGTACAGACATATTTCTGAAAGAAGAGGTAGAATATTTCCTGCTCTTAGCAACTCCCTCCATCATTGACTTACTGCTCTATCATCTTTAATTGCTGGTAAGTTTCGACAAATGCCATCTGATTTTCTTTTTATTACACCCTTTCTCCAGCTACTGTGATGAAAAGTATGGATTACGTATTTTCTATAGGAAATTAAAAATAAGTCAAATTTGGCAGTTCAGTCCCAGAAGCACGTTTAATTAATTTAATTTAATTTAACTCCTACTACTCTGATGAATGTGGTTAACAAGAAGAATACATGAAAGCAGAAAGATTTAATTAGTTGAAAATAAATTTGGAAGCATGCAGAGTATACGCGTATATATTTGATCATTCATTTATGTTATAAACGTACACAATATAACTTCTTAAGTTCATGCATTTTCTTTTAATAATATCCTCGTTCAATCTCCATGAAATTTTGAAACATAATTTTATTTATTTCTTTTATATGCTTCAAGATATCGTTCATAATGACTTATTTTTGCACTAGTAATGCAACATTCTCTATAATTAGTGAGTAGATACAGGTGAAGAGTTGCTAGACTTCAAGCCACTGCTAGCTTCATATTCGGGAATCTTAAGGTATTGGAATGTTCCGTAATCATAATTTTACCTTAAAATATTAATTATAAGCATTATATGTTATCAGTATATATATTGTAACTATTATAATTACTAAAAAATTTAACCAACTTATAGTAAAAGTCAACATAAAGTAGAATTTGTCCTCTCCGAGCTGCATTTAAGAGAACAAAAAGTAGCGATTTGACCACCCTATATTTAGATCTTCCTATAGAATCACTTTTATAAGATGAGAAAACCATTGTTGATTCTACTTCGATGACGAACCTTACTTCGTTGCTCAATAGCACTGTTATCTCGTTGGAGGCTATAGAAGATTCACATTTGAGACTTTAACAGTTAATTCAGTCCTCAACGTACCTATTGTGGTTTTATGTAGATATCGATGTACAAGTATGAATGTCACCTCCCGGTAAGGAGGTTTTACAGAATTAATGCATCTGAAAGGAATCGCCTAGAGAATTGCAATAGAAACGCATTTCCAAGAGTGCCTCCTTAGCAATACTTTTTTCTCTCTCTCCCGAAAGCTAATCGACGTTTCACTCTCTCAGCGTCCATTCCTTGGCTTCATATCTTTCTCTCCTCATTTCCTCGCTTTTCCTCTTCTCTGCCTTTTCCTTCCTCTTTCCTTCGTTTCCTCGCTTCCCTCGATCCTGCCTTCTCCTCCACAAAGGAGTCGTGTATCAGAATGTTGTATCCTCGTTCCTTTCTCTCATTTCAATTACCATAGAAACCGGCCATTGTCGCCCCTTTTCCCGAAAAATCCCACCAGCGCGTAATCTGCTCTCTCTCCGGGTTATTTCCCGCTGTTCCGTTGAATTGAAAGTGTAATGGAGGGGCCACCGTCTGTTCAGAGCCCATTGCTTCCGCAACAGTTTTCTTGAGTTCCGTGGCGGAATGGAGTGGATTCAGACCCACGCATTAATATGAGAAACACACGTAGATATATGTTCAAAGTGTACAATGTTATATATTTCCTATCTACTGTCTTATTGAAGGTGTTTCTAATTGTTTTTCACCTTCTATAGTTTATGATTTTCTTCTTTTTGTCTTTTCAATCGTTCAGACCATTTTTGATTAATTGTATATTTATTAGAATATATATCTGTCTATTTTTTACTTTCTTACATTTATTTATTTATTTATTAACAACCATCTACCTACAGCACGAAGCCTGTACTGATTAATAATAATAATTAAGAACGAATATCAATAAAATCGTGAAAAATCAACAAATTAAACATATAATAAAATTACCAATATTATAAGCAAACAAACAAAAAACCATACAACATTGTATTTTTCGTTCGTATTTTTCGTATTCTGGATCGATTTCGGAGATAAGAAGAAAGGACCGAAATGAGTATTGGAAGAAAGGGAGTTGAAAATTGAAGGAATGCGAAAGAAGAGTGATCGTTTTACTATTGATAGAAGAGGAGTAATCAAAGAGAAGGTATCGGATAGGCGAGTTGTTCTTGAGGGAACTTAGTAAGAGAAAAGAGAGAGTAAGAATGGGGAATCAACTTTGCTATTTATTATATTACATAAGAAGGAAATGTCGGAGAAAGTATGAGAGGCTTTGACTGGGGTGAGATTGAGGTGATTGAGAAGAAGATCTTTCGGCATATTTCTATAAGATGGTACTCGAAAATAGACGATTTTTTAAAAGAAATTTAAGATGCGATTGAGAGAAGAGAGGTTTGATTCGAATGACGTGGTCTGTATGGGAGTACAGTAAGTAAGAAGGGGAAGAACACAGCTGGAGAAATAGGTGCGAAGAGAGACTGGATTGATATAAATGTAAATTAATGTAAATTATCAACGTAAATGTAAATTAATGTAAATGTATAGCTATTTGTTCTTAAAAAATCGAAGAAGAAATAAGATGTTTACTTTCCATAGAATTTATTAATGCGACCATGGTTTCGGTGCAAGTTTACACCATCTCCAGGCGCCGAGGCTTCGATGCAACAGTGTATACAAACCAGAGAGGGGTGGAAGAGTTACAAAGTAAGGTAGCCAATTCACTATTCATAATAGGTCATGGGGAGGAGGGGGAGAGGACAATGGAAGGAAAAGATTGGTAAACAATGCAGAAGGATTCTCGGTGAAAATAAATTCATTGGCAAGGGTAAAGAAATGTTGAAGGTGGTGGAGTATTTGAAATTTTAAATTAATTTAATCTAATAAATGCCGTGGAATGTAAACGTCTTATTTCTTCTTCGAATTTTCGGCGGTAAATAGGTAGGTAGCTAGGTAGCTGTACCTGCAATAATTGGCGCTTTCTACCACCATAATGTTACATTTCTCCTGCTCGGCGTTTTTGCTGGAAAAATAAGTTCTGGAACCTTTGGAATGTAGTTTATCATGCTATACTTAGGGTATATGGCAAAGCAGTTGAAAACTTAGATGAATTATATTCATTCTTCGTTTAAAATATCTGTTTACATGACCACCTACATTATTTACCTAATGTTTATTGATTTCATGTTATAGATAGGTATTAAATTGTTATCCCCGTGTATTTCGTGAGGTTTTGTTTATTTTGCCTTTAGACGAATTCCTTCCTTTTCCGCCTCTTTTTCTTCCTTGTTTATCTTCCCATGCTTTTTCTCTCTCCTATCTTAACATTTACTACCTCTCTTTTTCGTGGGCGGTTTCCTCTCTTTAGACCTTTTCCCTTTTAACACCACTTTTAGCGGTCATTTTCTCTGGAAGCGAACGATGCAGTAAGTTACTCGGTCCATCGAGGACGTAGTTGTTTGAACTCGGACCATTGCCCTATCTCCATTGAGCTTGGTGGTTATTTCTTGGCTTTCCAAGGCTAATGAAAAAGAAGCCAAGCGGTAGAATAGTTATTTAACAGTCCTTTGAGTCCGTGCGTGTCATTTATTGATTTCCCTTGTGGTTGTAATTGCATTCGTGTCTGGAGCGATGCACCCTTGCAATTGCTTCGTAAAAGTCGCGAGATCAGAAATCGCAGCCACTCAAGTTCCTCGACACAGCGATTCTTTGTCAGTGTCAAATTTACTCTTAGAGAATGAATAAGCCATTTCGTTTCTCTTCATTTATGAAGAACTTTAAATCTCCTTTATTTCTCTCGGTCTAAAGGTCGGTGATCCGGCCCTTTTTGCTGTTTCCAAAATCGGTGGCAACGAGGTGCGCTGAAAAATACGGCTTTTGGAGATTTTAAACCTTCGATTCCTTAACACGTTCTAACTTACTTTTCTTTCCTTACTCTCATGATAACTGAAAATAACATAAATAAAGAAAAATTTCGTTGATCGCATAATGGAAATCTCCTGTTGAGTTTGGAGATGCCTTTTAATATGTGTATTTCTTAAACAATCAAACCTTAGAAATAAGATCATATATGAATATTCATATGGCTTCCCATGTACCAAAAGAAGCTCGCAATAGTTGATTAGAATATGGAGGTAAAGCTGAAGTACAAGAGAAAACTGGCAACTCAGAGAGGTTATTATACAGCAATATAATGCAGCGTCTATAATTTAAATCAGTTGCTTATAAAAAATGGTGTAGGAAATATACTAAAAATTGTTAAATTTATAAATTTATGAAATTTAGTTTATTTGTATTTGTATCCCATTTCAAGATACATAAATAGTCAAATATATACGTTAGTAAACGATTATCTTAAAACCTTCGGAATATTTTTAAAAAGCAAGTTAGAGTTTTTCTCTTTGAGTTCATTTAATTTTTTTTTAAGTATCCCTCGATTTAGCTTAATTGAATTTAAATCGGTTCAAATTTTATTTCATTAATCCATTAAATTAAATTCTAGTGTGGAACGCATTTATTAATGTCACTAGGTTAGTTTTAATGCCGCGTGGACATGAACTTTTCCATGTTTAAAATGTCTGCAGTCTTGTTTACAGAGATTTCATGTTCTGTCAGATAAGTGTCATCAGCGCATGGTGACTTGCACATACTTGATTCAGAAGAAGCCGAACCAAGAGAGTTATTCTTGTTATTTGGTAAATAATAGAGACTAGAATTCAGGATTTAGACGATTAAATAAGCATCGGCTCTGTAGCTATAAAGATAGCCTTTGAAAGTATCGACTGAAACAGAATATTGCAGATTTTGGAACAAATCAAACTTTACTATCACAATAGTAGATTGGCACATTCCCTTCATAAATAGAATCGGAGTTAAAATTGATAAAAAAAGCTCCAGTGAAAAAGATAGCAAGACCGATGCTCTGTAATTGCTTACTCACTTACTAATAATCAAAATTTATTTCGAGAAAATTATAAAAGTAGTTAAATAAGAGAAAAAAGCTGTAAAGATAACAATAAAGACCTAGCTGCGTTACGAGAGATCTGTACCAGCTAAAAAGAAATTTGCAAGAATTCTGTTTCGAAATCTAGACCCAAGTAAAAGGAAGTGCACGTCTTTACTAACCTCATACATTAAAGAAGAAACATAAAGTATAACAATGCTTGATAAATGTAAATAGATGTTACAATTAAATTTCCTCATTGGTAAGGCATTAGAAGACTGCTCTATGCTTCATAGTTAAAGAACGGTCTCTGTTGTTAACGATTATCGACATAATCATCCAGTCGTTAAGGATTGCCTTTAAGTGGCGAGTAGAAAGCCCGGTAATTTTTATAACGGAGCCCCTTAAGAATTGGGGTCCCTGGGATGGATGGAGTCGCTCCTCGTCCTCAGGGTTGCGAAATGTAAAAAGGGGACTTGTTGGAAAGGGTCGACGAAAAGAGAGTTATCGGCGTAATTAGGTCCAATTTCGCAAGGTCCGACTACTTGGAGGAACGGATAGCATTTGAAGAGGCACACTTGGAGAGATTTCTGCGGAGGCGGAAAGCACGGGTTTAGCAAGAGGAGACCGCAAGGAGAAAATAATACAGCGGAGGGACAAGGAGGGGTGGAATTTCGACATTTTCAAATGCGTCGAAAATGAGCATTTTTTTAAAAGAATTTAAATTTTATGTAATGTCACGACTTCACTTAACCCTGTGATCGATCGCCAGGGATGGATAGTAGGGTATTAATTTAATTTAATTTTACAACTAATTAACTCCCTCGTCATGTTTGAAAGGTCTTGATTTCAATTTTTTAATAAATTGTAACCTAAGAATATTAGCGAAATTCGGAAAAGTTACGTAACCGATTTCGTCGAACACTACTCAGTTTGTGAGAATAATATAAACACGCAGCTTTAAAGCCTTTTTCGAGTTAAAATTCTGTCGGTCAAATATCTTCCTCAACGTAATATTTCTTCGTCATCTTGGTCACCACAAAGTAACGTATAATCGGTTAATAATAATTTTGTCGTAAAAACTGTTAGTTGTATCAATATCAAACTTCATATATGGCACTGTGGTGGGTGCTGTCAGAGTTGATTAGTTTTTGGAGTAAACCAGAAGTCGAGCTTTATTCTTCGAAGTAAATTTCTGTTTTTGCAAAATATCTCCATAAATATGATACTTAGGTATATACTGTTATTTTTAAATATTTTAGAAAATAAAATTTACCATAACTTTTGTACGAAACATATTTGTGTATCACTGCTTGTTTAGGAGTTATTCGTGAAATACTGATAAACCGGAAGTAGCTGATTATGTACTTTGTGGGCGCTCTAACATGAAAACTATTTGTCGTATCAACACCTAATTTCATATACAGTTCTTTGGTTGGTGTCGTTAGAGTTACAAGATATCTGCACTAGCTAAAAAGAAATACTTTGAAAGAATTCTGTTACGAAATCTAGACCCCAGTGATTGGAAGTGTACTTCATTACTAACCTCATACATTAAAGAAGAAACATAATGTATAACAATGCTTGATAAATGTAAATATATGTTGTATAATAATTTTGTAAATCGGTTTGTTATGAAAACTCCAAAATGGCCGTAATTTGTTCCTGCAATTTAAATATCATAGTTTACATTCGGTAAAATCTCAGTAAATTGCCTCCTCTTCATAAATTCTGACATTAGTTCTTACCATTAATTCGGTATGGACTTAAAATCCCCGTGTATTCTTGTGGAAAAATCAATACTGGTGTGGTTAATCATTAAGACAGGTGGTGAATATATCCTGTGTTTGTTAATTATATTTATGGTGTGTTGAAAGCTTAGTATTGCATCTTATTATATCTTTGTCGGGGCTAAAATATGTTGAGTGAGTCATGATATAAGGAAATAAAGCCGGAAATTTTACCTTAAAATAATATCTTAAAATATAGATGTTTCTCTATGATCTTTTGGTTATCGATAGCTTTACGCCAGTTAAACTTATTCTCTGTTATATCTCTCTATTTTTTTGTGAATTGGATTGTATGAGATGTATATTCTTGTGAGAAATGTGGAAGTAACTGTCCGTAGCAGATAAGTAACTGACTCAGATACCAATCTGAAAGGCTTGGGCAACGTTAGTTGGGATTTGTGGTAAAGGATGGAGAGGAGGATAGCGTCGAAATATGGTGAGCGTGCAAGTCAGGAAATAAATTTTACAATTAAGGCTAGAATATAGAAAGACAAGAGTGTGGTAACTTCTAGTTGCTCTGGTCTTATGTCGTGGAACGGCGTGTAAAGATAAATGTTTGCGAGAATGAGAATGCTGGAATAGAACCATGAAGAAAAGAAACGTACGAAATTGAAAGAGCAAAGTGATGGGTGTAAAGAAGATTTGCTTTAAGAAAAAGAAGGTATTGAATGAATAAAGGAGTTCGTTGCGTAGAAAAGACCATTAGCTCACTTACTCTGAAGAAAAAATAGTGGTTGCATTGTATTTAGGGATATATTTTATCTTAAAGGATAGAACAGCTTTGATAGTATAATCTGGGGCCATTTTTTAAGGTAGATGAAGAGAAACCGAATGGTAGTTCACCTGGAAATGGAATGACGTGGTTGTCGCTCATGTTTCTTTATTTTAGACAATTTTGAGAAAATACTAAGAGCGCGTAATGTCAGCTGAATGGATATCTTCAATGTGAGCCCTTTAATTAATGAAATTAGCAGCAATGTAAATTATTCAATTCCAATATCTTCCTTCTCTGATAGGGATAATTGCATATAAAGAAACGTAATACTAGGACGTGAAATTTCGCCCGGTGACTTAAAATAGGGTTATATTTTGCTAATGCATCCTAATGAACAAAATCCCCCTTGATATAAGCTATTTGCTAGAGGATATCATGGATATTTGCTAGAGGAAGTGCACGGACGGAAATGCATAAGTGTGGGCGAGTGGGAAGAGGTGCGACAAGATGAAAGAAATGGGTCCAGCGGAGTCTGGGCAGGCGCAATGAGAGCGAGGAGTAGTTGCATTGAGGTCGCCTGGCAACCACTGTGAGATCGGGTCAAGGTGAGAGCCATGTGCTGATCGATGTGCGTGGAAGAGTACATCTCAAGCAGCCTGGTCCATTTCCGAGATCCGCATCGCCAAAAATCCGCGCTAATATCGTCCAGGTTCATTTACCCTGTAATTTCACACTCGTGTGTAATTTTAATGGGAACGGCGGTACAATTATGGAAGCTGTCTTGCTTTCTATGTCTCCAAGGCATATTTCCAACAAATTTTATATCTTTGAGAAAATTGTCAAGGGTGCTAAGGTTCTGGAAACGGGCAGTAATTGCCATTAATGTGAATTACAAATGTTTGATTTTCGACTGCTGAACGGCAGAATGAGCTGCTATTAAATTAAAGAATTCGGTACGCACTTTGTAATACCAGAGGCGAAGAAAAATAGATCTGATGGGTTTTTACATTTTTAATACGAGAAGTATAATATGCACTATTGCTGTATAATACGAACCGTATGATACAGAAAGCAATGATAGATGAGCTAAATAGTACCGATGGGTTTTGAAATTTTGATAATTTGATTTTAAAATTTTGCTTTTAATAATACTGATTATATATTTTATAATATTGATAAATAATTGTAGTATATTGGGTACTCTAAAAATTAGTTGGTGAGATTCGAAAATGATATGCGGCCGCCCAGGAACAGGGGGGTAGGTTGCTACCCAAAAGAAAGTAGTAAAGGGAATAAATGGAGAAAAAATCAAAAGTTTTTTAAAGAAGTGAAACTAGAATTTAATGACTAAGAATCGTCATTTTGGTAGTTGTCCATTCTAAAGAATAAGAATGACTTGATGATGATGATTCAAAGGGTCGAGACCATATTCTTGTAAAAGAACTTATTCTGCAGTGAAGATAAATATATTTTCGTAATTATTTGGAATGCATACATTCTTAAGATGAGTGCAAATTTTTAACAGTATGGATCTGGAACACAGGAAGTCGGATTCGATTCAATATGTGTGCAGTTGAATATCAAATAGCTTTTGTTTTTCTTATGTTCCCACGTAGAGTCTAAATGCTGTATATCCTACTTCATGTTCCCGACGTCGTGCAGTGCAGATAAGCCTCGAATTTGCGAATCAGATTCTCTCCAGCGTAAATTCGCACGTTATAGTAAGAATGGATGTGAAAAATTTTTAAGCGTCACCGAGATGCTCAGTTACTTAGGATGGGGATCCTTGGAATAATGGTGAATTCTAGATTAAACGTACCGAATAAATTCAGAGAAAAACAGGACAAAAAAACATTCATGGTGTATTTTATTTTGTTTGGTGTTTCATTTGCTAGTTATTTTATTATTCAATTGAATGTCCTTATTTTATTATTATAAAATCTACCTGATTTTAGCTTAAAATAAGATTTTTACTTTTTTTAAATATCAAACTTTACACTTAGTGGGAATGACATCCTATACAAAGTGGGTTTACAAAGATGCCCGTTCCTTTTTATGTATTAATAATCTCCCCGCTGTTTAATCGAATGTGACAAAGCGTTTTCCAGTCAAACGAACATTTGCTACTTAATTGCAGAATCAAAGTCTTCTACATTAATCATTGTTTAAGGTAAGAACCCCCGAAATCGCACTGTGAACTGCTTTAATCCGGCCCTCAGTTGGCAGCATAAGGGCTCTAACTCGGTCAAATTTGCTTTAGAGATCGACGTCTAGGAAGAGAGAATTGAGTAAGCCCAGGTGTAGGCGAAACATGCTTTTCGCAAGATATTTTAGAGATGTTCTCTTACGTGAATTTGCACAGCTGCATTTTTGAGACCCTTATCTCGATTATATAATTTACTGGCTGAAGCGTCCGTTGATTATTATCGGGGAATTTAGAGGCAAATAACATTCAAGTTATCGGTTGTGCAGTGAGTAAAATACCCTTTAGTATACACAACTAAAATTCCACGCTATTCTTACAATACAGGAAAATGCATGAGCTCGAACTCAACAACCGCATTGGTCTTCAGGACTGGATATTTACAACCTAAAAATATTTGGAAAAACTACGGGTATTTCGTCAAAATGCTTGAAATTTCGATTTGAAAATTATATTTAATGACCACGATAAGACTTTTTATTCAATTTCCATTCTCTTAGTGCTTGTCTCGACTCTGCACGACCATTCCTTCTACCAATTTAATTCTTCAAAAGAAACAAATCCTGCAACCGATAAAAATGAAGTTTACATGTATTTCGTATGGAAATCTATCTGAGCGATCTTGGTTCGAACCCATCAAATTTATCGATTAAAATGCAACAGTATTTCCTTCCTGATCCTAGAGAATAGGTATGCTAAGTTTGAAGCAAATCGGACTAACGGTGTAGACTCCAATCGAAGACAAACATAGAAACCAACAGAATTTCTGCTTTTTGTAAGTAGATTGTAGTTTTGCGTATTTCTGCATTCTGCTGACCCTGAATATAATATGCACATTTTATCTTTATAATTGTTTCTGTCTCGACTTCACCTTTTTCAGAAATGATTGTATCAGAAATGCACGCAAAGTTAATGCATGCTAACATAATATTTTCGTTTGAGGGATTTATTATTTTAGCAAGGTGGTACGGGAGATTGTGCGTGGTCAAGATAGGCATCATCAAAAAGGTGTTCCTTATTTTAGTTAATGGAGTTTCTTATTTTTATCTTCAGAGATTTGAACTTCATGAATTTTGATGAATTATTAAAAAATACTATAATTTTCACCTTCAGTCTCGTTGACGATCAATGAACTTGGGTTTACGTTTGCTTTATAACCATTATAATCAGGACAAAAAAACTCTCAAAGAATCAACTATGATACCATATAAACCTATATCCACTATGCAGGTATGAATGACTTATCATTTAGGAGGTATCCTAGGAAAATTCATTTTTGCTTTCCTAATCTCATTATCATCATACATATGAAATCACATTAATATTTTTCATAAGTTTCCTACTTTGTACCCTTGTAAGCCCATTTTCTTTAGGATACCAATTCAACCTCGTGTAACAGATATCATTCCTCCTACTCATTAATTTGCTTCATGCACAACTACCTGCGCGTTTTTGTGCGTAACTTGTGAAGATAGATGTTGAGGGTTAATCAGACTTCAAAGTCTCTCTCTTTTGGTAGATACGTTTGAGGGCACAAGTCGGTCTTTATTTCTACTATTTAGTTTTTATCGATTAAAATATCCGAGGACTAATTGCATTTTTAAGAAAATAGGTTTTGATGAGTACTTTCAGAACGCAATTCTTCTGCCTCCTTGTATAAGACGGGATAGTGCATTTAAGGTTTCACTTTGGCGTAAAGGTAGAAGAAAATGCTCAAAATTTGTACAGAAGAGGATCATACGTCTTAGCTTACACCAATTGGTCATTTTATCGAAAACAACCATTTTTAATCGTATCTAATTCCTCTTTATTCCTTGCTAAAATGTAACATAAAAATATCAATAATTGTATTTAGAGGTTTAAAATCTCTAATAGCCGCTTTTGTCGGCGTTCCTCTTCTCATTTACCGGTATTCCCGAGAAAAAAAGACAGGACACCGCACTTTTTCTTGTTTTCTCGGGATACCGGTGATTGAGAAGGGCAACGCCGACAAAGACGGCTATCTGAGATTTTAAACCTCTAATTCCTTAACAGCTGTGCTCCAAATTTTCTTTCTTTACCACAATATTTGTAGTATTTCCTTCTTACTTGTCACAATCTAGTACGACATTCAATTTTAATTTAATTTTACAATTAAAACAGAACCTGAAAACGATAAAAAAATTTAATATGGTTTTCTTTTGGAAAAAATTGTTGAGGATCGATAAACACTTGGAAATAATTCAACTGTGAGGCGTTAACTTATGATAATGCCCAAGTTTGCTAGTTTCGCACAGCCGTACACAAACACACATACACAACATGTCTACTTTATTTATAAGATTCAGCTGCTCACATTTATCCATTTTACCAGTTTAAAGTTAATATAGTAACAACAAAGAAGTAATGGAAAAACCCATTCTCTAATCGGAGAACCCGATTAGCAGGGATTCGAACCCAGGATTTCGGCGTTGGGAACCTGAAATTCCTGTTACAAGTAACAGTCAGAGTTTAACAATCTCTAAGTTTAAGTTCAAAAGGATTTTGGAATGGGATTATCTATCGATTTCTATTGGTGCCACTGTCTTTTTTTCTCCTCTTTCCAATTTTTCCACTCAAATAGACCGATTCCCAAAGGCCTTAGATGATCTTATACGCCCACTGCTCCCCAGAAATAGTTCTCTCCCCTTTGATTCCATTACCGGCCGAAATAAAAGCCCTCGTCCCTCGTGGAAGATAGTCTGCGAAGCATGGAAATTGGCTGCGAACCGAATTATATTTCTTGCTTTTTTCATCTCCTTCCGTGATGTCGTGACCAAGTCCAACGTCGAAGTTCACGAAAATGGATTCCATTCGATTCAAGGTTTTCAATCGGGAAGCGTAAATAGTTTTATTGATAGTCGGAATCCGTAGAAAAAATCACATTCGTTTATATTTTTATTCATTTACGTAGTTTATATATTTTTATCGTGACTGGCCTTGGTGACCGAGTGTCGTTCAAGTACTATCGCTCTGACTCCAAGGTCCCGGGTTCGAACACCGGCTGATAATAATAATAATAATAAATTTATTTGTGTTCTAGGACAAAGTCCTATGGAACATGTTTACAAAAATAAAAACACAAATATATACAGCTTATTACAAAGGAAAAAAACACGAATTCCAAAGCTCTGTGGAGGAAAAAGAACAGAAAAAAATGAACACATAAGAAATTTCAAATAATACAATTACAATTTAAATTCATAAAACACAAGATATTACTTCTCAAACAAATATTGAAACAACTTAACCTTAAATTGACATAAACTTGTAACCTCAGTTAAATAACAAGGAAAGCTATTCCATATTTTTATGCCGAAATTCATTGTGGATGATTGGAAAATATTAGTCCTGTATTTCGGGTTTTTAAATTTTCTTCTAGACCTGACTAGTCTTGCTGAATCATTAAGATTTACAACGATTAGGTAGTACAAATAGTCAGGTGATTTTGCAGACAAGATTTTAAAAACAAAAACAGATAATTTGAAAATGTTTCTATTGATCTCATTATTCTGATCAGGGAATGGTTGTGTGTGTTTCTCCACTGTTGCTGTTGTCTTGATTATTTTGGAATGCCTTGGAAATATCATGGGCAACAGTCGAGAGAAAAAATCATTCTATGTTAGTAACTCCCGTAATAGATACCAAAAAGTTGAATTTCTCCAATGCTACAGAACTATTTTCTTTGGCGAACTTTAATTATAAATAATAGTTCTGCGAACTTGGAAAAACTAATGCATAGTTATATGTATAAGTAATGTATAATATACTGGAATCTGGTACGGATGAAAGAATATTTAATACAAATTCTTATTTTAATCATCGGATATTATTTTCTGCTCTAGTTTATTCTAGCACAATCTAGCTTGTCAATATAGGCTACTATATTGAATAGAAAGGGTCTATTTCTTTAGAACTCCACTATTATGCCAAAATTTCTTTAGAACTCCAAGCATTATATTCCTTTAAACATTAAAGTTAAGGGGAAAACAAAGACACAAGATGTTGGATAACTTAGAAGATGAGGTAAAATACCAGGATGTTATAAATATTGATTAAACGGATTATGCTTAATAGGGATTTTTGAATTTTAGTTTCGAGGTACATAAACCTATCGAAAGGTATATACACTCATATACGTATATTTTAGGATTAAAAGGTTATTATTATTTTCACTTCTTTTCCTTTTAAAATGGAGACAAAATTCTAAACGAGGAACAATCCCCGCGAAGTCATGAGCTAGCTTAAGGAATGTGAAAATGTATTTATTGCAACGGACAAAGTCGGCATGGAAGCTGTCTTTGAGCAGGATTCTCACTTTTAAATGCGTGGGCGTGAGCACCCTTCGGAACCCTCAATCCCTGGCCCTTAAGGGGAGGACGATAAATTATGAAACCCGAGAGGTCGGATAATCGAAAATTAATCAGAGCTCTCCGGGAAAAGGTGAATTTAAATATTGACGGAATGGCCCTTTTGATTGGCAATGTTTAATTAAATAAAGTGGCCCCTCCAGGAAAGCCATTAGGAGTGCTACCGAAGGAAGGGTACCAAAAGGCGGGATGCGAAGAAGTGAAGTTGGAAGGAATCATATTTGCCTCTTCTTATTTAAAGGGCTATAATCGAAGCTCTCTCGAAGCAGTAAATGTAATCAGTTCGAGATTGAGTTAAAGATTTGGCTCTTCGTTCACCAAAAGGAGAAGGATTTTGTACTACTCTGTGCTCTTAAATGGCGAGCAATGAGGGAAGGAAGGAAAGATTTCATTCTATGAGAAATAGTAGATAAAATGGATATCTAATTTATCAATCAAATATAAATCACGTGATATAATTTAATTATCAAAAGCGAGGAAATAGTAACTGTACAGATATGGGAATGGGACGGTTCTCCAGAAAGAATATTTTACAAATCAAAATACTTCCCATATTTATCTAGTATTAGACATTTTTCATCCGGTAAGGAATTAGTGCATGTTAATTTAAATTCTTGTTGGTAAAAATTTACCTCAAGAATGTTTGACAGGTAATATGATAACAGGGGCTCCCGGATAGCCAAGTGGGCAGTGCGTTCGGTTTTCGTGAAATCGGACCCGGGTTCGACTCCCGGTGGGAATCCATGTGTGAAATGACTTATGAAAAATTAAAGCACGTTTAACTAAGATAACTACAACTATCATGCTAAAAGTTGATGGTGAATATTTATCTCAAGGGGCATATCAACCTGTCTTACAGTTAAAAATCTCACTTCGAATTTATCATCCCTTAAGTGTTAGAATCTAACTGTTTAAAGTAAATATATTGTATATTTTTGAGATACTATAAAATTTATCTGAAAGAAAACTAGTTCCTTCTGATATAATGAAGGAGGCGTTTGTTTCACAACGAAATGGCCAATTCTTAGGTTCTGTTGAGTTGAGTCGGGGTTGAGGTGAGTTGGGTTGGAGTTTAGTAACTCTCAGTTCAAAACGGGCTTAGAATGTTCGATTAATTCTATATGAATGGTAATACTTACCGATAAAAATGATTAAATATGATACACGCTCCGAATTTTCTTAGACCCACAGCTATCAGTAGCGTGGTGAACAAACGTCCGACGTTAGTCTTTAAACCTTAAATACCTCTGTGTTCTCGAGGAGGAAAGTCATCTACCTTTGCATCGTTCCAGTCAGTTCGAGGAGGTATATCTCGGGTAAAATTAAATGCCTCCATAACACAGCGCCTTCAAAGAACGCTTTGCGTTAGGAGTAAAAGCGAGAGAGGACACGTAGGCGAAGATGAAGACATTGTGAGGGTATTATAGATAAATCGGGTCACTAAAATAAACGTGGGCATACCATATGACGATAAGGAAAGAAGCGTCGGAGGTCAGCAGTTCTCAACTGGGCACCGAATGATGTGAATATGTCTAAGGACATATGGAACAGTGGCATCGTCATCGTCACACCCACGCGTGACCTGGTCATCTTCATATTCCTTTATTTATTTGAGGATCTATTCTGGATGATATCCCTTTATCTTTTTCGAATCCAGTTAATAATTTTACATTTTAAAATCTCTCTGGATATTTTATCGTACACTATAGCTCCAAAAGGAAGTTTTATCCGTTTAATTCTTGAGTGCTATTTCCTCAAAAAATTTAGAGACTTTCTTTAGTAAGATTACTTGATGTTTTAACACAAACTACCTATTATATTATATCCTGAGTATACCTACTTTCAAACTGGAACTAACAATATAAGATTTAGTTTAGCATTTCATTACTAATTGATATATCTTATCAATTTTTGTCTCCATAACCATAATATCGGTCGATGGAGCTTTTTATTTTGCTGTATTATATATATTTTTACTAGATTATATTTTTGCTAGACATTAATCATTGCATAACTTTGCCATCCTTGAGGAAATTTGATTTTTTAACACCGAAATAATTTTCCCTAATGAAGCGACCCTTATCGGTATATTATTGGCACCTCATATTAGTGCAGATGATACAGCGGAACCCCAAGACCGGATTTTCTCAAATTAAAGTTAATAGTTCAAACCTTTCTTCTTTGATACTTGAATTATGTTATAAGTTAGGAGCAATTGGAATCTTACTTTATCTAAAGAGAAATTCTCTTTGGAGATTAAAAATGTAGTATCTTTACATCATATTTGATTTCTTAGAGCAAAAATCCGTAGTTATTAGAATTTTAGTTTCTTTTACATTGGAGCTGAAATCATAAGAGGTAATTTGAACTGAGCACGATTCGATTTTGTAGTTTGAACTTTAATTTACATCCTTAATAGGAAGGTTCTTGGTATCCTAAAAGTTATCAACTCTTTTGCATGGAAAATACCTTTGAATATGGACGCTATTTCGTTGAAAAATTTTCGCTTAACTGTATCTTTTATTAAATTACTTTTATTTTAAATGCCTACCAAACCGTGCAAACCAGTCATACTAATTTCGAGATCAAATATTATGGGATTGGATACTGTTCGTTTAACAAGCATTGAGTGCTTCTCAGTAAGTAAGTGCAGCATCGAATAGGCCATAATTGCTGATTTCGTTTTGATCAAAAGGTTTTCCTCTAAAAATTGGAATATGGCTTTCTAGTTCCCAAAAGACCTCTTAGTTTCAAATTAGAGTCCATACAACCTTGTTTGCAGTGGCATCCTTTGGTAGAATTCGTTTCAACGATCGATTCTTCTAATTTTAAAACGTAAAAGCCGTTTATGAAGGAACGGAAAATTTCATTGTCTGTTATTAGCACTCAACAAAGAATTTGGTGTGTACAGATGACTCGAAATGACATAAATCCGAACATTATAGTGTTTTGAAATTAAAGTGACGGAAGGGTTCATAGATTGTGCATCGGAGGAGCTGCCGAGGTCACCAATAGTTTGCTATGAACGAAAATTTAGTATAAATTTTCAGTTTTCTTCCATCCTTATGTTTCTGCTATTTTTTATATTTTTTGTAGTTTTTTTATCTTTTCCCGCGAAGTATTAGAGAAGCTAATAGCTCTACAGATTAGATAGGTATTTCGGTGTCTTACACCCCCTGCCACGCGCGGATTGCAGGGTTTAAATGTAAATGTATCAAAACCTTGTCGGCGTGGGTACTTATACACAAGGTGTAAGGTTATCATAAGGATTCAGTACGAATATACAACTAGTTTTCACTTCGTTATTCTTTCGAAAAGATCCTCAAAAATCTTCAATTTATGGATGGAAACTTTGATTACACCTTTGAAAGCAAAGTTCCAAACAAGCGATTAAATTTGCAACGGAAAAAGGATTGAACGCGCTCTAAACCGTAATTCCATTTCCTAGCGGAACTAGGCCATCGCCATCGACCTATTTTCCGCAAGGTCATACCTCTCGCTTCAATTAAGATACGGCCCAGTAATTGCTTCCCTTAAATCCCGCCTTTAAAAATGTGAGTGATGCCCCTTGCGATATCCGAGAATTGGAAAGAAAGGCGCGCTTTTGTTTTTCATCAGATAAACCAGTGATCGATTGGCCGTAATAACTGCGGTCCTGAGGCCATTTGGGCCGAGTAAGTTTTTGGTTACTATTTGATTCGCGAGAATATAAGTGGTTTTTATAACGGGTTTTTGAATCTCTGCCCAGACTTCCGCGTCCTTTATCCGATATAGCTTTAACAGCATACGTGATCGTATTCGGGGTCAATGGATACGGAAGGGAGACATTTGTCATTCAGAAGCCCATGGATATCTTCCTATGAATGAATTTCCATAAATCATCATACGTATCATAGCAATAATGAATATCATCATCATAGGAATTATAAAGACGTGTTTAAGATAGTCATTAAAAAGTTAATCTTTTAGTTACATCAAATTTAGCAATTATGTGCATTGTTTAGGGCTTTAATTGCGTGATCTACCTAACTTATTTGTTTAAAAGTACGTTTCTCCCAAAATATACTTCAGATACAGTTAACAATATGTTTTTCGTATTTATGGGAAATTGATAGCGGAATGTCTTATGTTTTTCATAGTTCCATGAATTAGTTGCACATTTTACTTTTAACATCCTCTAGCTTAGATGATCTCTGCTTGGAAAATTAGTTCCTGCTATTTAAATACATGATTGCTGTAACTTTCTTTCGTCATATTGTACAGTCCTGGCAAAAATTAACGCAGCACCGGCCGTAAGGATCGCTAGGGAGGTGCTGCGTTAATTTTGGCCAGGAGTGTACAAATTAGAGGTAAATATATTTTTCCCCAGTCAATTTGTATCTTTTGCCTACGGCAATGTAAAATCAGAAGAAATATGAGTTATATTGAGCAATTCTGTTCAACTTGGCAACTCCTGTACGGATGCTATGAAAATTGATATTCATGAAATCATTGCGTTGTAGTATTATTATTTACCTTATCTTAAAAAGAATTTTTGATTCTTAGTGTACTGAAATATAAATCGGTGTTTAACAAGCTTCATTGTGATCTAATTTATTTGGTTCCATACTCCTCCAATTACAACGAATGCAACTTTCTTAATCAATGCAATTAAATAAGAGAGTAAGGAAAAATTAAAATTAGAATTGAAAGTAGCTTTGACCATATTAATAATACTCTTTGATCTTCCCTTGCTGTATAGAGCTCATTATCGATCATTCTGATGTTGATTTATTCGCTCAAATGCTTTTGTAAGTTTGGTTGAGAATCTCCCAAGGGAGGGATATTACCTACTTTAAGGTTTGCTGACCTTAATGAAAAAGATCGACCTAAATTTCGTATTAATACAGAGGCACTAGTTGTGTAAGATTCATAACGCCGTGGAATATCACATCAAGTTGGGGTTCTTCTCAGGGAACGAGGATTCGTCCCCGCCTCCAAATAAACCCCGAGTGGAATTTTAGGAGCCACTTTGTCTTAGGCTCTAACTACCTCTGTCGAAGACTCCCCATCCATTAAATCCGAGTCACTCGACGACGAGATGAGTCTTTATGGCTGAAGCACCTATGGATTTATCCGATGGCAATTTATTTCGCAATTTAATTCTTTGGTCGCGTATCATCTGCCGAGCAGCTTAATCTTGCTCGGAGCCATCTCTTATGTTCGGTTTGCCTTTATAGGGCAGCTCTACTCAAGATCTCACGGCGTGGAATCCGTTTGGCGTGAGCTTAGACGTTAATCTGAGGATTCTCAAAAGGTTTTATCATCACTTAACTATGTTCATATTGCGATTGGAAATACTAACAAAGGATTGTGGATTCCTGGAAGTTGTTTAAAGAAGATCACTTAATATCAGCATAGAGATATCAGAAATAAGGTATTGACGTAGAATTTGTTTTAAGAGGATGACGTAATATCAGCATGGAGATATTTGAAGTAAGGTAATTAGATAGAATTCGTTACTGCTTGGATGAAAATCTCCATTAATTTTTTTAACGCTTTCTCGTGAATTTTAATCATCCTTATACATCGACCTATGCGGATGAATTTAACTGCCTCTTTATGATGTGTATGTTACACCCCAAACGTGTAATTGCCCATTTCATGAAATGGGCAATTACACGTTTGGGGTGAAAGAAACCCTACCTACCCTACTCAACCCATCGGCACCGCGCATATTTCACGATTTGTAGCGGAGATTAATTAATTAATTGAATATGCTTGGGGCCGATGGGTTGAGAAGGGTAGGTAGGGTTCCTTTCAACCCAAATGTGTAATTGCCCAATTCATGAAATGGTGTAACATATATAACATATTTACCAAGGGATCTCGGATGGTCTAGTGGGCATTGATTCTGTGAAAGCAGTCCCGAGTTCAATTCCCTGTGGGAACCTATAATCGAGTCGTAGTATTGTTATTAGTGCTTCGACAGCTTAGGTCATATAGCGCATTGGCTCCCTCCGGAAATCGAACCCGGTACCGCTTTCACCGAAGGCAAACGCGCTGTCCAAATGACTATCCTGAAGCCTCCTATAATTGAAATGACCTATGCTGTCGAGACGCTTTTATCAATACTACTACTTCTACCACCTATTTACCAAGTTGATTTTTAAGACTGGAATCAGATGCTTAACTATCTTTTACATAGATACCCACGTTTTTATTTTCGGTTAAATTTAGACTTAATTTCCCGTTTTACATTCTTCTTGTTTGATAGTAACTTATTAATTCAATAGAATTCAACAAGAAAAATAATAAGAATCAATAAAAATGAAAACAAGAGGTAGAGAAAAATCTTTCCATAAAATTATCTAATTACTACAAATATATAAAATACCATACATACTAAGAAAATAATACTGTATATAAAAAATAAGTATACGGTAAGGTTAAATGAGGATGAAAAAAAATGTATCTTTTATGAATAGCAGAAAGCATGTTCGAAGAAATAATTAAAAATTTTAAATATATACTTATAATATTATTCTAATATTAAGTAGATATATCTTTCGGAAAATACTATAGTAAATATATTCGGTATGAAACTTACCTATTTTCAGTGTAACGATTGAAAATTTCAGCGTTAAAATTTTTAGTTTCTAAATTGTCAATTTTAACTTAAAAAAACGAATGGGACAGGGAAACTTTTAGTTGCTGTAATGATGGAAATATAAATCATTTCCAGGCCTAGGTTTTATGAGCTTTTCAGAGCTGGTAAAATTCTCTGCAGGTTCTAATATTAAAAGCGACGATGATTTACAGCTGTATTTCTTGGAAATTTCACAATGAAATACTGCTACCGATTTCTTCATGCACACAGTGCACGACGGAGTTTGTTGTTGAGTTTCCTCCGTTGGCCGACGTCATAATTAGTCTTCCGCTTCCTCTTTTTCCGCGAATTTGGCAATGTTCCCAGAATACATCGCGTCCGGGACCTAATTAGTAAGAATCGGAGAGGAAAACGTTCCCAGCTGCCATATTGGAGAAAGATTTCCGAACTCCGCCGGAATGTCGTAAATCTCACGTGATCTCCTAATTTGGAAGACTTTTTCGTCGTTATAATTCATTTTTGTCTCAGGAGTGTCTTATTCGTCGTTCGGAAAGGGGCCTCTGGGAACGGCGTCAAATCTTTTGCGGGGGATGAATTCGCAAATCATCGCTCTCTAAGATTTACAACTTTTTCCTTCCCCGGGAGAGTTCGAACCCCACGCAAAAAGTTGTTCTTCTCTAAAGAGGCGCTTTCAGATTCGCCTCTTACGTGCTCAAATCCCTCTTGAAAAGAAATCGGAGGCTTGGAAAGGACTTATTTCTTGTCTCCGCGTGAAAATCGTAATATTAAAACAAGTCTTAGTGGGAAACGGTTTGGTCGGAATTAGTGCCGAAGCATTTCTTTTCATCAATATATAACTACCACCTTAAAAGAAAAACACTTTATATCGTCAGCTTTGTCAACGAGTAAGTCGCCTACTTTAAAAAAATGACCCGCCACTCTTTCTCATATATATAATTTTTCAATGCCTTTCATCTGAAGATGTCAATACGTTGACAACACCAGTTGACCGAGATAGAGATATTGTGGTTACAACCAGTAAGTTACAGTATTTTCCTTTTCAAGATAGTCTGCGAAATTCCATCAAGTTACGATTGACTATATCGATTTTAATGTAAAATAAAATTATTTGTAAGTCTTGACATATTTGCAAATGTTGGAACTTTTTTTAAGCTAATATTTATATTAGATCACATAAATGTATATAAGTAAGCACACGGTTAAGAAATGAAAGAACTTGGTAATTTCTACAGGAATATATATTATGCGACTATTTTCCTTTGAGAACTTGGTGACAGTTATTAGTAACTAAATGGTGAGGAAAGAGTGTCTCAGTTATACAGTTTTGTACTTGAAACTGTTTTATGATTATTTTGCTAATTTTTATTTTATTTTCTAAATTATGTACCAATTGATTTTGGTTCTAAATTTCTTGTTTTTGTATTCACTCTGTAAATGGTGTCATATTTTTATGTAAATCTTTTAAATAAATTGATAATTTATTTTCATGGGTACATATCTAGTGGTATAGGAAAATAATCCCGCAAAATATATTCATGTAGAATGGTGCCGTACTTATGAAATAAAAAAACTGTAATTTTCTATCCCAAAAAATGTATTCCTATGGAAATTACAAAGTTCTTTTACATCTTAAGTATGGCGCTATTGCACAAAGTCGAGTTTGAACATGTTTGAAAATTAAAACAGCTCACTTAGCTCTTAATTTTTATCGTATATTTTCGTAATTATTTCTCGATATAATCTCAGGCTGTTATTTTTTACTGCGATTTATGCAAAAATTTATTGCATACATTATAAAATTATAAAGAAAGAATATTTACTGTGCATTATGCATCATTTTCACCATTTTTGTGCCAATGATTCTTTACCTGTGATTCTCATATCTTCTAATGCTTGAAATAAGAATTTTAAGAATCAGGCAGGAAAAATCTCAATAAAATATTCCAATCCCAAGAAAAAAAGGACTTGAAAAAGTGTCCTTATGTGCAAAGTGTCTTAACCCTTTCCTTGTAAAATAATTCAAACAAATTTAGTGAAGCGTTCGATGTCTGGGCATTAATCAAGAATTGGATAAACATTTCAGTGCTTTTGCTAAATGTTAGATACAATTCTCTAATGTTTCTTTTATTAGCAACCTAATTGAGAATGGGAGGATGGAAAGACACAAATTAGCCTTCCTTTATCCATTTCAGTTATATTAATTCATCTATAATGACAATCACCCCTGACATTGAGCTAAACCAGGTGTTACGTTGTCCGAAGTCAGTGGATAATCGCGGCATTTAGTACTCAACTTTTACTTCCAAGAGTCAAGACTGGTAAAATTCATTAGTTGAAAACTTTGATAATCAAGACTGATATCATATTAGGCTTTGGAATATCCGCACCACACAACACTAATTCTTATGCTAACTGTTTTTTCTTGTTACCAGTTCCTAAAGCATGTTTTCTCATAGAAGAAAATCGCTGGTATATCTTTAAGTTGTATAGGTATTTTTGCTGAAAAAAGAATTGTGCGCTACATTCCATTGCTGCAAGTTTATCCCGAGTCCTACGTTTTATTCCTTGCAGTGTACTATATATGAATGCACGTACTCGTTGAGTCTTTTAAGCGAATTCCGACACTGCCAACGTTCCATTCGCTCGCCGACCTCGTCTTGTTTGCTGTCTCCGTATGTGAGTCCATTCTGTGTGGTCTTTGTTGACACGTTCGAAAGGATTCGCCAAAAGAGGGAGTTCGCAGCGGAATTCTTTGAGCAAGTGAATGCTTCCCTATTCCGCAAGTCCTCCTTTTGTTTCCTATTCCTGGATTCCCCTGGTAGAAGGGTACGGCAGTTTTGAGAAGATGCGTCTCAGACGCTTTCCTTTTACTTCATGGCGATAACTAGACGAAAAAGAGGCTGATTACCCTTCTATTTCATAAAAATTCAATTCTAATGAATGGATCTTTTTGGGATGGTTCTTGAATAGCATATAATTATACTTAGGGCAAGGTTACGCCAAAATGGCATCTTTTTAAAACGTCCTTTACAGTTACTATATGAAAATATACACAATGAAATAAATTACAATTGTCTACAATTAACATCTTAAAATATGGAACATATTGGAAACCTCCTACACCGGGAAGTAAGAGGAACGCCGACGTTCTGGTTTTTGTATCAAAATATCATTAATTATGAATCAAATGCTAGCTGGAATGAAACAAGATCTGAGGTTAATGTGTAAGAACACTTGGGCATCCCTGTAATTTTTGTTTCTTGTTTTTTCTCCATGTTTCTGCGATTCAATGGATCTCATTTGGTTAAACATGATTTCTTCATCAACTTATCAGTAATCATTGGCCAAGGTCAGCTAAGGTCAGCTAAGATTAAGTCATATATAAAATACTTTTAAAGTAAGTGTACTCTTTTTGGGCGCTGGAATCACAACTCGCGAGCACTGTTTTCCCATATTTTTACGATTATACATCTACATTAATACCCTACAAGCCGCCTTTCGGCGTGTGGCAGGGGGTGTAAACACCAGTTGAATCTAAATTACTTCCTTATTCGATTATTGTCACGTATTGTTCGCGGAAAGAATGAATCTCTGAAACGATTCGTCCTAGCATCTATTTCTCTTAACTTACGGTCATTATCGGATCGACCGACGTAGCAGGGGGGTTGCATGATACCGATTGTATCTTCCGAAAATGTAGTTTCCCTGAATTTATTGAGCAATCGCAGCCTAGCTTCCAATCTCCCAAAACGATTATATTTGAAGAGGAATTTTCGATCCCTTCTGTGAACCTATTCCATCTTCATCGTTATGCTGCGAGAGGTAGGAAAGCCGTTGGTAAAACAAACGATCTGCACCAAAGTAAACATGCGAGATTATTCCAATCGACTGGACTTCCCAGTTGGACGATAGCGAAGAGATCTTTCGTTATAAAAATAGAGCTGCAATAACGAGTTCATCGATGCCATACAGAAGCGTTTCTAATGCCTTCTCTCTATCGGAACCTTTAACGGACTGCGAAGTTAACGCATTATGACTAGATTATATTTTAAGGTGCTAATTTTATAATTAAAAAAGAAAATTTTTATACGTGGGTGTGTAATTGTCCACAAGAAAACTCGAGAACAGCAAGTTGGGCCGATTTCAAATCTTAAAGTTTACTGAATGTCTTTCTTTGGAGGTTAGTAAGCTCCTATTTTAGAGAACTTGCAATATTCACGTACTTGCATATTATTACAAGTCGACTCCCCGCAGATGATTTCTTTTTATCTAATTATTGGTCTCCCTTTCAATCCCAGTGGAATTGCTACAAATAGAATTTTTTTAGTTTTTGTCTTTCCATCGAAAAAATAAACATCTTATTTGCATGTGAAAAGTTTCGTAAGAAAAAATTATACAAATGTTAACATAACATGTTATCGTTAATTACAGATGTTTTTTACAGATAATCCGTTAACTTGTCTCCTTGAACTAATCTGGCAAGAGAGTTGTTACATTCCCTTTTGCACAACCAGAGCTACAATAGAGCTACAATATTTAATACCACTTCCATTTTCTCCGTTGAAAATCAATGGGCACTTCAGCTATTAATGCACTGATTTTCCGCAGTAGGTTCGCTGTTTCCTGGTAAGCTTCCCGCTCCACAAGCAACTTTGCATGTCGCTCGCAAGGCAATTAAAGGAAGCCAGGATTCGTATACACATTGGGTTGTTGACAAAACGACATTCAAATAGAAACCTCCGAAGCGTCCATTTGGCATTGAATTAGAGGCCACACTCCCGTTCCGTCCTCTGTGAAGTGGTTAGGATTTGTAAATGTACAGCAGTTTAAGCCGCGTTGTACTTTTATTGCCTCGGTTTCTTGTAATTTATCCCTCAAATGATTTTCCTCAAACTTCGCGATCATTCCACGCTGATTTTTCAACAGAATTAGAGCCAAGAGAATCGACTAAGGATTTTGGAATCTACGCAAGTCATTTTTTGGTAACTTAAAAGGCAATGTCTAAAGATTCGGATTGTTGGAATATTTTCTTGAGTTTGAGTTACGGAAATAGAGAATCAGATCCTAAGGCTTTTATTTTTTAAGGTAAATTTACGGCTCATTGATTTTATTTCTGCTTTAAAATCAGAGCGTTATTTGTTGTATTGGATTCATTTTGCCTTCGTTTGGTGGAATTCCATGAAAAAGCGGTAGCCATCCGAGATTTTCACCAAAAACAAATTACATTGTAGCATTCAAAATTAAATGTAATCATGCGATTGGAAATTTATTTTGTGAATTTTCAATTGAAAATTGTGAAGCGAAAATTCAAAATTAAATGTAATCATGCAATGGAATATTTATTTTGTGAATTTTCAATTATTTTACGTAAAAACTTCATTTAACATCGTGATCGTAATGATACGTTATGTAATTATTATTAATAAATCTAACATGATATGTCTGTCTATATTGATTAGATACGCATGTGAAACTTGCATATGGGGTTTAGTATTATAGATTGATGTATTAAATTATTTTTTGTAAATCCTCATCGTTAATCTAATCATTCATTACATTCGACCCGATTACTAAAATCTACATGTACAAATGTACTATCTGCTTGTACAGAATATTTTCCATCACTTCCATAATGAAAATGATTTTGTCTTTTTCAGCTGGGACGGCGGATTAAGAAAATGCAGTTTCCGGTAGGACACAACTTTAAATTATATGTTTATGATCAATTTTGTGAGTAAAATTTGGTGCCTGAAATATTGGGTAGTAAAACAGATGTCTAATAAATATTACAATAGAAATTTCGCTGCAGCAAGGAAAGTAATTGGGTAGATAAATTTCTCTCCGGAAAATCGGTAGCAACGAAATACGGAGCGCTGACAAAGACGGCCATTGAAAATTTTTAAACCTCTAATTCAATAACAGCCGGGTCCCAAGTTTCTTTCCTTACTAATTAATCATATCTGTAGTATATATTCGAGTAAAATTTGAATTATTTTCGTGGTCACACATCTTTTATGGCTGATATCCTTTAGAATCTATGCTTTTCGGAAATAAATGTAGTATGTATCTGTTAAGGGATTTCGGCGGGGATATTGTTATCTTCTGTTTATTATTTTTATAGTTTTTTCGTTTTAATTTTTCGGTTTTGGTTTGGAAATGCTATTTTATTCTTTGGGATGGATCCAAACTATTTTATGGGCAATATAATTCTCTGGGTTGTTGCGTGAAATTTTAATAACTTCGTCCTTGTCAAGAAATATTTCGAGAGATTCAACTGTACTGAATGTATTGAATGTATTATCTAAGCATATTTCAATTTGTTTTTAACCAGTGAAAGGTGATTAATTCTTTCAGAAATGTTTTTTTTTTATAATTTATTCGAATATTCGAATTTTGTTATAAAATTTTTCGCGTATTCGAATTTTGCTATAAAAATAATGGTTTATTTATTTTTTATGGCAATATTATTTGGTTGTAGTACGTATCTACTTATTTTAATTGAAATCTGTCTTGCTGGTAAAAAATTAAATACCACAAATGGAATTGGAATTTGGATAAAAATACTGTATCTTTCATTGCAATGTCGACCTATTTAATGAAATTCGTTATATCTGTCACTCAGAATAATTTTAGAAGGAATGCGTATAAAATGAATGTTAGATAAATTTAAAAAAACACTTGTTTGATTTTTTTTGGGTATATATGCCTGAAAGCGATTCGCAGTAGGGTTCTAAAAACGCAGAAAAGCTCTCAAGTGAATTAAACGAAAATAAGGCGAAAAATTAAAAATATACGAAAGGACAACTTTTATTTATATAGCGTACTCCAATTTCATGATTCGTATAAGGATTTTTGTGTCTCCATCAAATATAAAAAAATACTTTTTGTTGTCTATTCAACTTCCAGTATTAATATAAGTGTTAAACTAAAAAAATCATATAAACCACTCTATTATTGAATTCCCCAAGGTAATATCTGAGCTTATAGGGGTAAAACCTTATGTGTCAAGGGAATTATGCACGCTCGTATGAGCTTTTATTTCTTTCTCGTAACATTCTTTGGAACTTCTTTTGTACTTTTGTTGGATTCTGGAAATATACCTTTACTTCCCTAAGCTTCATCGTAGTTAAAAAGTCGGAAACTAGTTCTTCTCAAAAAATATTAGGAACGAAAAACTTGGTTTTTCTAATAATGGCCCAAGTTTCCTCTAACCCCAGATACTTCCGTAACAGGAATTCTTGCCATTTCAAGCTCTAACTTTAAGGAAACGACCTAATACCATTTTATGTGATTAATTGGCTCAATCAAGCCATCATTACATTTTGCGCGGGACAATAACCGTCTGTTGAACACAATTGGGCAAATTAAGTACTCAGTGGTGTAATAATATACATTATTAGATGAAGGAAGTTGTACAGTTATTTTTGTTACTTAGAAAGTATTTAGTAAATTCTGAAATGGAGAAATTGCCTAGTTTGTAGATATAAAGTTTTACAGGGTAAATTATTACTACCTCGTTTTATTGTGTTTTCTTTTAGCCATTATTGTCAACTTCCAAAACCTTCGAAAAATAATCTGTTAATTTCTTATATAAATACATAGTTGCCCTATCTATAATGCATTTAAATCATTTTGTACTAATTTGCTTTTTAAAGCGAAAAATAAATGACCCTTAACATCCAAAGTCTAGGTCATCAACGTTGTTTAGCTGGATGGGCTGTTTGGATGACCTCGCGATTTGTTGCGGTAACTACTCAAAATACGATTTTTGGGTTTATTAAACTATATCTTTGCATATTTTTTTATCTACTTTAACAGTTTTAAATGTAAACAGAATATTATCTATTTACTCTCATTCATAATGATTTCTATATTATTATCTTTCGATTGCATATGGTATGAACTGCAATGTACTCGTATTATAATGATTCTTCTTTTTGCTATGTAGCTCCAGTCCTTCTTTATTTATTGAAAAGATTCATATGCATTTTAGAGTTAATGCAATTATAAGATTAAGTTTGCTAATTTTACAATTTTAGTTAGGTCTGGACAGATGCAACAGCACTGGTGATGCTATAGCCAAGAGGTGTCCTTCCGGTACACCAAGAGAATTTTTATTTAATTACTTTTTCGAACAAGATTCAAATAACCTTTTTATCTTAAACATATGAGAGATATATACAGAAACCAAGAAATATGGTCATTATATTTACTGTAAGATAACCAAAAATGTCACAATGGGGACCTCCGTGGACACCCCTTGGTATGTTAAGTGTTTAACTACAAAGAACATTTTTCTTCAAAGGAAAAAATAAAAAAGAACCGCCTCACATTTGCAATGTCTTCAAATTCCTCTTAAAATCTCTTGTTTAAAATACTTTCGTAGCTCTCGAATTCAATCCATCCGAGCGCAGCATCCACTGCGAACCAATCCCGTGCAACTCGATACAAATCAATTTTATCGAAAAGGATAGATTAGAAGAGATCTAATCCAATCACGCAGTCCCATCTGATGCTCTCTAATCCATTCGAATCTAATCCACTTCCAGCTCAATGCAACCCATCCCCTCGTTTGCTCTATGACACCACATCAAGTAACATGAGTTAGATTGCAGAGGACAGTAGCGTATGCAAGTAGCACCTAAGCGTGTTCAGATAACACCTCAGGAGAGACATTACAACTGAGTGATAGGGCTTGAGCAACCTTTAATTATAAATTAAAAATATTTTCTCGTGTCAAATACGTAGATTGAATGATGGAAGACTTGTTATCTAACTGATACTGCGTGCTTCTTCCCTCCTGAAAGATCCCTTCCACAGATCCATCACCATTTCAGACTTACGTGCAATATATTGGACACCGTTTTATTTGCTTATTGTGTATTATTCATATTAATATTTTTTTATTTTTATGGTTCACTTTAATATTATGTCAACGCTGTATCAAAGGAATCTCACACAAAGATGTTATTTTATATTCCAGAACCGAAACAAGTGAATTCAAAATATTTATTTCTTCATAGATAGAATTCAGGTCTGAAAGAGTTAAGCCTATCCGCATTGCGTTTCTAAGAGCCAATGATTCAAATCCATGCAAAATTCAATCAACATAACACCAAACGTATGGGAAATCGGTGACGCGATATAACATAAAGACAAAAAATGCACGTAGGGATTTTTCTGCTGCTAATCTTACGGATCCCAAATTAAGAGGCAAACAAATAAGATAGCTCAGAGTCACAGCACTTCTTTCAATATACGGATATTTACGCCTTAGTATGCCACAGTAGTAACTCATTTTCAAGTATCAGAACTGATTTCTTAATCTAAATACGAAAACTACTTGCTGCGAAACTACGAAAATCTAATTGCATACATATCATGCATTGCTGTTTTGTATTTGTCTTGTTTATTCTCATTACCTATCAACAGTTGAATACAAGAATCTTCTCCATTAGTCACGTCTATAAATTACTTTTTATTCTTTAGACTACGCAGTACATCTGCTCTCTATCTTATCTCTTCTACCTTATTATAGAGCTTTCTTCTGGTCTTGCTACCCCCTGAGGTATCTTTAGGATTCTCCTTTAAATTTGAGTATTAGCGGATTTATGGGCAGTAGTCCCATTACCTCCTTTAACACCACTCAGGAATACTTTTATGTCTCTACATTACGCAGGTGATCGATATTAGTTTTGGTTCTCTTCCAATATGTGACCTACATTCCGTGTCTACCTAGGGAAGACTGCTGGACCTTTGGGGACAGAGTACAGACGACTGTTTTCCTGTGTTAGCACTGCTTTGTTAGCCTTATTTAAATCCATTCTTATTATAGTTAAAACCTTGATCATGAAAAACGTCACATTATCCTGAAAAGAGTAAATAAAGTATAAAAGTGTATATAGACTCGACTGACGTGGCTGTTAATTTAGAGTACTTCGTGACAGATTAAAACACAGGAAATGACTTTTCCAACGGAAAATGAAATATAGTTTAATAACCTGGCGTGCTACATAATAACTAAAAGACATTAATTCATTGGTCTAGTTCCCCCTCAGAGAGGTTTTCCGTTTCTCCACTAGGAAAAATATTTTACTATCTCTGACTGAACAACCCAAGTCATAATAAAATGGAATAGTCCTTTTATTCTATATATTCATGGTGGTAGTTCACTTACTGGCTGATATATATATATTAGGTTCTGAAGAGTTCCTTAAGTCTAGTATATATCTCACGCACATAAAATATACTTGAATCATATAGATTCCAATCACGCCCCTGAAGTTCCCCTATGCTGACTGTGCAATCGGCTGACGCCCTTAATGTCCGCAGCCGCGAGATGGCAGCACTGAAGATCGCCCTTTGAAACCATAATCTCATACGGAGTAAATGGAAAAAACAGCACGATTATGATACTTTTTCCCTCTTTTTCTTTGCGGGAGTAGTATATACCAAAGATGGAATTCAGAGTTAGTGATTTATCCATTTATAAGTACTTAAAACAATTGAATAAAATGGGCAAATTAGTAAATCCGAAGAATAAGTGCAGGTTGTCTTCAGGGCACACCACAAGTAACTTGTGAAAACATTATTCGTAGATCAGCGAAGCGCAATGTATTCTGCTTGGATACACAGAAAATAATTGATCTTTAATAAATTACCAACGTTACATCTACTTTCAACTAGGCTTTAAAACTAGAATCGCAGGACGTACATGGGTGGTCTGAAAAGTTTCCGACATTTCAACATTTCTTGACATATTTTCTGAAAATTTCTGAAAATTTTCTGAAGATGTCTGAAAAATCTGGGGTCGGAAACTTTTCAGACCACCCTCGTATATATATTTTCTGAAAAAAATCGAAGTTCCCGGAAATAGTCTCCTGGAAATGAGTAAACGGTTAAATATTGTTGAAACATACATAAATCCAAAAGTATCAAACTTTAATGACCGGCGTGGACTGCATTTTATCTTGGGGAGGCTGAAATGTGAAGTTAGGTTACACAATATACAAATATAAAGGATAGAGTGGTATAAGTAAATTTATTGACCAAAAATTAAGTTTTAGACAGTTTCGCAATTTTCCTTTTCGATGCACTTTCTTTAAATTTATAAACTTTGCATGCTGTCTAATCCTCATAGTTACATAATATTTTATTATATATGCTATGACTTCACTTCCGTGCATGGAAAAATTATCTCTTAATCACCTTCAAGTAACTCTGTAATTATGCACTCAAGAATATAATTTGTCTCACAGTGCTTTACAAATTGTTCCTCCACTTTGAGGATGAAAGTATGAAGGTTTAGATTAGGATGAACTAAACCCCCCATACTTTTCAGATTTGTTAACTTTGCTACTGGATGGCAAGAGAATGACCCGGATGAATTAATGCTGCCTGGCAAACAGCATACTTGCTGTGTTTCTTTATCTGGTGCAATACAACGATGACCAGGCATTTTTAAGATTAAGGATACCTTAAGGATATCTTAAAATATATCAAAAGTCTTCAAGCGCAGTAACGACAATGAAGATCTCCAACTCACGCAACGTGGTCGCACTTTCCAACTTACATCAACGTTACCGTAGAAAAGGGTGACTTCGGCCACGCGTGCACTGCTCCACAAATTGTAAATTTGTAGTACAATAAACTACGTAGTACTAAAATTTCACGAAGTAGCTATTTTTTACTGCCCTTTAGAATTTTGATTGTCTTGACATATCGTCAGCAAATCCGTCTTACTCCTTGCAACATTGACAGTACAATTGTTATTGGGAACTAAATTGAAAATCGCGCATTCTCGAGACAAGTCTACGAAACCTCAGTCTGGTAACTTCTCTCAGTAACACTCAGCAAGATGGGAAACATTTGAAGACAATTGGAGGCCAAACAGTGCTTCTTCGTGAAAAAGAGATTAAATTAGTGGAAGTGCTGTTAAATTTTTTATGAGTATTCGTGATAACCAAATTTTAGTACAAACGTATTTGAACAGTAAAAAGTAAATGTTCAGTGCTTTGACAATTATTCCAGAAATTGTTTGGGTTCGGAGATTCATCAGTAGAAACAAAACACTGACTCTAAGGCTTGAAAAAAAATTAAAAAGGTTCGAGTGACAGTGAGTAGAGGTTTTCTACAAGAATTTTTCATTCTTTTTGTTTTTGGAGGAAAAAATTTAAAAATGTAAAAAATGTATTTTTCTTTTGAAAATTTATAAATAAAGTGGAAAAACGTAATAACTTCTTATCTCAGTACATATTAAACAAAGAATAAATAAAATAATAATTTAAAGATTTTAAAATATATTAATGGTCGTAATATTAGTCATATAGTTAATATTATAGGTGATATTTAGGAAACATATTTAGTGGCCGAAGTCACCTCATAGGTTGGGGTGCCTAATTCCGCTATTCTTTATTTTTAAAACAAATTCCGTTGCTTTAAATAAAGATTTAAATACTATTTGCTATTTTTACTATTTTACGGCGACAAAGTTACCTGTGTTTTGCACATATTGGCAAGCACCTATTCTTCGGCTTTGCTAATTTGTCCGTCTTATTCAAATATGTTGTATTAAATTCAAAAGTACCTATTGATGGATATAACAATTACTCTTAATTCCATGTTTGGTAAATATTACTCTTTATTACATATGTATCATAATCGTGCTTTTTCACCTTTTACTCCATATAAGATTATGGTTTCAAAGGGCGAACTTCTGTGCTGCCATCTCGCGGACGCGGACATTAAGGGAGCCAAAATATTTCAGCAGTTTCCGGTCCTATACTTTCTAAGTTCGTGGTTCCAATATATCCTCCAATTTTGAAGGTGTCAACATACATCCAGTTATTTTCTCAATAGCAAATATATTATTAACCTTTCGAAACATCATGGGAGGGATACATCTATTTTATATTTCATTAGTTTGTTTGTTAAGGTAGAAGCAAGGTAAACCAAAGTTGCGGAGGTATGTGTTAAATTCTAACCTATAAAACGGCTGCAAGTGTTAAGATATAAAGCACAGTACTTGCAAATACTTGGGAATCAATATTATTATTATTAATATTTCACAAATTGGGCTTACAGTCCGGTAGTGGCAATTATAGTACAATTATAAATACACAACACAGAGACTGTCAATGTCAAGCTCACTCGTCCATTCTACGCGATTCGTCCATTCACATCCACTCGTCCATAGCCATTCTCATTGATTTTTGAGGAAGTGCTCTAAGGCTCCTGCAGAGAAGTTATTCCATTCAATATGATCCAAAAAGGGAAATTTACTTAAATAGTTTTGTTGATTCGTCATTTTTATTTTATTTTTATGATATCTCCTTTGAAAGACTGCCTTTTTATATGTTTTGACTATTTGATCAACGAATTTACTCCTGTATCCACTTTAAAATATGGAAATTTTTCGTTATTCTCTTTTTTAAACTGTCTCGATCTAATTCTCTTATCATCTGCATGATACCATCACGCCTTTTCTATCTCCATTAAACGAATCTTGCTTCACTTCTCTGGACCTTTTTTATTTCACGCTTTAGACCTATTTCATGCGGATCCCATAAGCCCCGTATTCTAACCCATGATTTATACGCAGCCTCTTTAACATTCTTCTTAGATTTCCTAAGGGTACAAATTATGAAGTTCAAGGCATTGTTATCTTTCAAGATTAATCGCTCGATATGATCATTCCAGTTCAAGTTCCTATTGAACGTAACCCCTACATAGTTCACAGAATTTACTCTTAGTAAAACTTTCCCACCCTGGTGACAATTGAAGTGAAATTTATTGCAATTTAAACTAATGACTTTACATTTATTTCAAATTTTTTTAAGACACCCAGTTTTTCGAGGCAACTAAATCATCTTGAAGGTACTTAAAATCGTCTCCAGTTTTAATAATCCTATGGATCATAGGTTCCCAAAGTGGTCCATGTCAGGGAGGAAAACAATGAGCATCCGATATTTTTTTGTATTTTTGAGAGAATTATAGAGTTTTTGGAATTCAAAGTTCCCATTTAAAATATAATATAATCAAATGAAAACCACATGTGGCTTTATCAGAAAACTCAATATTGGGCAGGCTAGGGGGTCCAATTATAAGGGATCCACGGGAAAAAAGAGTTTGGGAACCTTTGCTAAAGATGGAGCAATCGTGTAATCGAATATTTTATTTAATTCCATCCGGTGAGTGATTTATAATACAATCGATGGATGCTGCCGTGATGCTGTGGAAAATCATAATTAATGATAGATGTCTACTTTTATACATATTAGTTTAGTTTCTGTGAACCTGACGATGATATTGTATCGAAACCGGTAGTTCGGAAATAAAGTTTATGTGGAAAAGTACACATCTTTCATTCAAAATTTATGAATATTTTGGGAAACGGTAATAATATTAAATAAAACAAGCAATAATAATAATAATAATAATAATAATGCCGTCTTTCTTTTTTGGGCGAATTTTAGCCTAGGAAGGCTATTCCTCCAATTAACCCCTTTTTTTATTAATTTTATTCATTTTTTTGCATTTTTATTTAATAATACACACACACAGACAACCATTCCCTAACCGGAAAAATCCGATTAGCCGGGACTCGAACCCGGGACCGTGAGGTTGGAGCGTTAACGCGCTAGCACGTTAACCACTCCGCCACCACGGCCGGCAATGGTATGGTACCACACCACATAATATGGTAGGAGGCCCTCGCTGATAGGGTGTCGTTCCCAAAGTGGCCCATATGGACTCCCAGGGGTCTATGTCATGAGTTTCCATTGACCTAAAAACATTTAGACTACACGTATAGTAACACAGTGCAGTGAGGTGTGCTCGATAAGCCTACTGCAAGTAACGAGTACAGAGTTCGCACAGGGACATTCATGTCTTCTTCCAAGCAGCAATGCATCGCGCCATTTATATCCTGACTGTTCAGTCTTGTATCTTATTCCTATAGTCTTATTCTACAAAAATACCCGTCAGGTAGAGCAGAACTTTTTCCAAATTCTAAGTGCAAAAGTATGGAATAAATATATATTAGGCTGGCTGAGGGTCCACGAAGAATGTAAAGAACTCCAAGGGGTCCACGGAAAATAAAAAAATGCCAAGGGGCCCGCGAGGAAAATGAGTTTAGGAAACCATAGTGTAGACAAAGGGTTGGACGATAAATTGGAACAATCTGGTTAATTCGATCCAATTTATTTCGTCCTCTGAAATTGGATCACTTTCGTGTCAACCATTCAATCTCCAACCTCGTCCAATTCTGCCCATATATTATAAATTGCACGATCCAATTTGTCGTGCGACTCGCAGGTCAATATGGTTGGGTTTCAACCCCTGCTTTTGGGTAAATGGGCAGTGTCATTGATTCCCACGCGTTGGTCCATTCATGCAGACGCGTCTGGGAAAGTAAGACCGAGGAGGATGTGGGCGAGGGAAGTGGGTCAGGCGCAAGTCAAGGTCGTGGGAGAGGATGAATGGGGGATGCGGTCGATACGGTCCCATTCGATCAATGCCTCCGCTGCAGAATCTTTTGTTTCACTAGGACAAGGTCATTAATGAAGTCTCCATTGAAAACGCTATGCTCTAGGAAGGGGAGAAGACACTCTTCCGCATGGGGATGCCTTAGGCGCAGGTCACTCGAGGGCTGTAACCTCCCCAGGATCAGCTCATTCACAACCATTCCAACATGAATACATTAAAGCAGGGTTTCCCATTTTTTTCTGTTATGGAACACTTCGAAAACCTGGGAAGTTTAACGGAAAACTTATCTAATTTTTATGTTAGGTAATTCTATTTGTGAAATTTTCAAAGTCATTTAATTATAACTAATTATTTATTTAATAATTATTTTTAGTATAAAACTATAATATTATAACATAAACATCAAATTATGAATTAATAAAGGAAATAATGACTTTTATTCTACAATTCACCATTAAGACTACAAATTGCCGCGGAATACCTATTCAGGTTCAGCGGAACACAGTTTGGGAAACCCTGCATTATAGGATTAATGAATTTCAGGCTTATAACCAGTGTTAAGACTTAAGACTAGTTGGTCAAGACTTATGTGTGTAGTGTATTGTTATATTGGAGCGAGACATGGACTGTGGGAATGGCAGAGAGGAAACGGCTGGAGGCATGCGATGCTACAGAAGGATGCCAAAGACCAGCTGGACAGAACGACTGACGAATCAGGAGGTCCTGAGGAAATTAGATGAAGAGCGGTCTCTATGGAAGACTTTAAAAATGAGGCTGAGTTCGTGGATTGGACATCTTCTGCGGCATGAGTGTTGGTGAATACAATAATTGAAGGGATGGTGGAGGGCAAAAACAAAAGAAGGAGGCCGAGATGGGAATATATAAAGCAGATAATGGAGGATATGAGATGTGGAAGCTACCTAGATTTAAAGAGGACGAGTGAAAATAGAGAAAGATGGAAAACTGTCGCCAACCAATCCTGAGGGATTGATTAACAGAAGAAGAGCCAGTGTTGTATTTATGTAATATAACGAAGGTAGAAGATTATAGATTGATTATTATGTGTGAAAATGATAATAATAATAATTTTATTATGCTCTGGGTAATTCCCGTAGAGAAACTCAAAATACAAGAAATGCTCAGAGTACAAAAATGTATGGAAATACGAAAATGCAAACAAAGATTTAAAAAAGAATCTTGACAGAAATTCAAAAGTATATGGAAATTCAAAAGAAAAGAAGAATGATCTGAGAAATGCAAAATAAAGGAAAAAACAACATAAGTATGCAGAGAATTAAAACTTAAAGTCAGACAACAAGGAGAAGAAAACGAGTTGCAATTCGTTTAACACATAATACTCATTTTAAACATCATTAGCTATAGGAGATAGTTGAATCATTTTAACTTAAAAACTCTCACCGAGCTAAAATATTTCAAAGAGTGAGGTATAGAGTTCCGGAATTCAGATCCTTCGATCTGAAATGAATTTAAGAAAATGTTTGATCGAGGGGTTGAATATGTAATCTGCGGGGGTCCACATCGAGTTAAACTTGTGTTGGTAGAGAGCTGTCTTTTACGAATGAAATATATCAGGAATGGTCGCTAATGGTTTTGTTATTCTGGTTGCTAGCGCTCCAAAAACCATCAAAAACGATTTAAAGTTGTCCGATACGTATTTCGATATCCAAGAGATAATCTTCATGGCTGCACTGACAGACGTAGACCGTAAGGAAGTAAGGGGGACAAGACATCGCTTCGAGACAAACAACTGACAGGCGAAATAATTCCATTGATCTAATAAATTATACAGCTTTGTTGAAACCTAAATTTCTATTTATTTTTTATCCATATTTTTTTAATATGTAAGTTCTCCCACGCGTTTAAATTTGAATGTGAACTATCGGCAAGTAACAAAATCCACTGTTTCGGCCTCTTCTTTGTGTTAGCTCTTCATGATGGAGGACGAGTACAACACTTAGGGAATGGGACACTTCGGAGCGGCCACTTCGAAGTGGCTCGCGCCGAAGTGGCCGCGCCGAAGTGTCCTAGATCCCAACACTTATACACTATACCACAGAATTCTTGTATAAGCACGACCTAAGTTTCAATGCGTAGCGTTATAGTCAGGTCCAGATAAACAAGATACAGTCGCATATAAAGGTAGGAAAAGGAGAGGGGGAGAGAGTATGCGGGCGTTAAGTCGTGGTCGTGTTTACTAAAAAATTCCGTGGTATCGTGTATAAGTGCTGTACTCCTCCTTCATCATCGGCAAGTAGGTACGTTGTTTTTTGATGGTTTTCGGAATTCTCGAAACCAGTGTATTATTTATTAGCTTTTGAAGGATGCCCATAAGAGTTAATAAACACATTTTTTCTCTCAAAATATTATACAACGGAACAAATTCAAATAAAATCATTTTTTCTTAACCTTGTTCCCATCTCTCATAAGATAAATTAATGATTTGGGATTTTTGGCGATGATAATGAAGATGGAGTTTGATTTGGCACTGAATTTTATGGCCGGATGCCCTTCGTACCGCCAATCGGGAAAATTTGGCTTTCCACCGGGAATCGAACCGAAGACCGGGAAAGCCGCACGCATTGCTCACTCGACTACTTAGGAGCCCTATTTCAAATAAAATCATTATAATGACACAAAACACACATGTTAAAAATTTATAAAATCCTTAAAGAGAAAGAAAACAAAGACATTCCATCAACATCACAAAATAACAGAAAATGTTTGTTAATATAGTTCATTTTTATAAGATTTTTAAAGAGTTGGAGTATTTGAATCTTATGGGGTAAGAGTTCCAGAGGCAATTTAGAGGCAGTGCTTAAAAAGGAATTAAGGAATATGTTGGTATGGGGTATTGGGTAAGTATTATGATCATAGCTAGTTAGAGTCTTAACAGAAGATATTAAATAATGGCTTAAGGGGTGGGGTAAGCTACCGAGGAAAGAAGGAAATAGTGTTGAATAGGATAGTCTAAACTCATGGACCTACCCAAAGAATATAGGGACGAGGGGTGTTATACGCCTCCTCTGTTTCCTCATGACGAATCTTTAACGAATTCAAATATCGTTCGTAGAATGTTCAGGAATTTTTCCTTCAGTTTAAGGAAATGATTTTTTAAACTGCTTTATTATCACTGAAGACATATTCGCTGAAATGCGTTTTTGGTATTTCTTTCAAAGCAGTTGATTCGGCAGACATTCCCGATGCCCACCTATTTTTCTAGATAAGGTTACCTAAGTCACATGCATGAGCGTTCTAACTTTCGTTAGGTTTATGTGCACCATTCAAAATGATCTCCTTTCATCACTATTTAACGCCATCTCCTTCACTTTAATTCATCCAACATCTTTTGTCTTTGTCTTTTCATTTGTTTTTTCATTGAATTCTACCTTCAATTATAGTCTTTAGCAGTCCCTCTCCCCTCAATATCTGATCCATCCATTTCTTCAGTCGATGTTATCAGTTCAATTTAAATCTCCCCAACCATCTCCAGAACCTCCGTGTTAGTTTTTCTATCCATCCAACTTACTTTTTCCATTCTACGCCAAACCCATATCTCGATCTATATCTTTGACTTCCTCCTTTCTTAATGTCCACGAAACGCATCCAGAAAGCAAGACACTAAAAACCAAGGATTTCACCAATCTTTTCCCGATTCCTTTATCAAGACCTTTGGTCATAATTTCCCTTCGCTTCATAAAGGCTTCCTTGGCCGAGGCTATTATTTTTCTAATCTCATTTGATAGCTGATAGTCAGTAGCACGTATATCCTTTTTCATGAGCATCTTTGTCCACAACTTCCATTTCAAGCCCCATCCTTTTTTATTCGGTACATTAACTGTCTTGTTCACTGCAACCGCCTTTATTATTTCTTTTTGTTGATAAAAAAGCTTTTTATTCTGTTTGTGGTAATAAACCAAGACCTAAATCACGGTGACGCTGCATTATTTATTAGAGACCGATGTTTAATTCCTTTCAGGAATTGGGAATGCATTTTGTCCTTCGTCTGTTTCGTCGTACACTATCATTGACTTAGAAGCAGGATTACTGCGTAAAAGCTTTTCCTTAATTGAATTGACAAAATCCTTGGAAAAATTATCCAACGAAATTGCATTTCCCAAATTATCCTTGCTTTCGTTGTAGGAATTGCCATTTCCTTCAGTATAGTGTAATCTAATTTCAGTTTTACCATTCCGTTTACGTGGAATATAATCCAGTATATAAAGGTTTGAATTATGGTTTAACTGAATTAAGTCGTGGATAGTCTGATGAAGAAAGCATGTAGTAACTGGAAATTTCATTTCCACTCCTGATAGATGTATCTTTAACTATTTGATTTTATATTTACTCTTCTTTTCCCTTACATGAATTTATAAAATTTTTAAGGAAGATATCAGTATTTTATTTTTGCAGCTAGAAGGCATTTGTATTGTAATAGTATTTGCTGTAGGTAGATGATATATACACTGTAAAAATGTATTGCCGTAGCTATTTATATATGTCTGTTATAATAAAAAATATTATAATATGCATAACATAAATAACTGACGTTGATAACATTGTGGCGAACGAGGGAAGGAGAATGGAGCTGGTTAAAATGTAAATTTATTTGGGGAATATTCTGACGGAAGATTGAAAGAACAGTGCAGAGATCAAGACAAGAATAGCTGTGGGAGATTAAGCCTTCTGTAAGCTGAGAAATGTGCTGTGTAGCAGTACCGAACTAGAATTGAGGAAGATATTGATGAAATGTTAAGTGTGGAGTGTTGTGTTGTATGGTTGAGAAACATGGACTTTGGGAATAAGACAGAAGGACAAGATTGATGCTAGGTATGGAGGAAGATATAGAAAATTAAATGGATGGTTAGAATAAGAAATGAGGAAATGCCAAGAACAGTTAGGGAGGGTAAAACATTACTCCACACAACAGAGGAAATGAAACTAGGTCAGATTTATTGTACGAGGGAAGGGGATTCTAACTACAGCCATTGAAGGAACAGTGGAAGGAGAAAAGAGAAGAGGAAAGCTGAAATTAATATTTGAGGTGATGAGAGGAAGATACAAGGAGATAAAAGAAGAAGCCCGAGACAGGGAAAAGTGGGAACAGTTGTGATGTATGGAACCTGCTAGCAGGCAGAACACCAGATGATGATGATGATATGTAACTAGTATTACACGTAGCACGGTCTTATTGTTTTAGTTAGTAAGATAGTACTGTAATGACGGTGGTACCGGACTTTTAGTCGATCCAAAACGAATGGATTACTGATAATAATGGAGTATACCTAATTGTACAGCAATTTAATTACGAGACATGATAAGGGATGTCCTATTTCGGTATTAAACATAAATGTATGAAACCAGTGAGCATTAAGCAAAGACCAACACTTGTGACGAATTTCTAGGGAAATTTGGCCATAGTAAGTTGCCCATTTTTAAGTTGCCCGTTTACAAGTTGCTGTCAGAATGGCTCAGTCAGAAAGGCCTCAGGCAGAAGGGCCGAACGGAGAAGGGCCGTTAGAAAACACGACTTTTATACTGACCAGTGCAGTGATACTGTCGGCGATCGGACTAATTAACACGGCGGAGTTCTGTGACAGTTTCTAGCAACGTGATTGGCCAATTTGCGGAACCCCTTTCGTTGCGAATTTCTGTGCTTCATTGTTTTTCCCTCTTCGTCTCCAAACACGGACTCCTCCACTGAGAAGGTCATTTCGCCCGAGAACGTTCGTGGCTGAACATTACCCATCCACGCCGGTGGCGGCAGACTTTCTTTCTTTCCTTGTGAATTTACGTGGGACACTCTCTAAAGGCTAAGTTCATATCATTATTATTTGTGCAAACTGAACCATATTATATTTGTGTATAATAATCTGTTATTTTTCACTTGTTCACATTTACTTAGTATTATTGTTCTGTGGTATCGTGCTTGAGAGTATTATCCTTGATAAAGGTCTTTCTGAGTGATTGTTTCTCATTATTTCGCATTTGGTCGTTTGTGTCGCTGGCCCTGTTGACTTTCTAACAGGTATTTCACGAAAATAATCGAATGCCGTGTACCGGTGGAGGACAAGGTGGGTTCGCCTTCCTTTCTATTGGGTATACTGCAACAATTGGTAGCGGAGCGTTGGTTGTTTCACTTTCGTGTTGAATTCTGTTAGAGTGCGAATTTTCGGGCTCACCGACGTTATTCTTTGTAGTTTCGTCTAATGTTTCATTTTTGCCTCGTGGTTGCTAAGTCGCACCTTAATTTGTAGATGTTTCTTGTATCTCTTGTTTAATTATTGGTTATTTGAATGCCTCTAAATTCCTATCAAAAGGAATTCATTACGACTGCACAAGATCGCGCTAAGAAAATGGTCCCTACGAAGACCGCGGCCGGCCCAAGTCAACGTGACGAAGCATGCGGGGAGACCCCGGTATCTTTGTCTCGCACTCCTGACGTTAATTTTGATTTGGGTAAGCAGCTAATTCACGATATCGCTCCTTTGACAGATGCGACTTCCGAAAACTTATTTGCATTCTTTTCCTCTGTGTCGGAAGTAATAGATTTGGAGCTGTTTCCTTTAAATTCTTTATTAACTTTGTTACTTTGTAAGGTACCATCGATTTTACGTAATTTCTTCTTGTTGGCAATTAAAAACCGGTTGTCTTGGGCTCAAATTACTCGACAATTTTGGGAGGAGGAGATTAGTTCGCGAGAGTACGAGAAATTAATAACGGTCAAGGTTAAAAGGTTTCAATTTCCGAACGAAAAGCCACTTCACTTTCTCCATAACATACGTAATGCTATCACGGTGCTTGGATTATCGTATTCTGAAGAGGAGTTTGTTTCGCTCATTTTGAATGGTGTGAGTCCGTTAACGCGAAGTACTTTTATATTTCAATCTCGCCCGACGACTCTCGAAGGTTTGACCGCGTTGCTTAAATTTTCCTCTAAGCAGCTCGCGGATTCTACCGATTATTCTCGCGCTTTCTCAAATGTTAGTCGTCGCGAGACTCCTCCTGTTACGTGTTCTTTCTGTCATCGAAGGGGTCATGAGTTTACCGAATGTTATCGTCGGAGAAGATTGAGCAACAGAAATCTCCCTCGAATTTCGATGGCAAATTTCGAAGATTCTTCTCTTAACTCGTTGCCGCTTGTTCCGGTTAGTATCGGACATATTCAAACGGTTGCTCTTGTCGACACTGGTTCCTCCGTCTCACTGTTAGATCCCCAGTTCGGGAAGAAACTGAAAATTAATATTAAATCTGGTTCTAATTCCGCGATCCACTTGCAAACTATCGGAGGGCATAAACTTAATTTGTTCGAGTATGTAAAATTAAAAGTGAAAATTCATTCATTATCTTGGTACCATCAATTTTACCTGTCTTCATTACCGGTGCCGCTGTTATTGGGAAGGGACTTTATGGCAAAGACCAAAATGATTGTTGCAGCCGATTGTTTTTCTTTCGCGGTTTCGCCCGCGTGTACTTTTCCGTACGTCAATTTGCCTCGTCCACAAGAGTCTTGTCAAATTGTTCATTCGAGTTCCTCTGTGGGTGAAGGTAGTCCGGTCTTTTGGCCGGAAGCAGGTCCTGGTAATATGGCAGCGAATTCTGTTGAAACTCCTTTTGATTCGACTCTACCTTCGGGTTTCCGGGAGATAATTTCTCAGTTCTCTGATGTTGTCACCTCGAAGATGGGCATGACCAACATTATGCAATATCGAATCGAATTAAATGATACTTCTCCGATACGTTCTCATCCCTACACTCTCCCTCCTCCAAAAGCGAAGTTAATGCGGGAACATTTAGACTCTTTAATTCAGCAAGGAGTAATAGAACCATCCAACTCGGAATGGGCTTCCCCTGCCTTTTTGATTCCAAAGAAGGCTGATAAATTACGGTTGGTGGTTGATTATCGTAAATTGAATAAAAAGGTTAAAATCGACCCGTACCCAACTCCGTCTGTTGAACATGCTTTTCAGTATTTATCCAAGGCTAAAGTATTTTCCATACTTGATTTGCACTCTGCTTTTCACCAAATTCCTTTGTGTGAATCTTCCAAGAAATTGACCGCTTTTGTTACGCCTTTTGGTTTGTACCAATTCACACGTTTGCCATTTGGTTTTGTTAATTCACCCCAAGTATTCACCAGAATGATGGATATTGTGTTAGGGGATTTGAAATACAATTGTGTGTACCCCTATATCGACGATTTATGTATTTTTTCTGAAGATTTGTCTTCTCATAAGGAACATCTGACGGCCGTTCTTCACCAACTTAGGAGAGCCGGTCTTACGATTCATGAGGATAAGATTAAATTATGCCAGACTTCTATTTCATTCCTTGGACACTGCATTCGAGATGGAGCACTGCTTGTCGACTCGGAAAGGGTACGTCCAATTCTCAATTTTCCTGTGCCCACCAGTATTAAACAAGTAGTGAGGTTTCTCGGTATGGCTGGTTTTTATGCTAAATTTATTCCTCAGTTCGCTGAAATTTCTTATCCGTTGAATCAATTGAAAAAGAAGGGTGCTCGTTTTATTTGGTCCTCGGAGCATTCTTCCTCTTTTCAAAAATTAAAGGCCGCCCTTGCTAATCCTCCGGTGTTAACCATGCCATCGTTTGATCGAGAATTCCATCTTTTCGTCGATGCTAGTCAGATAGCTTTGGGCGCTGTTCTTAATCATAAAACGAATGATAAATTCTCTCCTGTTGCTTATGCAAGTAAAACTTTGTCGCCTCATGAGCAAAGGTTAACGACCTACGAGTTAGAGTGCATGGCGTGCTCATGGGCCGTCGAAAAATTCAAAGATTATCTCCAGTTCGCTCATTTTCACCTCTATACCGATAATGGGGCTTTGACTTGGTTGTTCTCTCATCCCAAGCAGCTTGGCAAAATTGGCAGGATGGTTTTAAAGCTATCCACTTATAAATTTACTATACATCATGTCAGGGGTACAGTTAATAAACCAGCCGATTGTTTGTCAAGAGTTGTGATTCCTCCTCATCCTCCACTTTCTTCGGAAACTAACTGTTTCCTCCATAAGATTCCTCTCTCTTTTATCGACATTCGTGAACACCAGAAAAAGGATCCGGTTCTGGGACTATTGTTGCATAAAATCTCGATGTCGAAAGATAGACAGTTAATTTCGGATGGTATCAATTATAAATTAAAGAATGATATATTGTGTTACAAGCCTCTTAAGTCAAAGAAGTGCAAAGTCGTTGTCCCCGCTGCTCTTCGCCCTATGATATTTCAATACTTTCATTGCATTCCTTCTGGGGCTCATTTGGGAATTATGAAAACTGTACATAAGATTTCTCAAGATTACTGGTGGTTGAATTCCAAGAAGGAAATAAAAGATATGGTCACTCGATGTCATATTTGCCAAATTTCGAAGCCCAGAAACAGTCTTCCTCCGGGTCTCTTGTCCTCTCAAACTCAATCTGCACCCTGGGAGAGAATATTTATCGACCATGTGGGCCCATTGCCACGGTCTAAGAAAGGGAATTGTTATGTATTCACCGTTGTTGATGGTTTCTCTAAATTTACCTTCCTCGAAGCCGTCAAGGATGCTTCCTCTGCAAGTGTAATTAAGGTCCTTTTTCATAATTTATTTCACAAGTTTGGTTATCCAAAGTATTTAGTTTCGGATAATGCGAGTTCTTTTAAGTCCGAGGTATTTAGGAACATGTGCTTCAGCTATGGTATTAAGCAAATTTTCACGTCCCCCTATTACCCCTGTCCGAATATAGCGGAAAGAGTTCATCGAAATTTACGTTTCGCTTTGTCTGCCTTTACCCACGAACACCATGTTGTATGGGATGATATGCTTGGTGATTTGTCCTTTGCGTTTAATACTGCTGTTCATGAGGGTACTGGTTTTTCGCCTTGTAAATTGTTCCTTGGAAGAAATCTCCCCCATCCTTTGAATAATATTTGGGATATTCCACTCTCGCTACGTGACGATACTACTTCTGAAGATAGAATGTGGGAATATTGGGGGGATGCAGTTAAAAATCTGAAAAGAGCCCATCAAAAATATTCAAATACTTATAATAAATCACACAGTACACCCAGTTTTCACGTTGGCGAGATGGTTCTTTGCAAAAATCACCCTATTAGTTCCAAATTAAAGAAAAGGACTGCTAAACTAGAGCCTTTGTGGACTGGTCCGTTTGAAATACTCAAACTGCTAACTCCTGTAACTGTGGCCGTAAAGTCTGGGTCGTCTCAAGAAAAAATATGTCATGTGTCTCATCTCAAGCATTATCGCTCTCCATAATCCCGTCTTTATTCGTCACCAATGTTTTGATCTTTTCATGGTAAAACACTTTCGCATTTGTATTATTAATTACGTTGATTACGTAAAGGTTATTCTTTGGCGTTGTGTTGGTACCTCATCGCCCGGCGGTATCTCTACCGTCGCAATCTCCATCTAATTTTTTTTAATAAAAATTAGAAATAATTCTAAATTAAATGAAATGTTGTTTTCTGCATAGTTTGCCGGCACCCTAATAATGCCAATAATTGGGTGTCCGGGTCATGTGAGTTCTCTCTCAAATCCTCTTAGCTAACCTCTGTGATTTTTTTTTTGGCATTTGCCGTTTTTTTATGTCATTGCGCTGCCTTGACGATGATATTGTAAAGGGTTTGTGGGAGACTCGCTTTCTGAACGTAGCCCCAGCGTTCAGCGTAATACTGGTTTTCCACCAGCTGTATATAAATATATATATGTGTTTCTGTAATTATTAATATGACTGGGTACCCATTACTATTATTATTCATGTGTAAATATTATCATCATACAATTTTGTTATAATTATGTCAAGAAATGCCTTGTTTTGTGAAACTTTTCATTTACTCTATTCGGCAGGAAGTGTCATTTAATTTCTTGTCCTGCCAAGACGTATTTTGAGTTTGAAATTTGCATTTTCTTATGATTTGCCAGACTGGGTTTAATGGTTTACATTGTATCTCGCAGGATGAACTATTTTGTAAAGCTATTTAATGCTATCCCCTGCAGATAACTGTAAATTAGTTTAAATATGTAATTTCATTTTTCTGACGTATTATCAGTTTGTCATAGGGTGTTCTGATTGTTTTTTTTTATGCTCACTTACTTTATGGTGTGCAAAGTAATTATCTAAGCATTGTTTTCATTGAAATATAAAGGAGACCGCAAAATTCCAATTGCTTGACTTAGCAGTTCAGCGGCATACAGTCTTTGTTAAAGAAGTATTTAAATTGATTTAATATGGTTTATAGTGAAAGAGACACAAGTGTATATTATGTTATTTGAATTCAAAAACAAAGATGAATCAGTAGGAAAAGGACAGTGTCTGAACTGGTATTTGAATGAAATGATCAATAAACTATATTGTGCAACTGAACTGTGTCTTATAAACTGGTATTTTCGTCGACCTGATCAATAAACAATGTGTGACACTCAACTGTGAATCATGCAGTATCATTTCAAATTAACCCAGAGGATTAATTTAAAAGTGGGGGTGGATGTGACGAATTTCTAGGGAAATTTGGCCATAGTAAGTTGCCCATTTTTAAGTTGCCCGTTTACAAGTTGCTGTCAGAATGGCTCAGTCAGAAAGGCCTCAGGCAGAAGGGCCGAACGGAGAAGGGCCGTTAGAAAACACGACTTTTATACTGACCAGTGCAGTGATACTGTCGGCGATCGGACTAATTAACACGGCGGAGTTCTGTGACAGTTTCTAGCAACGTGATTGGCCAATTTGCGGAACCCCTTTCGTTGCGAATTTCTGTGCTTCATTGTTTTTCCCTCTTCGTCTCCAAACACGGACTCCTCCACTGAGAAGGTCATTTCGCCCGAGAACGTTCGTGGCTGAACATTACCCATCCACGCCGGTGGCGGCAGACTTTCTTTCTTTCCTTGTGAATTTACGTGGGACACTCTCTAAAGGCTAAGTTCATATCATTATTATTTGTGCAAACTGAACCATATTATATTTGTGTATAATAATCTGTTATTTTTCACTTGTTCACATTTACTTAGTATTATTGTTCTGTGGTATCGTGCTTGAGAGTATTATCCTTGATAAAGGTCTTTCTGAGTGATTGTTTCTCATTATTTCGCATTTGGTCGTTTGTGTCGCTGGCCCTGTTGACTTTCTAACAGGTATTTCACGAAAATAATCGAATGCCGTGTACCGGTGGAGGACAAGGTGGGTTCGCCTTCCTTTCTATTGGGTATACTGCAACACACTTAAAGTGTTTCTTTAGCAAACGCATCCCTTTTCTGTGCAGGAAATCCACGTTCAAAGTTTCATGGCGTTAGAAACGGGTTGGAACTACGCAGTTTTGCGCATTTTCATTGGGAGGCGGGTCAGCCAATCAGAAGCTGTCCAGGGTGTTACTGCGTTCTGATCAATACTAAATCCTATCCCCGTTAATATCCATTAGATCGTATCACTTCCTGGTACCATTCAGGGATGGAAATTTCTCTCTTGGCTTCTCTTGCATTCCAGCAATTGATTAGAGGAAATAAATCACGTCGCTCAGATGAAAAGGAATCTCACCTCATCATTAAAATTAGGCCCGTTTAATATTCTATAGTTAACTTTTAATTAGTCGCGCAATTTCCATATGATCACATCAGATATATTTATTTGAATGGAGAAAAAGCTATTAAATATATTTCATCTGTACATAAAGTATTCATCTCTGTAAAGATAATTTTAGAATATTGCCAATTTTGCGAACCCAAGGTATACGATTTGAAAGGTGTTAAAATATTTGCAAAACAATAATTTACATGATAGAAAACTTCAATGTTTTTGGGTTATCGTTCAAAACTACTTATAATTCAGTGCAGTAGTTATGATAAAACCAAGACAAGAAATTAAATTTCATATTTATAACTCATTAAATTTCCGAAACTAATGTTTTAATGCCTTCTTCAAGATTTGGAGGAAATTTCAGCAATAAACCCTGTAAAATTCTATTGAAACTATCAATAACCTTGGTTTTCAAGAAAATTTATTAAAGCTAAGACTGTTTGTTTGTCTTAAACATTTTATAGTCTGAAACATATTAAAATCTTTCTTAGATCTTTTATACCATTAATCATTTGTAACTTTTTAATCCCTTCCTGCTTGGAGAAATCGAAAAATATTTACATTCCATCTCCATAAATTCTCTGTTTTCTATGTAAAAAGAAATAATATTATTTAATTTTACTTTTAATTTTAATTTTAATGGCTATTATAATTTATCATCTTTTTTTAATAAAAAATGGCTTTTTGAATTTTAATTAATGATTACGAACTAAGGGTTATACGCAGAACATTCTTATTATATTGTAATTTTAGGCGTGTTAGATTTTGGTTTGTTATTAACGTTATAAATATTCAAAAAGTCTAATTAGATGTTTACTTAACATTTTGTTAGGTTTAGGTTTAATGTTGATGAAATAAAGGCAGCGTTGTAAATAATCGACTGAAACTATAGCAATAAACCTACGAGTTGACTGGTTGTTTTACGATATATACTTTGAAGCCATATAGCCAATTTTGATACCATCCCAACGTTGTTTTCTCTTACCTCTGTTTAGTTCCTCGTTGCGAGAATGCATATTCTGGGATATCCATCGATGTTTCCATATTGTATGAATGGGCATATTTACGATTATCCCGTTGCTACGCGACTGACGAGCCGCTGTCATTGGCACGGAGTCTTCAAATCGTTATGTTAGGTTCCCACTCGCATTGGAAGAGCATTTTTCATCGAAATTTTCCCTTTGCGAGACCACTTTTCAAATGCGTTTTCGCCTTTCACAAGAGGATGTTCCGAAACATGCTACGGAAGCCATTTCAACGAGAATGGTACGTTTTCCCGCATGCGGCGCGGAAGAAATTTCGAAGCGACGTTATCGGGAAATGCAACACCCCCGAAATGCTGGTGAGCTAAAATTTTGCTTCGCTATTTTAGGTGAAAAATATAGTCGGAAGATTCCCTACGAGCGCATGGGGTGGAATCGCACCATCATGTTTTTTTGTGAACTCTATGTAAGTCATTCTAAAATGGTTGACCAATACACAATGTGTTTAAAAAAGGAGTTTACAATTTTGTATTTTTATAAGTATTTCCTCTGATGGGTTTTTCAGCAGGTTTCTTGTTTATTTTTCAAGGAGTACATTTATTTATTCTCAAAAACTACAAATAGGCACCAGACCAGGTGGTAGTCAGAAGGGGGGGGAAATTACATAATCTGCCTGGTATTCACCCTAGTCGAGAGGAAAACCCCCCAAGACCTCCCGAAGGCAGTATGTAATATATATACTTACAAAATTTACAAAAATATTTCAAAATTTACAAAAATATTTAAAAATTTACAAAAATATTTAAAAATTTACAAAAATATTTCAAAATTTACAATAATCATACAAGTTTTCAAAATTCACCACAATTTTACTAGTAGTAGTAGTATTGTTAAAAGTGCTTCGACAGCTTTGGTCATTTCGCACATTGGCTCCCACCGGGAATTGAACCCGCACAATTTTACTACATGTGCTATTATATTTAATATTTTGCCAATAAACACGTAGTTGTGGTTCGAGAAGTTGCATATTATTCATAGTCCCAATTTTTCCCAATGTCTGTGCACGAATCAAAGCAGCCCGCGTAAAAATAGTTTCTTATAATATCAAAAAATCGTAAATTTCTTGTTGAAGTACCCTATATACATTTGGAGGGGAAAATATTTTTTGTAGAGTAGACGAGTCCAACCGGTGGGCCGCATGCGTACCCGAACCGGAAAAAAACGGTAATGGTATCGAAAAAACAAGCATTAATGTCCAAATTAAACATTTTATGTCCTTTTGTTCGATGAATAAACGTTATTTGACTTTTGATTTTTTATTCTGTATAGAATCATATATATTCTTCTAAACTGTAGGAGAAGTAGAAAGGTTTTTCTTCTTTAGTTTTATTAACCCTCCGTTAGTCGCGCCGTTGTATTCTGCACAACACGGACGGTTTTTCGGGTCCCGTTCCTACCTGGGTGGTCCCTTGAACCTCATGCCCGAGTCTATTCCTCTATCACACTTACCGTTAACTTTTAAATTCGTCAAATGCTTCTTTTTAGTCATAAACCGACTGCGAAAGCGAGTAAATCTGTGAAGTGACGACTGTTCTAACACATACAACGAGCGACCGCTTGGTTGAGTTTTTCTTTGGTGAATTCTATTTTTGCTTATTATAACGTTTACATGGAGTTTTTCCATGTATTTCGTCTTAAACTTTATTAGACGCATTTCAATTTCGGAACTAATAGACATCTAGTTTTTTAGGTACTCTCCGAACGCATGTAAATAAATAAAGGTGAATAATTATATTTTTTACTAAAGGTTGATTACTTCTTAAATTATTCCACTTAAATTGCATTATTACCTTAAGTTTAGTACTCATAAATAATAATAAGTTAAATTAATTTGACAATTTTGGCCGAAAACGAATGGAATACAACGCGCGACTGATCATGTCATGAAAATCGGCGTGACTAATCTAAGGCTCAGTTTACTAACAGAGGGTTGCCTAAAAAAAGGAGTCCTTACTGGCTTGTGCACCCGAGGAAATTTGTAATGGGGCCCTCGTCCACCAAAAGGTTGGACACCCCTCGTTTGGAGCAATAGAGATTATGGTATAATTCTAGCTTACATTGCCATCATGTAAACTGATCTATCTATTTTACAGAACGATGAGTTTAGAGAAAACAAGGAAAGCAAAACTGAAACCCCCAAATCAACGGTGCCGGCAAACTACAACGAAACAATCGACGATCACAATGCGATGAATCCCCACCTTTGACTTGAGAAATGGAACCGAGATGTTTAATTTACGAAATGCCCTCAATTGGCTAGTTGAGATTCATTTATGCAACGGCGTCGCTCGCGATTCACGCCGCCAGAGCGCAGCACGAGCGATCTCTCTTTTGTTATCAACTTTGCAGATTAATGCCGTCGGGCTAATGCACCAGCGTGTGCGTGTGTGAAATTTATTCCTTTATTCGACTCGTTTCTCACCGAGTGCGTCGCAATCCGCTGGAATAAGTTCGTCAAAATGCATATCCGAGGCGCTATGCCTTTATTACCCATTGCTTTGATATTCAAGCGTTAGTAATAGCAAACGGTTATTAAATTTCTATCCCATATATGCGTGATACACACATTATGGCTGATTATCAGCATGATTTGTATTATGCTAAACTCAGAGAAATTAATTTCGCGAGTAAATATGCATGCCGTGATCGAGAGTGGGATAATGGATAATTTAATTCGACTATCAAATGAGTTGCATCGCCATCAGCTGTTTGTATTGATATTTTAAGGACGCTATCACTTTTAGAGAAATATCATTCCATCATATTTAAATTTTTTAATGAGTTATAGAATGACTTGGTCCCATTTCATTCACATTTTGTCAGATGCGCCTCTCATTTTAATAATTATGGTCAAATTGAGAGCAATTTATTTTATTTTTATGATCTTTATACTCGAGCAATGAAAATAAAAGTATTTTATCGCTATAAAACACGTATTCTATTATATTTACACATTATGTGTTAAATAATGAAATTAGTCAATTTTATTCTCATTCTATATTAGAAATTACCCATTTTGAATAATTTCTGTCTAAAAAATGTTGAATATTTTTATCTATAGCTCTTACACTCATCCCTATTGCGTGATAGAAGAAGTAACCTATGAATTTACTCGAAATTTTTTTTATTCCCCTACAGGTAGACTTCTACTAAAATTTTTAAAATCTTCTATCTTTTCGGAAATTCCAACTCTTACTATCCAGGCATGCTACCTTTTACTTGAGCTTGCACATATCATTTATATGTTTGTTTATTCGTGAAGTAACTGTGCATATCTACTTTGAGAATAGGAAAATGATGATTGTAACTTCTTCAGAAAATTGTAAATTCAAAGGGATAATTCAATATAGATTAGATACTCGTCAGTCGTGTTTTTGTGGCGAAGTTTTAAGCATTTATAATCCAGTAGTTATTTTTTAAATCCAATTTTTGCTCGTATTTATATTGGGAATGTTTTCTAACTTATACATATAATTTTTTTATTAACTACTTTATAAAAAGATGTGTTCCATCAGACGAAAGTTTGTTGTCAGAACGTCATTAGAAGAAATATTTAAGTACAATTTTGTAATGAAATATTTTTAGTTAACAGCTTAAAATTCATCATAAAAAATAAACTACACAGATAGTGCCGTAAAGATAAACAAAATAGTGAAAAAATAATGAAAAATCACGAAAAATAAGTATGCTGACAGTTAAATTGGGACTACAATGTGAGAGTAATACATGAATTGAAAAATATTAGCACTCTAAAAATTCAGACGAAAGTGAATTCAACAATTCAAATGCAAACAGCCATTTTTCATATTTGAAGTTAATATGGTTCATTTAATATAACAATTCAGAATAAAAACTATTAATAGTTAAAATTAACTAAATAAATATGTACATACAAATCCTTTAAATACATAATTTGACATCTTCTAATTATGGAATTAGTGTTCAGAAATATAATTGCTATATCCTTAGTTCCTTAACTGCGTTCCTAATGTAGGTTCTTTCATAAGATGGTATAAGAAACAAAGCTTAAACAAGAATGAAAGAGATAAAGAGATTTAATAATTCAAATTTTAAAAAATATGAGCTATTTTGAAAACGAAGACAGTAAACAAAGAATATAATGCAATGCAACTATCCCTTTTTCTTTCCATTTTTTAATCCAAACTTTACCCTCCCAAGATATTTTGAGATTTATCGCTTTCCGACGTCTTTTACAATTTTACGCGCTCGCTATGTATCCCCCTGACTTGACCATTCAAATATTCATCCGGGTTTTGTAAAATGTCCACATGATGCCATCAGAGGCCAAGGAAAAGGCCATGCATTAAGAAATAGTACGCAATCCGTCTCCATCCTTTTCCATGTCGAGAGATTTTTGATACATTCATACATTAGATACCTTCGAACCTTTCATTATCAAATATTCTGTTATTTTTTACTTTTGTGAAGACGACCGATCGTCTGTTATATCCTCTTTCCACCTCGCAGATGTGTTCAAAATTCCTGTTTCCTTTTTTTGATTCTTTTAGCACGTGTTGCCAGGGAGAATGTTAACCATTGTAATGCCTTGGAAAGGTTGTTAAAGAAATATGTACATCCTATTAGAAAGTGTAGTTTAACATTAAAATATAGTCACAATTGACTCTCAATTGCTTGAAGGAGAAGTTAAAGGGAGGGATAAAGGCCTGCACACACCGGCGCGGAACGCGAAGCGGGACGCGGGAGCGAAATTCGCGCGGGATTTTGTTTGCGTGGCGGGAAACCGTAGCGCGCACACCGATGCGAATCCCGCACGGTGGAACGCGGGACTGCAGCGAATTTTTCTCGGTTCGCTGCATGCACGAAATCCCGCGTCCCGCGACTCTGGTCCGGAATCTGAAAACGTTGAGAAATGTCGACCACGAGGTAGCCCATAAAGTATTTATGTAGTATTTTACGGTCTTTAGCCTAGAGAATCCTTATTATAAAAACAAGCAGTAAAAAAGTCGAGATATGGAACAAAATTGGAGCGGAATATGGAACATCTTGTGATTATTTCACATCATTCCTAAGAATAACATCCTAGATAATTTTGTGAGTCGCACAAAAATAAAATATCCTCTGACACTTATTTTTTGATGATTTTCGATCAGTTGGAATGATGTCTGGCGTTTGTAGAGAAAGATAAAAAGAATAAAGATAAAGATAAATAGTACACTTTATCCTTTAAGGAATGTCTCACAAGCTTTGTGAAGAAGGGATTCCTTGTCTGCAGATTTGCTGTCAGCGAAGACTAAGTTTCAAGACAAAGTATTTATTGATGTAATCAATTTTCAAGGTTTCTGAAGAAGTTACTTTGTTTCTATACTCCTCACTTTAAAGTAATCAAAAGGAAAGAAGGCTGAGGTTCACTTTAATAGAAAGCACTTCGTCATGGGTAATTGCTAGTCGTTCACCGGGAGGAATTAGATCACGGATATTGGTGTGCTCCTTCCGAATATCGTTTTGTATTAGATTTAAAGTTTCATAAAAACTTCCACTTCTCATACGAAAGTAAATTTAAATCTTTTCTCGTCTTGCCGTAACTTTGGCATGAGTGTGTAAAATTCTCCCTTTGTTTCCCGCTCTTCATTTATTTCATGTACCCATCTTCTACTTTTTCTGAGCAAATATTTTAAAATGTATCGAGTTATAAATAAGTTTCAACAATTATTTTTGTTTCAGCAATTATTTTTGTTTCAGCAATTATTTTTTGGATAAGTAAATGCCTTTTGTGACTAAAACTGTCCCTCTAGTATCAATATGCCACTTATATGCCTCTGTATAGGGCAGAGATGACTCCTATGGGACCAGAATAGGAGGCGAATTCATTTAAATGAAACTTTTTGTAACTCCTTCCGTCCTCGTCTATTCTTTCCCCTCATGGCAGCAATTCATTACATGTAATAGCTTATACGTTTTATAAATATCATTATTATATTTTCGAGTAACGCATGACCCAACTTAAGGATGATGAGATAGTTGTTCTTGATAGTGAAGGAAAGAACACCGATACTTGTTGGAAGGATGAAATTCTTCGAATTTTCGAGGAATTATCTAAAAAACCAATGGAATGGAATAGAACTTCATTGTCAAGTTAAAGATAAACAGACAATTCAAAGGTTTCTTGTTAATTCTTCGACTATTCAAAGATTATCATCTTTCCAACCAGTATTGATGTTCCTTCATTTACTCCCAAGAACATTTATCTCATCATCTTTAAAGTGGGCCAGGATTTACTCAAATATATAGTAGTACCATTCATACAACAAATAGAATATTAAATGTAATAAATAGGTGCGTGACAGCACTGCTTTGCTACCGCTACGAGCCACCAAGTAAAGGAATAGACGAGAACGGAAAGATATACAAAAAAACTTCTATTTAATTAATTCTAAATTAATTTGCATCCTATTCTGGCACCATAGGAGACATCTCTGCCACATACAGAAGCATATAGGTGGCATATTGAGGCTTTATTGACAGAATTTTTTTGCAATTTAAACGTTTCTTGCCGAAATTTCGAAACTTTGAGGTAAACATTCTCACAAAAGATAGTATTTGATTTGGAAAGAAAATTATATCTACCATGTGGATGTTCCACTATTGCCGTGTGTTTTACTTCTATGATAAAAACAGACTAAACGACCCGCCTTACTGTCTAACCAGCATCCGTAAGATTTCTGTATATTTTGCGTTTTTTGACGAATTTAGGCGAACTGAGAATCCATTTTCCTTGTTTCGATCATACTAAATCGATAATATTAAGCAACAACCAAGCAATATATGTACTTCTTTGCCATTTAATCACTTCGGAAACATAGACAAACCATTAAGAAAAAATGCAAAAATTTGACATTTTTCACAAAAATTAAAAATTTGACAAAACTTCGCAGTCTCAAGACATAACCCGATCTAGTTGAAATTTTTTATATGTTATGGGGACCACAACCACACACTTTAAGCACTAGCCGTTGACGGATTTTGAAAAAAGTTTCTTTCGATCCACCCTAGTGTACAGACAATACCCACGCACTACTGCTTCTGCGAATGTCTCACGTTAGTCCGTGTTACGAAAGTTCGCCTTCCTGGCGTTTCCCGCGCGAATTTCGCTCCTACGTCCCGCTTTCGCGTCCCGCGCCGGTGTCTGCAGGCCTTAAAGCCAGTCTGCTGGAAGATTCTCCGAAACCAAAGCACCGATAAAACGGTGGTGAATATGTAATGAATTTGAAGATGATGTTTTCGTTTGTACGTGTGTATTAGTATTTCCTTAATGAAAACAATTATGGTTAATTTACTACTCTTTCTAAATTTAAATTTTTTAAAGGTTTTACATTTTTTAAAATTTTGCATTTTTAACATAACAATGAATCTCTAATTTTTAGCTCTGGCGTTTGCCACATTGTGGGATTTTATCTGTAAACCTCCAATTGAGTGGTTTTCCCCCAAAATATAATATTTATTTATTCAATTATACCTAGATCTAGTTTGCAACTATATGTTTGTTTCACATTGATCTGATAGTTCTTATACTATATTAGATTTTACCAATCATATTCAATTCTATTCCTTTTTTACATTTTTCGTTCGTTCGTTTGTATAGATTCTTTTTTCAGATGTAATTTAATTGTTAATTGTGTATATTTTCTTATAATAATTCTAAAAGGTAGGTGGAATAGAGGAAATTTTGGCTTAAATTCGCTAAATGATTAGAAAAATAATAATAACTTCAAGTTATTTCTTAAAATGTGCATTTTAGAGATTTCATAACGTTCTATTCTTCCTGCAATGTTGAATCCCTGATTCATTGCTTTTTTCAAGATTACGGTTTTATAACTTATTTTACGAGAACGCAAATAATTGTAAGTTAAAGAGCAAATTCGGTTTGAACAGGAAAATAATTTCTGGTGTGACGAGTTACCACGGTTGTATCAGGAATAGAACCAGGAAGTATACACTGGTCTTCTTTTGAATAAGGGATAATATCTCTGAAACCCTGTCACCTAGAAACCGTTATGAAATTGTTTAATGCCAGGTGATGGCTGTCAGCCATAGCGTGGACTTCCAAAGTCGAGGAGGGCACAAATAAGCCCTGAGACTGGAGTCTATATCCAAGTGGACATCGAGAGAACGATTTTATCCCCGTGCTTCAGGAATTATATATGTAAGTCACGTATATTGGGAGAATCCCCTGAAATATTTAAGGGAGGCGAGCGAGAAATTTTTCATGCCTTTGTTTTGCTTCCCTCACAAAGGGACGGATTTTCGGGAATTTCCAGTCTGGCTTTGTCCACGTCCACCTGACTTTGTTGAATTTGAGAGTTGGGTGATCGTTGCGGTGGACGCTGGGAGGTCATCTGCGGTTGTACGTACCACGGATGTGATGCGGAAGTACTGCAGAGAAGTACTAATTTACAGAGTGGCATCTGGGAAAAGCTATTTGCGTTTAATTTCCGGATAAGGTCTCCGTTTTTATGTTTAGCTTAATGGCGATAAACATAAAGATTCTCGAAAATAAAGTTATTTACCCAAATTCAAAGCCACGTAGATATTTGTTGATTTTTCCTCTTTTTACTCCTAATTTTCATATTTTCTCGTTTATTCGCCATTTTAGATATTGTAGTAGTGGCTCCATTAAAGCTATGATCACGGCTGAGAAAGAATGTCGGATTCAACAATCGCCCTTGGTCGTCAGGGAGACTAGTTGTTTACTTCGACCAAATTAAATATACTTTTCATTTATTTCGCCATTTTTTCGTAATTTTGATTAAAAAAGTACATGCTACGATCAAAATAGGGATCTTTATTTAATTTATTTTCTTTTGGTACTTTTCTCGACTTCGTAGGACCGTCATTTCTAATTCAAATTTGCAAAATCAGACAACCCTGCAAGATATGAAAACGAACTTTACGAGGATTTCTTATGGAATCATCTCCGTGCGTTCTGGATTCGAATTCAGCTCTATTACTGAATGGCCTCATTTTCTGTCACAGTTAATTTAAGTATGCGAAATTTGGTAGGAATCACTGGAATGGCTTAACGAGAAAGATCGAGGAACGTTTTTTTGCGAACCGGCAGACCGACAGAGAAACTATGCCAAATACTATTATATTTAATACTAGCGGAGTGCCCGTTTATTCTCAACGGAAAAATGAATGTAAATCGGAAGTAATGAAATTTAGATATGAAAAATTTAGATATGAGAACACTTAAATTTATGAAAAAACAATACTACTCTTCATCCTAAGGGACTTACGAAATCACAAAAACAGCTACACAAATGTAAATCACAGAATAAACTAATGCACCAGTCGCTACAACAAATAGAGGAAACAACTGAGTACCAAATGAATGGAGACGAAATCACAAAAATAGCCACACAAATCTTGTAAACCACAAACGAAAACGAATGAACCAGTCGCTTAGCACGTCCAATATGTCCGTTAGACAGCGAGTCAGTGAAATCATCGAAACTATCAAATAAACGAATTAACAAATAAACGCCGCAAACGAATTACGATGTATAGCAGTTAATCTAATTAGAACTCGTCCTTTTATAAAATTAACACCTAATATCCTTAAGATGGCGTCGGCCGTTACCTTATTTTAATTACTTAACACTTAATAAATAACCCTCTGCCGTTTAATTAACTGTATGCATTGTGTAGAAAATGTTTATCCTATTGATAATGTAAGCGGCGCATCTGTTTAATTATATCGCAATAATAATTTGACCTTTATGTTGCAAAATCAGAGTGAACTCTCACCTCTTCTCTTGAATAGGATTTAATTTAATTTCAATGTTTTCAGATACCGTTGACGAAAAATATTGTCTTCCGATATTTTTATAAACGTGGAATGAGGAGGAGGTGGAATTTTCAAGTCCATTTTTCCTTGGGAATTTTCCTGGGTGCACGCCCTTATGTGAAAAGTCACCTTAATTCCTTTCCTTATTCAAAAATGATATTTTCATGTATAGAGTAACATATCTGAAAAAAGTTTCCGAGTTTAATATTGGACTGAAGGAAAACCATATACCAGCAATACTTCATTCTAGAGGGAATTTCTATAGTATATGTAACTGAAAATGAGAAGTAAATTAACGATAAAGACTTCGAAAGTGAAATATCTTGTTAGAGGTCATGCTTCGAAATTATGCTTATTCGACTAAATTCTTATTCAGTCTATCCTATTTGCCCTTGCCTAGACATAGAATCTATTAGTTACAGCAATGAAAATAATACATGTATATTTTATCTCCTTCGATACTTGTCTAGAGTCCGTAAAATGAATACTACTTTGATTTTTTGGACTAATTAAACCCTGCAACATACAACATACATATTGAGGCGTATTTCTAATGATAACATTTGAGCAGCCAGCATCGAACCGAAGCATAAAAATAAAGGACAGTCGCCCATAATCTGAGAGAGATGTTCCATATTTTATAGTCTAAAAAACTTAATAACGTATCGGCAATCGCTTAACACGAACATTTAAACATATTATTTAAGATGTAACAAAATACCAATATGTATGATAATCACCATCAAGAAAAGATATAGGTGGATAGTACCTATACTTAAACACACCAATAGATGATCCACTAAAATATTTCTTGGTTTAATTTCCAATTCTATATCTAAAAACACAAAATCCGTTTACCTTTCCAGTCCGGCATAACAGGATTGAGATTCCTTGCTGCTTAAATTCCAATTCTTTACACTTCAAAGAAAGCAATCACTAAATTCAGGGGTATTTCAACGATCTTGATTGATTCATTAAATGCACGGCGGGACGCTATATGAAACAATTAGTATTTAGATCGGAAATTAAGAATGAGAAAGTTATCAACTTACCAAGCTAAGAAGATATAATTACTTTATATGAGAAAAGAAGATTCATTTAATACGACGATAAACATTAATTTCACGTAAATAATGAATAAATATTGGCGTTGCTATAAACAAAGCTTGACTGTTGCAGTCGCGCGTATGCTAACGAATTTGAATTCAAATTTAATGATATCGAGTAGGTGGATGTAGGTGGACAGTAACTATACTTAAACACACCAATAGATGATCCAATAAAACATTTCTTGGTTTAATTTCCCATTCTATATCTAAAAGTACACAATTCGTTTACCTTTCAAGTCAGCTATAAAAGGCTTGTCATTCCTTGCTGCTTATTAAGCCCAATTATTGACACTTCAATGAAAGCAATCACTGAATTCAGGGATATTTCAAATATCTTGATTGATTTATTCTTCAGCGTTAAAGATTAAATTCACAGCGGGACGCTAAATAAAACGATTATTATTTAGAGCGGAAAATAAGATTGAGAAAGTTATCAACTTACCAAGCTAAGAAGATATAATTACTTTATATGAGGAAAGAAGATTAATTTAAGTAGTAGTAGTAATTATGAAGGTGCCTCGACAGCTGAGGTCATTTCGCACCTTTTCCTTTTGATTCATTTAATACGACGATAAACATCAATTTCACGTAAAGAATCAACAAACACTGGTGTTGCTATAAACAAAGCTTGGTTGTTGATGATGCGCTAGTGCTAACGAATTTGAATTTAAAGATATCGAGATTGGCCTTGACGACGGGTTGTTTAGAATATCAGATTCTCATAAAATTTTCGTATTTAACTCAATAATTCTCACAACTTCGAAGTGAAAGCAATATTCTACGACCAAAATAAAAAACTTTATTCTATTTCCTTTGTTTTGGTGTTAGTTTTAGTTTCAAAGGACCTTTATTTCTAATTTAATTTTGTTAAAGAAAAGTTTCGTGCAAATAATAAAAATGTCTTCCCATGTATTTCTTATGGAAACTATTCGACCCTCTGTAGTTGAACCGAGTACAGTTGGGTCAACAAAAATTAGCCTATCATTTGCGCTAGGGAGACTTTTAATATTGTACAAATTTTGAAATTTTATAAATAATTAACTTTAGAGTTATAGCGTGAAATAGATTTTTGACCCCAACTGGGGACGAACTGGGGACAGCTAGGTGGATAAAAGGTAGCCTATGTCACTCCCCGGATGACAAATGACCATCATACCAAATTTCATCAAAATCGGTTGGATAGTTTTTGAGTGATGCTGTAACAGACAGACAGACAGACAGACAGACAGACAGACAGACAGACAGACATGAAAATTTCTAAAACCTGTTTCGGACTCGGGAACAACCCTTGTATCCAGCAATACAACTTTTTTTGAAATCGGATCAATGTACAGACACGACCACCTCTACAGATTTATTATATATATAGATAGGTAATGAAGAAAAACTTAGTAATTTTCCACAAGATTTTTTACGCTACCGGAGTAGCATCTTCTGGTACAGAAATGTTTGAAAAGCTGCTTAAATGTCCTGAAGGGTTGGAGGGGAAAGGGAAGGAGAGGTTTTGGGAATATTCCCACAACTATAAAATTTAAGCAGATTTTCAAAAATTTCTGTACCAGAAGATGCTACTCCGGTAGCGAAACCGGTCGTTCATAAAAAATCTTACGGAAAATTACAAAGTTTTTCTTCATTACCTAAATAGCTTTCCACAAAGTAAAGCCTGATAATCTAGATTTCATATATAATAGGTATAACCAAATATATTATACCTACTAAGAGATGTAGTTAAATTGAAAAATAAATAATGATAAAAATATTTGTACAAATATCAAATGTGAATTAGGCATGCAGGTTTCACATACTGTTATAACAGTATTTATTTAATTATTCAACGGGATTTACCCTTTTGTTACAAAAAATGTCACAGCACCAATATCACATAGCAGAATTTAAAAGTATAAAATACAATAAGCAATAGGATTTTATAAGTATAAAATATCACAAATATGGAAATTAATATCACAAATTATTGGATTTTAAGCATAAATATCACTATCATCATTATAAGTAATAAAATTTACGTATAAGATGTTACAAGTAATAAACATAAACAGCTAGTATAGAAAAGTCTCGAAATGTCTTAATGATATGCATGCATATTCCGTGAATATCTTGATTTCAGCTAAGCTGTTTATGTTGTTCGATACTTGAGAGTTAAAAACATTTGACTAGACATTGACGTGAAGGAGGAAAGCTTCCATGTGCTTATAAGTTAGAAAAATACGTATAGATTATGTTACCTACTTAGTTATTGTTCCTATTGAATGTATTTAGATCACTGGATAACTTTAGAATATTGTCTTCTTTATTCACTCATAATCAAAATAGCATCCTTAGATTTTTCAAATAATTACTTAGACCACATTTTTCTTTTAACCCTTCTAGTCGTCCCAGTTGCATCGGGGCTCAAGGTTTGAACAGATTTGAATTTCATCTCTCGAGGAAGTAGCCATAGCGACCAAGTTTAAACATGCCTTGCTTACAAACGGCTTTGCTTTGACCAGTAGTGGGAAGTTTAATTGGAGGGCTGTACTAGGGCCGTATGAAGCCGTAAGACCACTTGTGATGCCGTAACTCCGTGCTTTAGAGACGCATTGATTGCATTTGAATAGTTAAACATCAGATTTGCAACTGGAAATGGAGATCTGAAATAGGATCTGAGCTCTAGTCTTAGGCCCTTTATTATAATTTATAGTTCAAATGGTGTTTAATGTACACCTTATTTTAACTCTAACAAACCGGTCGATAGTTAAACTTTCATTGGTATTTAAAATGACGATCAATATAAGTTTCAGATGTGAGTTGAGTGAGCTTCAAATTTTAAAATTATATTTAATATTAATACGCATTTGATGCCGCTAAATTTCAGTTACGTTCAATCTTCAGATTAGTTATTGAGGAAAATTGACTAGACATTATAATACCAGGCGTCATTCTGCTACTTATCAATCTAATAATGACGTTAATCATCATTTGAATGCCCTTAATGGCTAATCTATTGCTTTAAACACGCTTTGCTTGGACTAAAATGAAGATTACAGCGAACTACATACAAATTATACACAACAATATCGGGCATTAGGCATTTAACTTTGCTAATACTCGGATTTGCTGTTTAATTTTCGCTTGATTCGACAAAAGGTACTGGAAAACAAAATAAAATATCTTTCAAAGTTTTCTCAAGAAGGAATTGATTCTTTATTAAGGCGCAGTTAGAGTGAATAAAATATAGCAATGACCGCTAGGAAAGGCCTAATACTCTCAACTCAGGCTTGTAATAATCATACTTGACATGTGATGACCTATTGGAAGCAAGTCCAAGGAGAGGGGGCTGGGAAAGCCGGTCTTAATATCCTGTGCCCATGCAAAATAATTATAATAGTAATTTTTTCACCGCAAACAGGAAGTTCTGAATTACATGTGATGTAATATATGAATAAATAAGTACAAAAACTAAAAAAATGAAAATTCAAAAACAAAATACATAAACTAAAGCAAAACACACAAAAAATACGACCTATTCATGCAGGTTAGAATACCTTTTTTTGCTTTCTAGGGGGAAAGGGAATCAAAGAATATCAAAGGTTTTTTTTTTAATTCATACTGACTTAACTCATTCACATTGGTGTTTTTTTATAATTCATATATATTATGCATATTTATATTTTTGTATGCATTTATCTTTTATTTGTGCATGCTTATGTTGTATTTAGTTAGGTTTAATGTATGTATGTATAGAGATATTTTTTTAAATGAAGTGTTATATAAGTTAACGTCACCACCGGTCCTTGCGATGGTTGTGTACAACAAATAAATAAATATTTAAATTTCATTTAAAATCTGGACCTCATTTTTTGTCCTCATAATTCTTGCAGTGTGTACATAACTTTAGGCATAAATTTTTATTTTGAGCTTTACATTGAGGAAGGGTACCCTCACTCCTCATCTTGCCTAGTAAGCCTCATTCCCCCTCAACTAGCTCTTGGCCGTAAATGCTGGAGAGGGTCAGGTACCAATAGGCTTTCGGTTTCAATACTACTATATATATGTACTAGTATACAGAACGTTGAGGTAAGTCCAGCAGCGGTAAAATATCAGGGGCCTAATTCCTGAAATAACACTATATTTTCTACGGCATAAAATTAAGGGATTAAGAGGAAATGCACCATTTTAATGCAGCGCATATCTAGCAACCTATTTATCACATTTATCTCAGAATCAGGACGCACGGTGCTCGGCCCCAACCCAAGAAAAGTAAATTGAACGCCGTTTTCTGAAGGCTTTCCGCTAACGTCTCCCGTTACTTTATTTGCTAATGGGAATTTTCCGCGTCTGATTGCTTTGTTTTCCTCGAGCGCGGAGTGAAAAATTGCACTGTTAATCCTTCAGCAGCGCCGTGAAAAATTTTCGAGAATTCCCATATTTAACGAGGACTTGTTTCCCAGCCTCTCTCCGAGGACATTTATATTCGTTTGGGAGTCTGCAGACGCAGGGCTCTGAAATATAAACAGAACCCGTTTTCGAGCATTCACTCCTTCCCACGGAGACTTCCTACTCTTGCGACTGCCTTTGCGGAGTTTTTGTCGTTGACTTCAGAAGACTACCGGAAAATAAATCACGTGAATCTTGGGTGGAAAATCGCGGAGATGTTTTTAATTATTCCGCTTGGTGCAGGGTCGAAGCTCATGGCGGATGTTCCCTAGTGCAGAAGCAGAAAGAATTGAGGAGATATCTACGCATACTTCTACAGCTTGCAAGCCGCCTAACGGAGTGTGGCAAGGGTTACACGCACCCTATGTCCCTAACCAATTACATTTGCGTATCGTTAAAATAAATATTTGAAGCGACTTGTTCTAGCATCTATTTCCCTTATCTTCCTAGCAGTGACTGGACGGTAGGGGGTCCCAAAAAATCAAACTCATTTTATTTTAACGTATACCCTCTATTTTTACTTTCTCCCTATACGTAGTATAGAGAAAGTATTGTATTCGCAAAAAAATTCGACCTCCAGATTTCGACGGAAATAGATGTTTTGCGGCCCATAGAGTAATTTTTCGCTATTTTTCCGAACAATGCTTTCTGTGTGTCTGTGGTAAAAAAGTTTGTGGGCGCTCTATCTTAAAAAGTAATTATCCGATCATTTCCAAAATTCATATTTAGTATTTTTCTAACAATGCAAAGAGTTGATTAGTTTTTGATGAATATCGCTTAACCGGAAGTTGCGGTTTATCCGGAACAAAATTTTGTTTCTTAAATATCTCTGTCGGAATGCAGTTTAGGTATATACAATTATAACAAAAGTTATAGATAATGTACTTTACTACAACTTTTGTATGAAACATTTTTTCGTAACACTGATTGTTTAGGAGTTATTCTTGAATAATGGTTAACCGGAAGTTGTTGTTTATCCAGAAATGGAAGATTTTCATACATATATCTGTCAGAATGCAATGTAGGTACATACAATTCTGTACAAAAGTTATAGATAATGTATTTTATTACAACTTTTGTTTGAAATATTTTCCTGTAACACTCATTGTTTTGGAGTTATTTATATATTACCGGCATAGGCTTCTGTTTTCAATAAATATGGAGAAAGTCATGTGTTGGCCACATCAGATTTTTTTCTATTTGGCCTTACAAACTTACCCAATAAGTATAATTGCGATTAGATTAAGGTAACCCGTGCCGACTTGATGTCAAACAATTTCGAGAAATAAAAATTTGTACAGACAACGGGGAACACCAGGTTAATGGGTAATTAACTAACGGATTCGCACGAAACTTTCAGGGCACGTTCTATTCTTAAAAATAGTGGGCATGTGTCTGGCCGTTTAACTCAATGGGCTTCTGTTTTTCAGAAAATAGCAACTGAATATCGGAGTTAGGCAACCACAACATAAACCTATTTTACTATATAGATCTCGAGTTAATAGGAAATTATTTTTTTCCATTTCTTTCTCTGAAAATTTATCTTTACGCTATCAAATATCATCTTGATACCTTCCAAGGATTCTCTAATTTTAGTTTATATTTATTCTAATATACATAACTTCGTACAGTGGGCTAGAATCGAAAAAAGTTGGCCAAAAATACAAAAGTGAATTTTGTTTGGACGAACTTTGATAATTCGCTTAGTTAAACTGAGTAAATTCCATATAAACCCATTACTAATATTATTAAGTAAATTACTTTGATTCCTGCATATTAAATTCAGTGAACGGCGTATCTAACAAGGAGGAAGCATAGTAATGGTTACGTCCTCAGAGTACGTACTTACTTTTAATTAAAACAATAATTTAAATAAGTCTAAATATCAAGTAAATTTCGTCTTAGGATCATATTGAAATAACTAAGCAAATGCCATGAAAAAGTTTCAATTACTCGACCGGTTTCGAACTAACTGGTCGTGCAATTAAAATTTTTTTGTCAAATTTGTATAGTTATTTCAGTATGTTCCCGATTACGGAATTCCACCAAATTGAGGCCATCTCGACTTAAATTTAAGTCTTCGTTTACATATTCTGCTTCGTAAATATTCCAAACCTGTTACCTTAAATGGCGTTAAGATTGGTGGTTTCATTATGAAGGCTCAACCAAGGTGAATGCGTAATAATGCAGTCACTACTGATTTCATCAAATGAGCGTATAGTGGAAGTATAAGAGATATGGTGAATCATTCTTAGCTGAAACGTCACCCAGTAAAAACTCCTAATGGTTGTACGGACTCGGGACGTGTTTTCTATTTATTTACACTGCGTAGAGAACTTCGGGCTTTGTCAGGAGTTTATGTTGTCTTACCAATGTTTTACTCGTTCCTTGTGGTCATTGTAATAAATGTAGTTTTCTCGGTAATGAATGAAAAATAGAATCATAGTCCGGTGTACTATACTTTGATTTATGTTTTCATGAAGGCAGCATACAGATTTGTACTTAATTTCTGTCATTTTTTCTGATAGTCATGTGTCATCATGGTTTGATATTTTATCAATTTTCACATAATAACAGTGGAAAGCGAAGGGTTAATGTTCCGGTTGAACAAAAAACCGGTTAGTTATTTTTTGTTATTTGTGCTGGAAATTGCTAACAAAGTTTTGTAAGTTAAGTTTCGCAAATTGAAAATTGTTCCAAATTGTGAAACTTTTCTCAGTTATTTCCACCATACTGCAGTTTCACCAAGTAACGTTTTAATTAAATTTTTGTCATTCTTTGAGGATCTTAGTTAGAGGTTTAAAATCTCCAAAATCAGTCTTTGTCGGTGATCCTGTTCTTACTCCCCGGTAGTCCGAGAAAGCTAGAAAGAAATGGCGCTCTTTAATGATACCCACACTTTTATGATAAGGGTATCTGAAAAGTGCGGGTTCCTTCCCTTCCCTTCCCCTTACATTCCTTTCTTGCTTTCTCCGACTACCGGGAAGTAAGAGGAGGAAAGCCGACAAAGACGGCTTTTGGAGATTTTAAACCTGAATTCAGTAACAGCCGTGTTCCAAAATTTCTTTCTTTATATTGAGGATCTTGTTAGTTGTTCTTCAGATGCATTATTTTAAAACGAATGCTCACGTACCCTTCCTTCTTCTATCGATCCCATCCGATAATCTCTGAAATCTCTAAAGCATATAAATTTGTGAACGATGCTTTAAGATGGAGAAAATATTTTTATTTATATTATCTCTCGTTTACTTCCCACTATGCGCTGGCTTAACACGAAGGCCTTGCTTTCCGCACACCAAGATTAGTGCGCTCTGGGCGTTGGTGCAATTTTCGCGAATTTCCATCACCTTTAGGACCCAACGAGCGGCGCCAAACACGACAGGCACGTTAACGGGATTAATCCCTGTGGAATTTCATGGCATCCATGTCATCCTCCGCGAAGCGCAAAGATCTCTTGGGTTGGGTCAACTCATGCGACAAACGACGCCGGATATTTTAATCATTAACTTTTCCACGGTTCCACTGACCATCCCTGTACGTAGATCTTCTTTCTAGTTACATCGTATATGAAAATACGGGCAGGAAAACTCTATGGTAACCAACTAGGATTTTATCATAAAATCTCCGCCAGGCTTTAAACACGGTTTAACTTATGGGTGCTCGTATTTGACAAGTTTTATCGGTTCTGCATGTATGTTTTAGTCACAAGAGTTATTTATTCAGGCCCATATGCATGTAGAAAACTCCTATGTTTATTGCATTATTTCATTCGATTTTGATTTGAACCTTTTTTGAATATGTATTTTAAAGAATGCAGTTGTAACAAAGAGCAAATTGACTAAGAAGATGTATTCACTCAACCAAAATATTATTATTATTTATTTTGTAGTTTGGCGTAGATAAATCTATTAAGGAAAAGTGTTCAGGTAACTTGGTACATAAGGGCGTGTACCCAGGAACATTCCCAAGGAAAAACGAACTTGAAAAAAGTCTGACGGGGCCAGGAATCGAACCCGGGATCTTCCTCTATCCGGGAGGCTGCTTTAGATATTTATAATCGTTCGATTCGATTTCCGGCCCCGTCAGGCCCCTTTTTCAAGTCTGTTTTTCCTTGTAAATCTGTTAAGTAAATCCCAAGGAAAGCCGGACATGAAAAAAGTCTGACGGTTCCGGGAATCGAACCCGGAGTCTTCCCGGAGTATTTAATTCCAGCTCTTTTCGATTCTAGTCCTCTGAGCGACGTTATACATACGAGGGGAATAAGAGTATAAATATGAGAATAAGGGCCGTATTTATAGTCGACTCCTAGGAGTTTCCCAGCGCCTAGCAGTCCCCCCAAAGCCAAAAACGGTATTTATAGTCCTCTTTCTCCCCCTTACTAATCCCGTAGAGACTCCCAAGCTGTGAAAAGATGGGTAACCGAGGTAAGTGATCCAGCGAACCCCTAAAGCGTGATACCGGTGGTGGCAAAACTGCGTACTAATTTCGTAAACAACAAACATGGCGGACAATCTGTTCGATTCGCTCGATTAGATTCAACAATTGATGAAAAAAATTAAATAGTTGACTTTGAAATCCTCAAAGTTTCTTTGAATTAGGGTAAAAATCAACAGAATATTTTCGGTATGTATTTATTTTATCCTAATGCATTTAAAACTATCTAACGGATGTTTCAATACCTCAACTTGGGCAGTCGTTAAGAAATGTGAAGTTATTAGTTTTATTACGTGATATCCTTGAGGTTGATTTATTGGCAATTACTATACTTATTAGTAGAGATATATTTATGTTGTGGCCGGGTGATTCCTACTCTTGATTGCTGATTCTTTGTGGCCTTTCGTTGTCGTAGTCGTGATATATAACCTTCGACGCAGGAGAAAGATAAAATATTTGCAGTGGAATGCCACAATGGTCAGTATTAGGCCTATTACAATTTATATATATATATATATATATATATATATCAATGATATATTTTCAGTTATAAAGTGCTGTAAATTATACTTGTATGCTGATGACGCTGTATTAATATCTGTTCACAAATACTTCAATGAGGCTGAAAGAGCTCAACAAACTGACTTAAATAAAATTAATAAATGGTGCAATGATAACAAATTAAAAATAAATTTTCAAAGGGCAAAAGTTATGAAAATTAGAGTTAGAGAAGAAATGAATCAGAAAGTGGAACCTTTACAATACCTACACACTTACATCCTGCTTACAGAAAATTACTTCTCCAATAAGCACAAGGAAAAGTTTGCTACAAAACATGGCATGATAGGGAGAGATAAAATAACGTACACTGTACCAAGTTATTATAATATGTATGGCAGGAAGCTACTTAATGTCATAATACCTATGTTATTTAGTGACTTACCTTATAACATACACTTAAATTTAGTACTGAATTTTGAAAAACATATAACAGATCCCTTGGTACATACTATGATATATGTGAAAATTGCATTGAGTTGACTTTGTACATTTATTGCTTTGGCTATGGGATGCTAATGATTGTATCTAAGTTTATGTCAGCTGTTGTACTTTGTGATTTTATGTATAATGCTTTCTATAGTCTTGTGTATTACATACTTGGTATATGTTCTATGTTTATTCTGAATCATTATACAATTGCTGAATTTGATATTGATTTTCATATTATAATTAGTGCATTAGATAAGTAGATGCAGTATTTACAATTTTTGGAATCATAAGTAGTATTTTGTGATTGCTTTTGTTAACTTAATGCTTTATTTCGCTAGAAACGTTTGAAATTGTTTTTAATTTTCATCATTAATTTATGAAATACTTCAAATTTTAAATAATTTGTAATCTTAGGCTTGTGGTTATTTAACCTCTGGCACCTCCTGATGAGCCTACATCTGGCTCAGGAGGACCAAAAAGATGAATATTTACAATCCTGTTTCTTGAACTTAAATGTCATGTAAATTTATTTGTAAGCCGTTCACAGGCAGGGGATATTATTTACATTGCATTATTTTATTGTTTGAACAAAACAAAATAACAATGACAAACAATTTTTCTGAATATAATATTCTATTCTAATCATAAATCTCATGGATAGAATCAGTTGAAATTAATGGGGCGTGAGAAAATGTATTGGTGAAAAGTCTCCTATATATTGTCTTATGAAGTCGAAATTTCTATTGTTTGTGTAACATGTTTCGGTATCTAGATACCGAAACTTGTTAAGCATTAGATGGATGAAGCAGCTGCTTCATTCATCTAATGCTACCGAGGCAATATTTATTCTTGATATTTTATGTAATCGACTTAAAGTTAACATTACCGGCGTTAATACGTTGCGTTACGCTAACTGATACATCGGTGTCGGGAATTTTTAAATTCAAAGCTATGACACGAGAACTCGGTTCGTAGGAGGTTTAAAATTTCACAAAATGTCCTTCTTCAAAAGCCTTCTAAAGTATAATCACCACTTCCCTGACCTTTTAAAAAAATCACCTAAAGGACGCAAAGTAAACATTCATGAACAGTTGGAAATATCACTCCAGATACAAAGTAACTACAACCTCACAAACGTTAACCTGCTATTTCTATCTTGATTATAGTAATGCAGTTTCAACAACGGCTGCCTTAGTAAATTGTTGATACTTAATAATAAATTTAATAGTTTTGTTGTAAATTGAAGTTATTTTTCATTTATATACATTTCCTTTCTTGGACTATAGTAAATGTCATTAACAGGAACATTGAGCTCAACAGAACCTTGGCTTAAACATGAAAATAAATACAGGTAGAGCTGAAAATGGATGAGGACGGGCATGAAACTGATTTTTACTGTCATGCAGAGCTTAAATGTTATTAGAATTTACAATATCTATTCAAACTTTGCCGTCAATACAAGATTTCATGTGAACCAAAACAAATTAGCAGAAAGGAAGATTAAAAAAAACTGAACAGCGAAACAGTTTTTGGGAACGCTGTTGCCAAATTTATCATGAGTCCGTCTCCTCGTCAGAGGACTGCTGGGAGTTGTTTATAAATGCCAATAGGTAGCACTCGCCTGGCAACTCACTCATAAGGGGCTCGTTAGGTATGGGTGAAGGAGTCGACTATAAAAACGGCCCTAAGAATATATGCTAACTAAAGGTTAAGAATGCTTGAAAGGTAAGGAGATGCAATTTAATCACAAATAGATAAGTTATCAGAGAAAAAATAAAAGAAAATAATTTCCAAAGTGGAAAATCTGGATAGCTATATGGTAATGTATGTGTATGGTGTGATTGCCTAACTCCAATTTTCAGTTGCTAATTTTTCATTAGTAAAGGCCCATTGAGTTGAACTGTCGGATACGTGTCCACTATTTTTAAGCAAAAAATGTGACCTGAAAGTTTCGTGCAAATCCGTGGTCCACAACCCTGGTGTTCCCCTGCTTAGAAATATTAACCACATAACAGGAATTTTCTTAGAGAAATGAAGCTAATAAACTTCAGCATTCCTTGCTTGACCTGCTAAATTGAGGAATGGGTTATCAAAAATGCAGTCTATTCGAAAGGCACCGAGAAAAAATTTGTGTTAATTACTTCCTCATAACTCGTTCTAGATATGCTAATTAGATGTTCTAGGCAGAGTTTTGAATGCATCGCACAGGACTTCCTTAGGAAGAAATTGCTTATTTTCTCTTATTCGGCCGAGTCTAGAATACTACTGTGGGGTTTGGGACCCATACGAAGTAGGTTTAGTCTCAGATTTAGCGATGGTCCAGCGTAGAGCAGCCCGATTCGTTTGCGGGAATTTCAGGTTCGAAAGCAGCGTTACGGCAATGATAGAGTCCCTCGGTTGGAATTCTATACAGATGAGAAGATCTGAATATCGTCGGAAACTTTTCGAAAAGTTCATTCGTTCAGAATTTATAGACGAAGTAAGTGAAATATTAGTGCCAGTAAGGAGCGAACGCGATCTCCGAGAGGCATCGACGAAGCGTTATAGGGAAGTAATCGCAAGGACGGAAAATACTTTTGGTCGTTTTTGCCCAGGCTATTAGAGATGCTAATAGGGAGGAATGAATGATGGTGGTGTACCCCCTGCCAAACGCCTCTGGTGGCTCGCAGGGTATATATCTAAATCTAAAGACAATACAGATGAAGTTGACCGTGACCTCACCTCTTCCTCGGTATTATTTTTCCTATCACGACATTCTTCAAGCGAAAGTCGATTTTCACGTATCTACATCATTAGGATCCGATTGAACTTGAGCAAAGCAACTTTTTTTGTCGAAGACGAACCGTATGCATCAGATAGAGAATGCATGAGTCGCCGCAAGGTCCTCATCAACAGGAAACACGTCCTGCAAATGTTTAAAACAAGAAGCACGCCTCCAAATTGACGAGTCAAAGTTTCCCGTGTCCACTCGTCCCACGCTTCCCTTAAGGCTGTCTGATTTTAGTTCACAAAGGAAAGGGTCAGCGGAATGAAATCAGGGCTGCCAACTTCCTGGATGCGTAGTGCTGCAAACAAAAACTTTTTCGCGATTCCGATAAATCCGAAAGGAATGGGTTAGATAGACGAAGAGACTTTTAAATCTCAATCTTGCCCAAATAAAGACGATTTATTATTATTATAAATCCACATTCATAGAGATTTCTGTGGTAGAACTATGGAATTCAATATGTGCCAACTTTTATGTTTGGTTGTTTCATAGTCCTAGAGGTGGTGAAAGATGTAATTTAAAAAAGATTTTAAGAAATTCATACCTTGGTTATTTGGCGTGATTGTGGATGACTTTTCCTATACACGAATATGTGTCTTCGGATGAATAAAAATCATTATCATTATTTCCTTGATTTCCATTTTTATTGATTCAACTCATGATTGATTGTTTTAACATAATTCATCAGCGGGTAATTATCTATTTAAGTTTTCAGCTTCCATTTAACAAAAATATTCTCTCTTGTAATTTTCCATAATTTTATTATTACGGGTGTATCCGTAAATGAAGCATCTATTTCTTTAGTAGTAAATTGGAAAATTATTTATTATTTTCTTGCTTAGCAACCCCATTATACCAGATCGCTGTACCGCTTCAGGTAGATCATTACAGAATGCAAACAGCAATAATTAGGAAAAAATAATAATTAGCAAGCAATAAGCAATTTGATCTGTTGATAAATAATTATACTCATCCAACACAACGGAGTGCTATAACGTTACGTGTCTCTATTTATCTGCTCATTACAAATTTAAATTTTAAACGAAGTGTGCAGCATTAATTATAGTATTAAATATTTTTTAAATTGCTTTTATTGATATTTCCCGGTAAGAATCTACTGATTATGTAGCACAGATTGTTGAAATTCTATGCTTTGATCTTATGCTGTCTAATGAATTTTGCTAACCATATTTTTCACGCATTCAGAAAGGTTCATTGACTCAATTCACATCGAAATTAATCTTCTAAATTATACGCTCTCTCCCAAACAGAAAATCATTCCCGGAGATTTAATTGTGGCAAATCTACGGATGTATTTCCAAGCCCCGTACATTTGGCTTCTTTAATCCCCTCCCTATTTCCATATTCACGTGCAATTAATGATTAACGATGCTAGTTTCCGTAGCCCGTAATCTGTAGGCTCATGTTATTAAAATTTCAAATCGATTGATCGAAATTTGGAATTCGTTCATCAACTTGAGGTATCCAAGTTGAAATTCGGATTACTTCAGAAGTATCGATAATTAGGATTACTTCAGGTAGGGTACCGATATGACCGGTAATCCTCCACTCATAGGTTGCTCTTCAACACCTATGACGAAGTCTTTGGCAAGCTTCGGTGTCCCATAAATGTGCTTGACCTCGCGAACATAATAGTTGTAATACGCCTAGAGGATTTCGTAAATTAGCCAACGAATTTCAATATTCCTCATAAAAAGTTACACATGTAGAGCCTGTACTTGCTTGATTTGTCTACAACTGGTTGACAACTACCGATCTACAACAAGAAGATTACTTCCAAATTTAATTAGGCTCATTAGTCTAATAGAGATTTAAACTGTCTATAGTTTAGTGAGTTATATTTTCTGCTGCTTACAGCGTGTGGAAATACATCATTAGATGTATTGATACATTTTATAATTGATGCAGGTATAGTTTTTAATGTATACTTTTAAGTTATCCATTTAATTTCATGCATATGAAGATTTGCCATAATTCACTCTAAGCATAGATACAGAGAAGTGCGAAACTGGATTTTATACAACGTCTAAGGATTAAAATATTCAGATAATTATGTAGATAAAGGAATGGTGCAGTCATTTTGTAGTTTTAAGTATTAAGAAATTTATATTCATTAGGTCAACTAAGTTCTGAAAACGTATACCTCTAACGCAACTAGTTGGTTGCTCATGGATCTACAGAAACGTTTTGGAATGGTCACATCCGGACTTAATTACTTCTTATTTCGTATCATCTCCATCAAAATTTAAGTGAAGTAAAGCTATATTGAAGTGCCTCACTTAATAATGCTAATTCATTAAATTAAAATAACTGAAACCAATTTATTAAAGCGCTTAGGTGCCCCGAAAATTCGAGACGTATTTCCGAAAATCTCGAAATTTCGACACCGTTAGCATGATTATCAATGAAAGAATATCTCATCAGTGGACGAAAACAGATATTTACGTATCGAAAATAATTATTCATCATCATGAGTGTTCTAGCTTTCGGTAGGTTCAAGTACAATCAAAATTCCCTATTTAGAGCCATCTCCTTCATTTCCTTGTACAGGGTAGGATCAAAAAGTAGTAGGACTGAATGTCTGTAGTGCGAACGGAGCGGTGGAGGGCGGTCGGACCACCTGGGCGTGGTAGTGGGGAGCGTTCCGAAAAGACCGATATTTTTTCTAGTCACCTGCTGGCAAGCGGAGAGTACGCACATCAATTTCCATGAACCTCTGTTAATAAGTGTCGTCGAGATCCAAGATGAAGGGAACAGCGCTACGCAATTCAATTCAGCGTCAAACTTGGGAAAACCGCGACGGAGACCGTCGGAATGATTAAGGACGCCTACGGGGACGCTGTCATGAGCCGCTCAACAGTGTTCGAGCGGCATAAGCTATTCCGGGAGGGGCGGGAGCTCGTCGAAGATGACCAGTGCGCCAGAAGACATCCAAGGGGCCGTGCCGGCGTCTCTGAAGGGGATCCCGGTGAGCGAGTTCCAGAAGGCGTACGCGCAGTGGGAATCGCGTTATACGCGATGCCTCGGAGCACAAAGGTGCTACCTGGAGGACTACTAGGGATTTGTACCGAATAGTTCAATAAAAACATTTACATTTATTCAGTCCTACTACTTTTTGATCCTACCCTGTAGCTAACCCTACCCTTTAAGTCATCCAACATCATCTAAATAATTATTGCCTTCCTTTATGGAATATAAGAAATATCTTTCGTAGTTATCTTAAGTTTACATTCACAAGTCATTTCATCACTTCACAAATGCTACTAAACCATCATATATACATAACTTTCACTTCATTAATACAGAATATTTACAGATGTATGTAGTACCTGTATGTAGTACCACTCTATCATACACTATCACCATCTCAGCAAGATTTTATGAACATTTTTGAAATAAACGAATCATGTTTCCATGAGACAAATAGAAGAGGCTTATAAGGTACGTTTTCTCCATTAATTAGCCAGAACTTTCCGCTTTATTCCCCAAGTCTTACTCTTCGCTTCGCTTTATTCCTTATAAAATGTCGAAGTTTCTCGCAGTGGAAACTCGAAACGAAGTTATGCGATACTAGTGGCAAACTTAAGAGGAAACCATTAAATTCGACTAAATTGAATGGAGGATGTTGGGACGAAGAAACCTCTTAAGTGACTCCAGTCGTCATTATATCCAGATTTCAGTCGAACGCAAGTGATATCGCTTTTCAGACACTGTTTCGGAAGCTGTGAAAGAGATTCGTAGGGAGATGTGAATAGCTAATTATCCTCTAACTACATATAGTGTAATTATGCGTTTATATGAAGCTACAAAAATTCGCAGACCTAAACATGTCTAATTTATCAATTATATTATCATTATATGCTTTTAAAGTTCTAAGCAATAAACATTAAGAACATTCTCTCATCCCAAGTACTGATTATACCAAAGGATTTGGCTCGTATATTGTTTGATTGGTCCAGTTGAATGTTAAGAATTTTTTTTACTTTTTGTCAAGCAAAGATTGCAATAATTTTAAAATTTTTATGTAAATGTTGTTTTGAATTTCAGTTGTTTTTAAGCTCTCAAGAAACTTTTATGGTATTACATGTGTCGTGGTGAAATTTTTAGTTGTGTTTGATACTACATTTCTACGAATTCCTGAGCTAAATGGGGTTGTTTGTGTATTTTTCCTTATTATCTGCTATATAAATTATTTGAATTTAATTCTTATTAACTATTAAAGAAAAAGAAAAAAATTGCAATTAAATTAAAATAATTAAAGGCAATAAGTTAAATAATAATTCAAATCTTGCGTAAATTACAAATATTTTCTCTTTTTTATTTTATCCATCCACGAATTCAAATCAACATTGATTCTATTCATCCATGAGTTTTATGATTCTATTTTCTCGGAAGTAATAATAATCTCCGGTATACCGTATAGGATCGAGCGATCTGTTAATATTATTATTATACATTATTATTATTCACTTATCAATAGCAAAATTCTGTGGGCATGTAAATCTAAAATGGCTTCCCAAGTCTCAAAATGACTAATTCATCAACTGCGTCAAAACATGCGTTTAACAGAGTGAAACACGCCGTATATTTCACATCGCCAGGGGCTCGACCCTTATTCCCGTTGAAAAATGTAGACGTGAGAGTTTTGGTCCGGGGCTCCCTTCTCCTGCAGTGATGAAGCCCTTTTCGACCTGTTGTGCTTTGATGTGGACGTGCGATCCGCCCTTAATGGAACTCTCACATGGATTTACATCTCTCTGATCCCATAGACCTCATAGTTTTTATTTCCTACGCGTTTCCTGGTTACGACGACTCTGCAAGGAAACCCTGCCGTAATGTGTGCCTAGCGCCATTGTTTTAGCTTAACATTACCTTACAGATTTCCTGGCATTTCTAATGCCTTACTTGCTGTATTGAGTCGGATAGGAAAGCGTTCTGTTCAGGTTTGTTTCCCATAAATTACAACCAATTCTTCTGAAAATGGCTGCTGCCAAAACTTAGTTTATTGACACTTTTTTACTGTCGTGGTAGTCTCTTAGAGATTTTAAATTTCCAAAAGTCGTCTTTGTCGGCGTTCCTCGTCTCATTTACCGGTATTCGGAGAAAACGAGAAAGGATTGCCGCACTTTTTCTTCGAATACCGGTGAATGTGACGAGGAACGCCTACGAAGATGGCTTTTGGGTATTTAACACCTCTAATTTATTAACAACCGTGTTTCAAATTTTTCTCTCTTTACTATGGTACATTATTACAAAATAACACAATACCTCCTTCTCTTGGGAGGTAATTTAATCCATTTATCATGCTGAATAATATAGAAAAACAACCGCAAGTAGAACATTTTGTTACAAAAGACAGATCTGAACCAAATATCTTTGAACAGACAGTTACTAAATTACTGGGTTCATCTTACAATATTAATACAATTGGAAGCCCGTATACTTTTCAGGGTTTTTTGCAACACTTCCTGAGCGAGTTCTTTCACTTCTTTTTAGCTCAGATTGACTGTAACTCATGTCAGACAATGAATCATCATCTGGTAAAATTCCATTATCATTCACGTCACACTTTCGTATGTGAAAGCTTATTCTACGTGTGACTATATCACTTTTAGACGTTTTAACCAATTAAGATCTAGAAGTACTCGCAATATCCATTACACCCAGTTCCCATTAATTATAACCAATTATTTTAAAATTGGCTACCACCAAAATTTAGTTTATTGGCATCCTTTGTTAATGTCATGGTACTACCTAATTATTACTACATATCACAATACACAATAGTAAGGATTACCCCACGAGAGATATACCAGTTGGCCAGCTATCCGTGAGTCATTACAATGGTTTGATTACAAAACTGTATTTTCTGCATATGAGTATCCACTCGTATAGTTAGAGAGGAATATAAAAAATACGAGAAAATTTTTATATAGTAAATTATGAGTGTGATGAAACTACTAAAAGTTGTTGCTTTGACGAAGGATTTGACAAGTCACTATCGTGAATAAATATGATTTGTTAGAACTATCGGTTTCGATTCAGAATTTTCGTTATGTTATTACAAAAGTCGCGCGATATGTTAAAGCATTACAGTTATATTAAAACAGTAAAACTACAATAATTATTACGGTATTTTAGTGTATATTTTCATAAATGTTAATTACATTTTCTGTTTTTAAATAGTATCGTTACTTGGCGTTCTTTGGAACTGGTGAGTTAAGTTTCACTTTTTTTTTTTTTAAATTGAATATGTTCTTGTGGGTGTCACTTAAAAAATAAAACGTTCACTAATTCAATACTTAGAGATTTTAGATTACTGAAAACTAGTTTTATTTAATACATCCCTTGTTGTAAGGAGAAAAATGTAAGGATACATTCTGTCCATAAGAATTCTGTTAAGAATGCATTCTGTCCATAACGAACCCCATTGGCTTAGTTTTGCAAGTGATGAGTGGATAAAAGGAATATTAAACAGAAATTTAATTTCCTTAAATACTTGAGTTAAATTTATCTTCTTTATTCTCTCCTTAAAGAAGAAATGCCTCCTTTAGAAGTAATGGTAAACGAAAAATGAGTAATTTTCTTTACTTTTGGTGAAATATCCTTTTGAAGCCTCTTTTCGGAGGGTTTAATTGCAGCTTTGAAGGCTCGTGCTCGCGTCCTGTGAAACCGGTGTACAAAGAGATTTTATTGCATTATGAAGTTTCGCTACAAAATGCTTTTCATCAAATAAAGCGCTGTCTCGCAAACGGATAGCGTTGAAATTCTTCACTCACGTTGACTATCTTTGAATGAAAAACACACTCGAACGGTGAGATCATAATCTGCGAAGGAATTTTAATAACCACGAAGGAGTAACTGAAGTTGCTTCATCTATCATTTAGGAGTTGATTGGTTTTAAAACAGGCATACATATATTTTTTGTCACTATTCCATCGTAGGTAAATATTAAAAGGACAGCAAATCAGGTCTTCCAAAGCCTAAGGGCTTGTTTTGAAATGCCTGGTTTATGGGTTTAACAATTATATTTTGAGTATTAATATTAATTAATTAATTATACGATAGGGTTATTACATAATTAAAACCGGTCTTGGTGGCCGAGTGGATAGTATTCTATATACGCTATCGTCAAGGTCCTAGGTTCGAATTCCGGCTGATCGGATTTATCTGATTAGGGAATGGTTGTGTGTGTGTTTATCTCTTGTTGCGGTTGCCTTGGTGAAGCGCCTCTTGACAAGTTCTATAGAGAGCTTAAGAGGAGTTCACCAGATAGTGGGAGCACAGCAGAAAAAAAAATCTGATGTGGCTAGCAGATGACTTTCTCCATACATAAGATTTAAATATTTATCTTCGACAGTATTTTCGAACTCTATATTCAATCCAAACTTGGAAGATAAGTCATTAATTTATATTATATTATCTTTTACGTCACAAACATTATATACAATATTAAACAATAATATTTTTCGGGACATTTTCGATGAAACACGGTGAAATTGGCCTTTCGCCCACAGCGCCCAGAGCACCCACAAAGTACATAATCAGCAACTTCCGGTTTATCAGTATTTCATGAATAACTCCTAAACAATCAGTTGTAAAAAAATATATTTCATACAAAACTTATAGTAAATGTCATTTTCAAAAACTTTTATAAATAATAGTATATACCTAAATATCATATTTATGGAGATTGTTTGCAAAAACTGAAACTTGCGTCGAAGCAAAAAGCTCAACTTCCGGTTAACCGATTTACTCCAAAAATTGATCAACTCTGACAGCACCCATCACAGTGCTATATGTGAAATTTGGTATTGATACGACTAGTAGCTTTTACGTTAGTGCGCCCACAATCACGCACACACATACACACATCCACACATACACACACACATACACGGAGCTTTCAGTACAGTCCCTACTTGGTGCAAAATAATTATAATAACAGAACATACACACAGACATAATTCTGAGAAAGGTCAAAACGTGTTTAAGGGACCCCAAAACATGTATTTCCGTTGAAATCTCGAAGTCGATTTTTTTAATGAAAACAATTTCTCTATACTACGTATATGGAGAAATTAAAAAATTAGTCTACTCAACCACTGTTTTAAATATACCATTTGCCTGGATATGGTAGTTATTTGTCAATTAAGTTGTAATAAACAAAAACGGAATTGTTGTAGTTTTATTAAAGTATTGATTTTCATAGTCCACTAACATATGTACATATTATGCTAATGAAGGTAAATTTACCTGTACTACCTTTATGTTTTGAACTTTAGAACTTCCTCTCATCTGAAGTTGCCAAAACTGGAGACAAACTGTGTTTGAATTTCAACAAAGGATAACACGAAATTCATCGCCTCTTAACTTAGTCCTCAAATATACAATGGATCAATTTTCTTCTGGTCCTCAAAATTCAAATTCAAATAGATTGTAAGAGGCATTCTCATTGAAAATCTGCTATACCTTCCCGAAATGATGAGCGTACTAGGGTCTTTAACTTAAAGTTCTCTCCATCCTTGCCTTGCATTTGCTTTGTCCACACTTCCTCATTCCATACAGACGTTCGCAGACTATATTTTAATGCTAGGAATGAATTCCTTATTTCTATTTTGAATTTCAAGCGCCAACTTCGACTAAAGTTTTCATGGTCTTATTGTTCTATTGTTGGTGAATTTGAGGGTGAACAAAGAAAATTTCTAAGATAGTTTTCCCCAATCAAAGTATATTCAATTTAGGAATCTTGGTATAGCGACGCAGGACTGATAAAATCATATGAGTGAAGCATTTTTATTCCGAAACGGTTTATCACAAACGATATGGAACCTTACCTTTGGATAAAGGTCTTTTAATTCTGGCGTTTACTTATCTCTACAATCGTTGTTCAGTAAACATTAGTAAACCATCAGTAAACATTAGCAACCAAACTTTAGCGCGGCTTTTGAAATGGAATCAGATGCCTTGTAATAAATCATATTGCATGAATGCCAACATGATATGCAGAAACGATATGTAATGGAAAGAAATATTGTTCCTCCTTTTCCAATAAGCATAAATTGTTGGATGATATTTAAAGCTGATTAAGTTATCAAAAATAAAAGATAATTAATAAGAAGTTGATGCTCTATGAATTTCCTGTAAGGAGAAAAATCCGTGTATTAACCACAATGGAAAGTAATGAACGAGGTAAATATTTTTCCTCAATAAGGTAAAGAATATTTAAATAGAATTTCATTTAATCCTGTATCAACGCATTATATTACTCTACAGTTAGCATAATATAATGCAAATAATAGCTATTCTCCATCATTTACATGTTATCCACATACAGTATGTAAAGAATAGTCTATCTCAGTAAGTTTAGCATCGAATTCGTGGGCCCATGGAGCGAAGTTTGTTATTGAGGAGTTAATTGCTCGTGGTTTTGCGCAGGTGAAAACTGCAACGTCAAGTCACGCCACTTAATATACAGTTCGCATGTCGGGAGCACTTCCTGTGGAGATGTGTCACGGGGAAAACGCAAGGAAAACTTCATTACTCACCTCTCTATGGGGTTTTCTCCGTTTTTCGCATTCGATACACCAAGAAGGAGAAATACACTCACCTGTAAAGAAATAAAGGAATCGTATAATTTTTTTGAATAGGTGATTGAGACAATCGTTAGTGGCGTTGACATTTTAATAGCACTTGAAGCATAGATTTTGACGGTATGAAGGTATGAAGATGAAGGTATGAAGTCGCAAGCTGCTTCAAATTAATGGTTATATGCTATGTTTTTTCAGTAATTTATATAAATCCATTTTCAGTATGTTCGAGAGAGACGTTTAGAATAATGTAATTAATAATGCTTACTCATATTTAGCCTTTGAATTTTCTTTTATACTATAGATCCATTTAAATATGATTACATTTTTCATCGTAAAAGCGAACCAATTGATAGTTGGGTGGAACAAAAATAGTGAACAAGACGCGCCAGAGATTTTTCTCCAGCAAATAAGGAAATTGCTTTTGACCAATTCATCATCTCTCGTCTATCATTTTCAATTTGATTATAAAATCAATATTTTGTGTCGAAGTAACAATTACCTCTCGAAAATACAAAATTTCACGCAAACGTTTTTATCCATGGTAGAGGAGCGGATACTGCATAGATTAGGAAGATTTCTTTTTACGTATATTGAATGCTCCGTAGAAGAGATATTTCCTAAAAAAATTTTTTTATTTGTGCGATACGTCTTAAATTCTTATCCATTGTAATTCTTGAAAATCATTCATCTTGTCGCCTTCCCGCGAATAACTCCTGGATAAGTTATTACTTTTTTTAATTCTCTGATGTTAGTCTGCATTAATACCGTCGAGGTCCCTCGACAATAAGCACCATTAAGTCACTTTATTTTTACATCAATGACACAACCGCTACTTCTGCGAATTTAGCATCCCTATCATTTCAAACAGGTCCATTTCATCTCCCGGGCGAATTGAATTCATACATTTCTTCCTAAAATATTTTAGCCCATCCACTCGGATTTAAAAACTAATACATTTCGGAGTAGATGCAGAATTAGGGAGCCATTTTTTCGTTGCAAAATCCATTGCAATTGAGTATTCATCCTTCGAATGAAAACTTAAATTGTCGCGTAGCGGTATCCCAAGACCGTCGCCTGCGCCAAGTTGGAGGTTTCATTAATATTAACGGAGTTACTTTTCCATTTCAGCTACGAAAAAGGAGTTCACCCCGGGTTATAAACGATGGCCCTTGTTATTTTTATCTATTTTCCCCGTAACTCAGTTTATTAACGGTAAAAGGTTGTTTATTTTTTGCCGCGCTCCCTTGGATTCAGAGGCTAATTTGATTTAGCCCGTCGCCGTGACTACCGAGTAATGAATCTCTCTTGCGATGCTCCGGAGAATGAGGACAATAAAGGAACACGACGCGGCGTAAAATTGTTAATAAATTGACGACGGAGGAGCAATATTCAGGTATTCCGGGGCGAGGAATTTTGATGAGCGGTCTCTCCAGTGTTATGTTCATCGTGTGTTATCTAACGTGGGTGTGTCCATCGATTGATTTTGTTTGGAGCGAATCCTGAGCAACACATGTTTGTAATTAGGGAAGCAACATAGTAATTTTCTACAGTAAACTTATTTAAGCAAGACCGGTTTCACCACCGTAAGAGCATCTTCAGGTCACAGTAAACATTATTTGCATTAAACACATTATTTTCCTCACTGTCCTTTGAGGATGCTTCCATAGAAGTGAAACTGTTCGTGCTGTTTTTTAATACAAAATTATTTTTTGCACGAAAGTTACAGAAGTATTTAAATTTATCTAACAAAGCAGAAAATGCAAAAATTAAGATATAAGGGTCATAAATTAATACTGAAGAGAAGAAATAAGGTCCTCCTGAGCTTGGAAGTTCGTCAGGTTCATCAACTCTATGCCCTCTTAATTTTTGGTCGTTATTGAATTTCCAGCCCAGAATTTTGTGAATTTTCTAAATTCATCGGCCTTAAAATTGTCTTCCCAACGTCTGTTATTTATCAATAGGTACTATCGTATTACCCGGTTCCTTGTTTTTCTCCATTTTCTCCTTGAATTGCTTTCATTGGTAATCAGTACAGCTTTGAGTTATTACAAGTCTATTTTTATATAATAAATAGCAGTATATCAGGTGAAGAATATAACTTTTCATTGTAATCCGCGTATTATTTCATGTATGTTTTCCTTTTCTTTTCATTCCTTTTGTGTTTTCTCTAAAGAGCCCTGTGTAAATATCAAGAAGTTCAAATTCGATACATGTGTACATCCGTACTTTTCTACAGCGTAATAACTTCATGCTCCATTTACTTATGAAAAAGTAAGTATCAGTAATACCATCTCCTTGGTAATGAAGAAGTAGTTACACTAAAATTAACGCGAGAAAGGGTAACTTTAAGAAAAGCCATGAATAAATAAATCGTAATTGCCCCAGTGAATGTATAGAAGCACCACCACCATTTACGTTTCACCAGTATTTAATTTTAATAAATACGTAAATTTACTGTGGAAATTATAAACACCCTGTTACATATCGAAAGGCGGCTTGCAGGGTATTTATGTAGATGTAGATGTAAAAATTTGCTCCTTTTACTTCAATTACATTTCAGTTAGATTTTTTATATTTTTTCTGAAAATAGTTTTATTTATTAAGAATCCTTGACTTTTGTGTGTAAGAGAAAGAAAGGAACTTTTATCAATCAGAAATACTCGTCCCAAAATAGAAATTAAAAAGCTTCTTTTACTTTGGTTATACCGTGAAATTTTACTTCAGGTAATATCACTAAACTTTTTTTCATATAATTCCTTTAAATGAATTTATTTTTTTAGAATTTTTAACTTTTGTATGGAAGAGAAAGAACTTTCATCAATCGGAAATACGCGTTTTAAAATAGAAATTAAAAGTTTGCTGTCCTTACTGCAGTTAGACCGTGAAATTTTGCTTCTGGTACGAAAATTGTATTTGTATTTTTTTATGTATAGGCTTTTATTTCTTTAGAATGCTTAGCTTTTGTGTGGAAGACAAAATCTTTTAGCAATCAGAATTACACATCCCAAAATAGACCGACCCAAAAAAACGAAGGTCTACGATGTAACGTTGAGCGTAGGGGACAACGGAAGTCTGTAATGGAGGATAAATGACCCAAAAGGAATCGCTCTCCGTCATAATTTGTCTCCCGAAACGAGAGACGTCACTCCGGGTGCGGCATCTGGATGCGGGAGTTGATGGATGCGGACGCAATTGCTTCCTTTGGACACTTGGATGCTTTCCTTTGGACACAAAGCGGATTGTCTGTTTTTTTGGAATAAACGAAGGTGACATCTCGTTAGGAAGATTGGAAATAGTGCCGAGCTCTGATTGGTGGAGACGAGAAAGGAATCACGCCGGTTAAATGATATCCGTTGTAAGGTGGAGGAGAACCGAGTGGAGAGGTGCGAAGTGGGTCTTTGATCGCCGTAATGATACCTACGTATGCAAAGAGTTGAAAATCGAAGGGTATTGGAAAAGTGTTGAAGATTTAGCTGTAAAAATAGAACTGCTTTTACGTGTCAGGTAGAGGATGATATTTTTAGAAATTCCTCTTTGAGATTTTCAAATTTTTCAAGAAATCTCCCGTGTTTTCCGACTGGTTAAAAACCCATTAGAGCTGTTTTACTCTTTTGTCAGATATTTGTAGAATTGGATCCTTTTTAATGATGGAACTTTGCGCACAGTATGCTTGCTGCACAGTAAAATATTTTTTATGCTACAATTCTTGTATTTAGATTTAGTGTCATTTGTGCAGATATTTTATTCGATTTGATTTCTTGTAGTGAATGTGTATTGTCTCTTTTGCATAATTTTTATCTATTCTCTGCTTGTCTATCACAGCTCTTTTCATTCTCCTTCATTACAAAATATGATTTTGTATCTGTAGGTTTTGCAGATTTTTCACACTCCCCTTCCTGTGAGTGTTTTCCGGCAGTGGAAATTTTTTCCTGAGCCCTCAGCTTAGGTTTTATCAATCCACATATTACTTTTCTTCGTACCCTTTTGCAAACAATCTCTTTTTTCTGTTTCGCATATGACGATGGGTTAGATGTAAGAAGGGACTTTCTATTCTCAATCTCGCCCGAATAAAGGCCATTTATTATTATTATTATATATATAAAATAATTTTAAATTCATTGCTTTAACAGTCATTGATCATCAAGTCGCTTGAATCCTTTTGTAGCTAACTTTTCCATCCTTAATACTTTGCGAACAATTATCATATCCTTGCTAAATAAACAAAAGATGGTAGGCAACCTCCACAGAAATATTTTTAATGGCGGTTACTTTCGTCGATACATCGATATCATCATCTATTAATGAATCGGCACTCTCTAGAGAAAGGGAAAGTTTTACATGCGATCAGAAGTATTGTACACAAAGTGGTTCATAAATCAGTTATGATATCTTTATTTTAATGTTTTTAGAAATCGTTTCTATTGCTGCTAAAAAAAGTAAAGAAAGAAAATCGTTCATATGCCTTTGATATTTTTTTAAAACTGTTAAATTTACTTATTGCAAAAGGTTTCTCTATTAAGGAAATAGAATTTCCATCTAGGGCAGGGGTATCGGATACGGCGGAGGCCGCATTACAAATTTTCTCGGGCCAGAAAGGAACCCTTGATTTAGGCGACCCTTGTATTAAGGAAAGTAAAAATAAACTGTCGTTCTTCTACAATGTAGAAGAATATGTTATGAAATATTAATGCACAATATAAAGCCAATACAAATGAGTATAGTAAAACAACGTTTATTTTTCAAACAAAAGGACATAAAATTTTTAATGTGGAATTTAATGTCAGTTTTTTCGATACCAGTACCGTTTACTTTCCGGTTATGGGCCGCACGAATAGGCTTTGAGGGCCACGGGTTGAATACATCTGATATAGGGATTAAAATATGCTAATTAAGGAAAAAGTAAGGCAAAGTTCTGATGTTGGTTGATCACCACCACAGCACCTTTGGTGTTTAAAAATCTGCTATTTATGTTATATTAATTATAGTTTATTGCTTAATTAATAGTTATGAATAACGAAATTATTTATGTACCCTCTCCCCGAATCTACCTAATGGAAAATTTTATTTGATTATAAAGTTCCACGAAAAATATTTATTTTATTTTGACTTTTTTACATTTTTATGATTCTTTAGAAATTTAAAAAAATACATTTCTACATTGACGCTAGGATTGTAGCATGCTCGTGGCAATGGGTTACAACTTTCCACACGTGTGGCACTCCGATCGTGGCTTACTTTATAAACATCGAAGCCATTTTAAATGGTAATGAGATAATTACTAATGCAACAGCTATGAATAGTTGACAAGGTTTCTCTCTATAAATCTTACTACGCTTGTTCCGACTATTTATGATTTGGCGTTACTGTAGGCTTTCAGAAGCTCAGAGCTTTCACCTGAATGTTTGACTTGAAACTTTTTTGGCCGACTTCTTTAGCTACCTTTGGTAACTCTCTCAGAAGTTGTTTCCTAAGAATTTGAATAGAGTTGGAGACATTTCCTTCGGGTTTTGTTTCCCTCTCAGAACGGCCTTTGAAACAAAACGCATCTCAGACAATGAGATTAGATGGAGCTAACTTGTATCCTCAAAACAATGTCAGGCATCCGGAAGCAGTGGTTGTAAACAAAGAATGATACTGTGGGATTCAAAGAAACTAAGGGTAACCTGGTATTTTAATGGGGTATGATATCTCAGTGGTTACAAAGTATAACATCCAACAAATATTTTCCTTCCTCCAGATAAATATATTTAGCGGGTTAACTATCGTGCGTGAGAGGAATCTTTGATTTAATCCTTCCTTAAATTTCTTTATTTAAAGGAACGTCAAATATTTCCAAGAGTCGTTTGAATATAATGCTACCTCGGTATTGATCGGTCATTATCATCGTTATTATTAAAATTACTTCGACAGCTCAGGTCATTCCGCACATGGACTCCCACCGGGAATCTAACCCGGGACCACTTTCACCGAATCCGAACGCGCTACCCACTTGTCTATTCGGAATCCAGGTTTTTACTGTAATATATTGTTTTATTAATATTATTAATGGATTGCAAAGATAATAAAAATAAAACAGCTTTTGAATAATATAAAAAATCAAACTTAATTCCTACGTACATTATTTATATGTTTCATAGATTATGGATCGGATTGGGTTGGATTGTATGGATTCATGTTTGCTATTAGCTTCTGGTATTATTTCAAATTAGAAAAAAAAGAAAATGTATCTGCACTTTATATGGAAGATGTATATAGAACTCTTGGGAATCGATCCCGGATATTCTAGAAAAGCTTTATGTACGCCATAAACGATTAATACCTTAGAAATAATGATAGTTAAGAATTCCAGTACAATACAGCGGCACATTTAGGCCCACTCAAATTAGGCGCATCCTGATAGTTATGCCACCCGCGGTGCCCGTTGCCTACCGTCATTTGTCTGCAAGGGCAATCGGCAAGTGAATATCTTTCTTCATTTTTACAGGTATACCTTGGATTACGATTTCATACTTTCTAAACAGTCGTCAAGGAGTAATTACAAACATAAAATTTTAAACTTCAATCAATAACACATAATTCGTAATTTTAGTATGAAAAACTTGAGCCATAGAAAAGTGGAGACTTTTCAAACACGTTAAAATATTAAGCTCTCCAAATGCATTTGCATTGCGTAATTGTTTATTCAGAAAAAATGAAGACCATCACCAATAAGAACGGTTTTTGTGAATATCCAAAGTAACGAAGAGTAATAGAAAACTTCGAGTGATCGACTGTGGCCGAGTCTTCTTCTAGAATACATAGCAAGTATTTCTGCGAATACTAGTCCAAACAGATTTAAAGAAGATAAAGTCAGATTATATATATCAGTTACAATTTACGTTAAATAGTTCTTACATTGCAATAAAAGTGTGATGAATTTTTAAAAGTTTCTGGGAATTCCTTGAGAATTTCGATGCTTGATACAATCAAGAAGTTATCAAGTTTATGAGAACGAGTGACGGTGCTAGGGACGGATCCAGGGGGGTGGTCCTGGGGGTCCGGACCCCCCCGAAATATCACTTGTGCCAATTTTTCGAAAATGAAACTCAAATAACGCAAATAAACACACAATTTAATAAGCAATCACTAGGGAAAAAAATCTAGTTTGTCTAACACAATTCTAACGTCACGTTTTGTGAAAGCCGAAATATCTTTTATTTTTAAATTTTTCGATCGGACCCACCCAAAAATTTTTTCTAGAAAAAATGTGCTTCATGAGCACATTGAACGAAGCTGGTTCTGTGGGGAGATTGAGTAACATAGGTGCGGAGACTTTGTCCTGTTCAATACCGGTATTACACAGAAATCTGCCTGATATTTATGTAACGAGGAAAGATTTGTCACGTGGTGTGCACGAATTTTGGGGGATAAACTGGAAAAGGAGTTATATTCACTTAAATAGTATTATAAAATAAATTAAAGCTATCATACATAGCGTACTTTATGGTTTATTTCATAAATATGAATTTCAATAAAATAGTTTATACGTCGATATAGATTATCACACCTTTGCTTGAAACTAATCCATCTTTTAATTTATACATTAATTGGAATATTCTCCTCAAAAACTATGAAATACCTCCCATCACGGCTATATTTTATATTTTCTCGAATTTGATATCCATTTTTAAAGTTGTTCATTTCAAAAATTAAAATGAACATCAATACTAGGACTCGTGTATTAATCGTACAAAACTTTCGGAAACATTTGAAGACCTCACAAATGGAAAAAATTGAATTCTTTTACAAACTAAAAAATCAGTCAGAGGGTTTAAGGAAACACTTATTAAAAAAGCATTAAAAAAGGCTAATGATTTGAATTTGCTCGGGTGAACAACGGACATAGTAATTAGATCAAGTTCAACCCTCAAGCACGCTTGAGGAAAAGATAACTGGGTCGTAACTGTATGGCAGAGTTAATCATGGGGGACTCTGTTTATTTTGTAGTTATTTCTCGGACCCAGAATATTTAATAGCTCCGTATGTTTAATTTCAAAATTATGAAAATTTTATTGGAGAGTAGAGGAAGCTAAGTTAAAGATTAGAGTAGATGGGAAAATACTAGAGCTATTGGATAAATTCCCTTTCATGAGATGGAAGATACAATGATGGGATTAGAAGAAATATAGAAGGCCTTTGGCCAAAAAAACCTTCATGAAGCTAAGGGAATTTATGAACAAAGGTCTGAGATCTGGGTTTGGCATAGAATTTAAAAATTAAGATGAGCTAAGATGAAAACAAACACGGAGGTGCTGGAGATGGTTGAGGAGGAGAGGGCTTTAATTGAAGTATTTATGAAAAGACAGAGGAAAAGGGTAAGTCAAGTATTGAGAGGGGAAAAACTGCAAAAGAAAGTAATTGAGGGTAGACCAACGGAAAAATCAGACGGGACTACAAAGACAAAAGATGTTGGATTACATAAAGGGTGGGATAAGTTATCTATAAACGAAAGAAATTGCATTGAATAGGGATTTTTAAGACAAATGATCCCAACGATAAGTAGCACTATCATGATGATATCGTGTAAACAGCAGAATAAGAGTGCGAGCAACAGAAACTATTCTGTTCAAAGGGGGCTGGTAGGTTTGAAAAGATTGACATTCTTTGAATAAACCAATTCCTTCTTATTTCTTATCTCCATAGGAGATTAAATACCAACTATGGCATAACGCAAATTAAGGAGAGAATTGTAATTTTGCACTCCGAAAAGCGTCGCTTTAACAGAGGACTCAGCGTCGCAGAAAATGAGAGAATATCGTGGAGAAATAAATTCCACCCCAACCACTTGAGGCGCTTCCCAAGAACAAAGCCTTCGCCGTACATACGAATGGGTCCGCATAATTTTATCAGCAACTTAATACGTCTCTCCTGAAGGGGATTTCGCACGTCCCCTACCGAAACAAATCTTCCAACCTATACGTGGCACCATTATTCTTGAAAATTATTCAAATCTCTTAATTATTCTAACGTGAAAACGCTATCGCTGCGAGAGAATATTCTACCGCTTTTGCTGCCATCTCGAGAGGGAAAAACGAAAGAAGATCACGTGCCATCGCTAAATTTCTGAAACGTTCTTTAGCGTTGTCAAGAGAATCGGGATGCAAACAGCTGATAGTCCCTTCTTGCTTTTCATTCATCTTTTTCGTTGTATTCCTTTCTCTCAATGAGTATTGTGGAAGCAGCATTTCAAAGAGTCTTCTCAGCCAATCTTTTCCTCATATACTCTACTCATGAACATGTTTTCTCAGTTTGAAATGTTCCCTTATCTAGAATTTTTTTATACAACCTCTTCTGTGTATTTTGATCGAATTTCATTTTAAGATTCAAATGTGTATTATTACGCGATATTTAAATTTTTTCTTACCATATTTATTAGCTCAAAATTTCCCCGAAATAGAAAAGCTGTAACCGACCTTTGCTGGTTTGAAATCATTCATCGTAGTCATTATTTTTACAATGCAAAGAAAAGGTAGAAGGAAATAAATCAAAGGTTTTTGTGTGAAATAAGTAAAGAAATGACTAAGTTATGGCAGAGAAATCATGCAACCATCACAAAAAAGTTCTTACATTAAAAAAATGTCATGTGGTCAGAATACTTTGGTATTAGTCTATTTTTCTGAGCATTTATAAGATATCCCAGAAATCCATAATATTATAAAATTGTTAAAAAGGTAAAATATGTGCTTTTATCTTTCTGTTATGATGTAACTATGTTTAAAAAAGAATCTATCACCTAAATATTTGTATGTATTTATCTTTAAATTCAAAAGTCTTTTACTGCAAATTTCACAGACGAGGTCAAAATAAGGCAGTTACCACCGAAATTCCTAGGAGGAACTTGATATTGGAAGGTGTGCTTTCGTGGAAAGACATATCCGAAATAAAACGTTATTTAGTATTTAGAAAAACTAAGTGTTCTTATTTCTGATGGGAGGTACATTTTTCACTATTTTTACTTTCTCCATATACGTAGTATAGAGAAAGTATTGTTTTCATGAAAAAAATCGACTTCGAGATTTCAACTGAAATACATTTTTTGGGGTCCCTAGAACACGTTTTGACCATTTTCGGAATGATGTCTGTGTGTATGTGTGTGTGTGTGTGTGTGTATGTGTTTGTGGGCGCTCTAACGTAAAAACTGTTAGTTGTATCAATACTAAACTTCATATATAGCTACCACCACTGACTACCAACTACTGACTACCAACTCTGACAGCTACCACCACAGTGGTGGTAGCTGTCAGAGTTGATTAGTTTTTTAAGTAAATCGGTTAACCGGAAGTCGAGTTTTTGCTTCGACGCAGATTTCCGTTTTTGCAAACTTTCTCCATAAGCATGATATTTAGGTATATTCTATTTCTTATAAAAGTTTTAGAAAATATTATTTGCTATAACTTTTGTATGAAACATATTTTTGTATCACCGGTTGATTAGGAGTTATTCGTGAAATACTGATAAACCGAAGTAGCTGATTCTGTACTTTGTGGGCGCTCTAACTTGAAAATTATTTGTTGTATCAACATAAAAATTCATACATAGTGTTTTAGTTGTTGTCATTAAAGCTGATTAATTTTTGGAGTAAATTGTTTAACCGGAAGTTGAGCTTTACTTCTCGAAGCTCGTTTCCGTTTTTGCAAAATATCTCTATTAATGTGGTATTTAGGTATATACTATTACTTATACAAGTTTTAGAAAATATAATTTACTATAACTTTTGCATGAAACATATTTTTGTATAACTGATTTTTAGGAGTTATTCATCAAATACTGATATACCGAAAGTTGCTGATTATGTACTTTGTGGGCGCTGTGGGCGAAAGGCCAATTTCATCGTTTTTCATCGAACATATCCCGAAAAACATTATTTATAATTTTTGTGGCGTAAAAGATAATATGGCATAAATTAATCCCTTATCTTCCAAGTTTAGATTGAATATAGAGTTCGAAAATAGTGTCGTAGATAAATATTTACATCATATATATGGAGAAAGTCATGTGCTGGACACATCAGATTTTTTGTCCTTTGTAATCACCACACTTTTATTTTGGTGCCAAGAGAGAGGCCATGAAAGGCGAACAAACTTATAAACCTAATACAAGTTATGTTGAAGTACCATCAATGGTGTGAGCATCCACAGGTTGAATACCATAGACTTTTAATCAATCAAACATCTTACATTACGAAGACCGGTTTTCATCTTAATTTGTTTCCAAGATTTTAAACATAGGATAATGCAAAAGAGGGAGTCAATTACTTTCAGAATACTTAAAATATTTTTCCGTTTGAAGCACAGCTCTTCCTGAATTTAAAACTTTAACTTTAGTCTTAGAATGATTACCAATGTAAGAGATTTTCGTATGGCACTTGAATATCTTATCTAATGGACGAATCCATTTTTTCTCGCCTTAAAACGCTTTTGGGCGTATCGCTAAATCCTCAGGGGCGATGTTTTAGATCGCTTGTATCCAGCTTTTGTCTTCCCAATATTGTGAAAGTTCTCTCCTATTCGGCACATATCTCGTGTTTATAGAGCTTCTTAAGAGAAAGAGGTTCGTCGGGAAGCCTTGTGGAATCAAAATGGATGACGTGGTAACGTCGTTCAGTCTCAAACAAATATCCCATTTACTAAGGAAACGGATTTATCAAAGGTCGTAACCGAAAATGGGGAAGTCAAAGGGAAGAAAGGATTGGGACTTGTCGCAAAAGAATTAACGTGAGAATGACGCCGATAAAAGGCAAAAGTGGAGGTGAAATTATAGTACTTTTTGCAAAAACGTAAATTTGCTTCGAAGAATAAATCTCGACTCCCGGTTAACCAATTTACTCCAAAAACTAATCAACTCTGACAGCACCTACCACATAGCTATATATGAGGTATGGTGTTGATACGACTAACAGTTTTTACGTTAGAGCGCCCACAAGCAAAACACACGCATACAGACACACACACACACATACACACAGACATCATTCCGAAAACGGTCAAAACGTGTTCTAGGAACCCCAAAATTTCCGTTGAAATCTCGAAGTTGATTTTTTTCATGAAAACAATACTTTCTCTATACTACATATGTGGAGAAAGTAATAACATTTGAAAAAGCTAGGGGGGAGAGAGTTGGCTTGGAGGTTCATGTAAATTAAACGAAAAGTAGTTTTTATTTTAATTATTTCATAAAATTTTCATTCCGCATCCCTTGAACTTTTCCATCGGCATTAGGAGATGCGGTGAACCAATTTCCCACTGATTCAATCCCTTTCCGCAAATCCCTCGTTTTGCCTGTTTTCTCCGCCAATTCCTCGACACCTGAATTAAACCTTAATTCCGCGTGTTTGCCTCTTCAATCTCCGCATGTAAGATCTTATCCTTCTGACGGAAATCCCACCGTTTACCGAGCGAAAGAACCGTTTGCTCTTCAATTTCCGTTCCCACTGAAAAATAAAACGAGCAAAACGCGATTCTGCGCGTGGGTGACATTTGGAATGCTTCGTTCTTTCACGCGGATTCCAGATATTCTTCGCCGAACATTGCAATCGCTTCCAATTCCGCATCACTGCCTACCGAAAGACGGCAGTTTTGCTCTTCGAAGATTAAACATATACAAACCTCTTTATAGGGCAAAATCGGGACTAAGAAATCCAATCTTCCATTCATCCCTTGCCTTTTATAAACACACATTAATTTTCACGCATTGGACTGATTCAAAACATAACTCTTGGGTCGATTCCAGGTCGCTTCTTTATTTCCACCAAAAGAATTTATTGATAAGATTGATAAGGCAACTGTTGATCAGATATCTGAGAGGTTTAACGTTTTTTGTCTGCTATTTTTTAATGTGAAACTTATTTCCAGTAAGCTTGAAGTATGCAAACAACTTCTACTCGTATTTCCGTATTTTCAAAGGAATGATATTCTAATTGAAGATGTTGTTCATTGAACAGATATGATATCGAATTCGCGTAGATTGTACGTTGAGATGGATTTATGGACTTAGTCATACTATGTATGTTCTTAATTTATTTGTTTGGAAGGAACACTAGCTTGCTATTTGCTAACTATCTATTACTATAACTAGTATTAATTTTATATTTCCCCGTTGGGATTCAGCGTGTAAATGAAAGTTGTAATTAATAGATATTTATCAAGGAAGTACTTGCATAGAAATAACATATTAATGATATACTTAATAAATGTTATGGATGACGAAGAAGCCTTTAAATGTTCTTTCTTTCTAATGAATATTCCTCACCAACATGACGTGCGTAATCTTTTTGTATTATTATTTTATTTCTATTCTGGATTTATTTTTTGTATAATCTTTATGTGAGCAGATAATCTTTTGTATTATTTTTTCTGTTATTATAGGAAATTAAAAATCCCAGAGCATAATATAGGTTTATTATTATTATTAGGTACTTAGTAGAATGGGGTGTAACTGATGAGGAAGTGCCATAGGAGGACGTGCAAGGAGGACCTAAGGACCAAAGGCTCAGCAGGAAGCAGATATTGGTGAGTCCAAAACCTTCCTCACATTCATTTTATTATCGCTCTACGACATCCGACCATTGCATATTTTTCTTCAACTGATATATTGGCTCTTCTACTGAGCTTATTGCCACTTAAGTGGCCACCAGCTTAATGGTCTACCAATACGCACGTGTTAACTTAAACAAATAACGTAACGAACGCAATGTATACTATTTCTTCATTCACAGTAATTGTCATATATTCATCTGATAGAATAACTCAAGAAAGTTGATAGTGACAGAATCTGAATTCGATTAATCTAATTCGGTTACTGGTTCTCATAACGGAAATAGGGCCCTATTCTCAATTAAGCTTAATTAAAACAAACCTTAAGAGAAACTGAACCTACTAAACAAGACTCGGCCGTTCTGCGGAAGTAGAGGCGTAACTAAATTCAAATGAGGCAACGTTTCACTTATCAATGATTACGCGTAAGTTTTTGTCATTGAGCAATTAGTACATGCTTTAGTCTGTATTTAAAGTGTAGGTTCGTTATAGAGAAGCGAACCTGCCTTGTACTACTTTGGAGGTGTTTACCCATTATAAGAAATCCTATTCCTCAATGTACATAGAGTTTGTGTGGGTGTATGTGTTTGAGTGAAGCTAGAGCTCCGAAAGTTATTAAACGTTCTGTTCTTTGCGCATAATCAGAAGTTGATGCCTCTAAGATAGCGGGCTACATTTTAATTACTACCTATTAGTCCCCGGTTGGACTATATACGAGAAAATTGTTCCCATAAGAAATGCATTTAATGTTCCCTTGTTGCAGGTTTATGCTGCAAATTAAATTTGATATAATGATCATAAGAAATCGATGCAAGGACCTAAAGAAGAAAAATCAAAGTCAGAGTCTTATGTTGGTCTGAATTCACCGTTTTCTAATCGAACTTTGAAGAATTTTGACAAAATTATGAAATATTTCGAAAATTCTGTAAACAACTGATTCCACTGATAACTAATGCGATTTTTAAATCCGAGGTGATGCATTTTTCAATAAGAAAACTTGGAGAGTTTGGGACCCCTTTCAAGAATAGTAAGAGTTAATGATAGACTGATGTGTAGAAGAAGCTTCGTGGTTAACGCAATTTTATCACCGGGATCTCAGTGTAAATAAACAATTAAATTGGCGCTTCGTTGAGCGAATCCACACCTACATATGCGCCTTTCAAGCTCTTCGGCGTGTGGCAGGAGGTGCATTCTCCATGAATTTACTTCCTCTTTCAATTACTTTCGTACTTAGTAGCACTAAATATTATTCTCGTGAATGTCGAATAAATCTAAATTTGATTAATCGTTGTTTTCCTCTTGAGAATCTACTGACATTTCTGCCAGCATAAATTTACATAGTTTTGCGTATAAAATAAAAAAGCAGTCGTCAAAATTTACGAAAAACCATTCAGATAAATCGAGACTGTTTTTGACTGTTTTTAGGTGGTTTAATTCGGCGCGTCAATACAAACAGAAAATGGTAATTTTAAGCAATCATTCGTGTATTCAAACGTGCCGTCGGAGTATATAATATTTTTATTTCCGTTCTCACGGGCAACGATGCTCATTTTTATCATTTTCAACATTTTAACGAATCGTGTGGAAGAGGAAATAAAAAGTCGATTTTTCCATGATTGAATTTCTTACCTTGTATTTGTTTGTGTATTTTCCGTAATTATTTACGACTCGTTTCGAAGCTAAAATTTGGAAAAGAATTTCATCGCGTTGTTTTATACGATTGTAGGTGATATTTGTGCCGACTTCTCTTATATATTCACGAAATATTTCATAAACTCTGAAGAGGTGAATTATTTTTCGAATTGTGCTTCTTAATTGATAGATTAATGAGAATAAGTTGCTCTACGGAAATCTGGTCTTTTACTAGTTCTATGATTTGATTACGGATCCTTTTTGGTGTGTCTAGTTTACTGTTATTACATTCTAGTGCAATTGTCTCGTTATATGGGCCGATCAGACACTTAGAGGAATATCAGTAAAATAGATGCTATAACGGGTAAGCAGTATAGTAGCAATAAGCGTATTGCCTTTCGTTTACCTTTTCTAATTCCAAAATACAACTAAGACTTATTGACAGGGTCCCATGTATACATATATAAGGAGAAGCCTAACTAACGCTAAGTACAAATCGCTCGCGGAACTTTTCTTCGCTCCTACTGACGAACCAATTACGAAAATAGAGTCCTGGTGCATGCATCACATGCCACACACTCCAATGTGCAGCTTGCAGAGTACATACAGGTGTAGATGTTGTAATTTTCGAGTATAAATGACCGGGAATTGATTGGTTATCGAGCAGGTTCTTGTGTATAGGGTGAGAGAGGAAAGGTGGTGTACCTGAGGAAAATATTTTTACTCATTGCATTTTTCTCTTTCCTTGATTACTGGTCCTTTCTCTGTCATTTCTAATGTGTTCAAACATTTTCTGTTTTATAGGTTATGAGTTTATTTTCTTATTTACATTGTTGTGCCAGCTGTTTGTTTTTTATCCTTCTGTGAACTTGATCTTCCTGTCTCCAGTCGTCGGGTGGAACATTATCGGCTAGATTTTTTTATATATTGCTAACACAAATACAGCATATTGCAGTCATACTTTAAATCGATTGAGAGGTTGTCTTGGTGGCATGACTTAATCGTTCTTAACTTTTTGGAGAAAATGTGCAGTCTTAGTGGATTAGGAAACTCTCCACTTGTAGCTTTTGAATACGATTGAAATGAACTTCTTCGGTAGTTTTTAGGTGTAAACAGACAATCACCGTATTAATTCACAAATTCTGTACAATAGTCCAAACAAGTAAAGCATAAAATATGAGACAAAGTAGATCATTCTATCTGATTCCTCACCTGATGATGGAATGATCTTATCCGAAACCGGTCGTCTATTTCACATTTTGTTTATCTGCAAGCTTATAAAATCTTTTAATTATATGTGATGATGATATATATTTAATAACAATAACTTTCCAAGATTCCGCGACATAAAATTCCACTAAATATACACCCGACCGGTTTCGGCATGGATCATGCCATCATCAGGTGGGAAAATAAACAGAAAGAGAAGAAAAACGGTAAGGAAAAGCAATCCTTAATGGACACACAACCAAAAATTGAATGCAAGTCGATGTTCGTTTTCTAATAATCCATGCAGAAACCGGCCGTGTGTATTTAGTGTCATTTTATTTTGTGCAATCTTGTACGGATAATTTTATTAAGTATGGTACTCGCCACTGAAGAAATCTATTTTATATACGATGCTTTTGAATCCAGTTCTAACGCACGTCTAGAAACATCGAAGTCTTTTTCTAGGAGAAAAATGGACTTAAGGAACTCCAATAACTTTTGCGTAGTATAACGTTTACCTGAATTCGGCCATGAGCTCTCGACTTCATCGAGCCGCAACCGAGCGTGAAAATGGCGCGAAAAGCAGCGCTGAAACGCACCTCGGAGATGGAAGGCCCTTCCGAAGGATCGATCGGCCCCAAATAAACCGAGTGGAACCATCGTAACAAGGGACAAAGCGATACCGCCCTTCGCACCTCACTTGTCCACCCACTCGTACCACCAGAAAAAGAATAAAAAAACACCTCTTTAATATGAATCCACTTCCGAACTTTCTTCGCTACCCGGGAAATTTCGAAAGCCCTTCTTCGAGAGGATCTCGCGATTCACGAGGAAGGAGATAAAAGAAGCCCGCCGCCCGTGGTCCCCGTGATAAATGCGGCAAAAAAGAAAGTGGCTGGATGAAAGAGAAACATCCACTTCAGGAGATTTCCCCGAGGGGGGGACGGTCGCCCATGTCTCCTATCTCTTGTTCGTGGTCCATCCGCTCGGGATGCTGCGAGATAAGGTGGAACATGACCCTCGGAAACTGGAGTAATGGCCTCCGAGGATATATATTCTGGGATTAGCTGGATGTAGAAAGAGGTCTAAAAATTTATCGGGAGAAGTTTCTCGGGCTTATACTGGTGTGACGATGGCGGATTACGTCCGATGGTTACGCCTTCCAACTTTTCATTGGTTATGAAATATTTAATCTAGTAAATTTCAACCGGGTCAGGAATACCTTTGTGGTAATTATAAACATGCAATAAATCCATGAGGGTAAACTTTTACCGACTTTTATCCTGAATATATAGCGTTGCTACGAAACCATGGTTGTTTCTTTCTTGTAATTCTGTGGTGTTGTAAGATTTTACCATTGTGGAGTTCTCAAAAATGAACGTGTCTTAAGCACAGTGAAATGCAAATAAAATTAAAGTTTTCCAGCAGGTATGCGGGACGAATATACGAATAATTTTAAAAGGTAAAACAAGAAAAGAAACTTAGATAAAGTTATTTAAAGTAATGTCAGTTCCCACGATGTTGTATGGGCCAGAGTGTTGGGCAGAAAAACAAAAAGAAATGAAACAGTCATCTGGAATTAAATTTCTTCGTTCTGTCAAAGTGTGTACTGAGTACAAGATAAACAGTGGACTGCACACTGTACAGGGGTACAAAGATTAAGGGATAGATCTTTAAGAGAGGAAATCGGAGTTCAGCCTGGCGCCCGGTGAATTGGTCCGGGGGGAATTCGTACGCAGGGAATAGATCTCCCGACAGATTGGTACGCGGGGAATTGATCCACCGCGCTGATGTTGTACTACCAACCCCCCCGGTTAATTTATTTATAACAATAACCAATAATCAGGGTGTGTAGATCAACAAAAGACTGAATAACAGTAGTACAACATCAGCGCGGACTCATTCATTCTCTCAGATTTGAAATTTGAACAAAAGTTTTCCCTTTGTTTATCGTATTTTTATATAAAAAGAATCATGATTACCACTAAAAATGTTGCATTCCATTTATTTATATTATTAACAAATAATCAGGGCCTGTAGATTAACATATGACTGAATAATAGTAGTATAACATAAGCGTGGATCAATTCCCCGCGTACGAATTCCCCGGGGACCAATTCACCGGCCACGGTTCAGCGTATATGTGATGAATTAACATCTACAAAATTATCCATAAAATAATATTTATTATAATAATAATCAATAAATAAATAATGCATCGATTGTTATTAAAGTATTAGATAAAAATTAGGTGGAAACAACATAAATTGTGCAAAAGAAAAGTAGCACCAAGGGTGGTATAGTTGAGCCGGAAAAAGCTTACGGCCTACAAATAGAGTTAAAAAGAAGTTCAGTGAAATTTCACGCTGACTGCACCAAAAAAGAAGTTTTTCCAGTCTACAGAAGCCTACGGTCAAGATATCTTGGTGAAAATGAATTAGTGTGGCTGTATGAGCCAAGAGGTTACAATTTATCATAATCTATGTCGTCCTCACATATGAAGGTTATCTACATATCTTTTACGTTCACGGGTAACATTGAAATTTAAAATATACTTTTTCCTTTACCATTATCACACATAGTTCTTGTCATTTTATGTAAAACGGAATATCGGAGCCCTTTGAGATCAAATCGGTCTTGAGTTTACCATTCGGAAAGATTATCATCCTTCGTTGCTGCTATGTGCAAATGAAGGTTGCCATGATTAATAACATTAAATTGAAATATTTTCTTAAGAAAAATGAAAAATACTATGGGAAGTGATCTGTAATAAGATTTTAAATCGTTTCAAATTCTTTTAGAAAAAATGTAACAAACCAAAAATGCATTCAATGTCATTAAAAAATAGAAAAATGTATTTTGAAGAGTTATACAACATGATTAGCAAAGAAATCATTAAATATAACACCATGCATACTGTAACTGCGTGCATACATCGTAAATTAACATATAAGATGGACCATCTTAGATGGTAGTAAACTTAAATATCACACTACGGATGCGCTGCTGTTTATCAGAAGTATTGGTATAAAAATTGTACGTTTTAATTTGTCCTCTTTATCGCACACATTATTTTAGAGCCTGCATTTTAGTTACTTCAATTTTGTACGAGTGAATGTCATTCTCGTACATCGAAAAATTGTGTTCCGCAACACAGACTAGAAAATCCTTTTAATTTGGAATTCTCTCTGAGAAGTTACTTCTTGTCCGCAGTGCAGTATCGTCTACTTTCTCAGACAATCTTCAGAATTAAGGAAGTCCCTCCATTGGAAAGAAATAAGAGCTCACCGATATGGAAGAGGGTGTTCGCAGCCAAGAATCTGTTCGAAGACCACTTACCTAAAAAGAAGAGAAATGAGAATCAAAATTGGTGAAATTAACGAAAAAAGCATCCGTTGTATATAAAGCACTAATGACACTAATTATTCACTTTTAAATTTCTTTAAAACGAGCAAAGTTTATAATCCAATTAATAAGAACCGCTATTGGAATTATTACTCAATTGATAGTTCTGACAAATTTTGTGCATAATTTAAGTGATGGATATAAATAGAAAAACGGGAAATGTGACTGAAACATGAAATACTCTTGCTAGGTAGGTAAATGTGTGAAATTATTAAGAAAAACAAATCAGCTTGGTTTTATTTATATTAAAGTTAATGAAAAAAAAATATTTTGACTAAACATTGGGTATTCCTTGGGTTAAATATTCATATATCTGTGTAATATCCATGCAAGCCGCTTTATGGCGTGTGGCAGAGGGTGCAAGAACCTTGACTCGATTTCCCGAATCGATTGCTTTCGCGTATCGTTCCCGGAAAAATGAATTTTTGAAACGATTTGGTGTAGCATCTATTCCTCTAACCTTCCTTGCAGCATCAGAACGGCCTATACAGCAGGAAGGTTGCATTATATCGGTTACATCTTCTTAGAACGTAATTTCTCTGAGCTTATTTAATAGTAAATTTAACCTTTGAATTAGTTTTCTATGTTTTAATGATTTCCATCTCGCGTCCTGTATCATCTGAGTAGCACTCACATTATCGTAACAATTCTGTACACATTGTATCGCTTTTCGTTGCACCTTTTCAAAATCCTGAATTTAACACTTATCTGCTGTGTCAAGTACGCTACATGCCTACTCAACGTGAGTCCAAGCTAACGCAGGTAACGCAAGTAACTAATTGCTCGCAAACCTTTTCTTCACCCTTATTTACTATTCTCTCAACGAAATCGAGTTTCATAAGTGCTTTTCCACTTATATTGCGAATATGGGTACTCCATGACAAATTATTCGTGAGAGTTACTCCAAGAATATTTTGAATACTAGTTAAAATATTGTTACGAGCCGTGGGGTTCGGGATAATTTACTCAACTCTCGTAATCCGAAAAAAATAACACTTTATTCCCGATCGTAATCAATACCGAAACTTTACTTCATTAACACGCTCAGCACCAAACACAACTCAAAACTGTTTATTTATTTTTCTCTCGCGACCATTGTTGTCCTTAGTAACTGCCGCGTCGCGTATTTATAATAGTTCACGGGATTTCCATGAAATAACGTTGGGCGCAGCAATATCATAAAATAAGCTCCCCAGTAATAATGCGTAGGTCTATTATTAATCCATATCTTCCTTTAAACCCTAGCGTGGAAACTCGAATCACTTAAGTTTAATTTTTTATTCCTAAGAAATTAAATGAGGATGAATATTGAGAATTCTATCTGCAGCTACTGCAATGCTGGATTAGAGGTTTTAAGTCTCCAATAGCTGTCTTTGTCGGCGTTCCTTGTCTCTTTTCGTATCGGGGAATGAGACGAGGAACGCTGACAAAGACGGCTATTTTAAACCTCTAATACCTCAACAGCGATGTTTCAAATTTTCCTTCTTTACTTCAATGCTGGAAGAAGCAAGGGATTGTATAGTGAAGTACGGCGGGGATTTTCTCCGTGATCCGGTAGTCGTGAAGACCTGTCATGAACCCCGGAAAACCCAGAACCATGTTTATGGCGTGACTTGCACATACGGATGAGTATGACCGCCGGATTTGTAATTATATCAATTTCGATTGAGATTCTAAGGTAGTATTAAGAATAGAGAATTCTGAGGTATTAATAATGTTCATTATTTCATTAATGGTCGTTGAGTTTACATCACGAACTTAGAAAGTATAGGACTGGAAACTGCTGAAATATTTTGGCTCCCTTAATGTCCGCAGCCGCGAGATGGCAGCACTGAAGTTCGCCCTTTGAAACCATAATCTTATATGGAGTAAACGGTGAAAAAGCACGATTATGATACATATGTAATAAAGAGTAATATTTACCAAAGATGGAATTAAGAGTAATTGTTTTATCCATCAATAGGTACTTTTGAATTGAATACAAAACATTTGAATAAGACGGACAAATTAGCAAAGCCGAAGAATAGGTGCTTGCCTTATGTGCAAAACACAGGTAACTTTGTCGCCGTAAAATAGTAAAAATAACAAATAATATTAAAATCTTTATTTAAAGCAACGGAATTTGTTTGAAAAATAAAGAATAGCGACCGAAGGCATCCCAACCGATGGGGTGACTTCGGCCACTAAATATGTTTCTTAAATATCACCTATAAAATTAACTATATGACTGATCTTACGACCATTAATATATTTTAAAATCTTTAAATTATTATTTCATTTAATAGGTACTGAGATAAGAAGTTATTGACTCATAACAACGTTTTTCCACTTTATTTATAAATTTTCAAAAGAAAAATGCATTTTTTACATTTTTAAATTTTTTCCTCCAAAAACAAAAAGAATGAAAAATTCTTGTAGAAAACTTCTATTCATTGTCACTCGAACCCTTTTAAAATTTTTTTCAAGCCTTAGAGTCAGTGTTTTGTTTCTACTAATGAATCTCCGAACCCAAACAATTTATGGAATTTTTGTCAAAGCACTGAACATTTACTTTTTACTGTTCAAATACGTTTGTACTAACATTTGGATATCACGAATACTCATAATAAATTTAACAGCACTTCCACTAATTTAATCTCTTTTTCACGAAGAAGCACTGTTTGGCCTCCAATTGTCTTCAAATGTTTCCCATCTTGCTGAGTGTTACTGAGAGAGTTTAACAGACTGAGGTTTCGTAGACTTGTCTCGAGAATGCACGATTTTCGATTTAGTTTCCAATGACAATTGTACTGTCAATGTTGCAAGGAGCAAGACGGATTTGCTGACGATATGTCAAGACAATCTAAATTCAAAAGGGCAGTAAAAAATAGCAACTTTGTGAAATTTTAGATATTGTACTACAAATTTACAATTTGTGGAGCAGTGCACGCGTGGCCGAAGTCACCCCTTTCTACGGTAACGTTGATGTAAGTTGGAAAGTGCGACCACGTTGTGTGAGTTGGAGATTTTCATTGTCGTTACTGCGCTTGAAGACTTTTGATATATTTTAAGATATCCTTAAGGTATCCTTAATCTTAAAAATGCTTGGTTATCGTTGTATTGCACCAGATAAAGAAACACAGCAAGTGTGCTGTTTGCCAGGCAGCATTAATTCATCCGGGTCATTCTCTTGCCAATCAGTAGCAAAGTTAACAAATCTGAAAAGTATGGGGGGTTTGGTCCATCCTAATGTAAACCTTCATACTTCCATCCTCAAAGTGGAGGAACAATTTGTAAAGCACTGTGAGTCAAATTATATTCTTGAGTGTATAATTACAGAGTTACTTGAAGGTGATGAAGAGATACATTTTCCATGCTTTGAGCACGGAAGTGAAATCATAGCATATATAATAAAATACAATGTAACTATGAGGATTAGACAGCATGCAAAGTTCATAGGAAAAGGAAAATTGCGAAACTGTCTAAAACTTAATAATTGGCCAATAAATTTACTTATACCACTCTATCCTTTATATTTGTATATTGTATAACCTGACTTCACATTTCAGCCTCCCCAAAATGAAATGCAGTCCACGCCAGTCATTAAAATTTAATGCTTTTGGATTTATGTATGTTTCAACAATATTTAACCGTTTACTCATTTCCTGGAGACTTTTTCTGGGAACTTCGATTTTTTTTCAGGAAATGTAAATACGAGGGTGGTTTGAAAAGTTTCCGACCCCAGATTTTTCAGACATCTTCAGAAAATTTTCAGAAAACATGTCAAGAAATGTTGAAATGTCGGAAACTTTTCAGACCAGTCATGTAAATCTTGCGATTCTAGTTTTAAAAGGCCTTGTTGAAAGTAGATGTAACTTTGGTAATTTATTGAAGATCAATTATTTTCTGTGTATCCAAGCAGAATACATTGCACTTCGCTGATCTACGAATAATTTTTTCACAGCGACGAAGTTACTTGTGGTGTGCCCTGAAGGCAACCTGCACTTATTCTTTGGATTTACTAATTTGCCCATTTTATTCAATTGTTTTAAGTACTTATAAATAGACAAATCACTAACTCTAAATTCCATCTTTGGTATATACTACTCCCGAAAAGAAAAAGTATCATAATCGTGCTGTTTTTTCCATTTACTCCATATGAGATTATGGGTTCAAAGATTATGGCTTCAGTGCTGCCACCTCCCGGCTGCGGACATTAAGGGCGTCAGCCGATTGTACAGTCAGCATAGGGGAGCTTCAGGGGCGTGTTTTACATAAATTTTATGCTTAGAGATCCAGGTCTGTTATTTTTTCAAGCAGTGTTTTATATATACTCTACGTAGGCGATTGATACTGCCGTCAATTTTTACAATTTTATATAGGTCAAACTCCGTTCATTATCTGTTTTCAGATTAAAAACACTGAATCTCTTATGCAACTGTGTGTTTTTTACTGTCGTTTACCTCCGACCAGCGGAAAACTTCAAAAGCTTATTTACATCCGTTTAATGTAATTTGAACTGAGAGATGAAGCATTATTCATATCACATAGCAAACAGAAGACTAGTTAAAATAAAGAAAGTGCTTCTTTCTAGTGGTGAAAGTTGGAAGTATTCTCTATTCTGCAAGTCCTGTGGGTTATGGTTGGTGTGCGTTTTACAACAGTGTCTTGAGAGCCTTTGGTGTGAAGGAAAGGTGCTGTTGAGTCTCTGTGATCCTTGAATATTTCATTCCGTCATGTCTCAAGTCTAGACCGGAGGAAATATTTTCCGCCCAATCCCATTACTGGAATTTTCTTTCGCGTCACGACCGGAGAAAGCTTTTCCTGTGATGTGACTTTATTTTTTAAGGCAAAACTTTTGGTTTTCATAGCTAGGAAAAAGCTGTTCTATGAGGTTTACTGTAAGGGTTACTTAGTGACTCAGAACGATTATATTCCTCCGCAACCGAGCAATGGTAGTTAAGGTGAAGGATTATTTTGTTGATGAACCACTGGTTTCATATACGAAAATAAACTTTAATTCTGTTCCATCGTGGAGCGTAACCATTAAATTATTTAACGTGTGTTTCTGATTTCTGCACTTCTTTACATATTAAATGAGCTAATTAGGGTATAGGATTATAAAGAAATTCTCCATCAACGCATGCCTTCAATTGTAAAATGTACAACTGTTGAAATATTTTTACATCATCTACTAACTATTATGAAATTAGTAATGTAACTGCCACCTGTTTTAATGTTTTACAGGATTCCCAGGGGTTTTAGCTTCGTCTTTTTGTTAGCCTTAGCTTTTTACATATCATTAGCATAAAAAAATATTTATTTCTTTGTACTTACTTACTTAGTGAGGATTCTTCTAGATGTGTCCACCTTTTAAGAGACTTAATCAGATATCCTGTAATTCTAATTCCTATTTTTCAAATTATTCTTTGTGTTATGTCATTGTTAAACCTGAAATTCCTTCTCAATCTCAAATTGATTAAAGTGACTGCAATACTGTACATTTACCGCCTTGGAGTTTGATTATTTCATCTTTGTTTCGTATGGAATTAGTGGTGACGAGTAAATATATTTTTCGCTTATTTAACCTAAATATTAGTCTCCATAACTTTTATCAAAAAAGCAAGGATGTGCGAAAGGATAGCGAAAGGGGCTTAACTTTGCGCGTCCTTGAACCCAAAGAACAATGTGAAAAATAGCGGCATAAGTGGAGTTTTAGACCAGTTGTTCGATCCCCGGGTGGCTTGAGCCAGAGGTTGCTGTTGGTATCAGTAAATGGAGCCTTTCAATATGTTCACAAATCAGCACAAAGTAGTTAACAGAACAGAAACGCTGCATGGTAGTCTAGTGGTTAGAATACCTACCCGGAAAGTGTATGATCTGGTTTCAAGTATCGTTCATATCTGTATTTGCACTCTTATTACTTATTTTTTTAGCATAACTTAATACAAATATTTGTTCGCTGTAAAGAAGGGTAACTTGAAAGATATGAAAATCCAATACCTATCAACAGAATTTAATAACTAACGCTGATATGTGTACAGAAGGAATCAAATATCCTCATAGCCTAAGGATTTTACAAGATAACCGTAACATATCTGGGGAAACTGTTGTTGAATGAAATAATTGCCAATGGATTCAACTCCTGAGAAGACGTATTTGAGTAATTCTGCGATCGTTCTAATTTACATCTGTTATTGCTCACCATACAAAATTACACAAACTTTATTGCCTTTCTTAAACATTGAAGTAGCCTCATTACGGTTCGGATGGTCTATTGTGTACAGTACGAGAGAATTTAATCATCTTCAAAGTTTCTAAGTTACGAAACTTTTGATTCTAAGGCTAAAGGCTAAGACAAACATCATATAATAGACCGAGAGAATGTGTACGTTTTCCTGACGGACTTTTGATGAGCCAACCTCTAACTAATGAAGTTTGTTATGTGAATAAGCAATGGGAGCCGAAAATGAATTTCAAATTGAATTGTCAATACGGAATCGCTAGGTCTTCAACGTAAAAAAATTTATACTCCAGTAAATTCAAAGAATTAAGGAGTGATTAAAGTCATGAATTTTGAGTTCCTATGTCATTATTTATACTATGGAGTCCCACGAGATATCAGATACCTCACTGATCATCCCAAGTTCCCCTTTTTGTGATTCCTTAAATCTAATATAGTTGAGCCGTGGACAAAGATGCTCTGAGAAGAACCCCCAACGGCCGGAATCCTAACATTTGAATAACACTGTCACGGATAAAGCCATTTTTAGGACTTCACCGGAAATCATTCTAAATTTCGAGTTTTTAAGTTAAGATTTAATAAATTGTAAAAATAATTTAGGATACAAGTAGTTTACTATACGTCTGGCGAATTCGTTTCAATTAAATTTACAAAAAATAATCATCGTAAATTTGGAAGAACTTTATCGTGAGATTAAATTTGAAATAATTTAAATCATGTTAATTTATTGATAAAGAAGTAGTGAAAAAGCCTTCTCTGACGTTTATCTTAAAAATAACCATTGCTAATAGACTCGGAGTTGTCCTAAATGATCAGAAGCATAACGGCCATCTCTCATCTTAACTTAGTTTCTTATTCTTATAAATCAATCTACTTAGTCTATTCATGGCTGAGCAATTATACTTACATTTTCCTGACGCCTGAAGAAATCAGTTGTGTCATTTATCAAATTTATGCAATAAATTCATATTTGGTTTAACTAATATGTGTTAAGATTAAGTCACACCAAATGAAGGCCGAAGGGATTGATTTTAGATTTAGATTTAGATATATACCCCGCCAGCCGCCAGAGGCGTATGGCAGGGGGTGTAATACACCACCATTGTTCATTCCTACCTATTAGCATCTCTAATAGCTTGGGGAAAAAACGACCAAAAGTAATTATCCGTCCTTGTGATTACTTCCCTATAACGCTTCGTCAATGCCTCTCGGAGATCGCGTTCGCTCCTTACTGGCACTAACATTTCACTTACTTCGTCTATAAATTCTGAACGATTGAACTTTTCGAAAAGTTTCCGACGATCTTCAGATCTTCTCATCTGTAGTGAATTCCAACTGAGGGAATCTATCATTGCCGTAGCGCTGATATCAAACCTGAAATCCCCGCAAACGAATCGGGCTGCTCTACGCTGGACCATCTCTAAATCTGAGACTAAACCTACTTCGTGTGGGTCCCAAACCGCACAGCAGTATTCAAGACTCGGGCGAATAAGAGAAAAGTAAGCTATTTCTTTGACTCTCGATGAGCATCCTCTCAACGTTCTACCAGTTAATCTTTGCATTCTATTCGCTTTTCCTATCGCATCTCGAATATGTTCTTTAAAAGATAAGTTACTGCTAAACATGACTCCAAGGTACTTGTTGTCGTGCACTAACTCTAATGGATGACCTGAGATTTGGTACTGCGCGGGAATTGAATATGTTTAACCTTAAGATCGTAATATTCTACTCTGAAAAGTTTAATTATATCTTTTGAGTAAGTCGTTAACTTGTTATTCAATCATTATTTGCATAATTCTATTTACTACACGCTAATATCTGTACATCTTGTTAAATTTAGAACTTTTATATTTACTAGTGGAAATACGTGATAAGGATGAAGGAAGTTTCACATGATACACATGTTTATTGTAATTGCGCGGTGGAAGTAGCCGTAGCCGGGGATCGAACCCGGGTCTCCTAATTGCCGGTTGGCTGCTCTAACCACTAATCTACCACGGCAGCACGATCTCCCCTTCACTTCCAAGGGCTATGATGGAGGAGGAGGGTCCATCAAAGAATGGCATTGCCCTCCGACCACGAACGGACATCGCAGATGTACCAGCCATTATAGCAACTCCGGAAAGCCCCGGAAAAAGGCATAGGTGATAAAGATGAAGGAAGTTTCACATTATACACATGTTTGTTGTATTTGCGCGGTGGAAGTGAAGGAGAAAAAGTGGAAAGTGGAAATATGTGGTCAGTAGGAGAAAATATATATTTTCTACTGTTTGTTTTCTTCTGTTCAACTGCATGGTTCTTTAATCAAGTCCCAAAAGTTTTATCATACGTTTATCATTTTATAAGTTATAATTATAATTTATGAGGTATCTTATCAAACTATGATGATACTTTAAAGATAGAAGGGACTGCAAAGGCTACATTTTACAAAGGGAGGTTATGATGTAAAGAGAGCATTACAAGGGCAGTTTAAGAGCTTTTGAAGTTACCGTGTGTTTGAAGATATTCACTTGAGAGTAATCCGCTGAGTGCAGCTTCTGCTCCATCAGCATTTATGTTCGGGTCAGTACGGGAAAATTGATGAATCATTAAATTCGAAAGTGAGAGCGAAGATGAAAAAGTGGACCGGAAGTGAGGGTGAATGATAACGAGCGAGATTTTTAATAGAGTTTCGGCGAACGGAAGTGGCGATAATCCTGAGGATTACTGAGGTCAGGAAGCCACTCGAAGAGGACATTAATCGGATTATGGGGGATGTGGGAAGATTATATATTGAAGAGGGCGTATGGTTTTCTTTTATTTCGGACCCCCCTAAGAGATTAAGCGATTGCAGCGATCTCTACACTCTTGTTCGGCAGTTAGGTATTCGCAATACGCCTCGTTGGAAATCCTCGCACTCTCTGATAATCTCCGACGGGTTTTTTTTGCTTCATCTCCGTTAATTAGTTCGGAGAGAGCGTTAGTTATAGTGTTGTCTCCAACTTATGGAAGGGAAGTCGCTCTTCTGGTTTAGTTACTCGGAGGCAGGAAAGAGGGTGGATTGAAAAATTTGTTAAAAGGAGCAGCTATACCCTAGGGTTGTCTAAACCATGTCTAGGATACATGTTCTAGCCCAAAGTGTTGAGGAGTAACTTTGGGTTTGACATTAGGAAAGAGTTGCCAGTACGCTTCACCCCCGAGACGGTTCATCCATGTTTTTTTATCATTGTTTAATTCAACAACTGTGCGTTAAAAAAAAAATTATTTTTTTTTTCAATTCGAATTCAGCAAAAGTTTTTCGAAATCAAAAACTATCTGGTAGATTTTTTTTTCTCGAAGTTTCGAATTTCGTAAAACATCAAAATTGTCATAATGTTTTTTCGGTGAAAACGACAATATTTTGTGTTTACTCTAGCCTCCATTCAATTGCAAATTTCATTATAATTTTAAATGGATATTGTTCTCTAAATGTACTACACTTTTTGGCTAAATTTTTGCAAATGAAACTTCTAAATAGGTTTTAAATTCAATTTAAATGTTTAGTTATATCATAATTTCAAGTTAAATTTAACAATTTTTTAAATAGCATGCGCTTTCCAGATTAAATTCAGTTTAAGCTAATGGGAAATCCCTCCGTCAGAGGTGGGGCGTCTCACCCGTACACTCGGGACAGATGGCCAAATGCATGGATGTAGAAAAAGTTTAATATTTTGGGTGAAAATGTTTTTAGAGAAATGTTGTTAATACACTGTTAATAACCAATAAATTTTGTATTTATCACGCAGTTTCATATTCTTATTATCACTGAAGTCCTTTCCTTAGGTGTAGCATCTCTACCGGAATTACCTTATATAAAAAATGTAATAATAATAATAACAATAATCGTCTTTATTTAGGCATGATTGAAATTTATAGTATCCTCTTCCATCTACTCATCCTTAATTTAATCTTTCCATAGCATTTTATTATAGAATAGTATAATGAAATTAAAAACAAATAGTATGATGAAACATTAGAAGAATTGTGCATGTAAAAACCTAAGAGACTATTAGGAAAAAATATGCAATGCAGGAAAACACCCGCAAAGAAGGGGGCTGTGAAAAACCCGCTCAAACCTACCGATAGTAATAACTAAAAGATGAGAAAAAAGAACATGATAAAATATAAAAATACACAACCAGTAAGTACATGCATGTGATACCATAAGAAATTAAATGTTAACAAGTACAAGATGATCTGCTATAAAGTTTTTTTTACTATTTTATTTCAGTAGCTCAGTTTTCCTCTATTATTATACTTTGTAGAAAGCCCAATACTTTTTTCCGTATAAATTACAAGACGACATTTTCTTAAGGAGATGCAAGAGACAGTTTGAAAATGCAGCCGGCGTTGGCAACTGCAAAGTTTAAGGAGGACTGCTTTAACAAAATGATTGTTTCTAGAGTTATCCTTCTTTCAAATCCGGAACTATACCGCTATATTATCAATTGTAATTGTTATTACCACACAAAAAAAACAGTATTTTCAATTCATAAATTATCCCCTCCAATACATTTCTGCCACACAGTTTACATCTGTACTTTGGATTTGTCATTTACACGAAATAATGATCAAAACATAGCTAAACCAACGTCGATAGCTTCATCAATACAATTAGTCATAGGATACTATTAAACATATTCCTGTACTACTATTAGTATATTTTACTGTATTAAATTTATTTATTTAAGTTTGCGTCGCAACTTGGCTTTCTGTTCAGGTTAAACCACCGGAATTACGCCCAGCAGTAATTTTTCCTTCGAAGAGCATATTGGAGGCGTAATAGGAATGGCGAATACAATGCAAAGGTTAGCCAGTAGAATTCTGAGGGGATGTTCATCGAGAGTAAAAGAAATAGCGTACTTTTCCCTGATTCGACCTCTACTTGAGTATTGCTGTGCGGTTTCGTATCCACACGAAGTAGGATTGATTTCCTATGCTGAGATGGTTCAACGTAGAGCAGCTAGGTTTGTCAAGGGAGCTTTTAGATTTGACAGCAGTGGCTATGATAGAATCCCTCGGATGGAACTCTCTAAGTGATAGAAGACTTGAATATCGACGGAAGCTTTTTGATAAAATTATCACTACCGATTTCGGGAAGGAGATAACTGATATTGTTATCCCAGTTATAAACTTACGCGATATTCGGGTGAAAACAAAAAAGCGACACATGGAAGTAGTTGCCAGGTTAGATATTTACTTTTGGTCGTTTTCCCCGCGAAGTATTAGAGAAGCTAATATCTCTTCAGGTTAGATAGGGATTTCGGTGTTTTACACCCTCTGTCACGCGCCACTGGCGGATTGCTGGGTTTAAATGTAAATGTAAACATAACGATTACTATTTAAATTATCACAGCATTACGATCACTATTGACATTTAAGTATCTAGTTATTCACAGTAAATCAAAAAAATATTCAAGACAGTAAATAATGACAAACATGTAAAAGTAAGCCGTGCTTGAGGCATCTGGGAAGTAAAAACTGGAAACTCTCCCAGGAAACTGGGAGGTGTCTGGTCAGTTAATGAAATTGCGACTGGAATCTCCAATGCTCCTTCCAGTGGTTACAATCAGATGCTGCAATACCTAGATTGCGCAGCGCTGTGCAGTAAAATCTTCTTGTTTCCTTCCTATGATTCCCTCTTAGCGAAATGAAACAATTGGCCAAATGGCGGTGCTTGGAAGTGAGTATGCAGGCGCCGCATGGTGTCGGAATGACACAAACAGAATTCTCTATGTTACATGTGGAGCATAGGTTATCTACTCCAACGACATCGGATGTGTTCTGTTCGGAGACACTTCGCAAATCTGTTGAAAGATGATTCTTGTTCATTGTACAATAGCGAAATAGCTAGGAGAGATAATGAAGAATCGGATGATGATATACTTAAAAAAGGGCCATCCCTTATTTCTCGATTGACTTTGCTTTGGTAATTTTTAAATGTGAACATTGTTACCTTTTCGTTCTTAGCATACGCTAATATAGGTTTTCATCGCATTATATTATATCAAAATTCTTCTTGTCATTCTTGAATTATTGATAAATTTAAATTTTAAACTATTTAAACTTGATGAATTCTGGAAAGCTAGAAAAGCACCATTTTTTAATGGAAAAAAACTAAAAGCTTATCTTCTGTTACAGATCTTAGAAATGAGTTCTTTCTCTTTGTCTTTACTAGTCCACTGTGCAAATTTACTTAATTATATTCATTCATTTGTACGTCAAGTTAGTGAAGAATAAAATTCACAGTCTCAGGTGATGTCTTGTGCAAATACGTCATGATGAAAAAAAGATCGTTATACTTTTTTCTCCATTGTTTATAAAAAATACTGTTTTCAGCGATTAACCAATACTAGTTTTAGCGATTGATTTCTTGAGAATGGCGAGAAACCGCTGAAACTAGTCTTGTATTTGTTATGATTTGTTTTAATAAACACTGGAAAAATTACAACTATTCTCTTTTATATCACTAGTTAGGGAGGGGTCTTTTCTTCGATCTGATGATGGTACAACCTTAAATTGCGCTTCTAATTTTTATCTGTCAACATTTTTATTACTTTTTGATGACGAAGATTTATACTTATCAGTCATTGAAGGTTTTATATTTGATTTGCCCATTTACTATTTAAAATTTTTACTAAAATACTACTTCGTTGGATGACCCATTATCAATTTCATACGGCAAGAAACATAAAGTTATTCATAGAATGGAAGGGTGTGGTTTCAGTATTCTGTCATTTGGAAAATGAAAGGTATAGAAAGGTTGATCGAGCTGAAGTTCTCTTAATATTTTCATTTACTCTTCTTAGAATATCTTTGTGCTACTTTTCATCATATAATCCATCTTTCCATGCATGTTCTATTGTGAGGAAGAAGTCTTTGTTGGCCCATTCTTACCACGTGAAATATTCTAAAATGAGAGGTTCCCTTTGGAATATTAAATCTGTTTATCGTCATTTTATCGATTCCTAAGAACGTAATACATTTTCCATCATTTTGATGATGATCCACTTCTGTAATATTGCCACTTAAAGATTAATAACAAATACTTGGGGAATATTTCGAGGACGTCGATTCACTCACGAGGAAAATTCTGCGATGAATGGAACTTGCTCGAGGAGACGGTCGAAGGAGTAGTACAACATACCCTTCCGGGAAATTCACGTCCAATTTTGATTAAGAAAAATATGGAGATGAGAAAACAAGGAAGAATAATACCAAGGAAGAGGTGAACTCACGGTCGACTTCATCTGTATTGTCTTTCCGAGGAAGTTCTAAATTTCCTTGCGATGCATCCAAAACTCTGCCTGGAACATCTAATTAGCATATCTAGAACGATTTATGTGGAAGTAATTAACACAAATTGTAATTGGTGCCTTACGAATAGACTGCATTTTTTGAAAACCCATTCCTCAATTTCGCAGGTCAAGCAAGGAATGCTGAAGTTTATTAGCTTCATTTCTCTAAAAGCATTCCTGTTATGTGGTTAATATTTCTAAGTTAAATTAATTGAATCTATCTTAAATGGGCACGAAAATAGCCTTCTTCCTATTACCCAAAGAGACATGAAACAGATCAGTTACAATATAAAAAATATTTCAGTGTAGATTTCTGTTACACCATTACACATCTCACAATTAGCTATACAATATACACAATAAATATAAAATTCTGTCCTAAAAACATAATACGTGAAAATGATATTGCGTGGTAATTCATGGCTGCATTTTTATTCATAACCAGTTTAGGGCTAGTAGTTTATCTTTTTCTGTCCCAGAAGATGATAGCGAATCTATTGAAATGTAAATTTGGTTGTTTCCCAGTTCAGTATTTGAACTGTCCCTTGCTTCCATTTTAGATTGTAATGCCTGTTCTGAACGCTGACAAATACGGCTTTGGGATAGCTTTTAAACCCCCAGTACATTTGATGGTAGATTATGTGACATAATAGATAATTTAATTAATTAATTAAATATGTATTATGTAATATAATATTTTTTGGAAATTTCTGAGTTACATATTTTTTAGCTTGGCCCGCAACTGATCGCGTCTCGCTTTCAGGAAGCTTTAAAGGAACGAAATTTTGATTTTAAATTTGTAGCCCTGGTTGGGTTGATAAGATTCCTGCTCAAAACAGTTATCTATAAAACGCATAGTAATAAACATTTAGTGATTTAAGTATCTAATCTAGTTGAATCAGTATTCGGTAAAATGAGCACCGCTGTAATGTTACCTGTTAAAATTCCTACATTTCATATTATTTTGTGTACTGTTCTTCAATTAATGCTTCCTAAAAACGAGACGCTGTCAGTTGTCGTAGCGCTCAGTTGTCGTAGGGATCAATTGTCGTAGTGATCAGTTGTCGTAGTGATCAGTTGTCGTAGTGATCAGTTGTCGTAGGGATCAGTTGTCGTAGTGATCAGTTGTCGTAGTGATCAGTTGTCGTAGTGATCAGTTGTCGTAGTGATCAGTTGTCGTAGTGATTAGTTGTCGTATCGCTCAGTTGTCACGCGGTGAGTTGTCACGTGGTCAGTTGTCGTGGAACCATTTTTCATACTTCAGTGCATCCATTTTTGGTGGTAAGAAACACAACTTCATTGCGTACCAAAATAATTTCCGCCGTGGCTGTGAACTCCGACTCCAGGAAAAATCTTCATCGTTGAATCCTTTTCAAGACACACCCAGGTGATAGAATATGCTTCGTTTGGTTAATTAGGGATAATTTCTGGTAAGTAGGCTGTGTCGGATGGATCAATGTCTCACGTGGTTGAAGTGCCAAGAGATGCACTCCCCGATTAGCCTCCGCGATTACAAAGTTTGCAGTGAAATGAAGCGGAACGCAGTTTGACGGTCGCACTCCTATGACAAATGAATACGGTCGATTGCGTGACCCTAACAAGGGCTCCTTAATAATTCCCTCTCAAATCGATTTGGAAGCCACCAATTCCCTTAACCGTTCATTAGCGGTTAAATTAGTTCGCCGAAGACCCGCTCGCATCCGAGCGGCGCTGCTGTTTCCGAGGAAAGTTTCCAGAACTCGATCTAGAGCTTCCTTCCCCGGAATGGCGGATCTGATAATGTGTCGGAAAAAGGAAAAGAAAACCATCCTTTTAATTTACATAGTTGGTAGATTGAGTGGAGATAGGTTTTCGTCTGAATGGGAGTTGCGTAAGACATCCGATATGCTTTTGAAGTTGTGTTTAGCCTCTTCATAGGCTTCTCTCTCACTTTGTGCTAAATACTAGTGCTTTGCCCCGTACGGAATATGTCTTCTTTTTCGATGCATATTTAGTGTGTTTATTAACCACAAAACTCTCACTTACATAGGTTTCATTCCGTATCTTTTTATATTTATAATTAGTTTTTAAATCTTCATAACTTTACACCTGGTATTTTTTAATTTGCCTATATATACAGGGTGTCCCAAAAGTCATGGACCAAACGAAACACAGAGGTAGAACATCACCTGGGCTACAGGTTTGCAATTCATTTTGGTGTCCGATCTTCTTTTGTTTTCGTGTTATGAATTTTTTTCGTATTTTCTGAGAAAACCATGACTTTCCAGACATTTGTGGTCATGGTGACGTAAGTATTTAAGATGTATTGTTGAATTTTTTTTCTAAAAATTCTTAATAGTTATCTTAACTGATAAAAGAATAGTTTTTACCCTTACTCATACCGTTCAGCCAAAATAAAATTTCCAATTCTTAAATTCTCAAAATTCCGAACTTTGACAAAATCTTTGAGGGCAATTTAAAAAAAAATTCATAATAAAAAAAATTTTTGCCACGTATCTTAAAAACTTTTTCAATGCATCAGCTATTTACCATGTAAATTTTGTTGGGTTATCTTTACGGCATCACACCTAAAATTTGATTCGAAACATAGTAAGTCGATGATTCCCAGTTCTAACAAACAAGTCAAAGCCTCTTTAAACCTTAAACTGGAGTCATTAATGTGCTTCATTATCGGAACAAGAAAACGTTTTACCATTTAACATGGCTGTGGCACTCTTCGGCGGTAAGTTAAGATACCCCCTTCCCTCATTACTTGCTTTAATCAACAACAATACCCTTCGAGATTACTACAATGTACGGACGATTGTTGGGAGCCATGGCGTAACTAAGCTTTCGCAACAATGCAGCTCACGATCGTTTCAATTCCATCGCATTATTGCCGACTAATATTTGTTGTGAAGCGTTGCGAAGGTTCTACCCAATTTTTCGGCAACGATCTTTCTTGTTTCTTTGATCATTAACCTACGAATAGGCTCTGTTTACTGACTTCAATTGATATCCAGCTTTTTTTAGACCTGTGCTAGTTATTTGAACTCCAATTTTACTTTTGATCAAAACTTTGAAACTTTGCTGAGATGCCAAAATTGTACACACCGCGTGAATATGCAGAAATACATTTCATTTACGGATTGTGTGATGGAAACGCTCGGCAAGCTGCAAAGGAATACCAGAATAGATTCCCGGGTCGCGAACGCTATCCAGATCATAGAGTGTTTGTGCGTGTTCACAATGCGTACATTGAAGGCGTGATTACTGGTAGTCGAGATCGGGAGGGAAGGTCTACGTTGGACGCTGAAAAGTGCTTGATATAGTAGAAGAGGACCCTTCTACAAGCATACTCCGCTGCGAATTTATCAAAATCTACTGTATAGCGTATTTTGAAACGTAACGCTCTACACCCATATCACGTGCAACTACTGCAAGCGCTACTACCAGCCGACTACGCCCCTCGCGTGACATTTTGTCGAGAAATTCTGCGACGTTCCCGAGAAGATCCAAACTTCTTCGCAACCATTTTATGGACAGATGAGTCTTCATTCAGAAGGGTGGGAATATTCAACATACATAATTTGCATTACTGGGGCGTGGAAAATCAAAGAATTATCTGCATTGACCGCTTCCAGCATCTGTTTAGTGTAAACTTATGGGCTGGAATACTCGGAGGAAGGCTCATAGGACCATTTGAGCTGCTACCAAGACTCAACGGTCAACGGTACTTAACTTTTGTAAGACAACACTTGCTAATTCTATTGGAAGATATTCCACTTGATCTTTGTCAAAGAATGTGGCTGCAGCACGATGGAGCACCGGCGCATTCATCATGCCTTGTGCGGAATTTTATAAATGAGAAGTTTCAAGATACACACCCTCTATCAAGCCATTTCGTTTTAATGCCGAATTGAAACGATCGTGAGCTGCATTGTTGCGAAAGCTTAGTTACGCCATGGCTCCCAACAATCGTCCGTACATTGTAGTAATCTCGAAGGGTATTGTTGTTGATTAAAGCAAGTAATGAGGGAAGGGGGTATCTTAACTTACCGCCGAAGAGTGCCATAGCCATGTTAAATGGTAAAACGTTTTCTTTTTTCGATAATCAAACACATTAATGACTCCTGTTTAAGGTTTAAAGAGGCTTTGACTTGTTTGTTAGAACTGGGAATCATCGACTTCCTATGTTTCGAATCAAATTTTAGGTGTGATGCCGTAAAGATAACCCAACAAAATTTACATGGTAAATAGCTGATGCATTGAAAAAGTTTTTAAGATACGTGGCAAAAATTTTTTTTATTATGAATTTTTTTTTAAATTGCCCTCAAAGATTTTGTCAAAGTTCGGAATTTTGAGAATTTAAGAATTCGAAATTTTATTTTGGCTGAACGGTATGAGTAAGGGTAAAAACTATTCTTTTATCAGTTAAGACAACTATTAAGAATTTTTAGAAAAAAAATTCAACAATACATCTTAAATACTTACGTCACCATGACCACAAATGTCTGGAAAGTCATGGTTTTCTCAGAAAATACGAAAAAAATTCATAACTCGAAAACAAAAGAAGATCGGACACCAAAATGAATTGCAAACCTGTAGCCCAGGTGATGTTCTACCTCTGTGTTTCGTTTGGTCCATGACTTTTGGGACACCCTGTATATATATATATATATATATATATATATATATATATATATATATATATATATATATATATATATATATATATATATATATATATATAACCTAACTTCAAAGACTTGAATAGCTAAACACAGCAGGACAGAAGATAGGACTCAGGATAAACGTAACAAAAACAAAGGTAATGTATAATTCTTTTGCAGTGCAAGAACCAGTCAAACTTCAAGAAAAACCACTGGATGTTTGCTTGGAATACACGTACCTGGGACAACTTGAAACAGCAGATAAATGAACTAAAAATATGAAGTAATGAGATAAAAACAGGATTAATCAAGTAAACAGAAGAATGAAACTTGGCTGGAGCGAATTTGGAAGGAACTCACACATTCTGAAGTCAAGAATGCCAATGGTTTTGAAGAGGAAGGTCTTCAACCAATGCGTTTTACCTGTCCTGACCTATGATAGTGAAACTTGGGTGTTAAATGCTGTAATAACCCAGACACTTCAGACAACGCAAAGGATCATGGTGTGCTGTATGCTGGGAATCACAAGAATAGACAGGAAACGCAACATTTGGGTGAGAATGATGACTGGAGTTACATACATCATAGATAAGAAATGATCACTAAAATGGAGGTGGGCCGGCCATGTTGCGAGAAGAAACGACAACCGTTGGACATCTGCAGTTCTCAACTGGAGACGAAGAGATGTGAAGAGACCAAGAAGAAGACTTATGGACAGGTGGAATAGAGACATCATCAGGTACTTAGGTGTAACGTGGCAACGAGAAGCTCAGGACAGATAAAATTGGAAGGTACTTGGGGAGGCCTACATCCGACGTCGGATTGAAAATGGCTGCTGATGATGATGATGATATATATTTAATGTGTAGATCTAAAATTGTGTTATAGACTTGTTTGTGTTTCGCTTCGATTGTATTCAGGTTTTTGTGTATCTTTAATTCAAATAGGTGACTTTCTTCCTCAGGGAATTAATAAATATATTTTTATTATTTCTTTATTCTGTAAAGAATAATGAACACGGCTTTCAATTAACTAAAGGTTTTAAAAGTCTCTAATAGCCGTCTTTGTCTGCGCTCCATTCCGCGTTACTGCCGGTTTTCGGAAACAAAGGAAAGTCCCAGATTACTATCCAATGATCATTTTACCTCTGAAGATGATAGCATGGTCATTGAAATGTAAATTGTGTGTTTCTTAGAAAAACGCGGTGTGACAAAGACTGCTATTAGAGATTTTTTTTTAACCTCTAAGTTACTATGTCTACGAATAGATTTGCGAAAAGACCTACGCATGGTGAATTATAATATGAAGGATTGTGAATCCTGGGAATTTCCCCTAAAAACCTTATGGTGCATCCGGCTTAGGCATGTTTCAGCTTTATACAGGTTCCACTCATGTTTTATCGTACTTGGCTTTAAAGGTGAATTTAATTGTCCAACTATTTATTCTAAGTATGGGGAAGAAAATTCCTCACTTGCGAGTGGTCAGAGAACAAACGAAGGATTAGAATTTGGTCGGTGTTGGGACTCAGAGACAGATCTCCCACTTTCCATTCAGTCAAGCAAATATAAAAGATAAACAAAACGTAAATGATACACAGCTTTACGTAGGAAGTGAAATGGAATGTAACAATTTTCTATTTTTGTAACTGTCGTCATGACGTCTATTCAGTCCATTCTTAAGTGAATGAGATATCAAGGAAGAACCGTTTTCTACGAAGAGTAATCCCCAGAGAATCCCCCACGGGACCTGGCTGACGTTAATATCTAGGAAGTCTATGTTTATGATAAGGAAGCTCAGAAACATATTCAGATTCCTTCCGGTGTTTATTTATGTGGTAATCTCTCTTTACCACGAGGGTTCCAAGGCGTTCCAACCGAAAAACATTTCATGATTCCACCAAATGTTTGTAAAAAAAATCTGATGTGGCCAACACATGACTTTCTCCGTATTTATTGAAAACAGAAGCCTATGCCGGTAATATATAAATAGCTCCAAAACAATGAGTGTTACAGGAAAATGTTTCATACAACATTTTTAGTAAAAAACATTGTCTATAACTTTGGTACACAATTTTATATACCTACATTGCATTCTGACAGAGATATGTATGAAAAACTTCCATTTCTGGATAAAAAACTTCCGGTTAACCATTATTGAAGAATAAATCCTAAACAATCAGTGTAATGAAAAAATGTTTCATACAAAAGTTGTAGTAAAATATATTATCTATAACTATTGTATGTAAATGTATATACCTTAATTGCGTCTGACAGAGATATGTATGAAAAACATCCATTTCTGGATAAACAACAACTTCCGGTTAACCATTATTCAAGAATAACTCCTAAACAATCAGTGTAATGAAAAAACGTTTCAAACAAAAGTTGTAGTAATGTACATTATCTATAACTTTTGTTCGTAGTTGTATATACCTACATTGCATTCTTACAGAGATATTTAAAAAACGAAATTTTGTTCCGGATAAACCGCAACTTCCGGTACAGCGATATTCACCAAAAACTAATCAACTCTTGGCATTGTTAGGAAAATTCTAAATATGAATTTTGAAAATTATCGGATAATTGCTTTTTTAAGATAGAGCGCCCACAAACTTATTTACCACAGACAGACAGACAGACACACACAGACACACAGACAGACATGTTCGGGAAAATAGTGAAAACGTGCTCTATGGGCCCCAAAACATCTATTTCCGTCGAAATCTGGAGGTCGAATTTTTTTGCGAATACAATACTTTCTCTATACTACGTATAGGGAGAAAGTGAAAATGTATAGTAAAAATTGGATTATGCCGTAAATGAGACTAATAGTTACGCTTTTAAAAAAAATATTTTTTAATCCACTTCCAGCGATGTTTTTGGTAAAAGCATGAATTAAAATCGCAAAAACTTGTTGCGCTGGTACTAATGGATGAAGATAAGGCGGATAGGAATTATTAAATTATGGAAAGGAGTGTGTGGGGAAATATTTCTTGTGAGAAATATCTATTGGGTGGATGACCTTTTGGGTAAAAAAATCCTTGGATGAAAAGTCGTGGGAGTAATGATTCTAACAGAAAATTTCCCCGGGTAAAACATCTTGATGAATCGCTTTTTGGGTAACATGTCTTTGGACGAAACGTCTCTTGGGCAGAACGGCAAAACACTTTTGATCAAACGTCATGGCACCTCCATAAGAGTGCAATGGTGAGCATAGCTGAGAACCGTAATATTGCACCGTTATGGAACAGCTGTGGGACCATTTGTGGGCATTTTCTGTTTTTATAGATGCTGGTACAACGGTACAAGAGACTACGAATCGATATAATATTCCATTCCCCCGCCCGCTTCTGTATTCTTTGAGAAATTAAGTATTCATCAAAAACAGAATACCGTTTCTTTGCCTTCGGAATTTTCTCTGATATTCTTCTTATAACGGCTTGACGCTGTGTCTCCGATTTTGTCTTTGCCCTTCAAATAGCATCCTTTTTATCAGCAGAGTTAATTTGCTTTTTCTGTGTTCACATCAATTCCCCCATCCTCCACAACACTACTGTGTTGCAAGCTTTTTTTTGGTCATCTCATTTACTTGTTTATGCATTTGAATTGCGCGTCTTCCCAATACTTTTTGTGATATAACTTCTCACATTCGTCCATTTTTGTACACCTTCATTTCCAATTCCATCTTTACGTGCAAGCTGGAGGGATCTCTTCACGCTAGCTTCTTTTGCCTTTCTTATTTTGCAGTATATTCTCGTCTAACTGTCTTACTCTGTATGAACGCATTCTGTTAACTGTGTTTATGATTACCATTTCTTTAGGTTTCCTAGCAATGAAAAATAAATCTAAATAAAAAAATAATTTTAATGCGAAGATTTCTCATTTCAGTAAGAGACTTTTATTTAGCCTAGCTATTCATTGAAATTGTTAAGATCTGTCATTTGTAATGAAATACTAATACAAAAATAAAACAACTTGTTTGACTATGGTGAAAGCGGTCCCGGGTTCGATTCCCGGTGGGAGCCAATGTGCGAAATGACCTAAGCTGTCGATGCTTTTTTAACATTACAACCGATACTATTACTTTCGAGTTTAATTAAGATTAACGGAAATTTCTATAACTATTTGACTGTATGATAAATGAATCCAATAAACTTCGTGAATATAATGAATCGTACGTTTCAAATACTGTGCTGAATCTGTTTCTTTTTCTAGAGTCACCTTTCTCTAACATTTTCCTTCCCAATCATTCACAACAACATTAACTTCTCCTTTCAGACCGATCACGCAGACCTCGAGTCAACATCCCTCCATTAATTTGATGTAGTATCAGTCAAATTTATGTCATTATTTCAGATTATTACACTAATTAGTCTCATAAGAGTCTTGCGTAATTCAAAATGCATTAAATCGCTATTTCAATACCTTAGGGAATCAGTAAAGCTTATTAATGGTTTCATGAGCCAATAAGGAAGTAAAGGTTTAAGTTTGTTCAGAAAATGTCAGAATTTTCAAATGAGTGGTTTAAATCTTAATTATATACACCACAGCTCCTCCTTCATTTCCTGAATCTTTCTTAATTGAGTCTTCTAAAGAAAATTTCTTACGACGATATTAAACTTGTTCTTCCCCGCAATTAAAGTGATTTATAGCTGTTATTTGCCGCGTCACGTTCTCTAAGAGGCACGCAATGCAAAGTTTTCTTACCTTCAAAATATCTATTTGCATATTCATCCACAGTAAGCTAGGGTCTGCAGTTCTACGCGCTGACATCGTATCCAATTGTTAGGCATGAAAAGGGTCTCCCGTATCTCTTTTACTTTATTTTTTTTAGAAATCTGTAAAATATTTAAATATTTTGAGAAATGTATCCAAATATTAATCATCATTGGAGCAATTCTAGTTCCTTGGAGTAGATAATGTTATATTGTACCAAAATTATAAAAAACATTATAAAATGATACCACAAGTTTACCATAATTTTTGGCACCTATATATTTAAACATATAATTAATTCCCAATCTACGTCTTTTCATAACTCATACACTTGACAAAATCCGTTTATATCAGCTTGACGGATTGAGGTATTATAGAGAAGCCGGTGTATATTTCGCGCTGAGATTTTCCTGTTATTCCAGTTAAAAATTTCAAATTCACTCTTTTACGAAATTCATTTTTTTACATCCTCTTGTACTCTCAAACTCATCGCCTATCGCCTAGATGAATTTAAATTCAATTATTATGAAACCAACGTAAGACTGTGACAAAAATATACAGCGTAGCGTTATTTTGTCGTTTAAACATGCTGTCGACTTTGTAAAGTATACTTGACTACCAATAATGGAGACTTTTATCCATTTCTATTACATATTCTCTATATGCATATTTTAGAAAATGTGTGTTAAATATGTAATTATCATGAAATGTTTCGTATACAGATATGTACCTACCGAGTGGTAGAGGGATCATGGAGATGTTTAAGATGAACCATGAGAAAGGAAGAGATTGAAGTAATGGAGGACTATGGGATATAAATTAACGTATATTGAAAAAATTCAGTTGAACTAGTAGAAAAACAGGCAAAATTTCAGCATATGATGATTATAAAACGTTTTAATTAGGGCAAATTTGAGACCAAAATACCTCTTCTTACATCAGTCAAGAGAATGAAATGAAAAGAAGGATGTTGGTTAGAGGTAAAAACGAAGGCAATTGATAATTCTGGTTCAAATATTTAGAGAGGATGGATTAGATCTTATATAGTAGGTAGCTTATAATGAGTAATAGATAGTAGGATGCTTAGGAAAGGCCAAGGGGAAACAAAGATAAAACGTTTTGGATGCTATATAAAGAGAAGTAAGATAGAAAAAAATTACGGCGAAGGGCATTAAGTTATAAATTTCGGGGTACATGCAACTGTTGGTAGCTGATAAAGCTCATCATATACTTCATGAGTTAATGAATACAATAAAGATAAAAAATCCTAGAAAGTAAATCATTCACGTGACATATTGCGAAAGTATGCTAAAAATTCTAATCCACCTCAGTAGTTGCAGTTATCCTTGAAGATAACTTATTCAAACAAATTCCAGCCCATTTAATAGAGCATTTATCTTATATCTCGACTATGCGCATGGCTCAGAAGGATACGTGACAACGAGCGCTTTTCCCGGGGCGTTGTTTTTACCAACGTATCGCCCTTTGTGGATCTGCAACTTGCAGCACGTATCTGCGTTGCGGTCGGTCAGCGTCCACGGCGCTTTCCCATTGATCCGTGTACCTTCTCCACAGGGAAATGAGGGGAAATCTGGTGATAGAGGAGGCTTTTGTCTAGACCCCTCTTATTTCCACTGATACAGGTCTTGCCTTCAACCACCTCATACGTACTATCAAGTCAGGGGTTATTCTTCAATTCTTCAACTTATTATTTTTATTATTTCTTTGTTTTCAAATAGTGTTATGTACACTATATACTCGTGTATAAGCAGAGTTTTTAAGCACATATTTTATGCTGAAATAGCCCCTCTCGGCTTATACTCGAGTTAATTAGTTTTCCCGTTTTTTGGTGATAAAATTAGGTGCCTGGGCTTATATTCGGGAATACTCGAGAATATTTATTTATTTAAATTTCCGCCGCTATTAGACATATGTCTGGTGAAAGCATAATTATGACATTACATTGCTACAATGACATTTACATCACAGGTAAATCTAGTGTACAATTTTAGCTTTATACGGTTATGATAATATAAAAAAACACGTAGTCATTCATGCAAGATTTCTAGGGTTCCAGGAATATACGGTGATATACAAATATTCTCATTGAGAAAGAGTTGTTCTTTACGTATATGCTTGTGTTTTTGTTTTTTCTATTTATATTATACTAGCTTAAAGTTTAAGAACATTTATATTTAATCTTTCACCCGTGATTATTTTTAAAACTGTTAATACTTCGTACCAATCCAAGATAATGTTTTGGTGTTCTCCCTCAGTTGCTCTATTTATCATTAGCATGAATGAAAATCGCATGCTGTTTGATTTAGAGACACTTAAACGTTGCAAGAATCGTTTCAGTAGAGCTTAGCCATTGGAGAAATTTGTTCGTGCGGCCCAATTTATGCGTCGCCTAATTTATTTAATTCTTCTCGTGATAAATAATCTGTTGAGATTAAGTTTGATACGAATGTTGAAATGTTCATTTATAGTTATTTTCGGGATAATGTATTGAATGGAACTTCAGTCATTGCTTTTTACTTCCGAGAGCGTAATTTGTGGAGACGAGACGGAGGGTAGGAAGAAACCCCATTGGGGATTGAGGGGTTAATCGAAAAACTAAAGCGTGACATCTTCCATCTTGAAGAAAATCTCATCTCTTCATATTTTTAAAGTGACTTCTCTGCGTGATATTAACTGCTTCGATCGACTTCATATACGTTGTATTTTAATAGGTTAAAAATAAATTTCACTGTTGGACCGGGCTAACAGGACCTATAATTATATTTATTATTAAAAATGAATTTAAACTTTAATACGCTTTATAAGATTTTTTTAATATTTAATTTTTCAAGTATCTTTAAGCTTTAAAAGTTATCTTAATTTCTCTTTCGTCATGATGAGCTACCGTAAAGTTGAGTAAGAAACATAAATTTCGTTGTTAATTATTATTTTAAAGGACCTTTTTTCGGACTCCTATCATGTATTCTCTGATTTTATTATTCTTGAAATATTTTTATGTGTTTCATCTTTTTTTTTGCTACAGTTCTTGCATCACTTTCTTCTTTTGTCTTTTTATTATACTAGATCATCTTAATCTTGTATTTGTATGCGTTTCAAATTGTAATCTTATTCTTAAAATATTTTTACGTGAATTGTCTTATTTAGACTATAATTCTTGCAACATTTTCTTCTTTTATCATCTTAGTGTATTAGATCTTTTTATCTTACATTTGTATGTGTTTTTGATTGTAATTTAATTTCCTTCATTGAGGTTTATTTGCTATTGCTATTGTTAATGTTTATTTTAAATTCATCTATATTTAGTGTCATTTGTGAAGGTGTTTTATTTGATTTGATTGCTAGAAGTGAAAATGTATTTTCCCCCTGTATTTTTTGTATAAATTTTATCTATTCTCTGCTTGTCTTTTATTACTCTTTTAACCTACTTTAATCATAAAATTTAGATATCTACCAGTAGGTTTCGCCGGAAAACACTCCCCTTCTAGTGAGTGTTTTCCGGCAGTGGAAAATTTTTCCTGAGCCCTCAGCTTAGGTTTTTTTTAATCCACATACTAGTTTTCTTCGTGTAATTTTGCAAACTATCTCTTTATTTCTGTTTCGCATATGACGATGGGTTAGATGTAAGAAGAAACTCCCTAGTGGTAATCTTGCCCGAATAAAGACCTCTTAATATTATTATCATTATTATTATCATTATCTTTACGCTTCCATTTATTTTGTATCACTTCTTCTTCTCGCTTCTTTTTTCATTCATGTTGGCGTGTATTAAATATGAAATCGCTAACTTTATTGTATAAAGTATAAAAACCATGATAATCGTAAATTATGCTCTATCTCATCAATTGTTTTTACACACACCTTATACGTTGTTTTAGGTCCTTCCAGAATTTTCCATCCCACTCTTAAGATCCTTGCGAATCTTTTTATGTTTTCAGGACCCCGTTTATTAATTCATTACTCTGTGTTAATCGTAAATCCGCTCGTTTTATTTAATTCTTGTGTCCCTCCTGTACTTGCGTCTCAAGTAATTATCTATGATTTACCTTTTTGCTTTCTAGATGTATTGGTATGAGGGAATTTCGTTGTACATGACATCCTTGAAAACTGACGTGGACATTTCCAGCTCTATTTTAGTTTTTTTCCAAAGACTCGATAGTTCTGTTGTTATATGAAAATGTCTAACAAAACTGTATTATGCATGGAAATTGTCAGTTCACGTAACTTTTTCTTCTAACTACATTCTTCTTTTGGTTCTACAAAAAACGGCAGAGTCTACCGCAACTATTCGTTTTCTTTTTGCCGTAATCTCAGTTGCCGCAAGTTTTTGCCTCTTCCTCTCTTCTCAGGAAACACGTCTCGCCGATTTATTTTTTTTTCGAGTGTCTATTCAAGTCACTCATCATAACCAAACGAAACTTTTGAACATTAGATAATTATGTAATTAATATTCAAAGATTCTTAGCAAAAAGTACTTCCATGAATGCTAATTTTGATCGGTTAGATTTTCTCCATGTACAGTTTATTTTGAAAATTTAAGCCAGAAAAATGCGTACATTTCTTTGTAGATAAGGAGAGTAGTTTGGTTTTAATATCTGTCTGATTTCCTTACTATATCACTTATAAAAGGGATTTTTAAAAATTTGGATTGAACCGTATTTAGGGCAATGGAATGTTATATTTAATTTATGCGTAATTATTAATAACTCTAATTACAAGTTCTTGGAGTTAAATTACTGCAAAGTGCTTTAACCCTAATTTAATGAAAATTAAATTTAAATCCGATGGAAGCATCTCATTCAATTTAAAAAGAATCTGAGTTTTTCGCAGTCATCCTTATCAGTGCGATCAAAAAATACCTTTCGTTTTTATCTGCAAATCTCCACAAGGCTGGATTTAGCAAGCCTTATCAGCGAAAGAAAAACAGCCTTGTTTTTTTAATCCTTTTGAAATTGATGGATTTACGCTGACATTGAATTATCCTGTGCCGGAAATCTTTAGTTCCAAACATCCCATTGCCTTGGAACTTTAACTGATGATTTCAAAGACAGGGTTAACACTTTTGAGTTATATCTTAAGAACCATACCATTCGATTATTCCCTGAATTTGAAATTGTTGGCAATTCTCAACATCGTTGGATTGGCAACTTTCAATTTATTCCACGTTTGAATGAATGAATGAATATGTTTATTGCTCTAAGTATTGCATTTAAAATTAATAAAATATAATTAACATAATTGTAACTTAATTTTATCATATATTAGAGCTTTGGGTGTCAACTAAGGGTATCCTGTATTGTTGACAAAGTACGTTTTGTGTTCACAAACCATAGAAATACATTAAAACATTCATTTATCTTAGAATAGTGACGCGTGTTATTAAGATTATATTATTATTACTATTAGGGTCTTTATTAGGCGAGATTGAGACTAAAAAGTCTCCTCTTCCATCTAACCTGTCGTTATGTTGTTACATTATTATAAGTATATTAAATGTATCAATGAAACTTAGAGGAAAATTGGAGAAAATGTAAGAAGAGATTGCGGATGTAAAAAAAACCTAAGAAAAGCTTAGGAAAAAATATCCACTTCAGGAAAACACCCACAAAAAAGGGAAAAATATACTAAGGCATAATACAAATATAAGAAAAATGAAGTGACATATTTATACAAAGCAAAGGCTATACAACAAAAATTGAGAAAAATTAAGGAGAAGGAAAAGAAAATTTAAATAGTACGTTATTGAAAAAATAATCTTTCAAAATTTTAAAGAAAAATATATCAATTTCTTCATGATGTAACAGCCAATTTTTAGTATTTTTTTGGATATAAGTTACAGTTAGATAAGCTTTTAATTACATTTGGTAACCTACAGTTCCCCTTTCAATTGCTATTAGGTAAGTAATTTTCATCGTTAAAAAACTCCACGTCAAGAGACTATCCGTCTTGTATAGCATCTCAGTGTAGACCACGAGAGCCATATCAATTTGGCGTCTGCATTTTCGCATTCCTTTTGGGATTCCTCTAATCCAGATGAAATAAGAGACTTTGTTCCCCCTTAACATCTTTGAATAGTCTCAATTACGTTCGGATCGAGACCTTCTGCTTTTTTCCCCGTCGTAAGAAAAGGGATCCATCGCATCGAATTTCCATCGCAAAATAAATGGGTCATTCGTTGGCCTGGAGACATCTTAGAGCCTTTGCAGAAAGTAACCCTGTTATCGAATTACATGGATCCCACGCACCTTCTGGAGGTACGCTTCGTTCGGAATGGGAACTGCTTTCGCGAGAAATCCTTAGAACAAATTTGCCAAGTTATGGCCTTCAAAGGGAAGTGTGCTTCATAAGATGCGATGAATGCTAATGTACAGATCTCAAAATTTCGCTTCTCTCCTAATATTTTCTGTGGAGAAACAGTGAGAAAAGTCGTCTTCGTTAGAATAACAACTTAATATAAATTTAATACACAATTCACCCCTCTTGCGGGTTTTTCCTTCACATGGAGATTTTTCCTGTGTATTTAATTTAGTCAGAAGGAAGCTGACGGAAAACAATTTATTTCTACTAACACCGCTCAATATACATATAACTACACGCAATCAACTTTACTTTAATTAGGGTTCCTTTGTCAAGGTAATTCAGGGTAGAATTCGGGGAAAAAACAGAGATGAAGACAAAGACAAATTTGGTTGAAACAAAGAATTAATTTCATAAGATTATACTTGTACACTGTAAACAAACATATGCATCTAAACAGAGAAATATATCCGTAGATATAAATATAAATACTGGGAATATAAGTCAAATAGGTGGATCAAATACTGAGGAGAGAGGAATTGGCGTAGACTGTAATTAAGGGTACAATTCAGGGAAAAAACAGAGGGTAAGACAGAGATAAAAGATGTTGGATGAAATGAGAGGTGGGGTTAACCATAAGGAAATGAAGGAGATGGCGCTTAGTAGGGAATTTTGATTGTACACGAACCTACTGAAAGGTAGAACACTCATCTATTTTCCTTTGCCCTTACAATTTTATAAAATGACAAAGGGTTAGACGTTTAAAGAGTCTTATTGGTTTCAATCTCGCCCTCAGTAAAGTAGATTATATTATGTTATTTTTCTTCATAAGAATGGATAATTTTAGTAAAGACATGTCTAACTAAATGGGTAAAACATTTAACTAAAATTCTCTAACGTAACCTTCTGCAATTAAGCACATTTCTTCAACAAAAAACAACAAAAAGGATCGCCTGATATAGTAATATACGGTGGGGACTTCGTGGGCCCCGTGGCCGCTACGGTAGCCGTGAAGGCCTATCGAGAACCCTGAAAAAGTTTGCATGATACAAGTAACGTATAAGCTGATTAAGGTTACTTAAATTATTCTGACTTAGCAAATTCACAATGGTGTTTTTTAATATAATCCATATGTGTGTTACACTCCAAACGTGTAATTGCCCATTTCATGAAATGGGCAACTGTTTCTGCCCAATTCATGAAATGGGGAAAAAGTTGCCCATTTTATGAATTGGGCAATTACACGTTTGGGGTGAAAGGAACCCTACCTACCCTACTCAACCCATTGGCGCCGCACATATTTCACGATTTGTAGCGGAGATTAATTAATTGATTAAATTTCATGAAATGGGCAATTACACGTTTGGGGTGTAACATATGTACTGCATATTTATACTTTTGTAATTATTTATTTTTATTACTTTTTATTTACTTATGCTTATTTTGTATTTATTTGGGTTTATTGTTCGTATGCACAGTAATATTTTTATTTTCTTTTTTAATTAATTGTTATGTGAGTTAACGTTTCCAGTCCTTGCAATAACTGAGACGGTTGTGTATAATAAAAAAAGAAAAAAACAAAACACAGTTACTTCCATAGGAAAATCTACTGCGACTGATTTCGTCAACGAGCTGACATCCTCAGATATATTTACTTAAGTTGCTTTCACTTCGACCAAACCGGTTGTGCTGAATATTTCTGTGGAAGTTACTGTGCTTTAAGATATGTATACTAATTACATTTCCTGTGCAAACCAGAGAAAATGTGTAAAAATGCAAAAGTTATTATGTTTACGATTAAGCGCTTGGCAGTGTAAAACAATAAAATGCTACTTTGAAAAGCATTGTTTCTAAAATAGAATAACCTTTACATTAAGAAACACGAGATTCTCACCCGAGTGACGATAGCATTTATAATTAGCACAATTTGATAAGTTGAAAAAACATATTCCTTCATTTTGGGTTGAACGTCTGTGTTCTTTCACCCTACCACCTTTTAATTCGAATACATTGTCAGGGGCAGTTTCCAGTCTCTGCAAGGTGTAATCGCAACAGAATTTTTTGTGACTTATAACATCCGCCATATTTTGCTGAGGGCGGGCTAAATATAACTTCTCATAAGCAGTTATATTATCAGTGTTAGGATAACATTTACAATGGTGAGATATTCGGGTATAACGCAACCGAGTAATTTATAATCATTGTTTTAATCATTTAACATCGTTCCCAAGCTGCTTTTACACCAAAGGTCAGGGAACACCGTAAAGCCGAAGTAAATCTCAAATCTTTCCAGATTATATCTCACGGACATTTTAGCAAATTCAAAGTGAATTTGGATTCCAAAAGTTACCCCATATTCAAATGGGTTCTCTACGTAATTATTTTTATAGTTTAGAGTTGTGCTCTAGTTTCAACAAATCGCCCATTTAGATGTCAATTAAATGGAAATGAAACTACTCAAAGAGGGAAATTATTACGTACGCAATGCAAGCATGAAGCTGTACGTAGAATGTTTCATTTATCAGATTTGCATGCACGTAGTTATCGCGAATTTAAAATAATAATAAATATTTCAATCTTCTCAATTAGTAAACTCAATAAACAAATACGTTAATTATTATTAATACATTTAATTTAATAATACATTTATGAGGCAGCCTCCCGGATAGAAGAAGATCCCGGTTTCGTTTCCCGGCCCTGTCAGACTTTTTTCAAGTCCGCTTTTCCTTGGAAATTTATTCACCTTCTCAATTGATGTACTCAATTATAATGCATAATAATTCTATGGAAATTGACTGTTTATCATATTTTTATTGTATATTAATTCTCTTTATAACTTGAACATATGTATGTAGGTAGAAAAAATGCCACTACGCTTACAGCCTACCAGCAGTTTATAATATAATAATATAACTAATAATAAAAAAATAATAATAATAAACAAAGGCATTGGAACTTAATTAATAACCTATAAACATTTTCTGTGCTGATTAACGTGATAAATAGAAATGATGAGGTAATTTCAATAATCGATCAATATTGATATAATTCTATAATCACGAAAAATAACAGTAAGTGGTAAAGGTATTTTGTAAGGACTTTCTTTATATCTAACTCAAAAACTTAACCTTTTACATTTCATCTAAACTACGTACATATTCCGCAAGCCTCATTTTGTCATGTAGTGGAAGTGTTCCAATTCATGTAATTGGAATCAAATTCGGGAATCCTCAATTGAGGGAAAGGTTTGCTTCAATTGTTGTACAAGATAACCAAATTATGTTTCCTTCATAAAACGTTTCCCTGAGATACTATGCATCAAAGTTACCGAAATCTCATAGTCATACTGAAGAAGGCAGCGACACCGGGAGAAAAACAAACTACTATATCTCAGCAAGTGTACCATCGATGAAAGTAAAACTTTACAAATGTTTATATGAGATATATGTTAATGTTTATACAAAATTTCATTGAAATACGTGAAGGTCGAGCGGGGCAATTCTCTGAAATCAGACCACTTGGCATGGAATGGCCCTTAACTCGCAACTCTCTCGCTTATGTATATGTGTATTTATACCATAATTACTAATTTATGGATATATCTTATTAATGTATGATATGGATATGTATGGACCCATTAATTCTCATATCAAGTAATGCATAAACATATCAAATGTGTATCCCCAATCTGCACAACGGCGTTCGGTCTCCATCAAACAACCCCTTTTTCAAAATAGGCCGAGTTAACCTAACCAGTTCCAACTGCTGCGATATATAACTGGCGTCTGCTGCGTACGTATTTCGATAAGAACTGCGCTCGTTATTTATTACCTCACGCCCTATCTTCCGTGCATTTGCGTGTCGCATGTGAATTCCGTGGTTGGCGTGACACTTTCCTGTGATCAATTCCATGAAATGCTCTCCACGTTCTAATTTATACTCCATAACTCACTGAATAAGTTATCCAAACCAAGAATATTAGATGGGAACGACCAATATTTCTCATAGCGTCCAAGTTACGCTCGAAACGCAACTGAGGGGCCACGTTCGAGAAATGATGAATATACATCAATTCTGGAAATTTCCAGTCGATACTCTCAAAAACTAGTTCCTGGTATCTGAAGTTTGGCTTAGTTTTCATATTCTCCCCTTCTTGTGGTGTGCTGATTTCAAAATTGAAGGTGAAACAATTCCCGAACTCGCAAACTCAGTAATGAACCTGTAAATATTTGCCTTGCGGCTGAGTAATTGTATTTTTTTTTTCTGTTGCTGATTAACGTATTTTTCGAGTAAATTAGTTGATTAAATCTTTCTTAGAATAAAATATGTAATATTATCCTCGATATTTCAATTTATTCAACATCATCCACTATAATATCTATGAAATGAAATGAAGAGAGCACTTTGTACACTTCGACAGATTTTCCACCGAATATCGATGGTTTAGGACATATGTGATCTCTTTAATCGGAAGATCGCATCTGTACGTAAATATGTATGTACCATTAGGTCATATGAGACACCATGCAGCTTTTTTACGTTTTAATACTTTCGTCCGAAAAGTTTGAAATGAAAATTATCGCAATTATACGAAAAACCGAATTCGTTCGGTGAGAGAACTGAAAAAGTGAATTACATTTTATTTTCACTTGTCGTCTCTAACGAGATTTTGGAACGAAATGATACGCATTTCGTATGTACGAGAATTTTTTATGAAGTGACGAACAGTGATGTGTAGACGATAGGTTCCTCACCTCTGTTACAGGCTCTCATTTGATATTATACTTTCTAAAAGAACAAGAAACTCGACTGCTATTAAATAAATTGATTATTATTAATTATAAATCTTAATATAATTGCCGACCTCGATGTAGGAGTGTTTATCATAGTAGTCCTTCAACTCCAAGGTTTTGGTTTTGAGTGTCCCAGTTCACTGGAATTAGGGGAGAGATATCTTTGTTCGTCCTCACTGTATTTGTCCTACGATACTCGGATGAACGCGGTGCGTTTTGATAAATATCACTAACTTTATGAAATAATTATCACGAATTCGAAGTTAATAACAAATACCACAAAAATACTGACTTAAAAATCACAAAAAACTTGTATAATTCCACACAAAAAATACAAGTTGTACAAGGGAACTGTACAAATTTTTTTCTAAAGTTACGAAAACGTTACCACCAAATACCTATATACCTCTATAATACCTCTGAAGAATATTTATTTGTTACCAAAAATATGATCAAATAAATGACGTGCATTTCAATATGTATACCTAATAATCCCCTCAAGATTAAGACTTCGTCTCGTGATGATGAAATGGAAGATTGCACTTGCAAGCCGAGTATCTTTTTATGTCAACAAAATTATCGATTTATTTCTTTATCGGAGGTATGGAGTTATCTCATAGAGTTGACAGACTCCTCTGATAAAATATTACTCCGTGCTCGCGTGGGTTAAAGAAAACGTTCCTACGTCTGAATCGGTCATCGTCCTTTTCTAACCAACGCATGACTTCGGAGAGGTCACGAATGTTTTTCTATCCCGTCAAAGGAGCAAATTGACTATATAACCACGGAGTCTATCTTCACCGTCTTTTTTTCTCTCAGTGTCGTGCCTTCTAATTTCCTCTGGAGCATACGCCGTAAGTAATCTCAAATGGCGTCCCATTCAATTTTATTTCGCTTTCCTTGTAATCTTGGTTCTCGTCTATTCCTTCACAGCCCTTCACCCAGCTGTTTCTGTTATGATCGTGTTTGCGTTTCCCAGGCTACCGTCGAATCGATGTAAATAAATTGTTGAGTTCATTCGCCAGACGACCGTTTGCATCGCATAGATGTCTGGATCTGAATGTTTACAGTATTAGCTGCAACCTAATCGAACGTGCATTATATATTTTACTAGCTGAGGCGCCCGTTGATTCTCAGTAGAAGTAGGATTAAATATTGTAGACAAAATTTCCAAAAAAATCACTTATTTCCTCAAACTTCTCGTAATTTTGAAACGAAAACAGTATTTAATAGTCAAAATAATATTCTTTATTTGATTTTGATTATTTTGTTTTTTGTTTCTATTTCGCACGACTATTCTTTGCAATTTAATTTTTCAAGAGAAACAAAGCTTGAACCGATAAAATCGAGTTTACCTGTATTTCTTATGAGAAAATCTTTCCCTCGTCTGGGATCAAATCGAAGACGCTTAGGTAAATAAAAAGTAGGCAATAATCTTCTCAGAGAAGATATTTAACAATCTATAAAATTTTGAAATTGTGGTTCTCGAGTTTTTAGCGGACATACACACATACCAAATATCTACTTTATGTATTAGTTACGTCACTTTATAATGCAGGAATAGAGCGTATGATGTATTTGAGAGGCTGAGATACGGAATCTAAGGTTTAAACAGCCATGGATATCGGGGAATATTTGCCTTATGTTTACTTTCAGAGAAATATTTTTTTATAGTATAAATACATTATGCCGGTTGAAATGAATCTGTTAAAGTTTAATGGTTAACAAATTTATTGTTGTTTTTTTATTGAAATCCTTTATCTAAGTCATAAAAGACGATTACGAAAGTATGTTTTGAAGTATAGAGAAATGTTTCTTTCATGATTAAATACAGTTTATTAAACGGGATATATTCATTTTGTTATAAACTAGAAAAAAAATCACCGATATAATCGCATAAAAATGACAAATAATGCGATTGACTAAGAATGAAAATTTTACAAGGAATATGGCATAAATACAATTGAGTACACATTATATAGAGAATAATAAAGTGAACATTTATTGCGAATAGACATGTTGCAGCTTTACATCGCTGCAATTCATAAAAATGGTTGAAATATGATACATTAAAATATAATACATATTAAACCATTTGATAATTAAATTCAGGAAATATATGAATGCACTCCGTACATTTTTTTTAGAGAAAAATGCAATCTACCCATTAATGATCCAGCAAACCCAAACATGTTTTTTCGGCGGCTAAAAACTTAACTGATAATCATTCTGATTAATTTAATTGATAATCCCGGCATATACAAAATTGAAATTATATAAATTCAAGAAAGTTTCTTATTTTTGTGTTCACAATTAATTTTTTAGTGCTAAACTAGTTTTTGGCATCAATTTTATAATTAATGCCTAAACATTGCATGTAGTAAACTTCACGTTGAACGTGGCATCCTAAAATTTGCACGAAATCAACTGTTTGAATATAGTTCAGATCGTAATTAATATTATGGTCAAAAACTTTCGAATTTAGGAATATTAAATTATATAAAAATAATAAAACTAAATATTAAGCAATTAATCAATATTTTGGAATAATGTAATGATTGGTAATATTATTATTATTTGTATCATAATATACTTAAATTTAATTTAATATTTTAATAGCAAAATGTCACAAATTCATATAAATATGTATTTAATATATTAATGCAATGTATTATAATTTCATATATTGTAATATAATATAATTCAAAAAATTTTTTGTGAATTTTGAACTTACAAGAGTGTGTCCTAAATGGTCTGCGAACATAGTGAATTCTTATTCCAGCTTGACTTAGTAACACCAGTTCTCTAACGTTTTCAACAAAAAATCTTCAGTGATCGTCAAAAGGGTTGCAACTGCATGAGAAATAGAGAGGAGAATTCTAAAAAAGGCTTGAGTTTTGTACTTTGTCAGAACATCCGATTACGACTCCGTCCGTACCCGTTTCCGAGATGCGGAAGCCTGTAAGTCGCCTTTTATTGACTCTGAGATCAGTGGACTAACCTTTGCTAACAAATGGGAAAAGAGTTTATCTCTCGAATTCAACTCTTTCCGGACTTATATGTGCAGAGTCGGAGGATTGAGAGCATGCAGAACTCCGAGAGAAGGACTTTTGTCGAAAAATCTCCAGCAGAGTGAAATTATTGAAAGTATACGATCGTACTAAACTATGAAAATGGAATTTCAGCGTTGATATTGGGAGTGAATTATTTTTAGGAATCACTAAAGACAAGTTTGCTCTTCTCCGTTATCCATTTGTAACGTTTCTTGGTTATGCTTTAATGGGCAATGTTTCCCTCGGGATTTTGTCCGATATCACATTTTAGTTCCCTGTTCTTCGAAAAGTTATAGTACCTGCCCGGAAAAATATTATTGGGCTCTCCAGCGAGGAAAGCGGAAACTAGAAAAAGTGAAGTATATTTCTTTATCGGGCGTAATGCACGATTTTCAGGAGAGACATCTATCTTGCATTGAAGATCTTTGTAAGATATATTTTTATGTGAGATAGCTATCATAATGTATTTCAATAAGGCTTCATTTCGATCGATAGTTTTAGAATAATTCCATGACGAATGTTTCTTATCATGATTACTTGAAATAATTTTAAATTTGATTGACTTTTACTTGTAATGCGAGCCTTTTCCTGACTATAAAGTATGGAAAAAGGCTGAGTTGACTCAAAGACTTTAGAGACGTGGTAGATGCAATGTTAAAAATAACTACGACTGCTGAGGTAACTTCGTACGAAGCTCCCACCGGATATGGAACCAGGGACCGCTTCACCAAAGACGAACGCAAAGCCCACATGGCTATCTACGTAGGATCTCTGATTTTTTAGACTTAAACTAAAGAGACATACAAGATGCATGGCCACTTTAGCATTGCACAGAAAAGTGTGCGCAACTTGACTCAAGTTTGTACTAGAAGTGAAAAATGGTGAATTGGCAGGAACAGAAACAGAATTCTTTATTAGCAAGGTATGTTCATAAGAAGATGCAGAATTGAAAAGTAAGTGACTCGGTAGTTTAGTTGTTTGAATACCTACCCGGAAAATTGGAGACCTGGGTTCGAGACCCAGCTAAGTCAGTTTTTTCACTTCTTGCACAACCTTAGAAATAAAATATGTATTATGTTCATGGCATAATTTTTCTCTAGATTTTTATACGAAATTACTCTGGAAATAGTTCAGTAGCAATTAAATATCTTAATATTAAATATCCCAACCAGTTCAGAAAGCGAGGTCATAATTTTCTTATGCGGTACCGTATGAACGTTAGTTTAACTTCTGTCAATTCGTTCACATCTCCTTAAGCGTTTTTACAAGCAGTTTTAGGCATTCATTAACGTTGGGCCTACATTTTCCGTCATACGTTTCCTCATTTACAACAGTCGACCAAAGATCTCGGATCTTAAAGGAAAAAAACTTAAACGCCCACTAATTGCTCCCTCCGGTATTGCTCGGCGGGAGCGAGTTAATTGCACCTCTCAAATCAGCCGAAAGCGTCGGATATCTCAAAGGGCTCTTCCCTTGAAGGAGAGACATCTCCTTTGTCGCCCGTAAGGAACGCCGCGTACGCTCGTTAGAATGACCCGCCTTTGACCCTTTGAAAAGACTTCCGCCGATCCAAAAACGTCTACTTTCAAAACCCATCCCAAGGTCCGTCCGCCCCATCCGTAGAGACGGTTTCTATATGAATTTGGTGCCATAGGATGACAGAATGGATCCTCCCGAATGGTGTCACTGAAGAAAGCGGAAGATTAAGTGTGCTGATAGGCCCGTAAATAGAGGATAAAGACCTCTGAGGGGAGTATTAAAGCGGACAGATGGTCAGGGTTGATATCTACATTCACGAATATACTGGAGTGCTCATGTCAATTACCACTCTGTATTTCCGTATCATTTGAAGCAGCCGAGTAATATTGCTCCAGTATTAGCCATGCTTAAAACTTGTATTGATTCAATATTTGAAACCATATATTCCGTGGCATTATCATCTCTCAATATGTACTGTCTTTGGGAGGTTTTTGGGGGTTTTCCTCTCAACTAGGATGAATACCAGGTAGGGTAATATATTTTCTTCCCCTAAGAAAATATGATTACCACCTGGTCTAGAGCCTACTTGTAGTCCTTACAATTAAATAAATATAATCATTCATTCATTTAATCCACAGACTAGTGAATCTTAATTTTGCCTAACTACTGAAAATAGGAATTGGGCCGATTATTTAAGACGGTCAAAGTAGAAGATTCTCAACAGCTTGCTATTGCTATAAGTTTTAACTATCATCATATGTAGTGTCATCTGACGCTATGGGTAACTGGCAATGTTTCCTGGCCTAAGAATCCATGTAGCTTATTCAGAGTAGCCCATATACTAGCCGCGTACAGCTGTCTCTTCTACAGATCGTGCAGCATTTTCATACCAAAAATCCGAGACCTAATGAATGAAAATGTGTGTAAAACATACTTTTCAAGTTTCGGTATCTTGACGAGACTGGCTCTTTGACGAAATAATTCTCAAATAATTAGGTATCAAAATATCTTTCCTTATGGAAGCACTATTTCAAATTGTTCCAGGGCTTTTCTTCGTTGAAGAAAAGATGGCCTTTTATTTATGAAACTTCACTTTTGGTAAACATGCAGTAAAAGATTTGGTTCTTTTTGATTATCTTTGAAACGAGTATTAATTTTGTTGATAATATTCTGAAGTCAAAATTATTAACTATTTTTAAGAGCTGAAATATTCAAATTCCTCCGTCAATCATTTAGAGGCGTAATTGATTTATTTCAAGTATCTAATATTTTACATATGGTAAAATAGTACTTTGGATGAAAGACAGAAAACTAGTTGAATGGGTAACTTTCTTACTTAGCCAATCGTTCTTCCCAGTGGCTTCTGAATTAAATGCAAATGCTGGAACCGCAGAAAGTTACCATAGAAAATAATTTCTTCTAAAATGTATGCACAATCATATGACTTCCATCACTTTTAGTGGGCCTAAAATACCAATGTATTCTTTTGAGAAAGTCCATGAGTACGGATTCAACAGTTGCTTTGGTTGTCCGGGAGATGAGTTGTTTACAACCTCGAAATTTCATGATATTTTGGCTATTTTGTAACAATTCTCGCTATTTAAATTCAAAATATGACTAATGACCAATATAGTAACTTCATTCAATTTCCCCTTCTTTTTTTCCTTTTTCCACACTATTTGTACTTTAATTTTGAAATAGAAATGAAGCCTGCAAAGTATGAAAACTAACTTTGCTTTTATTTCTTTTAGAAACCATTGCGAATTCTGAAATCAAATTGATAAAGTTACTTATGCGAAACATTTAGATCCTATATATAAATATTAAAGTTGGATAATATGATGAATACGAGAGACACGATGGAGCAAAAGAAAATCTTGTCAAAACTTTTCTTATAAAGACAAACGACGAAGATCATATTTCTTCGCCAGATGTTTCAAAAGCAAACTTGGGTAACAAATGTCTCTTGTAGAAAGATGGAATGGAGAGAATCCCTGTCAGAGAGAGGAACTTCGGAATCGATTTGGAAAGACAAAGGAATATATTGGTCTCCTCAGTTGGCGACTCTTCAAAGCGCTTCAACATTTTAGGTGAAATTTTAATGAAAATTAAACTTCGAGTGATTCTGGTTTCAATTCACTTGTCTCTCATTTCTGAAAATGTAAAATAATGCTTCTTTTATCCGGAGCCATTGAGGAAGGTTTTGATGTTTTTGTTAAGAACTTGTTTTTCTTATCTGAACATGCAGTAATTCTAGAAATTTTATTTCTTTGTATTCCATACATATATTCCATTTATGTTTTTATATCTACGGATATATTTCACTGTTTAGATAAAAAATATATATCGAATATTTCGAAATTAATTCTTTGTTTCAACCTACTTTGACCACGATATCCAGGTGGCTTTAATGTTGGTACATGTGATTAAGGTATTGACTCTAATACCGTTAAGGTATTTTACCGGACCAGCTACCTCTTATTTCATTGGGGCAATTCTTGTACCAAGGAATTCTGGGTGTAAATCAATAAATCGAAGCCAAAACAGTATTGCTCTCTGTGTGTATAGATGTGAGAGTTTGACTTTGAAAACTATGGTTTTATTTCGGCTATTTTTACCATAGTTGATATGTGCATGCGATTTACGTACCCACCAGAGTTTTGAGTGCGTTTTTTTTAGGAAAAAACCCCATTAGAAGTAATCATAGAAAATATGTAACTTATTCCACTTGTAAAGGATTTTTGAATAAATTAAAATTAATTTTATTTTGAATAAGTTACAAATTAGGCAATATTCTTACTAAGTACAACATAAATCCAGCTTATTATACGTTAGACAATTTTAGGAATTCCCTGCTTAGTAACAAAGACTCGCTTAATTTTACACTTAAAGAAGTAATATGCAAATTACATTGCAATGACTAAGGTGCTATATATATCGATCGAACTACCCGCAATTAACACACAAGAACAAAAGAACACTTACGATCGTTTAATGCAGTTCAGACGCTTCAAATTTTGCCAACATTTATTAGAATACAAACATCACTCCGATTTTATATCCATACTGTTACATTGTGAACACAAAGGCCAAAAATTTGCTAATCAAAGTATTGTTCCCTCTACTGAGCAACAAGAAAGAGTACCTTTATCAAGCTTGTATATCAGCGATTTATTGCTTGAATACCTAAATCAGTAAACGTTACAATCACTCTCTTTTTCTATGTATTTAAATTTTACTCTACATCTCAGCCATTAGATCTGTTTTTTAAAGAAGCAAACATGAACTTCATGTCATAAAATTCTATTTGAATTTCCTTTTGGTAGTTTCTACAATTATACTCAGATGTTACCCTTTTCCCTTTTAGTGATGAGTTTGAAATTAAGCAAAAGAAAAGAGTGAAAAGTTCTTTGCACATAGGGGGGTGTACCCAGGAAAATCCTGGTCGGTTCAGGATAGAAGAAGATGGTGAATAGAACAACCAATTTTCAAAACGAAACTGGTATTATTTTATAAAAAATACTTAGCATTATACTACAAAAAACACGGTATTTAATAACACGACATGTTTTGAAAATGACGCTGATATATCTAAATATTTCGTGTCATTAAATGCCGTGGTTTCTGTACCATTTTGCATAGTGGTTTTTGAATAAATTAATATCAGTTTCGTGTTGGGAAGTGTTATTTTATTCACTATTTCGTCATGAAATACTACCAAGTGAATCGCCGTTCCGTCGAGTTTATTCATAAGAGGAAGATCCCGGATTCGATTCCCGGCCCCGTCAGACATTTTTCAAGTTCCTTTTTCCTTGGGAATTATAAGCGAAAATGCCAAATAATATACTGTTAATAATTTTGTACCGTAGAGAGTAAATGAAGAGCTTGAATAACGATACTGCAGTGCAAAAACGTTGGTGACAGTTTCCGACATAACCTAAGTATCTATGAAATTTAAGTATACACATTAAATTTATGCTGGCTGACAGCTTCAAGAAGAAGGAAATATTTTAACGGACTTCTATTGTTTACTATTATGAGTAATGATAGGCCCTTGTATTTAGTAAATGATTTCACTTTCCCTCCTTCTCACTTTCCTCGTCCTGATTTGAGACAAAATTCACGTACTTTTTACATTCCATCTCATAGATCCACCACCTTTTGCAAATCTTTCACAGTATCCACCATCAATTTCTGGAATTCCCTACCAATAGTAATCCGTAATGTAACAAATATAAATAGGTTTAAATTTCTATTATTTGATTATTTGTTTAATTGAAAGATTTGAATATTTTGTAATTTATTTGTTTTGACTATTATGATTTTGTATTTCTTTAAAAAAACTATTTGTCCAATCTAAACTGTTAATAGTAATATTTCACAGATTTTCGACTGCTTTTTGTTCTGTTATTTACTATTATATACCCTTAGGTGGCTTGCCACAGGGCATAATAAAATTACATTTATTTATTTATTATCGTAGATTACAGTACGAAAAGGCAATATCAAAGAAAAGGAGTACATAAAGGAAGCAGAGATAAATCTCGTTGAGGACTCCGCCGAGGAGGTCACTTTCCTAATGTGGGCCTCTTCATCGCTTTTTTCTAAAAGCTTTGCCTCTTTTAAGGCTTATCTCACTCTGCCCATCTTCCTCCCCAAATGACTCCTCCTGGGCTGCGATATGGAGGCAAACTCGGCCAAATTCAAGTTTCGCCCTCCGAAAGTACACACCCAACTGAATAAACCCCACCCGCATTGTACTTCTTAAGTAGAAGAGGAAGTTGTTGGAAATCCTAGCAGAGTCCATATTTATTAAGACTGGCTGGGAGGTAAAAGTTTGCAGATTGCTGTAGCTTTGTATAATAGGGTGAGAATGAGGAAACGTAACTTTTTAGTATATTTGATTGACCTCCGATCAGATTTCTACCATCCACCATGTTCTAAAAGTAAGGATTTCCCCTGCCATAATTAACCTTGCGCAATTTATTCCCTAAACATCGCTATACCATCTCCGAATACCCCTCTGAAAACCTTTTTGATGCAATATCGCGATAAAACTACATTTTTATCGAGCTTATTTTAATTCATCTCAGTTACGTAATTTAATCTAGATTTTTATAATCTACGTCGGTGACATCAATGAGTCGTTGAAACTTGTCAAAAAGCAACATTTCTGATTGAAACTTTACTTAGTCATTTTTCTCTTCCACTTTAACGTTTTTTCATCAATAGTCGCACCGATACTACACTTTCATCGCTATTAGTTTAATTTATGCCCATTACGTAATTTAGTGTAGTTTGACGTAATCCACCTTGATTTTAGCCATGAGTATTCGTAACTGGTCACCAATAAAATATTTCTTGTGGAACCCACACTCATCATTAATAAGTTATATCTCTCTTCAACTTCATTGAGTTTGAATCAATTACATCTTCGTCTATAGATTTAATCTATTTGTTAACAAAGTAATTTCTTAACTATTTCCCTCATGATATTTAAGCTGGTAGTCTTATTATGAGGATTTCTATTGGATTAAGACAAACACCTTAAAGAAATTCGGACCTGAAATTCCTTTTGAATTACGTTAACTCATTGAAATTTCATTGTTCAATGAGTAAGAAATCAACATAGTTGCTGAATTTTCAACTGAATCAGAATATTAAAGCACTGAGATGGATAATTCACTAATATTTTAATTATCTATAACATGTATAGATATCAAATGTAAGCACTTTTGCCTGGAATTTAAAACTAAATGGCGAAAAAGATTATTTTTTAGAAATATGCACTGAGAAACAATGAGAAAATAATAGGTGTTTTAAAATCCGGCAAAATATATTGTATGTGAATCTTTTTGCTTCATAAGACCGCAAAAATAACACAAATTTACAAAAATATTGGAAAATGACTGAACACATAATTTTTATTCAATTAAGTGATGGTACTTTTATTGTTCTTTAACTTGCTCTATCACATGGTTGATCAGAACTTGATAAGAATCAAAATTCTCATTCTATCACGAAATCTGTGAGAAACGGCCATTTTAATCCGCATTAGATCATGAACACAAACTCTGGAAGTAAACTAACTACTTAACCGCGGAAAATTCCTTCAATATCATTTTGGTATTATGCGGATTCCCACAACAAAGGACTTCCCATTATAAAACTCCCGTTTCTCAGATGCGAAATAAATCACCTCCGAAAAGAAAGAATAAGAACGGCACCATTTGGGAAAAACGTTTCTTTTGCAAAAAGGGTGTTCCCTTTATGACTTTATTCGTTGAGAAATACCTCTTCAGCAAAGAGATTTACTTCTCGCACTAATATTTTCCCATGAAAGAGAGGAGCCCGGATTTTGAGCGCGATTTTTTTATTTTTCGATGGAGTCAAAATCCGTATTCCCTTTGTGTAAACGGAGTTGAATATTTAAATGGAAAAAATGGAAGATGTTGCGGGAACAAAAGTGGAGTTGTTAGGGGTAGAGAGGTCATTGAATCGTCAGGCTTCAATTCTTGTCTCCCCGTTTAATGCTGAGTTCTATAAAAAACTCTTTGAGAAATATAAATTTAGGACTATCGTTAAAATATTTCTGTGTTTGGTTCCCGAAATATTTTCAGTGATATAAGTTGAAATGATCTAACAAAATATCTCATTAACCTCTTCAATATATTAGAATTTGACTATTGTACTATATATAGTATATAGACTATAGTACTGACTGTTATAGTTATCATTAAGTGACACCAGCTTCTTGGTTGCCTAGTCCATTATTCGACTTAGCAACCAAATAACTTTCAATGTGCTACCATAACCTGAATAAAAATATTTCATGGAAGAAATAAGATTATAACGAGTAATATTGTCCCAAAAAATTACACAAGAGATCTATTGCTAATGAGAGCAGTAAATTTTTTAGTACTTCTAATTTCTCTTTATAAATCATTAGTTGTTAATTAATTAGTTAATATAGAAAAAACATTGTAAAATAATTGAAAAATGGTAACTTGCGAGGATGCATGATATCCAAATTATCTTCCACTACTTTGTACTTACTTTTAATTTTATGATTAAAATAAGCTTTAATCTAAATTTTCTGTTAAATACTACCTTATTTCATAGTTTCTCGAGAGATGGTGGTGTTTTATTACTATAAACAGAAATCTTACTTTCAGGGTACATATTACATACACATGTATAGGAAAGATTTACTGCAATCACTTCTTAAATTTACTCTGACAATGTATTTAAATATTGATGAATACTTGTGGTACATCTATATATTATCAATAATTCGCTTCTGGAGCATCTGTGACAAATAATCCTCTTTAAAAACTTCCCTTACTTTCATAGCCTCATATCCTTTGACGCACGGCAGCCATTTTGAGTTCTTCCCATAAGCAAGCATTACTTTGAGCGAGGCATGCTTTAGCAGTTTAACCCTCCGTTAATTGACGCTAAACCGATACGAACGCTCCCTCCTTAGGGAAATATCCGAACTTAAATCGAAGTGAAAGGCCAGCGGAACCTCCTTTCACCCATCGCTCAACGCTCTTTCACTTTCACCATTTTATCTTCCTCTACTCCGTCTCCAACACATCTTTCTTTTTGTTTACGCAGCTGCAAACAAATGAATACAGCCGAATGCGTCCTGCAAACATTCCACGCACGAGGCAGCGTTGAATATAAAGAAGTTCTTTTCGTTTGAGCACATACTCCGACGGGATGACCATCCGGTTGCTATGCCACTCAAACGCGCTTATTTATCCTTGGCAAATGTAGTCTCCTTGGAGATAATGAAAAGTAGCGTGCGGTCGTTTATTTACCGGTGATTTTTGAGCGTGAAATCATTCAAACAAAGCCTAAGTAAAGGGAGTTAGGAACTTGTTCAGGGGTGAGTTGAATTATCATGGGCGAATATTCCTTACTGATATAGAATGAGCATAAAACTGACTCGATAACAGTTATAAAGTAAAGGTGCCAATTGTACGGTATTTCTAACTGAAGAATTTTCTTATTTTTAAAGACACCTGAAGCAGATATAAAATTATAGTTATCGATCACTTGGAACATGTATCCTTGTCAATTCCATGTTTCCTTCAATAATATTATATTTTTGAACATTATCTTTATAAAATATTTTTGCATAAATTGTTAGAAATAATATAAGAAATTTTATATAATAAATAATCGTGCTTGAGAATTCACTTTTAAGGGACGGCTAATACTTTTATTCAATGTATATTTTATCATATAATCTTAAGCGAAATGTTTTCCGATGAATTTTTGCGAGTTATATGTTAATTCATAAGAAATTCATAATAATAAAAACATTCAAGTATAGTCAAGTATAGCATGTATATGTATGTATGTATCGAACCTTTCAAGGCCTTTCCATATGTTGTGCTGTATTAAAGCTTCACTATTGGTCGGTAATCATAAAAATTTATAATTTGAGTTTTATAGTCTTTACACCCTTATTTTACTAACAAAACAACATTGGACCGATAAGTATCATATTTTACGATATGAGATGAATCATGTACTAACATATACTTTTAGTCTCATATAATTCACATAAGGCATCTTCATTCAATTACTTAATTCAAATACCAATTTCAATATTCCAGATAAAAGATGATTATAGATTAAACGAATGCTATGAGGAATTGTTTGTGTCTTTCGAAGATGTGAAGCGAATATTGAGAGACGAATCTTGAAGATTTATGGCTATGTAGCATATTACTTGACGGATTGACAGCCATTGAATTACAAATGAGGAAAAGATTTCTCTGCTCAGAATTTGCAAGAAACCATTCATCAACTTGACATCTACATTTGCGTAGATTTTCTATGCGGAAGTATGCCATCCGTGTGCATGAGCATAAAGCATGCCGTAGAATCCGTGTGAGAATTGCTACAGAGGAAATGGCAACAGTATTCTCGTGTGGATATTTCAAAAAGCGCACGGCACGTCTAATAAATGATTCAGGCGCACAGTGAACGCTCGTGATCGAGAGAAATGTGAGCGTGATACAGCGCCTGGCGACGGGCACACTTTCACTCCGATGCAGACTCGTAACTCCTTTTAAATATATAGCGGACGGCAACTGCGGTGCCTCACGAAGGCCTTTCAACCGTCTGAATGCGAAAAAGAAGGACCGCAGTTGCGGATGGGCATCGAAGGGAAAGAAAGGAACATTCCGCAGATGCGTACGAGGAAGGGCTATCCTTGTTCAGTCTAAGTGCAAAGTGTCCAATATTGAAACATCTCGATATTCTCTCGCAAAACTCTCCGTTGTGGACTTTCAAAAGTTGACAAGATAAGATAAAGAAGTACTTCCAGCTTTTAAGCAGGATGTTTGGATAGGAGATCCTATGAATTAATTTTTCAAGGCGAATTTCCACTGTAGAAATTAAGATTTAGTTTTTATTTTCATTAGTGCTTTCACTGGTTGAATATTCGATTTCAATCCGTTACAATCTTACAAGTATTAATGAAGTTTATCCATTCAAAACTGTCGGCGAATAAATCTTTTTTTTTAGAATTCAATTTGTTTTCTCTCCTTGTCCTTTTCAATGCCGATTTTCTTATCTTACGTAATAGAAGGACTGAGAAGAGAAACGGTTTTCCCGCAGAATTTTTTTCTTCTTTCCTCACTTTTTATAAGGGAGTTAAATTGAAAGATATCACATTTTTACTAATATTGATTTATATTGTATTAATTTTTATAATTGGTTTTACTTAACAATTGAAATTTATTTTAAATTTTGTTGTCTTTAAAATTATTAATTCATCAATCATAGCCACCGTAATATAGTTCTTTTAGTTAGGGAATGAACCAGACGTTCAATTATCTCAGATTCCACTGTAAAATTGTTTATTTCAACCATTGACGGATATGCAAACCAGCCTTAGGTGTTCGGGGATACCTTGTGTCACTTTTTCTAAGTAGTTTTCCCCGGTGGCAATACAAATTCAATTTCAAACACTCATAACATGGAGAAAGGAAGAATTTGCTGAAAACTGAAATTATCTGAGGTAATGTATACGCTCCAATGGGCTGCATTAGTTTTAGGGCCCTCAGGCAATCTTTATGTTTGTTTAATTTTAAGTTTCATGATGTGTTTTTAGTTGGTGAGTGTGTCATGTATTCACTTGTTTTGCAGCATTGTTTAATATTACTTCGCTATTCCTTTTTTACTTTCTCCATATACGAAGTATAGAGAAAGTATTGTTTTCATGAAAAAAATCGACTTATAGATTTCAACGGAAATACATGTTTTGGGGTCCCTAGAACACGTTTTGACCATTTTCGGAATGATGTCTGTGTGTATGTGTGTGTGTGATAGTGGGCGCTCTAACGTGAAAACAATAAGTCGTATCAATACCAAACTTCACATATAGTACTGTGGTGTGTGCTGTCAGAGTTGATTATTTTTTGAAGTGATTCGGTTTACCGGAAGTTGAGGTTTACTTATCAAAGCTCGTTTCCGGTTTTGCAAAATATCTCCATTAATCTGATATTTAGGTATATACTATTATTTATAAAAGTTTTAGAAAATATAATTTACTATAACTTTTGTATGAAACAAATTTTTTTTAAACTGAGTTTTTAGGAGTTATTTATAAAATACTGATAAATCGGAAGTTTCTGAGCGAAAGGCCAATTTCATCGTTTTTCTTCGAAAATGTCCCAAAAAATATTATTTATAATGTTTTTGACGTAAAAGATAATATGATATAAATTAATCACTTATCTTTCAAGCTTAGATTGAATAAAGAGTTCGAAAATACTGTCGTAGATAAATATTTACATCTTAATATATGGAGAAAGTCATGTGCTGGCCACATCAGATTTTTTATTTTCTTTTGGTGTGGATACGATATTTTCTCATCACAGCTACCAATTAGAACAAATAATAAGTAAATCAAAGGAAAATTCTTAATTTGTCGAAGGTTAAGTCTGGCCAAAGGATAATATAACTTTACATATTTCCTCATATCTTTTTAAATATTATTGAAAGTGTTTGAAAATATATGTGGAAATACGTAGAGAGTTATGTTATTCCTACTTTTCCAAGTTATATGTTTTCCACTGAGTAAAGCATTCCACAATAGATTTTAATTAAGTTTGGGCGTAATAGATTAAAGTGCAGCATGAAATTTGCGGGAATTAGAGAATCCCTACTCTTCTACACTAAAAAAGTAAATAGACAACTATAAATAACGTTGTAACCGAGGAAGTGCACTTTGTGAGAAAAATAACAATATATAAGTTTCCTCTCGTGAAGCATTGCTGCTCGTATTCATCGCCGCGCAAGTTAAGCGTGATAACTTTGCGAGAGGTGGTGGCACCAGGCTAATTCCCAAAGTTTGACGTTTTAGATTGCGGACTCTGCCGATATCTGCCAAGTTTGCTGTACCAAACTCTCCTTTGTATCATGTTTTAGGCTTCCTCAAATGGTCCCCAGTGATGCGGGTACGCTCCCCGGAGAGTTCTTTTTTCAAGTTTCCTGCTTCCCTGAGATGCCGTTAAAATCTCACCAAGATGGCGGATTCGTTCTCCGAGGGTCCATTCATTAGACGGAGAACTTAGCTGATTCTGAGGGAAATGTAAAAGTCTAATAAATTTCCGGGTGATGACCTAAGTAGATCTGGGATTCCTAGCCGGGGGTACCCACAACAACCGGGTGTACGTGGATATTGTCTTGGGGATAAAGTTATCATACTCATACAGTACAATACAGTACAGCATTTTCTGGGCGAAATCGGTTACATATCCTACCCCTCGAACTTTTCCTTAATTCGTTTCAGATTGGAGGCTCTAAATTCTTTACCTGACTATAAAATATTCTAGCTCGTTGACATATTTTAACTTAAAATTATTCAACTATCTCTTAGCTGCAGATGTTTAAATGAGTATTTTGTGTTAGACGGGTGGCATCTCGTTATTTTTCCCTCTCTTGTTGTCTATCTTTGAGTTCTAAATTCTCTGTTTACCAATGTTGTGTTTTTTTAACATTGTATTTCCTCATATTTTTGTATTTCTTAGTACATTCATTTGTTCTTTTGATTTTCCATATATGTTTGTATTTCTGTCGGGATTTTTTTGAAAATTTTGTTCTCTGAGCATTTTTGTATTTTGTGTTTCTCTATGGGAATATACCCAGAACATAATAAATTATTATATTATATTATATTATATTATATTATATTATATTATATTATATTATATTATATTATATTATATTATATTATATTATATTATATTATATTATATTATATTATATTATATTATATTATATTATATTATATTATATTATATTGTATTATATTATATTATATTATATTATATTATATTATATTATATTATATTATATTATATTATATTATATTATATTATATTATATTATATTATATTATATTACATTATATCGTATCGTATCGTATCATATCATATATTATATTATATTGTATTATATTATATTATACTAAGAAGTCCTATATTCTTTTTAACCATTGTCTAATAAAAATAAGAGTAAAATCAAAATTTAATGAGTAATTCATACAGATTGTTATCACGTAATGTAGAATTAGATGGGAAATCTGGAAAAAAGAGTGGTTTTATATAAATAATTTTGATTATCAGATATTGATATGACTTCTACTTCATCTAATTTATTTTAAGATACAATTAGAAAGAACCCCGTATCACTCTCCAGCATTCGAAGTAAAACAAGATGTATCTGAGATAAAAAATGCACGAGAGAGCAAACAGACAGCACGGAATTAATATTTATCTAAATGGAAAAGGGCATTGTCTCAGAGCAAAGAGGTATCGACCAGTATTTCTCCGAAGATCTTCTTACGGTCTCTCGAATAGTCTTTTTCCTTCCGACTTGCCTCAGGCACACACTATTTAAAGAGCGTGGGCGCAGATTAAAATTGTTTGAGATATGAGTTTGCCTTCTCTTTCTATTTGGAGTCTCTTCTCATTGTACACAAAGCCGCCACATTTATGTCGTTGAACTCTTCAAATCATTGCCAATATTTTTCTCTGGAAATTGCCTCTCTGATTGGATTGAGTGAGGGTTAATGAGCGACTTTGAAGTTGTAAAAAGGGAAATAAAAATTAATGGAAGATTCCTGAGAGAATAGGCTTTCAATACTCGCTGAACGTAAGGTATGTTGAACTTCAATATTTCATCAATATATGTAAGATTTTTAGCGACGGATGTCTGATCCGCGATGTATTTTATGGACTTGTATTACTTTAGCTAAGCTTTTCTGTAGCCTTTTATGAGTTTTCAGAATTCTGCATAATTTACCAACTTTTTACATTCCTAAATGTATAAAAGTAAATTCCCAACTCTTTTGCTTGTGTATTTAGAATATTGAATGATTCAAATAGCCTGTTAAATTTACTAGTATTATGCTAAAAATAACGTAAATAATGTAATGTTTTAAAATGTATTTAGGGTTAAATAGTTTTATTTAATTGTTTGCATAAAATTTAAGATAATATTATACCATTTAAGCTAATAAAATATTCAGTAAAATACTGTTATAAAAATTTGATTTCGGATATGCTCCTTTCATTATTTTACGCTGTAATATAACTTTTTATACTACTGTTATTAACTTTTCGTTATTTTTAAAATAATTAACAATATTACTAATTAAGTAACATCTGCCTGCGTCACTTAAATAACATGTATTATAGTATATTGAATGATAGAATTGCAATAGTATTTGAAGGTAAGGAAGGGATACGGTATAGAACTTATTCTGTGAGTGATCATTAATAAGATTCTTGTCAGAACAAACTCAGTAAAAGCGCAAATACAAAGAAGGAAATGACAACAAAGAGGAAGAAGTACGAGCCATATTCTGCGGTAATCCTATCTGCAACTTTGTCAAATGTCTGCTCCTATTTTCAGTGGCAAGGGATCACGAATTATGAGTGTGCTTATTCCTCAATTAATATATCCATTTCACCAAATGTATGAGAAGGCTTAATTTTATCCTATAATTGGGGAAACTTTAAACAGCCAGACACTTTTCCCTCCTGAAATACACCAGAGGGGGACAAGGGTGTATTTCTATCAACGTAATGTCTTTCTCTTAACGTCAGGCAATCTTCCTTATCGCTGAGTATACTCTCTAAGCCGCGTTAGGTGTCAAACTGTGTATTACGGGATGCGTAGATATTGGCCCATATGGAACTCTCTTCAACATCTTACATAGTTTTGTTATGTATATATAAGTAGCCAAGAAAATATTCTCAAATAAATTCCAAGGCAGACTCAGTGTCTCTATAAAATAGAAAGATCATATGAAATGAAAAAATGTAAATAAATATCGAGAAAGAAACTAGAAATTTCAATCAAAACTGGAGGAAAGAGATGTAAAATTACAAAAAATATTTCGTTTATATCTTGTTACTTAGTCGGAAGAATTTTTTTGTGTAATGCATTAAACTTAGTGATAATTGTAAAACCCCTAATTATTACCCCCTAATTTGGCTTAATAGTGCGTTAATGCCTGACATAGCCTCTGTTTGTGGATCTGTTCTAGAAAAATATTTGCTATGTTTGGGATATCATCAATATTTGACCGGTGCTTTTTCAATGGTACGCTTTGTATTCTCAGATATTTATTAGCATTTTTTAATACTGCGAATCACTTTTCTAAATATAATCAAAAGGTTGCGGAAACATGAAAGTATTGCATGGAAGTTTCAGTGGAAAGGGACCAACACTTTTTAAGACTAGTCGCAAACAAGTAACAAAGGAGATAGCTATAGATCTGTGTCGACCGTAACGTTAATCTGGGCTGATTAGAATGCCCTCTACCGGAGTGGCTCATCAACTAATTGGCGAACGTTTACTTCCTTGTGTACCGAAGGGATTGCTGTTTCTTTGACACCATTGTACTAATGAAATCATGTAGTGATGTTTGGACGTGGCAAGTGTTGCAAGTTGCGCTTGCATTTACCTTCACCCCTTCTATTACTTTATTAATGAATCGCAGGCTAAAACCATCCAATTAATTTGCCTGGATTAAAATCATTGTTTTCATCTCGTTTGCGAAGTTAATCACCCGCTGTCCTGTCTCTGTTTTTCAGTTCAACTCAGCATTAAACCTTGCGCAGCCTCTGGACCAAGCCTTTGGAGTATCTGAAGATGGTGAGTAATTTCTAAGGATTAAAGACTCATTGCTGCAAGAAACATTTCGAAATTGCATTTACATGAATCTCCACTTTGTGTACTTTTCATCGTCGCTACTCTGAGGGTTTTGTCGTTTCCGGTTAATTCACGGATTTGTCTTTCAATTAGCAGAGTGATATAGAGTCGTAGAGGGAACTTGGATTTTCATGTCCTGTCGACCAAAAGCTAGGAACTAACTACATTTAGCTTTGCAAGTAGTACTAGCGCAATTAGGGATGCCTTGCTTATTAATACGGATTTGTATTCGACATGGACTTTGATGGTACCAATCAGAAATGGTATTTGCAGGTGGCGAGTGAAAATACCGTATTTTCTGCCTATTTCATCTTCTTTTTTCAGAATACCTTTTAGGTCTTGACTCCATGTAAACTTCCTTTTGTACGTTTATTCTAGTATCAGACTGTAATTTAATTAGTTGAATAATATCTACTGTATTTCTTAGATCCTTTAGTTCTGTTCTGGTATTATAAATTCAAAAATTCAGTGTATGTTATATAAAGCTCACTTGTCTTTTACATATTAATGAAATTCGCTTAAATCTCTAATATGGTATAGGTTATTGTTTTATGACGAAGCATGTAATCACCTGGTAATTAAAACGTTACAAAAACATCCAGAAGTCTTCTAGTTGAAGTTAAATGAATTATTGAGAACAATAGAGCTCAAGTGATATTTTAAACTTGGTGCCAAATGGTAATAATTTGCAATTGTAGGTACACCTTCATTACAGAACTGCTGAGCTATTTTACTACAGTGAAGTTCCGGCTCCTTCCAGTGACTTCTAATATTTCTGAAGCATGTATCAACGCACTTATTTGAATTCCTATGAAAGTTATCGTAACAAATCTTCCTATTTATCTGTTGTCTACCTTTTTTTGGGATGATAACAAGTACAGATTCCGTTCAATTTTTTTCCTAGTCTACTTTTGTCACTCATCTTTCAAGAAAGAAGTAATCTTGCATGAGAATTTTTATAGAGCAACTATTTCTCTATTTTTCATGTAGTATAATATCGGAAATTGTTTCTCTGCCGCCGAATATTTTCTACTTCGTTTTCGTCTTATTAATCATCTCCGAGCTAATTTATAGTAACTTAAATTTTAATGTTCTTTCTTTACATCTCCAATAAATGTATTCTTCTCGCGTTCCCCATCCTATATAAGAGGGCAATTTGGCTATGCTCACCGACTACTTGCAGTAGTTCTTAACTAAATGCACGTCCTTCCGCTGTAACCAATCTAATTTTTGGAACGTAGCGCTCACTTACCTAGCGTACGTATTCTTCCATCCATCTATTCTCACGATAGAGCAATTTATATCATTAATACGATTGGAACTTACATGAAATGCATGGAGGGTGATGATCAGTTTTAGTCGGTATTGTCGCGAGTACGGTGATCTCTCAAGAAGCTTTGTTGGAGTTCAAAGAAATTAAAATTCACTTATTAGAATCCAAAAGAAGATGTTTTAATAAGAACAGCCTGACACCTGATGATGTTACATGGTAACGAAACCTAGGTTGTTCTTATTAAAAAAATATTTTTGTGGATTCTACTAAGTGAATTTTACTTTCTTGATTATGAAGGAGTTCCGCCGAGTAACTCTTCAATCCGTCATGTTTCTCTGTAGGAATTGTCTGAGAAACCTACTCTCTAATTGACTAAGAATTTTATAGTCTGTAAATTTAAATGAATAAATGAATAGTAATAAACAAATCGATGAAAATAACGAATGGAAATATTCAGACCATAGGACCTTCAGAACCCGCGCCTTTAACTTGTTAATGCGTTACAGAGCTTTAGACCAATTATAAAATCGTCCTCAAGACCGTTATAGTCGAAAGTGGAGTATTCCAAAGACAGCAATACATTACGTAGCAACCATATTGCCGGTCATCAATATTCGTTCAACCTGCAATCATAAATCACTTTAATTATTCAAACTTTGATAGAGATTAGCTTCCCTAAAAAAACTGCTAAACCCTGCGAGGCTCTTAAGGGTTAATGTCTAAAATATCTTTATGATATCCTCTGATATTAAGGCGGTTTCTCTAAAACTTGTATTGTTCGCATTCTGTTAAAATGTGTTTCTCAGTGGGCGTTGTTTCCTCTCGAAGAAATCAATTACGGGGATTTATTTGATTAAAGATTTAGCTTGAAAATTTCGTTCCACCTGTGAATAAGGGATAATATTTGTAGTAGAATAGACGTTTTATATATAGTCCAAATATGAGCTACATGATATTCTGTGTCAAACCAAGAGCATATTCACGGTGTGTGGACCGTGGTACACCGATTGTGAAGCGTAAGCATAAGCTATTGATCGAAGTATAAAAACAGGCTCTCTCTCTCTCAAGAGCTGAAAACTTCGCTTCTCGTGGCAATGCATTCCTTCCCTGCATTTCGCTCCGCGTCTCCCCGGAGCACTTTCAAGAGACTTCGCTTCTTCTAATGAAATGAGTGACGCAGGGCGAAATGTCGCAGAGTTAATTCACCGGTTGAATAGGCCGAGTGCCCCGCGTTTTTCATTTGTTTCCCCCGAAAGAAGCGTACGCGAACCTCCTTTTCAACGTCGACGGCCCCAGCGGTTTGGAAATACTCGGGGGCACTCGGAATGAAAGAAAACAGTCCGACTTTCTCCGGACAGAAAACGGAATTTCTCGCTTTTTTATGCCTCTAGTTCGCGATGATCCATACGTGTCCGTTCGCGCATGTCCGCGTGAAAAGGTTTTGTGTTGAGAACATCGGGGTTGTTCATCTCGAGTGTTTCTCTTGGAATGCGTGGAAATTAGGAGCCATATTTGTGTGATGTACCCACCGCTACACCGTGGTGAATGCAGTATTTTTGTTCGGGCTTTTGGTGCAGGATGGAGTGAATTTTCGTCCTTCGTCTGTACCTTTTGATCAGTTTTGTTTTGGTTCTCGGATAGTCAAGTGGCTAGCGCTCACTCAGGTTCGAATCTCAGCGAAGGCCCATACCCATGAAATGTCAAATACTTAAAAAAATCTACTAAATACTTGTTCATAGTTCTGATGTTCTGAAAGATACTAGAAGTTCGCGTTTATAAATTGCTTAAATGGATATATAATAAAGGCGCAGACCCAAAGAGATAAAGTATTTATTTAATTAGCAAGAATTCTAAATAAATTACAAAATACAAACTCTGTTATGTTACATAGTGGAGTTTAGTTAACTCTGTCAGTAAAGTATTCAGCCCGAAGGCCGGTTGGTACCTCACCCCCTCCGACATAAGCTACTAAGACTTTGCGGAGAGGAATGAGGTTCACTAGGCAGGATGAGGAGTGAGGTAGTTTGCCATTGCTTTCCTCACGGAGCCAGAATGTTATAAACGGAACATGCCAACGCAGGTGAAGCACAATGACTCTGTTAGTAACACTTTTCTTAGCATTCCGTAAGAAGAGACCTTGATTAGTGTCATTATTCACTCATACCTCAGTAGCTTTCATTTCATCACAGCCATGACCAAAACTGGGACAAAAAATAAATGATACATCTACTCTATCCATATCATACTCTATCCTGTACCACATGACAAATGAAAATATTCCATTTATCAGAATATGGTAGCAGGAACAGTTTAGCGAACGGCACTAATATTTAAATTATCTGGCAGATTATAGGGATTCATGGTACCCTATGTTCAAGGAGCCTGGGAGGCCGTGCAATTTCTTTTCAAGTGTCGCACTATTGATTTTTCGAGCTATCACTGTTAATCAAAACACATAAAAGCCTTTAGATTTACTTTTCGCCCATTTATTTGTGGGTTTGCAAATTATGAATTTTTTTGTGATATTATTTGGTTCATTTCGTTTTTTATATGAAAAAGCAAAAAAACTGTAATTTATAACTTTTCTATGGAAATGGTGGAGTATCTCTGTAAATTAATAGCCCGCAGTAATTTTCTTTCCGCTCAGAGATGGCAAAATAGAGGGAAGTATGCTTATACCCTTTGGCTACACCCGTTTTAATATGCAGGGTGTCTCAGTAAAATGTTTCAGAACTTCTAGAAACAAAAGTAACATGAGTAAACGATGTTTCACCCATCTTCGACCCATGTTACTTTATCATGAAAATTTATTATTAAAACAAATAGATAGACGCCAATGAATGAATATTCATTGGCATCTATCTATTTGTTATATTTCTGTGGGCACCACTACGTAAGGGAAAGCATTTCTGACCTTGCATTGCTAAATCATTTTTTAAATTTATTATTTTTAAAAATTTTATTATTTTTAAAATTTTATTATTTTTTGTAATTTCCTTTGAATGTTTTATTTTATGTATTTTTTATCATAATGGTTATTTTCTCATAGTTTAATATTGCAAGTTTTCCTTTTCTGTTTGACATAACTATAAATTTTGTAATTTTTTATAGTACTCCTTTTGTAATTTACATATTATACTATGCTTTATTTTGCATCTTTTAGCTTGCACTTTTAGTAAGTTTGCGCAAGTTTTTCTCATCCCCTTCTTTGAGGATGTTTTTCTTTTGTGGATCATTTTTCTAAGATATCACCTTAGGTTCATTTTGCATCCATCCCTTCTAAAGTTTTCCTCTCTATTTCTATTTGCCTACACACAACTTATGTTCATAATATCATTGGCGAAAGATTAGATGGAAGAAGAGACTTTTCAGTCCCAGTCTCGCCTTATTAAAGACCTTCTATGATCCCGTGTCATCGGGGTGCACCCTACTCCTCTACCTGTATATGAAAGTTAGCTAATAATTTTTAAATCTAGAGACCTGAGCCTCCAAATTTTAAAACACAGCTCGTTCAATCAGTCTATCAGTGGATCATTAGTCGTCAATGGATGAGTATCATTTCTTTGTAATTCAATACATTAACTTATCTTGGCATCTTTATCTACCTAGCAGACGTAAGGATCTGCTTCGGCTTAAGGATAGTGAGCTCTGTAGGATTACTTTTATGCATCATTCGCATCCATATCGAATTCACACACTTTTATTATGTCTGACGTCAAAGAAGGTATTTGTTGTCTATCTATCCCTTATTACTATTCCTCTTGCAAGTCAGCGGAAACGTAAATTATAATCTGCTTATACTCTTCTTCAAACATTATAAACATCCTTTCTATGGTTGATGTATATAAGGGATGTAAGAATTCATGTAGCTGTTCTCATGGCATGGAAAACGTGTGTATCCTGAGAAAGTCACGTGTGGTGTTGTTTTTCCCCGCGTGCGTCGCAGTGATGACTCGAGGGCATTTCTTAGCTGAGGATCGATATTCGCATTGGCCTCAACAGCGACCGCTTTGCGTGTTGATGGCGAAGCCGAATCAGACCTGTAATTTGCAGGATTCCAAAATTGCATTTAAATGTGCCATCCAGTGTCGTAAGAGGTATTTAAATATATATTCATTTACTGATAAATCTACTAAGTGGAAAATCATATCAAAGGATTGTAGGAATAAATTTTACAAGCAGTATTTTCCACATGTGTATTTCAAATCGACCGGTTTCTGCACAGATCGGCCAGTAGGGTAGTCACTATTAGGGAGAACGAGAGGACTCATATAGGAAAGGAAACAAGGTAGTCTTTTGGTGGTATGAAAAAAAAGTAAACATTTTTTGCATACACCATAAAAGCTTTTCAGCCATGCCAAAAGATTATTTCGGGCAAAATGTTTTAGATTTGATAAGAAAAAAAACTGAAATATTGAAATTCACAAAAAAATCAATGTAATGAAATAGTCATTTATAATTTCGTGAAGATGCAAGATGGAATTTTCTACGATTTCGTGAGATCTCATGACGAATCTTAATTTTTATGATTATATATACTATGCGTAGTACAGAGCATAATTCTTAGGAGATACAGGAGATCAGTAAATATAACGAAAAATATTTTATACTACTACGTTCAAATGTTTCTAACTTATTTATCCCGCGAAAACGCCGAACAGGAGAAATATAAAATCCTGGTGGTAGATAGTGACATAAGTTGTGAGTACGGCTCTTTAGCACCTACCCAGCTATCTATCTACCACCAAAATTTTACGCATCTCCTGCTCGGCATTTTTGCGGGAAAAAATAAGTCCGGGAACCTTTTGAATGTTGTTGTATAGTTGCCTTGCTGGATTCATTCTTGTTAGATGCAAATGTAATGAATGCTTTTAAAACGTATTGAAATACTGCGATATTTAAAATGAATCAGTAATGCACGTGCGAGACCGAAATATAAAATAACTTAAAATCTTCAATTTACACTTTACTGTAAATCCACCCAGGTAGAAGATATCAACAGAGAGGTTATTCGTTCGTAATTTGACTGCAAACAAAATGAATGAATCTCGCCAAACTCTCATAAACTTGTTCAAGTAGCAGATCCCACTCAACCTATTAAATTGATATTTAATAGATGCTCTCATGATATCCGGTACGTTGTAATAACGGTGATATTTAGGTCAACAGTCCATCCTCAAGCGTGACGTTTCGATAATATCACGAATCACGGATCAAAATTAAAGAGATAAAATATCCCAGTCTGGAAAGAGGCACAAAGCCTGATTTATTTTAAAATCGAAATTGAATGCTAAAAAATCCACGCTTCAATTATTTTAATGTAGTGATGGGTAACGAAAATTGTTCCTGCTACCAAAATTATGAGGGAGAAAACGAAGATGTTTTTTATTAATACTAATGTGATTGGTATCGTGCGTGTTAATTCCACAGAAAGCTCCTTTTGGTATTCATAATTTTTTAGAAGTTGTTGTGGTATTAAGTTCACTTAAGACGCAGTCTAATAAATTACTCTACTTATCACTTATATATAAATACATGTGTATTTTAACTTTCAGTGGGTTCATGCGCGTTCAAAAATTCCTATTCAATGTCATCTCTTTCACTTCCTTATAGCTTACCTCACACTTTGAATCATCCAACATTTTTTATCTTTGTCTACCCCTTTTTTTTCCCTGAATTCTACACTCAATTTCAGTCTTCACCAACCCCTCTCCCCTTTATATTTCACCCACCCATTTTTTCTGTCTACGCTTAATCACTTCAATTTAAGCCCTCTCCTCCCCAACCATCTCCAGCACCTCCGCGTTTGTTTTCCTGTCAACCCAAATTTACCGCTCATAGCATATGTCAATTCGTTCCTCACCTTTCGGTAGCTAATGTCAATGGGGATGAGATTCCAACCGGGTTTTGCACTCAATACTTAAATACGCCAAGCTATTGAAAGTTTGATATCACTCCTCGTGTATTTATTTTGATTCATACATTCACTAATTACACATTTTTACATACTTACACGTAAATGTCTGACAATTTATTCTGTTTTGTTTTTTTATGATATTAATGGTATGTCTTCTTGTTTTTCATCATTAAATTTAGTTTTCCTATCTGTAGGTTTCGCAGGTTTTTCACACCCCCCTTCTTGAGGGTGTTTTCCTGCAGTGGAAATTTTTTTCTAAGCTATTAGATTAGTTTTTTTAATCCACAAAGTATTCTTCTGTATACTGTTTTTTTTACAGTACATTTTGTACATTTATGTGACGAAGGGTTATATGTAAGAAGAGACTTCATAGTCTCCATATCGTTCTAAATAAAGTCCTTTATTATTATTATTATTATCGCTACGTATATAAAACACACGACAACACGTCAAAATAAGCAATAATAATCAACTAACATATTTACCCATTGTAGTAACGAGTGTTTAAGAAAACATTTGATAAAACTATCTTAACAATATTACGTCATCTTTCCGAAGAAAATGCATTAAAACACTATTGTTTCCGTTTGTATTTCATCACTGTAGCGAATCATAATTTCTGATAAATAACTCCTTTAAAGTTGAGAAAAAATCCCTTTTTTTATTGAATAGGACATAGATAGGAGTAGGGAATTTGGTGAGGTGAAGAAATCATTTTAAAAATATTCTTGACACGAATTCCACCGTTTCCCGATTATTTTCCATTACTACCTTCATGAGGTAATTTCCAAATTCATCACCCTTTATCACATTTTGAAATTCTCTCTGCCTCATTGAAATGGACCATCGGGCGAGTGGTGACAGAGGGCCGTCCTACCCTTGTATTCGAATTAGCGCGTCACGACGACACCTACTCTTCACGTAATTGATTCTGTCCGAAATCTGTCATGCTTAACGAAATGCCTCCCCGGAGTACAGCGATAAATGAGACGAAGGAACAAAACGAAACTGCCCGAATGGGAAAAAAAGGCTCAAAATAAAAAAAACAATATTAACGATGGTTCAATGACACTTTTTTGCTATACAGTTTTGTTTAATTCTTTCCGTTAAGTCAGTATGATTTAACTGACCCTAATGGTCAGTATACCGCCCATATTTTTGTATGTGTCTATAGAAAACATAATAGGGGTAATAAAATACGTTTTATTTTATAACTACTAACCTTTGATTTTAAATATGTATTGTTAATATTCGAACACCCCTAAGAACAAATAAGCGATGGGAAAGCGCATCATACACATGCTTGAAATTAAGAGAACAAATGAAAGAGAAAATATAATCAATCGATTCGGCCGAGATGTTGTGGAAAGACATAATTGAAATTAGATTTTTACTTTTCCACAAGGTTTTTATTTAGGAACTACCGGTTTCGGTATATTACCATCGTCAGGTTCATACACAACTGAATCATCAAACTGCCGAGGCATACATAGTAATTTGAGTGATTAGAGATAATATACAAGGTAGAATGTAATGTAATGTACCGAAACCGGTAGTTCCTAAATAAAAACCTTTGTGGAAAAGTAAAAATCTATTTTCAATTTTCGAAAGAGAAAATGTCTGCCGCTGACAGACAGTCAGTCCTGGCTGATCCGACTTTCTCTCCTTCATATCTTTTCTATATCACTTAGAATGTTAAACAATGAGACATTCATTTTTTGTCTGGTAGGGTACCAAAGATTTTTGTTCGTAATGCGCTAAAGGCAACTGGTATGGTACGAAACCAAACTGATGTGAAGGCCAAGATTGGAAGTTCGAGCATTTAGATTAAAAATGTCGAAGATGAAAATAATTTAAGAAATAATTTTAGTGTTTTTATTACTTTGTATTTAGATTTTTTTAAATTTAAGTAATAAGTATTTTGTATCTAAAAATTAACCAGAAGAATTTACAAACAAAACATGATACAGATCGAAAAATATAAAAATAAAAACAAGAATTACAAATTAAATAAATACAAATCCAATACTGGAACAGCCGATAAATAGCTTATTAAACCAAATAAAACAAAATTCTAAAACATTCGAGTATCCCTGAGCTCATCAGTAGCTGCTCCAAATGTACAAATTTTTGCACCTATTGGTTGTGAATATGTTTTTTTCATATTTCCTTTTTCACCTATGTCAGATTATTAATTCCATGCATATAGCCAGAAAGAATATTGAAATATTTTGTAACTACAACATTCAATCTATTTGCACCATATTGATTATAAAATCTTGCTACCTCAAGATTAAACTTTTTCCTTGTGTCCATATTGTGTGATTTAATTTTCTGTGATTTAAACTTGAAATTGTAATAGTTTTCCACAACAAGTAATGCAGTAAGTCATCTAAGGGAAGTAATTTCAGAGACATATACAAGACTTTCAATATGAAATTTTATTTTAATTGGACATTTTTACAGTAAATAGATTCGTCGAATCGAGTTTTCCCATGCAAAAGGCCCCTGAATTCTTTACTAAGGCTATGAATGGACTTTTTCTTTCTCGGCGTTATAAATGGTTTTGCACGTGTCTCTCAAGATCTAAAGTAGCTTCAAATTAAGGAAATTTTTCTCATGTCTCGCTGAATCCCAAGAACAATCGAGGCCTCCGTCTTCGCATCCAATTTCCAGGGAGAAAGCAATCGGAATTGGGTAGCGGACATCATCTCCTTGTATCGTCCCTTTCGCCCTCTAACCCTTTCTAATGTACCTCTGGGAAACCATCGTAGCGGGAGATCGACTTCCGTTGCCTTTCTTTCGATCTTGGATTTTTCCTGTTCCCCCGTTTCCTGTTCGCTACCGATGAGTGCCTTCAAAGCCAGTTTTCTTTCGGACGCTCGCATCAGCTTACTCTTTGTTCTTGCGGAACCTTTGAAGCAGGCATTGTCTATGGCGGCAGATTCCCTTAAATAGGAATTTAAACACTCGGAATCTATTGCTGATTCCAAGAAGAGTAATTTTTTGAATTAATATGGTTTCTAAAACAATTCTACCTATTTACAAATACTACTACATTCAAAAGTTCTCGAGCTTACATTTTCCAGCGAATACGCCGAGCAGGAGAAATGAAAAATTCTGGTGGTAGATTGCCACATACGAGTGGGTACAGTTATTAACCAACAACCTACCTAAATGAGACGGTTTCCGGTGTTATTCTGTGGAACTCCTTCATAATACTAATAAAGAAACCAACTTTGTAGAGTCCACAATCTTTAATAATCCAACACATCCTAGCTTTCGTTACAATGTAACATCTTAAGGTAAAAAAAAAATTACCTGAAGATGTTACATTGTAACGAAACCTAGGTTGTGTTGGATTATTAAAGATTGTGGACTCGACAAAATTGTTTTTTTTTATTAGTAAAACAACCTACCCACCTACATACCACTAGAATTTTACATTTCTCCTGATCGGTGCATTTACAGGAAAAAATATTTAAAAAACTTTTTGAACTTAGCAGTAGAATTATACAAACACGATAGTAATTGCAAGGAAAAGTAAAGTTGAATTTGCACTAAAAGATCGTGTATTTAGGAAAATTTCCAAGGAAGAACGTATATTTTGTCTTTTTTCATATCCGTTTTTCCACGATGATAATTGAATTAGTGGTTAAAAATCTCCAATGAGCATCTTTCTCGGCGCTCGGTGACTCGTTGCCATTGGTTTTCGGAAACACCAGAGAGGCCCGGACTATCGACGTTCGAAGAAACACCAATATACATTTCAATAGCGATGCTATCATCATCAGAAGTACAGTCCTGGCCAAAACTAACGCAGCACCGGCCGTAAGGATCGCTAGGGAGGTGCTGCGTTAATTTTGGCCAGGAGTGTACTAAAGTAGTACCCATTTTTTAATAGTTTTTTATCCTTCTATATAGTTTAGCCACCCTCAAGGTGTTTTGATTAAATTATTAACACTCACTTTTCCGACTTTCCAACAAATAATAATACTGCTCTTTGTGGTTGAATTAAAACTCCAAATTTGATGCTATAAGAATAGTGTTACTGCTATAAGAATCTCAATTTATTGAAGGAAATTTCGGTCAGAATACCCCATCAAGTCATGATCTGTAGGTTGTGTTTTTGGTAAATCTCCGGGATAACATGCAACTATGTCATCGTCATTAAATTCGTTTTAGTGAAAAGTTTACCTTTGCAGATTGGGTCAGACAACGCCCAGAACGGATAGAAAGCTAAAATTCTTAGTTTAGATGGATGTGTTTAGAATCTAAATATACGGAAGAATTTGAGAGTTTTTTTTGGTCTATGATATACTCATCTGTACTCATACCTTAGGCAAAGAGAGTAGGTCACTATATTCGTATCTATTAGTATCATGTAGCAATTTATTATGTCAGTATTATACTTATATTATTATTATTCAGTGATATTATTCGTAATCCACGTTGAATGCGAGCTGCGGTAGATTTCGTAAGAGCTATATAAAGACTAGAAAAACGCTTTGATATTTAGTTATAATTTTACGACTGAAACAGTTTCAGTTAAAAGATATGAAATCTCTAAAAATGAAGTCCGTTTGAACCGTAGAATTACAAAAGGATGGAAGGAATGGGCGCCTCATGATGAGCCAATTATCGGCTCAGAAAGACCTTATATTCCTTTTATTTTTGTAAGCTACTACTTTTTAATAATGCATTCGTTTTTCAGTGTTTTTTACCTAAATAACTTGATATTTAAGCCAATTCAGGGCAATTTTAACTAACAATGTGAGATTTATTTTTGTGATTGCTAAATTTCTAAAGTGCATACGTAGATTTTTTTATTAATATTTCATGCTAATAACTTTTTAAATCTGCGGCTCACCAAACATTTCAAGGCGGCACACCGGTCGCGAAATGCTGAGTCGATGCATCCACAGGAAGGAAAACATCAAATCTTGCGATGCAGCGTCTCCCAAGCTGATCCAATCGAGAATCCATTCCCAAACCACCATTCCTCGAGGATTTCTCACATAACAACATTTCTTCGTCAAAAAACACCCAAAATGGCGGAACCTCGGGCTTTGAATCTCGGACGGGTTAAAACCGCAGGGGAGCAATGATTTGTCGAAAGTGGGACGCAATTTCCATCGATTGGCCTCCTATCTAATCGGATAAAATTTTAACGAGACAAGACCGCTCGGGAAGAAGTCGGGTGATAAAGGAACGGGAGAGCGGTCTCCGAGAGAACGTGCGGAATTTTGCCGAGGAAAATTCGAAAGTGTGTGCACAAGAGAGGAATTGAGTTTACCTTTGGTTTCGTTTTATCTCACGGATTCCTGCTTTCGTATCCTATTATGCAGTGGTTTGAGTGTAACAGAAACCGGAATGCGAACAAGAGTCAGGATTCCTCGCAATCTTTCGACCTAAATGGTGGTTTCAGAGCTACACTCAGCCAAGTTAATCTTCTGAAGAGATTGCTCTTTAAGCTTCACAATTACATACATTATAAGATAAAATGCGTACTTATTATTTTGTGAAAAAGTACAAACTCAACCGTATGTCTCACCATAAATCACACTGCTTTTCCTTCAAAATCTTTTGAGTACAAACTTAAATTTTCGTAAAAGTGTGGTGACCTGAAAATTGTTGCTTTAGGAAAGTGTTAAAGGTACTATGCACATAAGAGCGTGCACCCAGTGAAAAATCCCAAGGAAAAACTGACTTGAAAAAGTCTGACAGGGCCGGGAATCGAACCCGGGATCCCTAAAACGGCTTGTTAAAATTTTCTGACCGGGTAGCCTAGATGGTTAAGGCAGCCTCCCGGATAGAGGAAGATCCCGGGTTCGATTCCCGGCCCTGTCAGACTTTTTCAAGTCCGTTTTTCCTTGGGATTAGTTGATTAATTATTGATTTTTCTGTCTCAGTCTATGTATTTTCAGGTCAGTTGATTAAGTATTAAGATTTGTAATGAGTAATTATATTAAGTATTGTTGCTAGCTCAGGTTGTACCCGGCAACTTTTAAATTCATCTAACATCAAGGAAGCTTGAACAGATGTTTTGCATGATATCCCTTACAATGAATGAACTTATCTGCCAATGAATCAAAGTATTATATTCTTTTTAGCTTTTAATGGTATGAAATCATATACTAATTCACCCAATCAGGAGATCGTGCATTTACAGGAGCTCATAAGATGATCATTACAAAGAGAAGTATAGTGGTTCAGGGTAATTTTGATGTTATTCAACCAGATAAAACGACGACTGGACCATAGATGTAAAATATTTTCCGTATATCATTGTATATTCTTGAAAATTTTTATACTAATCATTTCAATATTTTTAATCGTAATACATAAATTAAAAATATCTACTCTCATCGTATACTAATTGAAAACTAACTGTTGTAACATTTTAAGCAGATTTCCGTGTTCAGGTTACCTAAATTTCTGTTACATGCTCATAAAAATAATTGTGACTGAAAAATACATATGGAAAAGGCTCCAATATTGGATGATGAAAGCAATGCATGGAAGAAATGTATTTTTCGATCGATAGGTAATGAGTTATTCAATTTCCAATAACGCTAATATCATTAAATTTTCATTTTATGCTTTTCAATCTAATTCGATTTTCAAACTTTGCATGGGAAGCTGCGACTAACATACAGAGAATAATTATATCACTTTGTGACATGCTTCTAAAGATTTATTGTCGCTAATTACTTATAAAGGGGAGAGAGAATACAGGATCTTTACTAAGTTTAGTCATAAATATATTAGTGTAACTTATTTTTCATAATATAAATCAGGTCTATATAATAAGTATAGTGTACCAAAGAATCAGATTCCGAGTTTCATTAGGATATCTATCAATTTAAGCGTGAAAAATGTGATGCACGAATTATTATCAGTGCAACATGCTCTTTTTCCTTTCAATTTCTTTATACATACATATACTTAATATGATGAACTTATAGTCTTAAACCAGTTGCCTGATTTTTAACCTGTACTGTGGAACTTCGCTAAGTTATTCCTTCCCAACTACCAGGATGAAGTTCCACGAAGTCAAAGCTTTATCTATCGATTTTATATAATTTATTAACGTAAATATATGTTATATCAAAGTTGAACTTAATGGTTCATGGAGAGCTTGCTGGATAAAAAAAATAGAAGTATCCTTCTTCAGATAAATATAATCATACACAGAGCTATAACTGGAAAGGCTTCGTTGAAAGAATTGAACAATAGACTCATGGAACCGGATAACCTTGTTTCAACCACAATCATAAAGTCGCATCTCTTAAACAGAGAACAGGTATTTGTAAGGATCCATTTCTTGATATTAGAGTGGAACAATTTACCTGGAGAAGTTTTAGAACCTTTTCCCCCTTCTTATAATGTATTTCTCAATAAAATTAAAAGGGTTTCGTGATTTTGTTGAAATATTGTTGTGATTTTTTAAATACCGTGATATTGTAGTTAATTTTGTAAAATTGTGTGATTGTAGTAAATTTTGAAATATAATCTTAAATTTTGTAATAACATGTAATATGTACGACCTACGGGAAGTTTTGGGGGATTTCCTCCCAACTAGGGTGAATACCAGGAAGATTGTTTGATGCTTCCCTCCCCCTACTGGAATGACTGCCACCTGGCCTGGTGCCTTATTTTAGTCCTTGAGAGTAAACTAAATTAGCTGATGCACCTAATTATAAAAAAACTGGGAAAATTTGGAAAAAAAAACTGGGAATTTTTTTCAAATATTGTAATACTGCATAAAATTTTTAAATAGTGTATGATTGTAGTAAACTATAAAATATTTCTGTAATTATATGTAAAACGTACTGCTTTCGGGAGGTTTTGGGGGGTTTTCCTTCCGACTACGGTGAATACCAGGCAGATTAGTAGAAGTACTTACGAATAAATAAATGTATTACTCTTCGCGCTCTCAGGGGTGAAGTTCAATAGCTAACGTTCCTTTTGATTAGACAGATTTTTTCCGATGGCCTATATGGACCAGCTGGATCAATTCGGAGTAGCAGAGGTCGTTCCCAAGCCGCGGGGGTGCGCGTGGGAGGATTGCAACGTAAATGCGTACTCCGGTCGTAGTGGACTCTCCCGCCAAACGAGGTAACTGCGCGCGCATCTTACCTCAGATAGGGCATCGACCTTTTGCGATGGTGTGAGTCAAAACCCCAACCGTCTGCCATACTCTTCCTTTGCATCCTTCGAGGAGAAAAAAGGTCAACCCCAATGCGCCTCGTTTTCACCCAATGGCGAATTTTTATTTTTTTCCTCCGCCGATATAGGACGTTCCCCGTGGTTTTGTTTCCTTTTTGCACCCTTTTCCAAGTGGGTTATCTCCTCAACGACTTCATATCAGAAGTCGGATCCTTCTGTTTTTGTATACGTTGTAGATTATCTGTTAAACGCGTTGGAGATATCGTTAGTAAATGCGGGAGCTGAGTTGATTGAAGGAGACTTTCCAAAGACCATCGTATCCCTAGGTTGGCTATGAAAAACTAGGGCTTCATGATGAACTTCTTTTAATCTCTGCTCTACTAAGAGGTGGGGTGCTAACAACATTTACAATACGTAGAGCATTGATCCATGAAATGTTTCCTTTCAGTTGCCGCTCAATTTAAGTAGATACCAAGAGTTGGTTGTGATTTTGCTTCATCTTTCAACAACCGATCCGAGCTGGTTTCTTCACTACGAACATTGTAATTTATTACTATAAATACTCCCTTCCGATAGCTATTCATTATCTATAGCTAACTTCAATTACGTAAGATTTACTTAAACTTAAGAATATAAATCTCGTTCTTGAAGGAGTTAATATTACATAAATCATAAATTAAAATTCATTAAATAACAAGGGAGAACGGGTATGAAAATAGTCAGACAGGCCCGTGAGATGTAAGACTTTTTTCATGTCCGTTCTTCCTTGAATTATTTCTTTGGTGCACTACTTTCGTGCAGAAAGTACCAATAATACCGTTCCTGGCTCATGAAATAAGATTAAAGTAACTCATTAAGTGAAATATTCCTCCATTTAAGCTTAAACTAAATAATAATAATAATCGTCTTTATGTGGACGAATATAATTCTAAAAGAATCTTCTTCCATACAACCCATCCTCATTTATTCTAATAGTATGGGAAACAATAAGAAGAATTGTGTATGTAAAAAACCTAAGAGATTCTTAAGGAAAAAATCCACAGCAGGAAAAAACCCACAAAGAAGGGGGTGTAAAAAGCCTACACAAGCCTACCGATAGTAATTACTAAAAGATGAGAAAAAAGAGCATGACAAGATATAGAAATACACTAGCAGTAAGCACTTGCATGCGATACATAAATGAGAATCAGAATCAAAACGGTACTGCTTGAAATGGGAATAGGCTCAGAGCCGAAATTCGGGATAGAATACATAACGATTTAAGGTTTTGATTCAGGTTCAAGAATTTTAACTAATCAGTTCGACATTCGGTTTGGTTCGATACCTAGATCAACATGTATTCCCTGCGAGCCGCATTTCGGCTAGTGCCCTAGGGTGCATGTACTCTAATTCCCGTATCGATTACGTTCGCGTACCGCAGGCGGAGAAAAAATAATTCTCGAAGGGACTAGCTTTAGTATCAATTTTACTGATGTTTCTCGCAGTAACATAGCGGCCTGTGTAACAGAGAGGAAACATAACTTCGGCTATGTCTTATTAGAACGTATTTCCCAAGGTGGAAATGAATTCGTCTTGATGCATCTGAGTAACGCTCACTGATTTCTAACAGCAATATTCTGCAAACCAGATTTTCGTGGTATTTCTTCTAACTCACGAATGTCTCTTTCACTACATGCATACTAAAGGGGGGGCTTGTCTAACCCAAAGTAACATCGCTCGCTGGCTTATCGCTCACACCGTCAATATCCTTTGAGAGCAGCATTTCTGGAGTTCAGTGCTCCCATCGCTTCTGGAAACCAATGTAACGTATAAGCGATGCTGTTTCCAAGTCTTTCTCACAAAATCTAAAGAAGTTGAAATGGAATATATATTACAGTAAGGTGTACTTTGTATTCAAATTTGTTTTCCTTTTTGCAATCACAATGCTCCACTAATTGAATTTAGACAACATGCCAAGTGTGGCGTAATGATTTCCTAATGTGGCCTTGCGATAAAAAACGTTCTCGACCAAGTGCACCTCGTGTGTTCAATCCTGCATACTTGTAAATTATCATCATGCGAATTTATTATAAACAAAATACTCAAAATAATAATATAATTATAGAACAAAACGATTATATTACATATATCTGTTCATGGCATCGCTTAACTAAACCAGTCGTGATCCATGCCACACATCCATGATACACAATTTTTTAAAATTAATTAATCAGTAGTATAATTCACAGGAAATCGAGTGAGGTTGTTATTGTAGTACCGTATAGTAGAGAGCCTGCGCGGAAATGTTTGCGCACCTCCTCTTAGGAGGGGTTTACCCCCTCTCACGTGAACTCTTTACCCCGTATACTCCACGATACGACCTTCACTTCCTCGTTTTTACCAGCTATCGCTAATCTTTCTCTTGATTATCTTCAAAATATGCCATGCTTATGCTATTAATTAAAGATTATGTGAATTGAAGGAATTCGTCAATACTGCTTTGCATAGAAGAGACTCACTGCTCGAAAGTGGGGGGAAGGGATACCATAGGTATGTAGGTGGAGGTATTCGGAGGTGGGATAAGTTGTCGATACTTCGCCAATTGGTACCGAAAAAGGCTCTCTACTACGCGATACTATAATACTAATTTTAAGGCCTTTTGAAAGATATGGGAAATGAAAAAAGTTTTTCTTGGCTTGTGCTAATTTTAACGCTCAGAAATCACTTCTCTGCCTTTCCTTCTGTTTTTTTGCTGTAATTTATTCCTCCTGTCATAAAAGATCTTAAAAAGATATCTAATTTAAAAACACCATGAGTAGTCCTATTTCAGAATACCTCCCTCTCACTATGAATATTGATTGTTCTAGGATACACTATAAAGGTTTTTTACCATCCTGTTTGTAGGTAGATAAGTTAATTGTTCGAATGATATCAGGTTTTCCGGGGGATGGCTTGCAAAAAGGTTTCTCGGGTTTTCAACCAGGTTAATTCAGGAGACGTTGCTGTCGCCAACGTTTTGATGACGAACTCTGTCATCTTCCTCAGAGCAACCCTGAGGAGTCTGTCATCGAAACGCTGGTGAAAATGTCTCCTGAATTAACCTGGTTGGAAACCCGAGTAACATTTTTGCAGGTTCATTGTTATTGGATGGTATAATTGGATGGACGGCCTAACGATGGGGCTACGCCCTGAAACCTAGGTCGCATATCTTGTGAATTTCTGGCCAATAAATGGTAAAGAGCGCCCAAAAACACACATACACACAAACGTCATTCCGAAAATGGTCAAAACGTGTTCTAGGGACCCCAAAACATGTATTTCCGTTGAAATCTCGAAGTCGATTTTTTTCATGAAAACAATACTTTCTGTACACTACGTATATGGAGAAAGTAAAAAACTACATATGCACTTTAGAAATTTAGCAATCACAAAAATAAATTTCACGTTGCTAGTTAAAATTGCCCTGAATTGGCTTACGAAATCACGTTATATAGGTAAATAACACAGAAAAAACGAATGCAATGATGATAATTAAAAATATACATATGAATTATTAAAAAGTAGTAGATTACAAAAATACAAGGAATATAAGGATTCAATATCTTGTAAATTTCTGGTGGTTTAGTATAAATAATTTTTTTATCTTTTATTATTTTCATTTTTATTCTTTCAATGAGTAAAGTTTAGCATGGTTTGGCACTATTGTGACAAAAATCCCCACAAAAGGCATTCGCTTTATTAAGTACGGAATAATTTATCCAAGTCGCCTCAATATACGGGAAACCGATTTTTTAAGCGAGGAATTACATTATTCCTGTTGAGCAGAGCCGCGGTCCCCAATGTCAGCCATAAATCAAGTGACTCCCTCTTCAGGTGAAAAATGCGAACCGACCGCAGGAATACCAAAGGAGAAAGGGACACCCACCGGATGTTCTTCTATCTGAATATGTAGAAGTGGTTGCGGGGAAATAAAAACGGACGTGTGAAAGTTTCCCTGAGCTCTGTCTGAGTCTCCCTTTCATACGATACATTCTGCTCGAAGAGCTGTTCGATATGCTTACATTTTGTATTTATGAAAGGGAATATGTGTGAGCCTTTTATATAACTCAGTCAATGTCACGCTAATTTTTGTATGAGATATCTAAGATGTATATTATAGAGATACGTTAGTAGCAAATTTTACATTGTTTTACATAAATTAAATTTTAAATGTAAATACATAAGTTAATTTGAAATGTACAAGTTGAGAAAATAGCGTTATCAGCATCATTGAACAAAGACTTATACTTTTTCACAAAAATTTATTACAGGTTTCGGTGTTACGCCATCGTCAGGTTCAACTAAACTAAATTCCAGTTTAAGAATTTAGTTTTGTTGAACCTGACGATGGTGTAACACCGAACCCGGTAGTTCATTAATAAAATTTTGTGGAAAAGTATAAATCTGTGTTCAGTTATGACTTTCCACACCATCTCGGCGGCATCGATAGATTATATTATCAGCATCAATGTACGCTAAAATTATACTTCGTTACTTGTGTTACCCATACAAAGTTGTAGCTTAAGGAAGATTTGAAGAAAATTATTATCTTACACATAAATTCAAAGTAGGAACAACTTTTCCAAAGGAAACTGATTGCATTTTTAATAACTAAGCAAAATACACACTTAATCTGTTATTAAAAACGGAATTAGTTTCCTTTGGAAAAGTTGCTCATGTTTTGTTTTTTCATCATGGATACAAAGTAACTCGTCATCCGGTTGATTTTATTTTAAGCTCATACAGACAGGAGAACGAGGCTGCATGGTAGTTTAATTGGTTGGTAGTTGGAACACCTGGCTGGAAAGTGAGTTTGAGTTCCAGTCACTATATTTCACTTCTTTTGGAACATTATTATCCTTATGCTGGGTAAAACTACTGGATAGCCCAGTTTTTGGAAATGCATACGAAACCAATCTTTACTTTTCTGTCCCTTTTTTCCCTTTGGAAAAATGTCGAACACAATCTCTTAGGATGATGCGAGCTAAATTAAGTTATATCTTTCCAAAAGACTATCAACATAGATTATAATTAATTTTTAATTAGGAAACAAATATTATTATTATTACGTTAAATATACAGATAGTTATGTACAAGGTGGCAGAGTTTGGTATCATAGAATGACGTTCATAAATGCAAATAATGTAATGTAGGTAATTTACCCAAGTTAAATGTATTCAATTCAGAAACACAATTCGCTGAAAAAAGACCTAAAGAATCGGAACCTACGCTTATCGCTGCTGTTGGTCATGAATTCGTTGGAGAATCTCGAATATTATATGATAAAAGATTTTTACGAAATGAGCCTTGAAGGTTTTCTTCTTTGATAACGAACTTAAATTTCAGTTCTCGAATTCTTCGGAATTATATTAAACTTACCATTTTCTTGCGTTCGCTGCAAAGGGAAAGTCTGCGACTGAAATCTGATTAGCGCGACCCTCGACTCGAATCAAAGGTGCGGATGGTTATCGGTTGGTTCATTAAAGTATCTTGATCCTCGTTGGGTTTGCATTCTTCTTCAATGTGGAGGGAATTGGATGTAACATTCAGACTTTATGTAACATTTTACAGAAGTTTAATAACCAGACTATTAAGTAAGTTCGTTCGATTATGATTATTTGTCTGAGAAAATCTATACTTGACTTTCTAATTCCTCTCTGAAATTTAGGGTTTAGGAAAAAAGCTTCTTTTCTTTCGTAGCGCAGTGTCTTCCCAGAGGAGCTGTTCGTCACTATCCCGAAGAAATTCTGTAACTTTGACTCGTTGTTACAAAGTTATCATAGTGAAAAACTGTTTTCAAAATTCATTCTTACGAAATATTTGAACATTAGCGTCATCGTGATACAAAGAGGAAAGGCTTTTCAAAAGAAATTTCCAGATTTTTACTTTTATGACTATAAGAAATATATTTCCTTGAATTCAAGGCAGTATATCTCATTATCGATAGAAAATTATTTTGTAAGAGTATTTGCCTGTTTATTTCTTCTATTGTTTCTTAATATTGCTACTATTTATAAAAAAAATAATCATCTATGTTTCGCAATACCAGTAGATTTCGAACTATTTACTTTTTAAGTACCTATATAGATGAAATAGACTGTAATAACAATTTATAACATTCACTTTGAAGTATAGTCATTAAAAATGACTTATTTTCGAATTATAAATGTAATTTCTAATTGAAGCACATACAAATTAATTCCGCATTTATGGTAAATAATTCTGTATGATTACAAATTTTAAATAATATACTTTATTATAATATAAGTACATTGTAATTGCTAATATTTCTTGAGGTTATGGTTGCTGAAAAGGAATATTAATTGTTACGGATACTTCGAAAGAAGGTAAAAGCAGATTCAATCAAAATGGAAGTCGAGATTAACACCTTGCGTATTGTGGCGATGTTTCAAATTAGGGGATACTTTTTCATGTATAATTATTTAAATAATTCAATAGTCTCGTATTTGTTGTCACAGTACACGCTCAATACAAATTTTTTATTATTTTTTTCGCTTATATACATTTCCGATGCATCACTTCAACGACTGTCGTTCTCTACCTCATCTTGTTTCGGCACTTTATCCCTTTCCCCTGAAGATGTCTCCACTGCATCGACTCCCTCCAATCTCATTTCGAATTCCTCTCACGTCTGTTCCCATCAAAACCCCACGAATCCTCCGATCTTTTCTTTTTTTAATCTCGAGAGGTCGGAGAGAAGAAGTTATGTGTATTTAAGGAATTCCATCCCAGAAGGGTTTAAGCGGAGAGCATGTCCCCTAAAAAAAATGATTGCTTCTTTCTTTTTGTTCCGTTTGAGTGGAAGGAGCGCTTACTTTCGACGCGTAACAATTTGTAATGCCAAATCGAATTGGAAAATGATTACCTTTCACGTCTCCACCGTAATTGGCGTTCATTTTATCAAGAAGAATAAGGAGCTAGAAGATTTGTCTTATCCAGAGATAAGTCGAACTGTATTTTCACTTTCTCCCTATACGTAGTATAGAGAAAGTATTGTATTCGCAAAAAATTTCGACATCCAGATTTCAACGGAAATAGATGCTTTGGGGCCCATAGAGTTCGTTCTCGCTATTTTCCCGAACATGTATGTCTGTGTGTCTGTCTGTGTGTCTGTCTGTGTGTGTGTCTGTTTGTATGTCTGTCTGTGGTAAAAAAGTTTGTGGGCGCTCTATCTTAAAAAGTAATTCTCCGATCATTTCCAAAATTCATATTTAGTATTTTCCTAACAATGCCAAGAGTTGATTAGTTTTTTATGAATATCGCTTAACCGGAAGTTGCGGTTTAACCGGAACAAAAGTTTGTTTCTTAAATATCTCTGTCAGAATGCAATGTAGATATATACAAATACGTACAAAAGTTATTGATAATGTGCATTACTACAACTTTTGTTTGAAACGTTTTCGTAACACTGATTGTTTAGGAATTATTCTTGAATAATGGTTAACCGGAAGTTGTTGTTTATCCAGAAATTGAAGTTTTTCATACAGATCTCTGTCAGAATGCAATGTAGATATATATAATTATCTATTAAAGTTATAGATAATGTATTTTACTACAACTTTTGTATGAAACATTTTCCTGTAACACTAATTGTTTTGGAGTTATTTATATATTACTGGCATACGCTTCTATTTTCGATAAATATGGAGAAAGTCATGGGTAGGCCACATTAATATCACTCACACACAACATACACAGACAATCATTCCCTAACCGGAAAAATCCGATTAGCCGGGATTGGAACCCGGTACCGTGAGGTTGGAGCGTTAACGCGCTAGCACGTTCACCACCACCGCCGGTAATCCTTATAGATATCCTCATAGAATAGTTGAAAAGGAAAATTTCCTCTGCTAATGCCCATCTCCCGTATTTATAGGAGGTATTCGGTTTATCTACTGCCATTTATAGATTTTATTTGCCATCATTACCATATTGCCATTAGCAGAAGGTTCTCTAAAATTCTTATCTATTCCATAATTCTTATCTATTCTATGAATATCATATTAAGTCTGTTATAATTTAACTTGTATTCTACGAGTTCTATCTTTTAAAGCGGAAACTGCTTTAAAAATTTCTTAGTTTCTCAGCAATGTACTTTATATCGGAGAATTTCCTATCAGTCTGGCGTCGAACTCAAGGTCGTATTAGACGAAATCTTTATCGCTTATGCTACAAAAGCATATCTACTAACAGTATATTGATGCTCAATCAGAGATTTCCTCGTATATGAGTCGGAAAGGGAAATTACTCTATTAATGATTCTCTTTGCAATATACTGGAGATCATTGGTCATATATTTGTTAATCAACTGTTTTTTTACAATAAAAACCATATTATCATTAATAGAAGGTTACTTTTATCTATATTATAACACCATTTTAAATTTTAACTCGTAGAGTAAGTTCCAATTTTCTTAAGAAATGTACCCATTAAGTATCATTGATAAATTAGTGAATTACACAAAATACCATTGATAAAGTAAAGATGCAATGGATTGCAGTAAGTAAAGTACGTAGCATTTAATGTTGTCGAGGTGTCGAAAGAAAACGTAGCAAGAAATGTTACGGTAATGAACAAAGGTAAGATATTAATCTGATATCAACAGTGTGAGCATAATATTAGCGCATTGACATCCGTGATCAATAGATTTTATTTCATTTTTATTCATATTTCATAGTTTAGGCAATAATGAATAATTGGAATTATTCAACCGCAAATTGCAATTCTTGATTCAAGGATTTGAATAATTGTTTATGCTGTGTAAGCACTTTGTCGCCGATCCTCTTCTTCTTCGTCATTTGCCATCTTGCTACATATTGTCTCAGGTATTTATTCATCACCTGAGTAGACTTTAATTCTGATTTTTACATATTTTCATAATTATTATACATTAATGTGTAACATAAATCGAATAAATTATATCTCAAACAAGTATCTTATTCATTGATCTGAAATCAATCGTTAGACATGTGGAGCACTCTAGTAGCAAATAGAAGTACTAACTACTTTAGGTAAAAGAAAAAATCTGATGTGGCTAAAACATGACTTTCTCTATATTTATTGAAAACAGAAGCCTATGCCGGTAATATATAAATCGCTGCAAAACAATTAGTGTTACAGGAAAATGTTTCATACAGAAGTTGTAGTAAAATACATTATCTATAACTTTGATACATAATTATATATATCTACATTGGATTCTGAGAGAGATATGTGTGAAAAACTTCAATTTCTGGATAAACAACAACTTCCGGTTAACCATTATTCAAGAATAATTCCTAAACAATGAGTGTTACGAAAACGTTTAAAACGAAAGTTGTAGCAATGTACATTATCTATAACTTTTGTAGGTAATTGTATATACCTACATTGCATTCTGACAGAGATATTTAAGAAACAAACTTTTGTTCCGGTAAAGCGATATTCATAAAAAACTAATCAACTCTTGGCATTGTTAGAAAAATACTGAATATGAATTTTGAAAATGATCGGATAATTACTTTTTAAGATAGAGCGCACACAAACTTTTTAACCACAGACAAACAGATACAAACACACAGAGACAGACATGTTCGGGAAAATAGCGAAAATGAGCTCTATGGGCCCCAAAACATCTATTTCCGTCGAAATCTGGTGGTCGAATTTTTTTGCGAATACAATACTTTCTCTATACTACGTATAGGGAGAAAGTAAAAAAGGAAAGGTCATAAATATCGATAAATATGGACAATCTTTATTGCTTAATTTACCAGAAGTTAAGAAAGGGAAATATACACTAAGGGAACTTGTAAAGGACTTAGCAACGGCATCTCGGTTCCAGAACTCATGGAAGTTTATTTTTGAGGAAAAATCCGTGAAAATACATATTTAACACAATTCTTAAACTATTATTCCTATAAATTTACGAGATGTTGGCGGCGAAGTAAAAAGAAAATCAGTTTCGCTCTACGGAGGAATCCACGAGAGAGGCGGAACATAGAAATCCAAGGGTTTCTGTAGTACTCCGTAATTCGCCCAAATGCCTTCTCCTGTTTTATTTCTCGATGTCTCCACTCTCAACCCACAAAAAGGAAAACTCCTCAGCTCTCTGGTGCGTATATCGAATTCTACTGCTCCTCAAACTCATTCATGTATTCCGCTTCTCTTTTCAAAGCACTCTTTCTCTCTTTTTTGGGTTCCCTCGACTTCTTTGCCTATGTCTTTTCTTCGAGGAGCTCACGGATTCATTTCAATCCTTTTATGATGCAAGCGAGTCTGTCTTGGGCGCGTTTTTAGTTCACAGTGCCGATGAACGGCTTGGAAAAATGTTGCTATTAGTTTTAATTACCGAATATACTTGCATATTTTTTCTGTATTTCCGGTCTAGCACGCTATTCTTGCAAGTATGTTATTGACTATTGATTAACTATGTTATTGACTAAAATATGCCCAACAATATTCGATAAGGTACCTCATCATAAATTGCTGTACAAATTAGAAGTTGCGGGTATCAATGCAGAAGTTATTAACTGGATAAAAGACGCGATGGTGTTAGTTTCAACTTGGTTAAGGTGACCTCGGGCGTCCCTCAGGGCAGTGTAATTGGACCGTTGTTATTTTTAGTATATATCAACGACCTCAGCAATCACATTGAAAGCAATGTTAGGATATTCGCAGACGACACAGTTATTTACACGGAAATAGTTAGTTCAGAGGATAGATTAACCCTTTCGAACGACTTAGATAGAATTATGAACTGGTGCGATGATTGGCAATTAGAGCTTAATCTAGAAAAGTGTTCGGTAGTTAACTTCTTCGAAAGCAAATCTATAATAAATGATTATTCTTATAGTCTCCGAGGGGTAAACCTAATGACAGTAGAATCGGTAAAGTATCTTGGAGTATCTCTCACGAATAATCTATCATGGAGTGCTCACATCCGAAATATATGTGGAAATGCACTTAAGACACTCGGCTTCGTTAAAAGAATAGTCGGTAGGAGCGAAGAAAAAGTTCGCGAGCGATGTTACTTAGCGTTAGTTAGGCCTCACCTTGTGTATGCATGTAGTGTATGGGACCCCGCCAAGAAATGTCATATTCGGGATTTAGAAAACGTTCGACGAAAGGCGATACGATTTGTAAAGAATTGCTACGATAAAACAGCGAGTGTCACTCAGATGTTACAGGACGCGGGATGGGAATCATTAGAAGATAGAAGAAAAATTCAAAGGATAAATTTATTAAATAAGTTCAGAGAAATTAGGTTTTCAGATGATGTAACCGATATAATGCGACCCCCCTGTTATATGGGCCGTTCTGATACTGCCCGATAGATTAGGGAAATAGATGCTAGAACGAATCGTTTCAAATATTCATTTTTTCCGCGAAGTATACGCGAAAGCAACTGTTTAGGAAAATAGAGTCAAGGTGCTTGCACCCTCTGCAACACGCCGAAAGGCGGCTTGCAGGGTTCTTACATAGACATAGGCAACAATAAATATGACTTATTATTATAACTCATTTAATTTATCATTATTATTATACTAGAGTATGAGCTGACCCGAATATAAGCCGTGGCACATAAATTTATCATAGAAACTGGGAAAACTAATTGACTCGAGTATAAATACATCTAGGGTGGGTTATGCTGCAGCCACTGGTAAATTTCAAAATAAAAATAGATCCAACTAAATTCCATTCCAATTAAAAAAATATTCATTCAATTATACAATTCATATATTCCCAAGGATAAAAAGAAGTGAAAAATATCGACAAGACTGGGACTCGAACCCAGGTAACCAACTTTTTGGGAAGGTGTTCTAACCACTGAATTACCATACCTCATAAACCTCACCTTTGTTTAATAGTTTATTCCGGCGCACTCCTATAATTGCAATGTTATTACTTTTTCCGCATCATTACTAATTTATGTATAAATTTAATTCATTGTTCGTCACTCACTCGAGTATAAGCCGAGGATGGCTTTCTTCAGCATAAATATGTGCTAAAAACTCGGCTTATGCACGAGTGTATACGGTGGTTCCATTGTGCTTAGTTGGTTCAAAATGGCCATTTAAGTCGGAAAAACTCTGTGTGCATTAAGTCGGTATATGGTATAGAACTTATGGCAGAAAAGCGATGCACGGTGTATGATTTTCGAGAAAAAGCCGACAAGGAGCCAAATGATTTCATTTTTTTCTGCTCGGGAAATTTAAATTTGGAACAGGGTGTTATTTATCCGGTTCTTACCCCAGTTCAGTTGAAAACCCTCATTTCTGATCTACCTTGTATGGTTGTAAAAAACCCTAACTTACAATTAGCTGAGGTAGCCAACGTTGAATCGATTCAAACTGGTCATACCCTTAATACTTATTAAAAATAAACGTTTTTGAAAATTCCTGTTACGTCATCTTTACTATAACTTTAAATTAAACTTAATTTTATAATAAAACTTGTGATACCGAAGAAATATTGATCAAAGTAGATTGAATATACTAAAATTGCTTTATTTGATATTTCATTTTAATACAATGCAGATGGCCTTCATTCAATTTAATTCAATCTTCGTACATAGTGATGAATTTTGAAGTAACCAAATGACGTAAAACTGATGCTGATTCTTAAAAATTAATAGTTCCACATGATAAATATAATTTCAATAATTTCTGTTTTACATAGGAATTATCTTCACCACCAACTCAAGTTCATTAACCTCCTAAGAAACTGTCTTTTAATAAGAACTTCCTATCTTATTGTTTTAACCATTCGGTTTCCAAGGCCCCAAAGCAGATTTTCTCCTATTTAAACCATTCTTTTCATGTGCGAAAGATCTCCAAACTTTTTTAGTGCCAAAAACCAATTCTATCCAAGTTTCGGCTTTCTATTTCTTTTCAAACTTTGTTGTTGCCAAAGGGTATCAACGAATCCGTAAGTCATCTCCTCCCAAAGACATAAAAAGGGTGTGTTAGGCGCTACACTTAAAACTTTTTTCTAACTCTTACTCACAAATGTAACCTATTTTCTGCTTTGATTCGAATCTTTGCTCTTTTGGGAAAAGTTTCCACTTCTTAGACTGTAAAAATCTACTTTTTATGCAGTTTGTCTATATTGGAGGGAAAAGGTTATAAGTACACCTCCATGCGTAGTTTCATACGTAGAATCACTATTTTTGTTTGAGATTTCTAAATTTTTGTCGCGTTTACATTTATCTCTGTCATGGCTTGACATTGAAGAAGAAACGAACAGGACACAGAAACAAAAAATACGTTATTTTATTCGGATCAAAAACAGAGTATACACGAAAAATGTTATTATCATTATTTTTATATTGATTGTTATTTTATAAGAGGTATATCAAACAACATATCTCCTTTTTTCTGCTAAGATTAAAAGTTCGTGTACGTTGTGATAACTCCAGCATTTACAAGCTATGCAAGAATTGACTTTCCAGGCAAATTTTTCTTACCATTCGAATTATATATCTCTTCGGTGCAGTGTATTTTTCAATATGTATTGAACTCTGAAAGGAGATCAAAAATACAGTGAAGATAAAAAGCTTCGCTGGCCATTTTCAACACAATGGCTAGCCTTCCAGAGAGGTGAAAGGAAAGGGTAGAGCATTAGAAGATATTTCACTATTGAGGAACTTATGCATGTTATTGATGGATAATGGTAAATTCGCTTCTCCGCAATGAACTACCTATTAGTTTTATAGAGAAATTCTAAATCCTCTATTTCATCTACCTCTTAGTTCTTGCTGGAACATCGTCTCCACTTCCACCATCTTTTATTTCTCCCAGAAATCCCCGCCGTATCATTGGCCATTCTTTCGCGTCACCCCTTTCCTTCCGTCGATCTTCTTTTATTCCGAAGAACAAAAGAAGCGACATGAGCGTCCTTTGATGGTCAGATCCGGTTCCGTTACAAAGCGCTCTTTTTCGAAGCGGAGATTTTTCTGTCGATTGAGGAAGTCTACACAACGGCGGTGATTAACGCTAGATGAGGCTCCAGGATTAAAGATTCCCTAGTCAAGGGAAGACGAGGGGAAGTTATCTCATAGTCAGCCGATTTGTGTTTTCTGTCGTCGGTGCAAGTTTCGCGTTTTGGGAGAACATGCAAAAATATTTCATTTATTAAATACACGTTAGCATACAGCACACAGCTGAACTAAAATTGTTAAATAAAATGAAGATTTAGAAATTCATATGTAAGTGACTATGTGGATACTATATCATGTACTGTATTATTTTATTTAAATGATAGATCATATATATACACATATACGAGTAAAATGTAGTGAAAATTCAAGCAGAAATATTGTTTGCAACTGCCTCAAACGACGTCCTACTTTTCACATATATTCCTTAGGTGAGAAATGGAAATGTGCTCTGGCATCGAACCCAGGAACAGCATGGTCTAATCTATATTTTTCCCTAAACCAATTCTTACCATATATCTTCTAGCCAAGCACGAACTTCCTATCATTTCCATAAGTGCATAAAAAAATAATGAAAAACTACCCAATGTGTTATATATTGGAGATATATTTACCCCCGGCATCGAACCCGGTTCTTTCTGGTAAATAATCTCAAATAAATAAATAACACACTAAGTTACTTTCAGGATTCCACGTAAGGCTTCGTTGGTGACAAGTTACGGGTAGCAATAACCATCTTCAAGCTTCTAGTAGTAGACATAAGGAAAGGGTTGAGGTGACTTAGTACATAAGTGCGTGCACCCAGGAAATTCCGAAGGAAAAACAGGCCATGGCCGCTTGCCACTTGCCCTTGCGCACAAGTCCCCAAAACGGCTGGTTAAATGGTCTGGCCGGGCAGCCTAGATGGTTTAGGCAGCCTCCCGGATAGAGGAAGATTTCGGGTTCGATTCCCGGCCCTGTCAGACCTTTTTCAAGTCCTTTTTTCCTTGGGCATTCTAGTAGTAGCGTTGTACATCGCCATAATAACCATCATATAGGGCTTAAATATGGCTATTGCTAGCCGAAACTATGTAGTCAACGAAATCTTGTGTGGGGAAGTAAAAGTCACTTCTGTGTTGTTTTAAAACTTTGTTTTATTTAATATTTTTTTCGTTATGTCGGAATTCCACAAACTTACGGCCCCCTCCGAGAATTGATATCAATTGCAGCTGTATATATGAATCTTAATCAAGGCATAGGTTGTACGTGTTTTATAAAATGTTTCCTTGACTACTAAATGCATTGAGACTGTTCGTCGGTCAAACAGTAAATTGGAGATTACTTAACGGACAATTTCCTTTCTTCCATTACCTCCTTACTTGTAATCTTCCAATAACACAGAAAATTAATCTTTATTGATACTTTATTCACGTAAATTCATAATTATAACAGATAATTTAGATTTATTTAATTTAATAACGTAATAATTTGTATGTAATAATATTATTCGTGAAAATTAATCCTGGTTATTAGGAAAGTAGTCTCAAAAGAACTCTTTGCAGCTTACCTTTATAAGAAATCCCAACCTCTGCTACTGCAACAGAATTTTACTTTTTGTTATTCCAACAAAACTATTAACATTGAGAATATTATATTGCTTATCGTAAAGAAACTGTTTGAAATCTCTCCTCTTTGCAGACATTTTTCCGTCCTGCTTTCTGGATAAGTACTCTTTATCTCCGCAGAACAAGAGCGCAATTAATGTATTTTTCCGGAACAATAAGCACGAAAAGCTTATCCACAACCATGACATGAGTGTTATGAAAAACTTTGAAGATATGAATGAATTATGAATGCATGCCTCAAGTTAAGTCACGGAAAAGCTTTGAATACAAGTCTGTAATTAATATAACTCCTTTGAGACTTGAAGTTTAACTGTTGTTGAGCGTACGCAATATGTAATGAGAGTGCCAAGATTTTTTCGACGTTTCTCTAACCTAAATCTAACCTCGGTTACTAAGTAAATTTTTTTATTTATTAAATTATAGATATTCAGCTTTAATGATAAAATTATACTGAAATCCTATGTTATATTTCTTCTTTGGAAATAAGTATTCTTTTTGAGATGTGTTTTATTTTTTTCATCTTAATCTAACCTCGGTTACTAAGTAAATTGTTTTATTTATTTAAATATAGATATTCAGCTTCAACGAAAAAATTATACTGAAATCCTATGTTATATTTCTTCATTGGAAATTTGTATTCTTTTTGAAAGGTGTACCATTTTTTTATAATATTAGTTAGTGATATGGATGAGTTCGAAAATATATGTATATTCATTGATCTCCAATTTATTGTGGTATATTTACATGCAATTACTTATTCGTGGTAATTAATGGAATAGATTATCTATACAGATAAATTTTATGTGGGATGTATTATAAAATCTTTAGTCCATTTTTATTGCATTGAAAAAGCATATAATCCACATAGCCATTTTGGTCGAATTATCACTGATATAAAATTGGCGGTTCGTTCATTAAAATATCCAATACTTTTGAACAAATCCATTAAGCTAAAATTCGCTCCGAATGACATAATTGTAATTCATTAAATATATCCAAAGAAAAAAAACAATAGACCAACGCCTCTTTCGTGTTAAGCCTTTTTAATTGGTTCAATTTGATCTTAAAAGCACGTTTCTATGCGTTATAATCTCGCAATTCCATGCGGAAGCTTAAAATAATTACAATTTAATCATTTCTGTTTTAGTTTCAGTTCTGGAGTGAATATTCCAATGATGTAATCAAATTAATTAAAAATTCTCAAAAAAATTCAATAGCTTTTGCGATCTGTGAAGGAAATTTATAGCTAAAATCCGCATGAGTTTATGTCGCAATTCTAGGGATGTACGTCTATAAGGTAATAATAATTTAAAAGAATTATTTTAACCTAACAGCTCGCATAATTTCTCTTCTCGAATTAATTTTACTACCTGAACATATAACAAGCTAATACATACATTTTGTGCTCAATTTGTACATATTTTGTATGCTCGTTCATTCCTTAGCAGATGCGTAACAACCGAACTGCTCGCATCATTCCCTTCTCGAAGTAATTTTATTTCATGAACATATAACAAGCTAATACATACATTTTGTGCTCAATTTGTACATTTTTTGTAAGCTCGTTCGTCCCATAGAAGATGCGTAACATTAATCTAGGGATCCATTATGAATCCTTCACAAATATTTTATTAAATATAAAACAATTAATAAATTAAAGCACAAATTATTTATAATACGTATATTTTTATGCACGTGTTAGTTTTATTTTTAATTTTTACGCTTAATTACTTAATCTGAAAAGGATTACGTACTGTTAATGACCGTATCAATTGTGGAATTTCGGTTACTTCTTCCTCAGTTGAAAGTCCGTTCCATTATTTTTCGATCACCAATTCTCATTTTCAACGCCTTCCCTGTTTCGTCACAGCTCTTTTCTTATCTCTCGCTATTAATCTTTGCCCTGCTAATCCGTTCAAAATAAAATGACTCCAATCCGACCTTTTACTTCTATTTTTCCATCTTTCTTCTTTGGGTGTGAGCATCCCCTTTATAGTGACATGCCTGTAATTTATTTGCCTGACTTCACTGATTTCCTCTGTATTTGCTATCCTTCTTTATATGGCGTATTGTGAGGTATAAATAAAAATATCTAGTAATTAGGTAACCGGAGGAAAATTAAAAAAAAAAATATTTTTTTTTGTTGATTATATCCCTACAAAATCGTGACCCGTATTATCTTTGGTAATATTTTTCCTCCAAACAACATTTTTTGCTCAACGTTATTTTGTGATAACTGCTGTTTCTTGTCGATTGTTTTTTCATATTAACTGGCGCTTCACTTGTACCGTTGTTTCGTGCCAACCATTTTGCGTTAAACATTTCACTTTTGAAATTTATTATCATATAATTCTATAGTATTATTACTTTATTACTATTGAAATTCATAGGAGATGGAATTATAGGAGATGAAATTTATAGTCCAATGCTGCACATCGTTTTAACCGATTTTTCGCTTATCCGTTTTCATATTCATTTCATGATTTCCACAATGACATTTCATGCGTCTAGTCCAGCAAAAATGATAAAGGAGAGAATTACACAGTTTTTTTCTACATCTTCCTTTTCATACGTCTGATCTAGGAAATATTAATAAACGAGAGAAATGTACAAGCTCTTTCAGCGTAGAAACGTGATCCCCAAGCGAAACTTCGTGACTGACGAACCGTAATTATCACTTTCGCACCATGCGGACGTAATTGCTTCACGTCGGCAAACGTGAGGAAGATGCGACAGGCGAAGAGGAGGAAATGAAAAGTTTCCAGAAGGAGCTCCCTCGTGCATCCGAAACATTTTCGAGAGAATAAGAAACTGTAAATTATCAACGACGCGACGAGACGTCTCTTCAAAATTACTTATTTGCGAGTGTTAGTCGAAATGTTAAGGGAAAAACTTTTAAGTGGATGGAACCGGAGATAATTTCAACACTTGTCAGCCTTTATTATGGAACTTTGCTCTGTCAGAGGGCGCTGTATAAATTAAAATTTGAAGTGCAGGGCTCTCCTGTAATTTGCATTTAAGAAATTTCGTTCCTGTCGCAAGTTTGGGCGTGAGGAAATGCGGATTTACGGAATAATTTCTGGCGTTGAAAGCACCGATTTTGTAAACAATTCATTAAGAATTAACGCTGAAGGAAACATACCGTTCTTAGAACGCCGTAGGGTTCTTGTACGCCAAAGAAATTACCTCCTACGGAAAAACGATCTTACTCATGGAATTACATTTCAGTAATACGCTTCTTCCTTGTGAATTTTCTTATTGGCTTGCGTGTAACATAATTTTTTCTAGTCTATACAAAAATAATCTTCTTTTTTCCATTCTTTCTCTCCATATATACTCACTATTTTTTTATTCTTGTTAAGAAATTGTTCATATAATTCGTTATAATCTTATTTTTATGATTGTATCAGACAAAGGTTCAATGGAAGATGGAACTTCCTAGTTACAATTTCGGCAATAAAGGTTGTGTATGGATTTTGGTTGCCACTCCCCTCGGAATTCCCGAAGTCTCCTGGAATTTGGCTGATTTGTACACATCTCCCACCTCTCTTGGTGGTAGATTGAAATCTCCCGGGATTTATAAATCTGCCTATCTGTGACTTATCACCTGAAATTTGTAAACTTAGTCAGCCCGGTTCAAGTAACCCAATGCATGAGAAATATTAATCATGATAACATCACATTAGGAAACAGATACGCCCTTATATTAGATATTTTCTCTGGCTTTATCGCTTTAATTCAAAAAGAGTGTAGACTGAAGCTCAACATCACAAAAAATCACTTGGAGCACAAATCTCTAGCTCAGTAATAACAAAAAATACTCATCCCTGGGTGAGAGAAAGCCCTCTGGAACTTGGACACACAAATAATCTCTCGGAATCTCATGGATATTTCACCTCCAAAATTAATAATCTCCTGGAATGAAACGTTCTTAAGGTGGCAAACTTAGTATTTATGTATTTATCACCTTATAGACATGAAATTTATCCTCTATTCGTTCACGTGATTTCAAATTTTTAGGTTTTATTACACGTAATTTTTTCCCTAATGTTTCGACAAAAACTGTGATACAGGCTTACTCTTCCTTGGTTCGCCCCATCTTAGAATATTGTTCGGTGATTTAGAATCCTTCCCTCTTAACAAAAATTGAATTAGCTGAAAGTGTGCAGAGGAGATTAATAAAGTGGTTTTGTCTTAAAGAGTAATTAACATACAGTAGAAAAGGCCACGTCCAACTTAGTAGATAATTTGACATTAACTATTTATGGGCAAGAGTTAAGGTTTTTGACTTCGCTTTTACACGAAATATTTCATGTAGCTATTATAATTCTACAATGTTATGTAATCTCTTTGGTTTAGCTTTTCCCTCCCAAAGAACACGCCAATCGCCTCTTTTAGTGGTTCCTTTTTTCAAGAAGACAGTACATAAGTTTTTAGCTTACGAAATTTTTAAATAATTTCATTTCTTTATTTTATTTTATTTCGTGTATGTTTTTACTGTCCACTAATTGTATTTTCTTAATTTAATGGTATATTTATTATAATGGATGTAGTTGGGGCAACCTGTATCCATTAAAGAATTAATGAGTGTTTTATCCTTCGGTAGGTCCATGTGCATCAAAAATCCCTATTAAACGCCATATCTTTAACTTATTTGTATCCTACCACACCTTTACAGTCATCCAACATCTTCGTTTTTGCTCCCCTCTGTTTCTTCTACCCTAAATTACTTTTTAGCAGTCCTTCCTCTCTCGATATTTGACCCACCTATTTTCTCTGTCTAACCCTAATTACTTCAACTAAAGCCCTCTCTATCCCAATCATCTCCAGCGCCTCCATGTTTGTTTTCCTATCCAACCAATTACTTTTTTATTCTACGCGAAACCCACATTTCGAAGTCCTCTAAACGTCTCACTTCCTCCTTTCCGTAATTCCACGTTTAACACCCATAAATCAACATACTCCACACCGAGGGTTTTCCAATTTTTTCCCAAATTCTTTCGTCAAAACGCTCTACACCAACATTCTATTCCTAATTCTTTTATTTATTTATTTATTCTCAAGAACTATTGATAGGCACCAGGCCAGGTGGTAGTCATCTCGTGGGGGGAGGGAAATTACATAATCTGCCTGCTATTCACCCTAGTAGGGAGGAAAACCCCCCAAGACCTCCCGAAGGCAGTATGTAATACATATAACTACAAAATTTACAAAAATGTTTCAACATTTACAATAATCATACAAGATTTCAAAATTCACCACAATGTTACAATATTAAAAAAACAACAATACTACCACAAAATCAAGTAACCCTTTAAATTTATTCATGAATACATTGTAGGAAGAGGGAAAAGGTTCTAAAACTTCTCCAGGTAAATTGTTCCATTCTACTATTCCCCGATTAAGAAATGAATATTTACAAACATCTGTTCTCTGTTAAGGGTAGAGATTTATTATTGTGGTCGTTTCTCTTGAGATAATCCGTTTTCCTTAGTCTATTGCTTGATTCTTTCAACGAAGGCTTTCCAGTAATAGTTTTGTATATATTCCCTAACCTTTATACTTGACGTCAATATTCTAATTTTTCCCAGCCAAGTTCTTCAAACATTGCAGTGACGCTATCTGTCTTCCCATATCTACCCAGCACGAATCTTGCTGCTTTCCTTTGCACATTTTCTAATTTTTCTGTTAGTCCTTTTTGGTGTGGATCACAAATGCTATCGCCGTACTCAAGCATAGGTCTAAAAGGTGTTAAGTATGCCTTTTCCTTAACTTCCCTACAGCACTTCCGAAGGTTTCTGATTTTATCGAGATCTTTGGACAACAATTCTCTTCGCTTCATTAAATCTTCATCTGGGCTGAGCTTATTCATCTTGAATGAGTGAGGCAAACACAAGTGTCATCAAGTTGCGTGGGATGCATTAGCGGTTCGTGGTTGAGGGATCATTTCACAGAGGGCATCCCAATCGTGGCACGCCATCCATCCACTACGCGCCATTCGCCTTCTGATCGATGTCCACGAATAGCTTCCGGACGGGGTAGTTTCATCTATCTTTTACGAGCCATCAAATGTTCGCCTCAAATACTTGATGGGAATAGACGGCCCATCGATATTCGACAAATGCCCCGTCTAGTTGTCGCCGGAGAAGCTAGGGAAATACCACTTCCGTCCCGATGGTGTTTTGTCGCCGAAAGTTCGTGATGATAGCTCGTAATCGGGGCGCGCAGTTAACCGTGCCTCGCGATTTACTGTGCTCGGGGTGAATGGTCACGTTGAGGGACGATGTACTTGTACTCAGCTCGCTGCTGATAAAAGTGACAGGGACGGATCATGGATGTTTTTACTCCTGTCTTGGTCTCGTTGGAAGCGAGGCGGGGTTCTGTCTATCAAACCAACATATCATCCAAGAGTCAATTTTTACAGTTATGTTTTTTGATAATACTTGAATAGAAAATTCACGTCGGTCTTAGATACGATAAGTTGAAAGGTTGATTATGAAGAGTTGTCATGTTCACAATGATAATTTCAGAGTTTTGGTTGGCTCTTTATTGAATATTGAATATTGGTTGGCTTAATGGAATTTGACAAGATTACTGACGTGTTTTCTATGGATCTGCGACACACGTTGTGATATTCTTTCCTATACTTTATTGATATTGTGTGATTGACGATATTATTGGTGTGCTTGATAAATTCGTAGTTACTAATATGGTTTATTTTCAATGAGGTGTGTATTTTGAATCCTCTCCCGCCTGACAATTTAGTTCTACTTGCAAGTTTCACCTATAGTAACAATAATGCGTAGGTATCTATTAATACCAAATGTAAGGGACCAAACTATTCATTTTAGGTGCCTCATCAAGTTTGTTAATGTAACAGGGTACATGGGTATATTTATCTTTTAATAAAAATCATCTCAAGTTTAGATTTGTTAAATGAATTAACTTGAAACTAATGAACTCAATAAAACATTGAATCATGTTAACTCATCTAATTTTGAAATAACTGTTACATTTATGTAGATTATTTAAACGATAATAAAAATGGTGAATGATCATTCTGAAGTAGCTTGAAATCTCACCATCTATGACGTTTCTTGACCTCCTAAGTAATATAGAGGACCTTTTCCCTCATCGTAAAGCATTTACATGTTAGTCGTTTCCTATTCACTGTTTTACGTTAAATACATACATAATACATTGAAAATTATTGGAGACGGAACGGACCAATGCTACAATGCCTGTTAATCGATATTCCCTGTTATTCGCTTTCCTGTTCACCGTTTTAATGTAATAAATTCACCCCAGTCAAAGCTAACGTATAATTGAATTCGATAAAATGTTTTCAACGACTCTGTTATAACCTTTATTTTGTTTGAAGTTTTGCAAGCTCTATTATCAAAGCAATCAGTGAGCTTTAATAATCAGTGTGCAATGAGGCGTAACTTAATGTTAATGAAACATTGGGCGAAGCTTTGACCATATTAATTCTACTCAGGCAATGAATGGCTAATTTCAGTTGCGAGTTCAATCTTCATCTACGTCAGGAGCTGTCAAAATTTGCTGTTAATTGCCCGCTTGTGTTCAGACTTCCTTTCTTTCATTTCAATATCTTACATTCTTCACAATCTGCTCATTCCTTGTCTCCACGATTTTCCCTTTAGCTCTCTTGATGGCTTGCAACATTCTCTGTCATAAAGCAAAGTAATCTCGAGGAAGGATTTATTTAATTCAGACCCACGTATTTTATTGAAACATTTCACCTGCCTTTTTAAAGAGTTTCTCATTTAGGAATCTCTAAAGCCACAATGCAATCGCGAAAATTCGGACCGCGTCGTAATAAGACGCGAATAAAATTTTACATAATGCACATAATTTTCTCAATTTCATATATAAATGTAATGTATTATGCTCTGGGTAGATTTTCATAGAGCAACACAAAATACAAGAAATGCTCAGAGTGCAAAAATGTATGGAAATAGAAAATACAAACATTTTCAAAAAAACCTTGACAGAAATATTATGTTAACCTGATAAATTTATGGAAAATCAAAAAAATATAAAAGGTAAGATCTAAGAAAAATACAAAAAATTGTGAAAATACAAATATAAACAACATTTCGGAATTTAATTAGCGTACTAGCTTTACCAGTTTGGGGTTCTGAGTTCAAATTCCAGCAAAAACCAGCACATGTTATGCTACAAGGGTTAATCATAAGGATAGAACACCGATGTTCATTATGATAACTTTAAACGCAACGTTCTTCTTCCAAATGTATTACATTTTCTTGACTTTAAACTGCAGACATTCTTACTAGGACCGGATTAAGTTCCCGGTGAAAACCCATGCATGAAAAATTACCTCAGCTGTCGAAGCACTTTCGATGATGATATACTAAAGTGTACTAGAATACAACACTGTAAAAGGCCTCAGGAGAGCTATCGCTGTCTTTAGAAAGATTGCATGCGATTTTTTCATTCACTTAAGCTCCAGTACTTCATTTATTACTATACGTAAATATTTACGGGTTTACTGTCGCACTTGATTCGATGGAAAAAGTCATAATATTCGTATCTTATTCTTTAGACCTAAAAGAAAAGTTTAGTCGAAATTTCAATTTTATAATTAAAAAATCTATTTAATAAAAAACTGTCATCGATTTATTTCAAAATTTATCTAATTTATATGTTCTTCTTTTCGGCAATTACAGAGGCAGCCATAACTTTTGCTACCGACTCACCGGGCGATGTAAATAAATTGTGAGGTAGCTTATCTCGCGGGAAACTGTTGTAGCAACCAAAACTTTTTCGTAAACATCTACCAAAATTGCTTCGTAACTTTATGATTAGTCGTTACATACCATGAAAATTTTTGATCGACAAGGATATCCGATGATTAAAATAAGATTCTGTATCGAATATTTGTTCTGTAATGCCCCTTCTCGATTTACTGCGAGCAATACTTTAAATTAAATCTTATGAAGGAAAATAGTTACTACGAATCAAAAAAACGACCTCTGCATGTATTACGGAATGCATGCAGTTCGTTGACATCGGTTGAACAAATAAACAACTTTTTAAGCATAAAAGTATTAAAGATTAAATTAGATTAATTAAATTGGCATAAAAATGCCCCATTTCTATTGTACAAATATATACAAAACAAATACAGAAAGAAAATATTACAATATGAATACCGATTTCACAAAGTAAACTAATAATGTACATTCTATATTTTCATAAATATGTGTTACAACAAAACAAGTAGCTTTTTGAACTCTGCATTATCCTTATGGTATTATTAAAAACAAAGCCTTAAATATAGGTATAGAACATCTTATATTATTTTTCACTGAACCATTATTAAAATTAATTATTAATGGAATAAGTAAGTAGTTGCCAGGGAAAATATTAATTTTTGGTCGTTTTTCCCGCGATGTATTAGAGCAGCAAAAAGCTGGCCAAGGTTAGATTGGTATGTCGGTGTTTTTCACTCCCTGCCACGCGCCACTGGCGGATTACATGGTTTCAATGTAAATGTATTGAAATAAATAAAAATAAAACAGAAAATTGGATAGATGTTATAATATTAGATTGGTTGCTGAAGACACACGATGTTTCCAGCAAAGTGAGTGAATTAATACCGAAATTTCTACGTCGATTCCGAAGGAAAAAATGAACGACACCAAAACGGATTTTGGCCGATGACGAAGACCCTCCCCCTGCTCCTAATGGCACCCCCACAACCCCTAGTGGCACCTCACCACCCCTAGTGGCACCCCACCACCCCTAGTGGCACCCCCACCACCCCTAGTGTCACCTCACCACCCCTAGTGGCACCCCACCACCTCTTATGACAACCCCACTATTCCTGATGGCACCCCCACCGCCTCTAATGGCACCTTCCCATCGAAGCATCTTCCTGCGGCGTAGAAACCCGATGAAGGGACGCCTTTTTTTGCCACTGAAAATTAGGAGAGCAGCGCTTTACATCTGCACGCCACTCGATCGATGCGACTGTCAACTGTTTTTGGTCTTTTTCGCGCGAAATTAATAACTCCCCGTCCGTTGGAAAGAAGATGTGTCTCTCAAATACTTTACCAGACTATTTGGGTCGTCGAAAATAACGATTTTCGGATTCCGAAGCGAGGTTTTTGTTCCGTTTAAGGAATTTATTGGGAATGAGCGGGTCGATGGCGTCCCCATAAATGTAACGAATCGCTTTATCGCGACTGCCAATCAAAATCGAATGGAGAACTCAATCTTTTCGTTAATTAGCCAGAGAGACATTGAGGCCCCCTTGAAATGATACAACTTCTCTCCCGCATGATTTTTATGGGATTGTGCTTAGGAAACCAAATGTGAATATGTGAAACGTTATGAATTGAAGTTGTTTAAATTTGCATCTCGAGGTGTCACTTAATTTCATGAAATTGTGCTATTTTTTGTTATTATAATGCTGAGAAATAAGTATCTATGTGCCTCACCACTTCTATGGATGATTTGAAAAATAAATTTTAAGAACCAGATCGCCCCAGAAATATTGACCATCCATATTAAGTTTCCGCCCTTAAAAAGAGAATAGTAATTTGCTAGTATTCGTTTCAGAATTAGGTGGTAATGGAATGGAACAATTTACGTGAAAAATTAGTTTCCGAACCTTTTCAATCTTTCAGCAATGCCTTGTATATAGAATTACAATGATAAATAAGAATAGCTATTGAAGTTTATGCGTTTTAAATTTATTGCAAATCGACTACAACATTATCATTTTAATATGAAAAATAATTATTTAAAAAATCCTACCGTTAAATTTAACTTTAATTGTAAATTGTTCTGAAAATTATTACAGATTGCAACTTGAATCTTTAATTCCATAATTGTTGTATTTTTTTAAATGAGTATTGCCTTCGGAAGTTTTAAAGGGGTGTCAGATATTTATATTTTCCCTTCATAATCTCTAATCAGTTAACTATTTGTAGGAGCTATATCTATAAGGAATCAAGTTGATTATCATTTAAATTATATTCATTCTATCGAGAATTACTTTCTCGTTCAGTAAACTTAACTATTACCAAATTATAATGTTTTTATTTGTTTGTCCTATAATAATAATGTTTATTAATCCATAGACATACATAGGCATGTATAGGACAAGTCAATCAACATATTCACAGACAGTCAATACATAATGAATAGAATACATAATGTACATAATAATTTAGGCATAATGAATAATAAACAGTCAATACATAATGAATTAAATTTACGCAGCACACTCAAAATACATGATATCTAGTAGCAATATAGAGTTTAGTCACACTTTCTTTTCAATTATAAATTCTTCTACGCTATAGTAAACTTTATCTGTTAAAAAAATTTAATTTTGTTTGAAAAAGCATTGGTATTGCTCTCCTTTATTGCACTTGGTAAAGCATTATATATCCTAAGATCCATTACCTGGAAGCTCCTTGCATATAGGCTAAGCCTGTGAGAAGGAGTTCTCAAAGACAACCTTCCTCTAGTGTCATGGGGATGCTCGATTCAAACTTACTGAAGTTCGATTTAACATACATGGCAGAAGCATATGAAAGTTTTTATAGATAACCACTGTCTATTTCCTGAGAGATACTGTTGACGAACAAATTTTGTTGGTCAATTTTTATCGAGTGCAACTGAAGAGTTCAGGCTTAACTTCGTATTTAGGTGATGACTTATTATAATTAATTATATTTATTTATTGATTAAATAAAACCGTATTACATTTTCATGGCCATATAAATTGTATTTGCTGCCTCACGAGATCATTTCCGAGTCCCTTTATCACACTATTCCTTCCCTCGGATTCACACCTCCCTGCAAACTTTCTGAAGCTGCGTCTCCGAATCGGTCCCGTGGACTTTGAAGTTCCCTTGGCAACCGCAGAGGGCAGCCCTCAAATCCAACTTCCGTGTAATTACATCCGGAGAATCGAACTGAAAGAGCCGAGTAATAAACCCTCTTCCGTTCGCATGGAAACACATTTGCCTCCGAAATTCGGCTTCTGTAAATAAGACTTCGATATCTTCTGCCGCTGAGTTCGCTAGACTTTCCGCACCAAATCAGCCTTTTTTGAGGGAAATATACCGTTCATTTAATGCGGCGTGAAATGGTTTAGAAAGCGTTTAATTCTCTCAATGATTGAAGCAACCTGTTCTTTAGGCACGCTTTTATTTTGGGTGGACATTCTTTTCTAACCTGTTAGTTTATACTCCCCGTAAAAAAGAATCACTTGCATGAATGGAGAAAAATGAATTTTTATGTTGTAAATTCCCCTTGCCTACCCTTATAATGTGGTAGTATTTTCATCTTTTATGTTAACAGAAGCTTTTAGCAACGTAATTTATTATTTCTGTTGCAATTAACTAATGAAAGTATTCCATTAGAACAGCTAGATTTGTATATGAAAATGTCAATTCCCTAATTGTCCACATCAAGGGAAATGTAAAAACGCAAATATTGGTTTGAAAATGTATTGAACGTACCATCATTAGTCTTCTACCTTTTTGAATATTCACGTGATCTAAAATTTGATAATTAAGGCCCTTTTATTTATTTTTGGTTATTCATTCTGGCATTTATATTATGTAACAACTTTTCCGTTGTCTTTTCTTTTGCCTTCTACCTTCAATTGCTTTCTTTAGCATTTCCTGTCTATATTCTACCTCCCTCATTCCCTATGCCGTCACTCAATTACTTGAATTGCAACTATCTCTTGTCCTCCATGTTTGAGATTCCATCAAATATTAGCACAAATCATACAGTTAATATTTGCGAGAACGTTGTTTACTCGTATTTATGACGTGATTAATAGACAGTACATTTTTTTAACTGCAATAAATAATGCAGAATGAAAACACTTCGTACTTTTCCACAGAAAATTTATTTTGCGACCGGTTTCATAAGCGAGCTTACATCTTCAGGAAAAGCACGAAGTGTTTTCATTCTGCAAATGGCTTTCCACGAATTCACGCCATCTCATATCGATTATAATCGCAATAAATAATTTTAAAGTTTGGAATAAAATTTAATTTGTCTTTCTAATCACATCCGAGAGAAGCCCCTTCTTCGTGATTAATTATACTAAAGTACGGTGAGGTTAATAGACCAATTTCATGTCTTTCGTACCTACAATAACTTGCAGCAATGGTATATGAACTAAAAACGCGTTTGTTTGTGTAATTCATAGGTAAGATAACATGTACTGTATTATTTTAGTTAAATGACGGATCTTCTGTGTATTTCATATTTGATAGATCTTAATTATGATATATAATATCTTATGTACTTATAATATGTACCTATTCTGCAATTTAATTGTACAGCCTAAGGGAGGTTTTTGAAGAGGTTTCCCTCCTGTCTTTGGGCGAATGTCAGGCCTAAAATCATTATTATGCTCCTCTTTTACGTTCCCACCTGGCCAGAAGGCCAACTTGCAATGCAAACTTAAATAAAAATATTGTAATTCAAAATAATCAAATTCATATGCAATGAAAAATATTTTCCCCTTCTGTTGTAATAACGCCTCTTTGCCTCTCAATCGTACTTAGGCCAAAGCTATTGTGTTTTATTCTGATGAACAATAAATTTTATCTCCGACGGATGATATTCGAGCCTTCTGCTGCCAGAGAAGAATGTTTTTGATGAAATACAGCCTTTTTTGCGAGTTGCTAGCAAACATTGGACTACGCGGAAGTTTACAGAAGCTGCCAAAATTCGCTATGCCCCTATGCAATAATAAATTCCCAAGTAAAAACGGATTTTAAAAAGTTTGACGTGGCCGGGAATCGAATCGGGGATCTTCCTCTATCCGTGAGGCTGCTTTAACCACTCTTCCCTTATAATAATTAAATAATACAGAACAAATTATTGCATCTATTATTGTAATGAAACAATCCATATGCTAATTTTCTTCCGAAGACAGAATGCTGAAGAAAATACGAAGTATATGCAAAAATTAGCTACTAGAGAAATGATTTTGATAATAATCAAAATTGAAACCCCGATTTCGGTATGCTTTGCGGTCACCCTGTCTACTGTCCCTGTCTACTAACTACGAAAAAGTACCAACCGAGAGCAATTAGATACCTTTGGTTAAAATTCTATTTTAGATTGATGGCTAGGAATCAACTCAATGTTTTCTGCAATTTTGGCCTCATCTATTAATCTATTAATACCGAATCGCTATCAAAAAGGAGTCTATGAAAAATGTTGTCTTTTAAAATGCTTATTTATCCGATAGCTTTTATTTGCGATAATGTAATTATGTCATGATATGAAAAAAGAGTGTAATTACAAGAAAGGTGGCTGCATGCCAAACTACAGGTTCGGAAAAGAGCAGAAGATTGGATTTAAATCTCCCAATCTATCAATATATTTCATGTAAATAAAATACATGTATTAAAATATATAATATCCTAATGGATAATTGAAATACTTACTTAATTTGTTGTCTGTGTTCGTTGTTGCTGTTGCCTCGGTGAAGCACCTCCTGACAAGTTTATGAGAGCTTAGAAGGACTTCACCGGTGAAGGGCAACAGTAGCTAAGCATGAAAAAATATTACATTTATTGTCAATTTATATGAATAGTTAGAGAAAAACCCTTGTCATATAGAACGAAATCTGCCCTGACCTTCGACCCAACCGATATCTTTTGCATCAAACGTACTAAGGGAAATGTTTGCGACAGATGTTTAATTCTTTTCGTGAAAGTTAGCGATTGTGAAAGCTTTCAATATTCATCCTCGAGGGAATATAATATCGACATTCCATAATCGCAAGTGGCAATTAAAGGTTAAAGTAACAAGGTTCAGTTACCTCGCAAAAGACTAATCTCGTCTGATTGGAAATCGGAAGAACGACTTCCACTTCTAAAATTAATTGAGTTTTTCATGTTCTCATTAATTCGGAAGGTCTGAAAATAAATCTCGCTTTGCGAAATTTCACGCGTCGATGATTTAATGCAATTCAGCAGTCCACATCTATGCCCTGAGGGTCTCCGGGATACTCCTCAAAATGCTTTTATGGACCATTTGGGTATTCATTGTACTTTTTGTCTAGCTTGGCTTTCACTTTCTAGAAGCCGAAATCTGTATTCGAAAGATTTATTTCGAATGACTGCTCGAAAATCAAGCGCAAGAGATATTCCTTTGATAATTGCAAGTCAGCATCGATTCCTCGGTGGAAATGGCAGCGACTTGAGTGTCGCAGAAGCAGTGCAACAAGTGGAGAAAAAACCGAATTGTAAAGCAATCAAGGAGGTAAACTGTTTTCGATTTTGATAATTATTTGAAAGTTCATAAAACTGGAACGCAGAGCGTGCTAATCATTCACTTTGTAGTTTCAATGAAGAAAAAGTATTGGGATTCCTAAAATCAAACGTAAATTAAATACGATTTTTGTTCCGTATTCGTAATGATATTCACAGAAAAAATAATTGTGTGTGAAAGAAGAGTTCTCGGGATTCCAAACGGGAGTACATATTTACTATATTTATGAATTGCATGAAATAGTTTGCATAGTAGCTTTATCATTTATTAATCATATTTATTATTAATTAATTTAATTTATTTAACGCTGACATGTAGTCGCAGTTACAAGCTTATAATAAAATACAAAACAATACAAGAAAATAGTCAACGTAAAATACATAACTCCAAATTACAGAAAGCCATAAAATATTTAAAACAATTTAAATAGCTGTAGAATTTCCTCTTAAGAGGCATAAAGGAAAGACAATAATTGTATGGTTTATCATTTTTACATATTTTATTTATCTTCTATTTATATATTTATTTGTTCATGCGGAGAAGTAGTGAAGTCTGTAAGGTATGCAGAGGATAAAGCTATTGTGTGTGATTCCGTAAAGGGTTTGCAAATATTAGTAAATGCTCTTAACGATAAAGCAAGGGAGTTTGGTATGAAAATTAACGTAAGCAAAACTAAAGTTTTGAGGTTCACTAAGGAAAAGAAAGCTTAGTTAACTATTAGGGTGGACGGGGAAAAAACTACAGCAAGTGTATAAAGTTTCTTACTTGGGAAGTACTCTCCCGTGAGACGGAAGATGTAAAGATGAGGTTCGTAAAAGAATAGCTTTGGCTAAGGAAGCCTTTATGAAGCGAAGGGAAATAATGACAAAAGGTCTTGACAAAGGAATCAGGGAAAGATTGGTGACATCCCTGGTCTGGAATGTGTTGCTCTATGGGTGCGAAACGTGGACTTTAAGAAAGGAAGAGTTTAAACGTTTGGTGGCCTTCGAGATATGGCGTAGAATGGAAAAAGTTCGTTGGGTTGATAGGAAAACAAACACGGAGGTGTTAGAGATGGTTGGGGAGGATAGGGCTTTAATCGACGTGATTTAGCATCGTCAGAAGAAATGGGTGGGCCAAATATTGAGGGGAGAGGGATTGGCAAAGGGTCATCGAGGGGAGGATTCAGGGGAAAAAACAGAGGGGGAGACAGAGACAAAAGTTGTTGGATGACATAAGAGTTGGAGTTAACTATTGGGAAATGAAGAAGATGGCGCTGAATAGGGATTTTTGATTGTGCGTGAACCTACCGAAAGGTCATGAATGAATTAAAGCTACATTGTGTTATATTACGTAATATTATAAAATTATCTTTTGATCTATTTTTAAAATTATAATTAACTAAAATAAATAAATACAAAGCGTTCGGAAAATTGTATAATTGTTTGACAGACATATCAAGCGGATCACCATAGTAACAAGCTAATGAATTAATTCGAAAGCCTGGTGCTTTCACTCCCTGCCACTTGCAGAAAGGCAGCTTGAATGCTATAAAAGTAAGTTACGAATAATAATTATAATTTTGCAAAAGCTAATTTTAAGAATAAAAATCCACAAACTTTTTTGTAATATATTGAGGAAACAATTACTTATGAATTTTTATTTCTTAGATTACTTGTTATGGATTTCCATGTAGTAAAGCCACAATTGATTATATTTGTAAAAGCTGATAATTTTCGTGAACTTTATGAGTACGCAATTTCATAAAGTTTTTAAATTCTCTAAAGTAAAATAATTACTCAGAGAATTCTCATTGAGATGTTCGTATTTCTTCGGTAACATTATTTGACTACAAATGAAAAAACATCCAGGGAAGAGGCAACATCAATTTTATCCCTCCGATTCTAGCAGAATGAAAATATCTCCTTTCATTGAATCCCAAGGGATTACTGTGTCCACATCATGAAGCTTGCTCAATTGAAGACACGCCGGTGTCTCTCTACGATTCGCTCGCAGCAATTATTTACGAAAAGCTTTATCCCTCTCTCTGAGTCCTGTGTATAGCAATAGCACTATTAATAACGCGGTTATTCTTCTTTGGAATAACAGCTCTGGTGCCTATAACAGAATGTATAAGGCTACCCACTGCTAATTGGTTATTTTCCTCGGTCGTTAATATCAGTGTCTTTAACCTTTTAATATCCCAAAGGAGCACAGATGCTGCGGCAGTCGACCCAATGAGGTGCAGAGAGCATGGCCATCGTAAATTGGAATAAATGACCTCTTTGCCTGAGGTCAACAACCCCCTTAAACGAGAGAGCATACGAGAATGCTCAATCAAGTGAGGGCATAGATCGCATTAGAATAATACGTATTTGTGAATTCACGGTTATTATATCACCGCAATGAATATCATAAGTAACGAGCAAATGGGTTGAAAAAGGCGTTATTTTATATTCTTTTCTAGCAGTTTACCAACTTTACACAATTCCATACCTTAATCTTTTTATTTGTGAAAATTTTTAAATTCTGCATCGACAGAGGAAATGGGTGGGCAAAATATGGAGAATAGAAGGGCTACTAAGATTATAAATAAATTACTCGTAATATAGATGTGGTTGCACTACAATTTTAGGAATCCTACAAATCACGACTGTATTGTAATTTTCGGGCAATTGACTATATTATCCCCAAGTTAACTTTTATTAGCGTAATCTCATGAGTATCTTCATTAGAAACAATTGTTTTTATTTTTAAGTTTTATATACTCAACTTTGAGATGATTTCATATAAACTATAAATTTCCAATACCTTTTAGTTGCTTAGTTCACTAAGATTTGTAGATTACTATTGGAATTGTTTGCATAAATAAATTAATACGAAAAAATCAAATAAAAAATATGGAAATAAAGAACAAAACTCACACAAAAATAGATGATAATAATAAGAAATAATTAAATTTTAAAAATGTAAAAATTAACCAGCAGCAATTCCCTTTGCCTGCTTTGTGATTATTTTTAAGTAGGTTTAATATATTAATTTAAGTGGTACATTAATACCATTGTTATATCGGTGCAAGTCACATTTTTTTGTCATGACCAAGTTGTGGAATTTTAGATAAAGCCCATTACACCATCAGTTGGTAAATGTGCCTAAGCGTCGTTAGATCATACCGAGATATGCAAATTTAATATAATAATGAATTAAGTGGATAAGTTGGTTGAGTAATATCATTAATTAACGTCTCTCAGCAGGAAGCACGAACCATTTTCATTATTCGCATTAAAGCACGCAATTGAGACTCATATACTTACGAAGAGTTAAGTATTTAAGCTCTATAAGGTAAATGAAGCGTTTAAAAGTACGCACCTCGTGATTGCAAATTATCTTCCACGAATTTCTCCCTCTTATGTGAAAAATCTAGAATGATGGGCCAAGAGGACGAGGAAGAATCCTCAGTTTTAATCTTTCAGGATGTTTACCGCATGAATTTCCATATTATTTTCATTTTTGGTTCCCAGACGGTCCTATTCTTTCTCTGGCGAAGTTTTAATGAATATATTACCTGTTCTTAAACCCTTCCACGTTAAGTAAGTCATGAAATGAAAAAACTGTAATTTTCAGTGAATTTTAAGAATGAATATATGTGAAGGTAATTTCGATGGATCCATGACAACTGAATGCTATGGCAACTGAGCGCGCCTCGTTTGCAGACGGTATTAATTGAACGACTATGAACAACCCAATCCTGCAAACGAGACGCGCTCAGTTGCCGCAGCGGTCAGTTTTAGCGCTCAGTTGTGACGCCCTTAATCGTCGCACGCTCAGTTGTCGGGTTACGATTTTCGGTAAGATTTTCAAATCGAGACTTTCCGTGAGTTTAAAAGATCACTCATTCTCTGTTTTAGAGGACAAAATGCAACATCTAAGGTGCATTCATCTTCCATCGTTACTTTTATATCTGCTCATCCTTTACCGCGAAGGATTGAGGAAGTAACGCTGCAAGTCTCAACATCGACATCCACCAAAATTATGATCAATTTACACCTGATGATGGGTGCTTTCAAACGCAGTCAAAGAAAGTTCAACAACTTCGAATGGTTCTTTTTAAAGTTCGATTTTCTTGAATAAACAAATCAAATAACATGTTATTTGATGGTTTTTGGTGTTTCGAGTAATTCAATATTTCAATCATCAGCGGCCTTCCTTTATTATAATCGATTTTCTTCTTTACCTGATGACAACCCGAATTTGCTCCTTTACCTGAGTCGAAACCGTGTTCGTTCCTCAATAAATTAGTGTGGTTGTTTAAAGTTCGACTGTTTTGGCCCAATCTGTTGATTCTACGAATGAAAATTAGATATATTCAATGTTTATTCAAGCTTTTATAGTGTATCATTTAAGTCTATGAGGGATCCTTGGAAGCCACTTTTCCGAGTGTGGCTGGGAATTAAGCACCACTGCTGTCTTTTCCTAATCGATTGCGTTAGTGTATCGTTCGCGGAAAAAATGAATTCTTGAATCAATATGTTTTGGCATCTATTTCCAATATCTTCCTCGCAGTATCAGGACGGTCTATGAAACTGAGAAGTTGCATCATATTTATTTATTGATTTATTCCTCATATACATCATTACATTAAATACATATATATATATATATATATATATATATATATATATATATATATATATATATATATATATTACTATATATAAAGCTGCAAATCCTACTGATTGACACAAAATCCTGGGCATTTCTAATCGAGCTGGAAGGCTGAAATTTTCAAGAGAGATTTATAATTGACAGTCGAGTTGGGAAAAAATCGAAAATCTACAGATTTTGTCCTAGGTTTGAGACCAGAAAGGATTATATTTTTCAATGTATTTAAACGGGAAAAACGAAAAATGGCCATGCAGAGCAAATTTCTTTCGTTCATAAAAATATGAAAATGTAATCGTAAAGCAGTGGGACTTGGTCTATATTACGTCTAAAGGATCAAAGTTTTCTTTTCTTGCGACCGATTTTAACATTCCGGCAGGAAATTTGCAAAATTTTAGTTTGAACGGCAATTTATTACGTTTTTTTCTCCTCATTTTGAAAATTAAATCTATGGCAACAACCATTGTTTGAATCGAAAACAAGTTTGTTTACGATCCTATTTTCATATGCAATGATAAAGGTTTGATGCATTTTTAATTATTTTAAATCTTTCTTTCGATACATGTTATTACTGAATGCTGAAAAATGTAAATTTCGTTAAAATAGACAGTGGATATCTGCACGGTCAATGAATCAATCGTGAATGCATGCTGTGATAACATAAGTTTATGTAGAGAATACGAGACCATTAACAACGAAGATAATCGTAAAAGTCATGTAAGTAGTGAGATTATTCTAGAATGAAGTACATAGATACGAATATAAATTAATAAATAGGGATATTAATGTAAATTAAAAGGTTTAACGACAATCTTTAGAAATAACATAACTGTAAGCATTACGAATCATTAGTTTCGCGAACACTATAATTTATTAATATATTATAATTCATAGCTCACTTAACCAAATACATTTATCATATACTGAACTCTCATCTAAATGAACAACAAATATCTAATCAGGAAATACATGGTATTATTGAACTATGTTAGGATATCGTTGGTTTACGCATATGGTGGATTGCTTTTCGTGTGTGTGAGTTTCTGTTCTTTTAATTTTATGCCTATTATGTTTATTCTTTTCTATTTTAATTACATATAATTATTCTGTCATCCTTTCCAAAGAGAATTTAAAATTAAGTTCTTTTTCTACGTTTCTTTAATTAATACGTAGTACACAATTAGTTCGTAATATATTACGTAATTCAACATTCATCAAAATAAAAAAAAACAGAAATCTACTCATAAAATACACTGATTTCCTTCAACGACTTTCTGATTACGTTGTTCTACGCTGGATAATTCTTGGTTAGTAAAAACAATCTTTGCATGTATCATTGTATGAATATTATTTTCCCATCTTCTCCAAACGGACTTTAGAATAAAGTTCTTTTTCTACGTACTTTAAAACTATTTACATAATTACGTTGCCTATTGTCTATTTGTTTATTTAATTAGAAACGGAGCTCATTGTCGTAGTAGACAACATTTAATGAATATAGGATTATTTTGCAGAATGTCTTGCACTCAACCACATACTACACAGGTAATCGTCTATTTATTCCGCATTTTTATCTTATGCAGATTTTTATTCTGACTTTACTTTGTTTGGCGTATTTCTTTAATATAATTTTACGAATGCTTATTCATTACAGACTCCCGTATCTCATAAACGCGAAAGGCTTTAGAAATGATTATTTTACTATCATATTATTTGGCGAATCTCGATCTCACTTATTTGAAAATTATGCATACAATAGACAGTGGTATAATTAAAAAAAATTTCTTTCCATATATGTTATGACTGAAGGTTGAAAAATGTAACTTTCATCAAAATGGACAGCGAATATCTGCACGGTCAATGAATTATTCGGGAATACATACTGTGATAACATAAGTTTATGTAGAAAATACGAGACCATTTATAAACGAAGATAATCGGAAAAGTCATGTAAGTAGTGAGATTATTCGAGGATTAAATTTAAAAGTCTACACTGAATCTATATAAGGGGGATAAGAAAGCAATTTCGATGAAAAATACTCATTAATTACTGATGAAGAACGTATTATACCGGATCAAGTCTACCTATGCCTGAGTAAAAGTAAGTACAACTGAAATTTACATCATCCTAAAATATTACTATCAGAATATTAATGTAAATTAATAGTTTCAACGATATTATTTAGAAATAATATAACTGCAAACAATACGAATCATTAGCATCAAAATCGGTATAGTTTAGTATAGTAGTATTTCACTTTATTCTCACTTAACCCAATGCATTTATCGTATATTAAATTATGTCTAAAAACTTCCTTTGCAATGGCCATTTCCGATTCCTACTTTATGGCGTTATAATTAATAACAATATTCATAACATCTCTGATGAAAGCAGGAAGATCCCAATTACCACCATTTCAATAACTAATACTATTAACAAAGACACTCAACCATTCTATAGCCAGAAAAATCTTGCTAGCCGGAATTCGTACCTTGGTGTTGGAGTCCTAGCACAGTGACCACTTTCTCACCGCACTCGGTGTGTTTGGTATTTTGCCCTTAGTTTCTCTTAAGATCGACAGATAAGCTCCAGCGTCCTGTCTCGCGTGCCACCTCATAGTGTGGCTTCTTTAGATGATGTTCCTTTTAGGAGGGGAAGCTTTAAGTAACGTATGCCTCAATTTCATACTACATACATTGTGATACATTGTAACCAAAAAGCTCATACGGGCAGCCAAACCCGTTGCTGCCCGCCTTTCTTGAAGGACCATATTATAATTGAATATCAAGAAAGTGTAACTTTCATTTAAATGAACAACAAATATCTACACAGGAAATAAAATTATATCCTTGAACGATGTTAGGATTATACGTATATGTTGGATTGCCTTTCGTGTGTGAAAATTGTGCTTTTAATTGTATGCCTATTATGTATCGTCTTTTCTATTTTAATAACATATATTTATTCTGTCATCTTATCCATACAGAATTTAAAATTAAGTTAAATTTTCGTTTTTTTAATTAATACGTAGTACCTTACGTAATGATATGGGATACTGCTGGGGAAACGATAAATGTCCATGAAGAACCAAATGTTTTCATTCACATAAGCATGAAAAATGTACGTACAGTGGAGAGTATTTAACTAAATTATACCTCAAAGAGGAATTTTCATTTTTCCTGCATCCAATTTCGCCATGTCGGCAACATCTTAAATCAAATACAAATTAATACTGTTTTTATTTGCACCCTTCCCAAGATAAAAACTTTGGCTACGACCATTATTTACGTGGAATACAAATTTGTTTGCAGTTCAAATAACATACGCCGTGATGAAAGTATGAAGTTTTTGAAATATTTTTCAATATTCTTTTGTTTGTAATATTAATATACATCAAGAACATTTAACTTTCATCAAAATAAACAACAAAAATCTACTCATAAAATACGCTGATTTCCTTGAACGAACTTTGGATTACGTTTTTCTACGTATCAGCTGGATGATTCATCGTAAGTAAAACAATTTCTGCGATTAAAAATGTATGCTTACTATGTTTACTCTTTTCTATTGTATTCACCTCAAATTATTTTTCATATTCTGCAAACGGGCTTTAGAATTAAGTTCTTTTTCTACGTTTTTCAGAATTATTTACATAGATACGTTACCTGTAGCATATTTGTTTGTTTATATAATTAGAAACGGAGCTCATTGTCGTGGTAGACGCCATTTAATGAACATAGGATTCAATTTCATTATGTCTGGCAGTGAACCGAATACTTCACAGGTAATCGTCTATTTATTTTCCGCATTTTTATCTTATGCAGATTTTTATTCTAACTTTGCTTTGATTGGCGTATTTTCTTAAATTAATTTTACAAATGCACATTCATTAGGAATCAACTCCAAATCTCCCGTATCAAATAAGCGTAGAAGGCCTTTGAAATCCAAAGGGGGACGTCCTAAAACCTTGAACGACCTTCGGATTATGTTGTTCGCTGGATAATTTTTGTAAGTAAAAACAATTTCTGCATTTATCATCGCATGCAAAATATTTTCCCAACATCTCCATATGGGCTTTAAATTCAACTTCTTTTTCTACATTCTTCAAAATTATTCAACTACGTTGCCTAATTTCTATTTGTTTATTTAATTAGAAACGGAGCTCATAGTGCCGCTTTAGACGCCATTTAATGTGCATAGGATTCAATTGAAGTATGCCTTGCACTGAACCGAGTACTACAGGTAACGAATCATCTATCGATTTCTCGCCTTTTTATCTTACGAAGACTTTTATTATTACTTAAATTTGTTTGGCGCATTTCTTTCATTTAATTTTACGTGTGCGTATTCTTTAAGGTCTCAACTGCAAAACTCCCGTCTCAATTAAACGTGAAAGGCTTTCGAAATAATTATTATATTATTAGATGAAACTCGATCTCATATTTGAAAATTAGGTATACGATAGACAGTAGTATAATTAAAAAGACACATATCCCTTCATAATTTTCTTTGCTTGCAGTTTGCAAGCACCCATTTACTAGTATATATATATATATACACAAAATAAATCAATAAGATAAATAAAGATTGAAAAAATATAGAAAATTCCAGAACAATAAAGGCAATCATAGCACTCACAATACAAATAAAATAACATAAGTATAATTTATTGATCAAAATAAAGAAATTCACTCCATCCTTTTTAACAAATGCTCCACTTCTTTGTTTTGGAATAACCATTCCGTAAGCAATTTAAAAAAAGTTACTTCTTTATCTAAACCAGATACACTTACAGTTAAAGAAACAAACAATTTAGGGCCAAGATAAAGAAATGCTCTGCGAAAAATTTCATTATTTGGTTTAGGTAAAATAATATTAAATTTTGCTCTGAGGGTATTTACTCTGGGTTTTAAATGTCCTCCGCCATGATTGTAGAAATTTCATAATGAACTAAAACGGTAAATTTATCCGTTTTATTAATCTTCCATCTTCTAGAGATCCCCATCCCGCAACCTAAACCATTTGAGTAACATTCACGGCTTAATTGTAGTAATTATTTTTAAGCGTATTGCCTATAGTTGTACCTTTTATAATTCCCCGGTACGACACTTGTAGGCCCATTCACTACATTCATACTCGAGGTGAGACCTAACTAACGCTATGTAGCATCACTTGCGAACTTCTCTTATGAAAATGCTCACTTCTTGCGCTAAATTCACTTCAGTTAATGATTTTGCTTCCAAGGTCAATATCCCCTGGAAATAGATGAAGAAACAACTCTGGCTTCCTGCAAGAGATAAATTACATCATTACCATTAAGGGTATTCTCCACAAAGGAAACAAGGTTTCCTTTTCGATTCCGAGAATTTCCTGTCTAAAATGTCTTTCCTCCTCGAAAGTTTCATTAATAAATAAAGGATTCCACACACAATCAACTGCTTATCTGACACGGCTTGTTCTTCGCCGTGTATAGATCCTTCCCTGATGTTTGCAGTTAATTAGCATCTGAATAGAATTCGTGGTTCTTCTTTGTGGTTTAGAATATTACGTTCGAGGTGTATTTGTGTCGCAAATTATCTCGCAGGTCCCGTGTGCCATCATTTATTTTGCCAGTTCATTCCAGGGGTTTCCAGTCCTCTTGTCGATGTAATTGATAAAGATTGTATCCCAAAGACAAATACTGTAGGAAATCATATTAAATAAAAATGCAAATTCCACAATAACTTCTTACTTACTAAAACAACTACTACTTTACTGGCGTGGAATATGCATTTTTTATTTAATATGATCCCGATTACGGAGTTCCACCAATTTAAGGCTTATTTGATTGAATTTACTCTTATTATTAGTTTATCAATTCGCCCGAAAGTTGGCTGATGGAGCAATGAACGAGCGTGTTTGTTTAATTTTATCTTCCCTTGCCTGGGTAGATGTTAAAAACCAGAGGCGTTTATTATTTGTTAAGTAAAATTGATATTCCGTTCTTGTAAATCTTACTCATCGCATGAAAAATTGGTAATATTTCCTCGCGAGGACACGAAACTTGCTTGATTTTTTTAGAACAAGTGTATGAGCCTATTTTGTTGCTCGTCTTTTAAAATTTGCCATTTAAGATGATTCTTTACGACTACTGGTCTAAAAACTTCGTTGAGTCACTCCGGAAACATTGAGAAATTATCAGGAAAGATTTCAAGTATTTGATCGTTTTCATAAAACTTGAAATTTCAACTGAAAACCTCAAGATAGAATCCGATCGAGTTGGAATCTTTTATGCATTATAAGGACAACTAACTACAAACTTTAAGCACTAGCTGCAAACCGATTTCGAAAAAAAATGTGCAGACAAGTAACCTATTTCTTATAACCACAACATTTTCCTCTATTTCATCATAATTCCCACAATTTGAATAGATATTGAACTATCAAAGAAGAATCTTTATTTAATTTCCCTACTAGTCTAGGTTCCATCGAAACGTTATTTGATTCGGTAAAGTAAATGAAGCCTGCAAGAAATGAAAATATTAACGTTTTCTTTTGAAATATCTCCGAGTCATCCAAATGAGACTCGTTTATTAAGTATTATTCTCGTCATTTTTAAATATGACACGTACTTCCTTTAATAATATCCATCGAATTGCTTTATTTATCCTAAAAAAATTCGTACTCTTTTACACGCATTAAAAGTACTTTTTATCACTCTTATGTAAGTGAAACAAAAACAATTTATTTAAGAATTCATTGCAAGTTGGTGTTCCTGCCAGGTAGCAATGTTTAAAGGAAACATAAAACTGAATTCAAGCCTGGAATTTTCCCAAAGACGGGAGGGAAACCCCTCCAAAAACCTCCCGTAAGCTGTTCAGTTAAATTACACTATGAATATTATAATTACGTAAGATATAAAATCTATTATGCATAAAATATGTATATGATCTATCATTTAACTGAAATAATACAGAACATATAAGGAAAGGGTTTAGGTGACTTTGCACATAAGGGCGTGCACCCATTCGATTCCCGGCCCTGTCAGACTTTTTTCAAGTCCGTTTTTCCTTGGGAATACAGAACATGGTAAAGTGTCCTTATAGTCACATACACATGAATAGATTGAATAAATATAACAAATACATCTGGAGATAATAATACAGAGGAGATAGCCGTGAACTACACTATAGTAAATTTCATACAGTTTAACTTAAGTTTATTTTCTTAAATCTTCACATATTTAAAACTTCACCAGGTAAAGCGTTCCATTCCCTAATACCCCTATTAGTAAAAGAGTATTTTTTCTTTTGTTTGTTTTCTGCTCACGTTCCTTGATTTAAAACTATGGTTGCAGCGTCCTGTATGATTTGGAATTTCAAATCTGCCACGTGGTTCACCCCTATGACCATGCCTCAGGGGCGGATCCAGGCGTGAATTTTGCGGGGGGGGTGGAACTTCCAGGAAGGGCCATAGCGAGTGGGGGGGGAACTTTATCTTCAGTCGTTCGAGGGAGAAGAGGAGTAGAACTTTGAGCGCAAAGCAGTCGCCGATTTCAAACATTGTGTTTCTTCCTTACAACTAGGCGTTACAATGTTGTCTCACGGTCGGCATCGCCACCGCATGCCACTGAATGGCGGCTTCGGCCGCGTCCAGTGGCGCGTCTGATTTTGTGCCCACTACTTGAGTGAACTCCTCCATTTGAAACAATGTTCAGCTATGAGTGGCGCGACTCGGAAGCAGCACAGAATAGCATCGTGTAAAGTGCCAAGAGCATTTGGCAACATTACTCCGACAACCGTCACGTGTCATCTATAGACGACGCTCGGTTTATTAGTATTAAATTATTGGCCTTGGAAAATATATTCTCTTGGATTTGGGGGGGAAATTTCTCCCTTCCCCCCCTGGATCCGCCACTGCCATGCCTGAAAGGCTGTACTTCTTGCAAGAACCTTTGAAAATATCTAGAAAAATTAATGGTGCGAGAATGCAAACCGAAGATTAAAAATCGGTTAATATCTTTCCTCCTTGTTTGTTCGCCTTATCTTTCGTTCGTGCACAATAAGAGGGCGAACGTATCTCGAAATCTGGAAGATTTGGAATTTCACGCCTGGGCTCCGCTTCGTTAAACATGAATGAAATTCCCTCCAATCATATCCGAAGGTGAAAGAACCGAGGAACTTATAAATAATAACTCGATCCCCGAAATTGCCTGTGCGATCCAAATTGCTTCGGCAGGTTGAATTCGTAGGGCGGGAAGTCATTCTTCCGGATGTAATCGTTTAGTGCGGAATATTCATTGAATTAAGGTGGCCAATCTTCCGGATAGACCGGAATTTCTATGATAAGCTTCCCGTGGTGATGAGTCCTGGTAGGTGTACCGTGTTCGAGCATTTTTTTCCAAATTTCCTCGTACATTCGCGCTATTCAGCAATGTCTGTTATTGAAAATTTTGTTCCTAGCTTCCTTCAGTATATTTTTTTATTAAAAAATGTTTTCTCGTTAAATACATACACAGGTAAGCATTAGAAAATTTGAAACAAGAGACTTAAGTTCCCCTTACCCCTTAGAAAATTACAAAACGCTATACAACATTAATTTTTGGTTACAAAAATGTAAGCAAAAAAAATAAAAATGGGGAAAATACATTACAATACTGGAACAATTCAAAATAACATAAGTATTATCACTCTATTTGTTAAAATTTACTGTACTACCGCTATGATTCACAGTGTAAAAACCTTCGACTTTTTCGCTGTGGAAATGTAGTAAATGATCTGCGATAGCAATTTTCTGATCTAACTCTTCCTCTATCAGTACCGTAAGTTAACTATATGATTCGGTTAAAAACCAAATCATATGGATAGATACCAGAAAATTGTCTTCTATGATCTCTAGTCTGTACTTTCAGTATTGTACATATTATATATTATACATTAGTTGTATCTTTTTTTCCTTTATTTATGCTATACTAAGGATGTTTCTTCTCAAATTTAATTTGGTCCGATTTCAGGGGGCATCAAGTTACGAATTCACGCTTAGGTGAATTCGTAACTTAGGTGAATTCGTAACCAAATATGGATAATGCATGAAAAATTTCCTTCGCGAAATTTTTCATGCATTATCCATATTTAAATGTCTCCAATTAACCAATAGGTGCATGATATGCTATTATAACCCATGGGATTGTAACACTATCATAATTGTCTAACTGATATCATTGTCTTATTACTGTTTCCCCAGGCCTTTAGTTACAACCCCTTCATTTATGCGAAGGAAAGATTTATTACGATTAAGTATTAAGTAAAATCCAGGAGTTTGGTTTACTTTGGTCGGTGAGTCAGGTCGTTGATTCTTCCCTAGAAATAGTTTTCCTATTGGTTGGGAGTCCTGTGTACCTGTCAGTCACGAGCCAGAAACTCCCCAACCTAATTTAACTTTTTTAAACTCAAATGAAGACTTCAGAAAAGTAGATACCTTATAATTTTCTTTGTACATCCTATTCGTAACTCCTTTCATTTTCCTTCATCACAAAATATAGTTTTCTATCTGTAGGTTCCGCAGGTTTTTCACACTCCCCCTTTTGTGAGTGTTTTCCTGCAGTGAATTTTTTTTCCTGAGCCCTAAGCTTAGGTTTTATCAATCCACATATTAGTTTTCTACTTTGTACTTTTGCAAGCTATCTATTTCCATTCTCTTCTGATACGACGAAGGGTTGGATGTAAGAAGAGACTTCCTTGTCTCAATCTCGCCCGAATTAAGACCTCTTATTATTATTATTATTTGTATTTATATATTATTATTATTATATTTGCAGAACACATATGTATTGTGTTTTTATGTATTCATTTAGGAAGATAAATTTGTAGATTTTGGACAGATGTATATATTTAAGATAATACAGGTATTTTTTTTTCAATTTACACCGATATTTTATGCAAAGCAGGCACTTGCAGACGAGTCCTCTTCTGGATTCTGCAAGACCATATTGGTTTCATGTAAAAAATTGAAATATGTATGTAATGTATATTTTGTAATGTAATGATCTTTGTAAATCTTTCTTTTCTCTTTTACATAGCATTTTCTTTATAAAATATTTTTGTAAATAAATTATAAATGTAAATATTAAAAAAATATGATTATTACTTTTATTATTCGTCTAATATAGAATATTTGGAAACATAAGCCTACCTCAAGTTAGAACTTTGTAATGTATGCAAGTGTAGTTAAAATCTTAATCATTTGCTTATATATTCTAGCCCCTCTTCTAGCTACCTCTGTGTCATTAACTTTTCAATTGACTCTGTCAACTTTCCTTCGATTCCCGACCAATACCTTTCGGAGGCCCAATCTAGCCTTTCCTTTTGTGCGCAGCCCAATAACTCGCACGCCCGTGCTTCAACTCTCTCTTTTATTCTCCTTTGTTCCTCAAGCCGTGGCTAATTCGTCCTCAAAATTCGATACCCAAAGAGAGAGGAAGGCCAGATTGATCCACCGAATATTCCTCGCATCGGAATTTTCCTTTGGCGTTTTCGAAAGTCAAAAAGGAGGCGTTTTTGGCGGAGACAGAGGATTTTTAAAAGAGGAGGCCTTCATACACGTCGCCGAAATGCGCATTCAATTTTTAGATGCCTGAGATATTTTCAAGGAAATTTTAACACTCAAGGTATAGATACTTGCAGAAATTCAGGGATAAAGTGGGCCGGTGTATTTCCCGTAACCTAGGTTCATTGATTACTGAATATTGTTGATTTTAGGACAACGTCCTTTGAAATTATCAACAGTTTCTCCACACGTCCAGCATTGAGTTTGCCCTTTTCAATTAGAAATGTTATAGATTGAACGAAGCATCAAAAACTATCAAGGAATGTAAACAATATCATTCACGTTCTTTGATGGTTTTGGTGCTTTGTTCATTCTATATTCATCTACATCTACATCTACATTAATACCCTACAAGCCGCCTTTCGGCGTGTGGCAGGGGGTGTAAACACCAGTTGAATCTAAATTACTTCCTTATTCGGTTATGGTCACGTATTGTTCGCGGAAAGAATGAATTTTTAAAGCGATTCGTCCAAGCATCTATTTCTCTTAACTTACGGTCATTATCGGATCGACTGAGGTAGCAGGGGGGTTTCATGATACTGATTGTATCTTCCGAAAATGTAGTTTCCCTGAATTTATTAAACAATCGCAGCCTAGCTTCTAATCTCCTTTCTTTCAAGGATTCCCAACCTACGTCTGAGAGCATTTTTGTAACGCTTGCTTTTTTATCGTAGCATTTCTTAACAAAACGAACCGCTTTACGCTGCACTTTCTCGAGTTCGCGAGTACACGTTTCATCCGCCGGATCCCATATACTTGCCGCATATTCCAGAAGGGGTCTGACCAAGGTAAAATAACATCGCTCTCTCACCTTTTCGTCGCATTTACCGACAATACGCTTTACAAGGCCAAGCCTTTTACTTGCTTTGCCGCAGATTTTTCGAATATGCGATATATTTCAACAATCAGCGTCCTTCCATAATTATAGAAATGTTGCAATGTATATTAAGTATTCAGTCCGAAGGCAGGTAGGAACCTCCGCCCGCCTAACATTAACTTTCTCTTGCTGGAAGGAATGAGGCTTAATATAGGTAAGATGAGGAGTGAGGTAGTTTTCCCTTGCTTACCTCATACAGCCATAATGCTATACACGGAACATATCCACGTGAATAGAACACAATGACTTAACAAGTAACTTTTTTCTTAGCTTATCATAGAATACCTATAGTAGTAGTAGTATTGTTAAAAGTGCTTCGACACATTGGGTCATTTCGCACGTTGGCTCCCACCGCGAATCGAACCCGGGACCGCTTTCACCAAAGGCAAACGCGCTTTCCACATGAATATAATAATAATAATAATAAATCGTCTTTATTTGGCGAGATTGAGACTTAAAAGTCTCTTCTTCCATCTAACCGATAAAATATATGGGAGCCCCGTAGAATACCTCATCAATGCCATTATGGAACGTCTTTCAGTACCTTTAATTCCATCACGTCAATAAACAAGAGATGAAATTATATTCTTTCAGTTTATTTATCCTATGCCAAAAGATGAATTTAAATATTTCATTCATAAGGGTATGGTATCAGGAGCAATATTCAAATATTTGGGAAAATTGACTGTAGAATGTGGTCAATGAATATGAAAAATACTTCATTGCCATAGAATTATGATGAATGATATGTCAGTGAAATAATACCACGTTGGATACATGTATGGTGTATATTATCTATAAACAAGTAGTAAATTATTTCTCAAGAATAAAAGAATTCTGCTCTCGTATTCTTACTGAGAAATAGCAGTTGATCTGACATCTATCTCGATTCAATCCGGATTATTTAAATTTTCCTTGCGCGGTGGAAGTGAAGGAGAAAAAGTCTGCCGTAGCCGGGGATCGAACCCGGGTCGAAGAACCCAGGTAAATTTTCCTTGTTATAACTAATAAACTCCATGACTGGATACAAAAACTCAACTTGCTACTGTTTCCGAAAGTTAGTAAAAGATTTTTGCACATCTCGTCTTTCTGCTGAATGTGTGGAGTAGGTACTCTCTCGAACTCATTTTGTGGATTAATTCTATTCTATTCTGTTTCTGAACATATCCGACCATTCCCTGACCGGAAAAATCCGGTTATCCGGGATTCGAACCCGGGACCTTGGTAATGAAGCGTTGCCATGCAAGCATGCTAACCGGCCACGGCGGCGACGATTTGCCCAACTATAATGCGAAATAGAAATTTTCCGCGGTAAGATTGACTTCTTATTTTCAATCCAATTCGCCTAGAGATTTCATAATGGAAATTAGAAAACTCCACTCATCGAGTGCAACTCAAACTATGCCGTAAAGTACTGCAGTTGTATCCGTCGCAAAATCCACAATTTCCTTTAATCTCAGAAAATGAACCTCTGCCCGCGCTCTCTTCCATTCGGCTTCTCCCAGAACTTCCATAAAGCGCTCTTTTTCTGGGCTTATTTTTTAGTTCGACCACGCGAAGAATTACAGTCTCCCGAAGAAGAACGGGTACTTAACTTGCGATTTGATGAACTTGCGCAGACACTATTCCCGTGGAAGTAAAATGAAGGGATTATTGAATCGCGGTGCCCCAAACTTGCTTTGACTGGTTAAATTGTGAAATTTGGACTCGCCCGGTAATGCAGTATTGATTATATTTCTAACAGTGTAACGTCTTCCTGTTGATAACACATTTGCATTCTTCGTATTGCAATGCGTATCTTTTGTTCTTTGCAGTGCAGTAACAAGGAGTTCAATCAAAATAGAGTAAACGTTCTCCATTCATGAACGAGTAGATTGAGGAATGAAATGTATTCTGCGGTAGTGGGAGCAATATGTCTATGGCTCTCACAGTTCTCAAGTAACTCAATGATGACGAGAGTGAAGAATTGGGTATCCTGATTGCTTTATATTGAACCTCAAGTTGATTCAGTGAAGTATTCCTGCACTTAAACTACGCAGATGTGATGACATTATATTTTTTGATTCCCGGATTTTTACTGTTGAAACAAATAAAGGTATAATAGTATTGGAGTTAGATTTATTTTAAAAGTTCAAATTGTCTTAAATTTCAAGCTTAATTCTTTTGGTCAAATTTTTTAAGGATTGTGGCGGAGGCTACAGTGATTCTGTTAATGTCTGATAGTTATACTAGTAGATATGCCAATTATAATATTTGATATCCATAGTAGTTCATGAAAATTTCAGCAAATATTCTGGCGTTCATGTTCCGAGGTTAATTCTTTCTGCATCACTTTTTTGCAAAACTAATGAAGTCGCTGGAAAAGTTTAATAAATTATTGCCCACGTTAGAATTGAATTTTTTAATATTTTTCAAATTATTTATTACACTGAGTTGTCTTAGGTTTTTGGGAAAATTTATTTTTAGTTACGATTTTTTTATTTGAGGACCGTCTAACACAATCAATTTTTCCATAGTTTTATATTACAGCGTTTAAAATGTTTTGCACCTGTTAGTTAGAGGGTTGTGATTTGCATTCGAAAGTTTTATCACGATTTCTTTAAGTGTTCAGCGAAAAAATATTCCTTACTTCATCCCACCTATCTAGATGTCCGAAGATTTTTCATGGTTCAAACATCTCTCTGTATTGACAGTTCAATTCATTTTGGTTTCAGATTAATATGATTAGCTGCATTAGTTGTTCTTTTCACTTTCATCAACATAGTGCAAGGGATTGAGTATTAAAATAAAAAATGTGCCTAAATTTTGCCCTGAAATTGCGGAGTATTTTAAAAGTCAGGTAAAATATTCGATATCGAAAAAAATTCAATGTCTCTTCCTAAAGTTATCTAAAGGCTAAAAAAGTGATTTTCAATTTACAATTTTTTCCTTTATCACTTCTGTATAACCATAAAATCATGTATTTTATGCACGGTGGGATTAATTACTTAATCGATTTTCTTCTCATCAATGAAATCATTCATTCCAACGTCCAGAATTCAGAATAATAAAATAGTATGGTCCTCCACTTTAGCCTTGTTTCTTTGGAAATTGCATGCACATATTTTTCATTCTAAAAGGGAAGTCACGGTTAATCTGATTCCATAAATTACCTTGTATATTCATAATTCATTTTGATTCAATAAGAATTAACGCAAGATCGCCATGGTGTCCATAAATATAAGCTTCAAGCGTTGTAGTTGCAATCATGTTGCTCTTTTCAATTTCCTCATATGTCCTTTTACCCTTGATGCTTTTTACATAATTCCGGAACATCTTTATAGGCCTCTCTCTTCCTACTCTCCCGGGATTTTCCTTCCTCTGTGTTCCCTGAGAAGTTAATTTGCCTCAGAGCATGTCCTACAAATTTATTTTTCCCTTTTCTTACATCTTACATTAAGTTACCTTCCTCCATGACTGCATGTAGTCTTTATATTATTCTGTTTTTTCTTAAATGTTCTCTCTTTTCTATCTTGTCCTTGTCGTTCTCCTCTTAATGTTAGCATACATTGATTCCTGTCGGTATGACTCCAACTTTACTATCACTTAAGTTTTATTTCTATGCCCCAAAAAAGGTTTTAACGCTTCTTAGTTTTTACACATTTTTCCATTGATAGCTAAACCCATTTCGCTTGCGAACATTTAGAGCAGATGTGGGAAACCAGCTGCCTTCAGCCTATATGCAGCCCTTTTGTGTGTTAAATCCTGCACTTTAGTTATCCCCTGAAACAAATACCAGCGAATAATTTAACTAAATGAGACCCTAATAAAATAAAATGGAAAATATCCTCTTTGGCCAATTCCGCATGAATTTATTCATGTACAAGTTCGATGTTAAACTCTTTGAACACAGCCAACAAGTAACTCCGGAGCAGCCTGACGTTTCTCACGCTCGCTCACATGCTTCTTATGCGACCAAATGGTAAATGAAATCTTCCGAAGAAAAGAAAGCCCATCCCCGATTTAAATTATTTAGTAAATTCTGTTGGGAGAGTCCATTGAGTTGCATCCTATGAGCACGTCCTAGAAATAGGTACGGAAGGCTCTCCGGAAGCCATCGATCTCTCCAGAAGCTAAATACTTCTCGCCCAGCGAACCGACCTCCACATACCCAATCGTGGTACTCACCGAGAAAGTGCGTGGACCCAGCGATCATCCTTTCTCCTTAGCGTGCGTGTTGCTGGAACCGGGTCCCCCGGGGTCCGGAGCCTCTTCCCCGGGAGGACGACCGCTGCAGACAAATTCACATGGCTCCCTCCGACGCAATCTCTCCGGCGAAAGTGCTCTGATCTTAGTGATGGGCTTGATTCTCTGCACTCGCTCGAAGTCCTGTTTCACGGGCGAGTGGCGAAAGCTAACGGGCGACGGAGACTTGAACGTCCGAGGAGGAGCTCGGTTGCCCTCCCCGGATGGGCCTTCGACTTCACTCTGGGTCCCTCCGGAGTTCTTGAGGGCGGGAAGCATGCGCGGACGCTGTTGGCGCCTTGGTAGAGACGCCCGTTGTCACCGCTAAGGGTGTCCGTCACGGACTGGCGTCGAGACGCTCGCGTGGGGAGGGGTGGAGAACGGCGCAAGTCTGGATGAGCACCTCCCCTCCGACGCTGCTCCCCCACCGAATGTTCGCAATCTTCTGCTGCTCATCGAAATAAACGGCGCAAAACGCGGGCGCGAAATTACACGCTGGGATGTTTCTTCTCTTCCATGCCATATTCCCTACTCGTCGGAAATGGGATTATTTTCATCGGCTCAGTAGGCGCTGGTGAGGGCTTACGATGTGGATGACCAAATTTTATGTTCTTACCAACTATCGTAACAATCGCCTCCATGTATATATTTTTTACCTGATGTCAGTAACTTTCATGAGAAGTAAGCTTTACGTCAAATATTCGTTTATCTGCTCCATTTATCCTTCGAATAATGCAGCTTGAAGTTACTCATATATTTTTATTTTATATGCAGCAGATTGAATTTCATCAGGTTTCAGCTACAACCTAATTGCAAATGCAAATTAATTAGATTTGCAACCTTGCAAATCTAATTAATCGACACTACCAGGAAAGCTTTACTTTAGACGATGGACGCGCGAACGAATTTTCTGTGCGTGTTGATTCAGAAATGGAACCAATCGAGTTATCGGTGGATGGAATAAGAAAGTTGTTGCGGCAGGTAGACAAGAAAAAAGCGCCAGGACCAGAAGGTATACCATCGTTCGTCATTCAAACACTGGCGAATGAGCTTGCTCCCCTTCTTTTCGTATTCTATAGGAAAACCTTGGACGAAGGCGTTGTACCAATGTCGTGGAGAAGAGCGCATATCACTCCAATTCCTAAGAAAGGACGTTCCTCGAAACCTGAAGATTACCGTCCGATATCTTTAACGTCAATATTTTGTAAGACTATCGAGCACATTATAGCGAGTTCAATAATGCGTTTCCTAAGTGACAAGGGGGCAATTAGTCAATGTCAACACGGTTTCCGTAAAGGTAGGTCATGTGATACCCAGTTAGCCCTTTTTCTCCACGATGTAGTTAGAGCAGCTGATAAGGGTATAAGAACAGACGCCATATTTCTAGATTTCAGAAAAGCTTTCGATCGAGTATCGCATGCAAAATTAATTCACAAGTTGACGGCTTACGGGATTAACGGAAAAGTTGTTGAGTGGATAAAGTCGTTTCTCGGGGAAAGATCGCAGCGAGTTGCGTTGGACGGAATTTTATCTGATGAGGTTCGCGTCACATCCGGTGTTCCACAGGGAAGTGTATTAGGACCAATTTTGTTCCTAATATATATTAACGATGTTATGGATAATATTAAATGCAAGGTTAGGTTATTCGCTGATGATACTGTTGTGTATAGGGAGATCGTAACTGAAGATGACATTGGTAGTTTGCAGAACGATCTGAATATGATTTCGGGTTGGTGTAGTGATTGGCAGCTCGAGCTGAATGTAAAGAAGTGCGTTACCATGACTTTCACGCGATCCACTAACGTTACCTGCGTACCGTACAGAATTTCAGGAAATCCCTTGGAGCTCGTGATGCATCATAAATATCTAGGAATTACGCTCAGCAGTGATATTTCCTTCAAAGAGCATATTCGAGGCGTAGTAGGAAAGGCGAATAGAATGCAAAGGTTAGCCAGCAGAATCCTTAGGGGATGTTCACCGAGAGTAAAAGAAATAGCGTACTTTTCCCTAATTCGACCTCTACTTGAGTATTGCTGTGCGGTTTGGGATCCTCATGAAGTAGGATTAATTTCCGATCTCGAGATGGTTCAACGTAGAGCAGCAAGGTTCGTCAAGGGAGATTTCAGATTCGACAGCAGTGTTTCGGCTATGTTAGGATCCCTCGGTTGGAACTCTCTTAGTGATAGAAGACGTGAATATCGACGGAAGCTTTTTGATAAATTTATCTCTACCGATTTCGGGGAGGAGGTAACAGATATTGTCATCCCAGTTATATACCTACGCGACCTTCGAGAGAAAACAAAAAAGCGATACAGGGAAGTAGTTGCCAGGACGGATAGCTACCTTTGGTCATTTTTTCCGCGTAGTATTAGAGAAGCAAATAGCTCTCCAGATTAGATAGGTATTTTGGTGTCTTACACCCCCTGCCACGCGCCACTGGCGGATTGCAGGGTTTAAATGTAAATGTAAATGTAAATGTAAACCTATGTCTAAAAATACATAAACAGTGATTACATCCACAATCTCTTTCCCTGAAGTATTATATATTACAGTTAAATATTCCAAAATAGCCACTCAATTAACAAATAGTATTAGAATACAAATGTTGAAAGAAAGAATACTTTGTGATTTCCACTGCAGATTTATTGTTAGACTAGTTCGTAAACTGGTTGACATCTTCAGATCGACCAGAAATTAGTCGAATAATAAAAACTGCTTGAGAAAATACAAATTATTCTTTCTTTCAACATATGTGTTGAGTTCCACAAAGCTACGCTCGGCTACGCTACCCACATCAATTTTATTGTATTCTATCACCATATAACTACAACAATACTTAATCAAAAGAACATCCCACCAATACATTACAGATCATCCCTCGGTATACATTAACTACAAAGCAATTACATACATGTCATTACAATATAATTTTTAAATGTATTACATTGTTAAACTAACTTTATGCATCCCTTGTTTACTGTAAGGTTTGAACATTTGAAGGCTTCTTCACGTAACATGTTCCATTCGTTTTCTCCTCTATTAAGAAATAGGTATTTAGCCACATCCGTCCTTTGTTTTCCTAATTTTAACTTTTCATAATGATCGCCATGTACTACATAATTTGGTTTCTCTAATCTGTAACTTAACCTCCACGCTTCGCCATCGTTTTTTACCTGATTAATTCCTTCTAATCTATTATGGTTGCAAGAAATTCACAGTCGTACCATAAAATAATATTTTGTATTGTATTTTATTTCTATCAACAGCTATAGTTTTCAATTCAGAATTTGAATAAAACATCCAAAATGTAGCGACGTTTGTAAAATTTATGAAGCAAATTCAGAAGTGTTCACGTTGCTATAAATAAAATATTGGTTGCTACAACACTTGCTCCAACGCTTTTTTCCAGGTCAGAGTTTATTTACAGTGGTTACTGAGTTGGTAACAAGGTTTATGGTCACCTCAATTATTTTAGACTAAAACAGTCAGAAATGTCGAAAAAATTGAAATAAATATTACTCACTTTTCGAGCTCAAAACGCGACATCATTTCTAGAATAATCTAAGTAATGGTGTTAACCTTTGAGTACACCAAGTGTGATGTAAATCCGATAATAATTACGAAGTTTGATGAATGAACTAATAAAGCCTTTGGATATTAGGAACTCGCGTGTAACTTTACGAGAGCTTAGACTAATACGCTTTGAAATTGCGTCTAACTATAGCGTATGAACTCACTACTTACCTCCTACTACGTAGGAAGTGCTGCCATATCAGATAGAACAGGCAGCTAGTAAAATTAATAACACAGATCTCTATTTAGGTGAAATTTAGACGGAAAGGTCAGTCGTTTCGCGTAAGCTTCCAATAATAAACGTTAAAGGAAATGGGGGAGGAAAACTTTAGAAAAGGTTACCAGTATAAATTAACCAAAGGGTTTAACTTTGAAAAAAATCCGTCGCTGCAAAAGGACCTTACAAAAGAGGCATTTGGAAGAAACAAAAAAAAGAAAAACCTACATGAACAATTTGAATAACAGTATTTTCTGAGATTGGAGACCGCGTTAATTTTTAAATTATAAACTCAATATGTTTCGGCGTACTTTGGTATTCCACGGCGTACGTGGAAGACCACCACAAAAGAAAATATGAATATTCTGTATACTTCCACAAGATAATTTATTTCGACCGGTTTCTCTAAATTTCTAGTATCTTCAGGCACAGGAAATAAGAAGCTTACAGTATTTAAAGGGTAAAATCAGGTAAAGGTAAGGTGGGGGTGTAATAGAGTGAAAGGGTAGGGAAATTTAGTGAAACCTGTCAGCCTTGTGGAAGTATACAAATTATTCTTATTTTCCTCATAAATTTTCCTTGAATTCTAAAAGTAGATTATTTTCAAATGACAGCGACGTCAAAGCTAATATTTCTTACCCTACCACTTCCCATTTTATTTTCTTTATATTCAGAGACTCGACTTTTTTGACAGCATCTATATAATATAATTACGAAGATGGTAGGATTCGAAAAGTACAAGTTTTGAATTAACTTCTGCGCCAAAGTCTGAAATGAAAGCCGTACTTAAGGTTTGATGACTTATAATTTTCAGTAAAATTTCTTTATATTTTTTCTAATATCGCTATTCTGCGGTCAGTACCTCTAAATCAGATCAGCAAAAGGAATAAACCCGAATAAAAATAATTAGGTGCTTTAAAAACAATATGTGTTTTTCAAATGGGAGGCCTTTTGATTGACCAAATTTTTGACCTGAAATGATTTGGTACAGTACAGAAGGTTCACCATTAGGATAGAGCGGTGCACAAAGTTTGAGAACCAGGTAAGTTTTAGCTGTCAAACATTCGGCGGAAATGCAATAATACGCTCATATTAAATACCTAAACATAATTCTATGTACCCGTGTATAAGCAGAGTTTTTCAGGACATTTTTATGACAGAAATATCCCCTTCGGCTTATCCTCGAGTCAGTATCCCACTAACCTGTTCTCCGGTGGAAAAAGTCTGCCAAATTTACAATTTACAAGCCGGAAATCGGTTTTTAAACTGTAAATTGTTGATTCTCTTTTCTACCTATTGAGGTACTTTCATGTTTTTATTTGAGATAAATATTTAAAAAAACATTTAATCTACTGACGCCTCAATTATTGTAATTTTATTGGAAACTAGTTTTATTTTGAAATTGACCAGTAACTGCCGCATTTCTCACCCTAAGCTAAATCTCGAATCAATTATATTTCCAGTTTTTTATGATAAATTATGTTCGGGTCGGCTTACACTCGAGTACTATTTACGGTATTCAGTTAAACATGAAATGCACGATATTACAAACGAGAAAACACTCGCGAGATATTTCGGAAAGAAATAATTCCAAAGTATTAGTGTTTTTCATACCTGGAAAAATAAAAGCATCTCATGGGAGTTATTTTATGTGGGGCATTTATAGATGGACTCTAAGAACGTTTTATGTCTCATAAAATAAGTGTTACGTCCCATAAAATACGTATTACGTTCCGTTATCCACCCTTCCGATTATCGATAAAAACTCTTCGAAGGAGCCGAGACAGAAAAAGGGGAGACAACGACCGGACTCCGTCTATTCGAGCCCTGCGGGGGGTATGGGCTCATCCAATGGACATCTACGCATTAAAGCACGTGCCTCTCGGAGTGGAGGAATGTCGAGAGGGAAATGTCGTGTTGCGAAATTCCTCAGGTGTTGCTTATCGCAGGGTGTCGCGTAGAGAGACGATGAGGAAGTTGAGAGGGGGTGCAGGAGGTGTTAATGGTGTCAAAGAGAACAGGCCATTCATCCGTCCGAGTCAGGGGAGCAGGGTTACAGCGGAGTTCCCTATTTTCGCTGTTCCCCAAGGGAAGGAAGGAAGGACCAATTCAATCTCCGGGAAGGGGTGTGATTTGTGTGTCGAGAAATCACCTCCGCAAAATTATGAAATACAATTCAGTTTGTTTAAAGAGAAAGGACTTGTAGGAACCTAAACGATTTGATTCATGGTCATTCGATCTAAATTCGATTGCATTTCTTCTCGAAGACGAAATTTCAATTTACAGAAACTTCTTTTACAAGTTTCTTCTTTTAACCTTACACCAGTGGTGGTTTCCGGTCTTCTTTAATCAAAATTCGCCACCCGTAGATGCCTATTGACACTCCCATTCTGCGGAAGAAGTAAGAGTCTCATAGAGTTTTTACATTATTTTGAAGTAATCATGCCTTCCCCACGCCGATCTATCCATGAGGAAGGAGGATGGACTCGCCCACGGAGGATGGAATTGCGTCCTTACAACGCAGTTACACCGCATCTCCATATTGTAAAAGTTAGGTCGTAACTAAGAAATTCCAATGATACTGGGGGATACTGATGTACAAATATCGACTGGCTTAGGAGTTCATCATTTCACCCCCGGAGACCGACGCCTCCCGCATCTTTTGTGAGGTCAAACACTGCAGGGGTACGCTGTAAACGATGTAATTCATGAAGGAGAGCTTTCGGCGGTGAATTAACTTTTTTAATGAATACAAAAAGAAGTTTGAAGAAGGGAATCCTTGAAGACAGGAGATTGGAAGCTAGGCTGTGATTGCTTAATAAATTCAGGAAAACGACATTTGCAGAAGATACAGCCGGTATCATGCAACCCCCTGCTACCTCGGTAGATCCGATAATGAACGCTACCTATTGTACAGGTATATATAAAACAAATACAAGAAATACAAAAATAACAATATTAATATCATCTTCACAAAATAAACCCAAATAAAAATAAATTGTTGTTAACGATGCCTCGGAATTGGGATAGGGATTTTTTAGAATAAAGAAGAGTTGAATTAAAGCTTAATTCACTCAAGAAATTCACAGAAAATAGGGTCGTGAGAGATCTTGAGTATTTCGTTCTTCTTGCCATATGAATCAATCTGATGCTGCAAAAATCTTATAAATATGTGCTAGGACTAATGGCTGTAAAAGTTCATTTTTTGCGAAGGAAAAGCGACAGTATCCGACAAGGGTAGGACATTCATAACATTAGGAATTCATATTCATTCGGGAGTATACAAATTTTGTTTTATTATTTTAACTAAATACTGATTTCAAGATGGGCAGTCGAGAAACTCGGCTTCGTCTGAAACAGTCTGTGCACAATGTTTCTTTTCGCAAATTATTTCACATATATATTATGCATGAAGTGTATAATTTATTTCAGATAAACGTTACATTCGTAAATTAAAAGAAGTGGAGCTTGAATTCGTGAGATCTGTTCATAATTTTTCCGAAATATACGATTAGCATGCCAAGATGTTGCTCGTTATAGGATAAGGATCGTTATAAGAAAAAATGGGCTCTTTGAATAAACTTAATAATTGTTAGAATATTTGGTAGTTATTTTGTGTCCTCTACATTGAATTGGTTGATCAGATGCTGCGAGGAAAAGTAAGGAAAAATTCCTAGAACTTGTCACTTTAAAGAGTTGACACAGTTAATTTCACTGGTTCTATATAACCATTTTTGTCTATAAATGTCAATTAATGAAACAGATCCTAGAACTTGGGCTATTAAATTTTATCCGCCGATGACACGTAAAGAGATAGGGATTATGTAGTTATGTAACCATATATTACATACACCCCCTGCCACGCCGAAAGACGGCTTGCAATGCATATTCGTAGATGAAAAGTTCGTACACGCTGAACATAATTTGCGGCATTGTTATGTGTTCTATTTCTAGGTTTTTATGCTTTTACTCTCGATCGATTAAAAAAGAGAAGAGAATCGAGTCTAATCCCACTTTCTACGGAGTGTATTGTCTCCTCAATGGCTCAGCAATTTGTCGTCCTCCGTAAGAAAACCCATATCCTCTTTCATCATCCAAAAAGGAAAAAGGCATCATTCTCCATTACTTTGATCGCTCATGGTATGCCTTCTAAATCTCCCAAGTGTCTCATTCTGAGGTGATCGCATCGCAAGATAGGGAACAGCATGTTCTAGTAATGACAATGTAAGCAAATGGGTGTAGAAGCTTCGCACAGGGTAATTAGTTTCCACCGCTAAACTATTAGAGCTATTAAAGTTACGTTTATCAGAAAGAAGTCACTGTTTTATAGAAACCAATCGGTTGCAAAAGGCCGAACAGGCAAATGGTTCCTCGTTGAAAATGCTGGAGATTTCGTGTATGTGGATTCCGGTGAAAGTGACGGTCTAGGGGGGCCTAGTTAATAAATCTCTCTCCCTGTGATATGTCACTTTGGCTTCTTTCTTACGTTTCAGTGAGAAGTGACTGGATTTTTTCAACTTTCAATTTCATTTATTTGACTCCTTTGACTGACTTTTCTGTTTCCTTGTTTTATGGTGTGAAGAAACAGCATTCTAAATTCCTGAGCTATCGGGTAAGTGCATTGTATTGAAAATGAGGTTCTTGGCTTCTATTTCATCTTCATTTTATTATCAAAATCTGCCTAGTTATGAATCTTATAGACCCTTTATGCCATTATAATAACTTTCATTCTGGTTTCAGAGTGTGATTTAGATGACTCCATTACTTCCCATTTTTTATTTAAGTACTCCTATCACAACGCAGAAAAATCAGTATATCTGATTAAGTACATCTGACATATTTACATATAATCCCTGCGATCCCCCAGTGGTGCATGGCAGGGAGGTGTAAAACACCGGCATCCTTGTTTAAAATGGAGCTATTAGCTTCTCTAATACTTCCCGGGAAAATAACCAAAAGTAGATATCTTTCTTGGCAACTACTTCCCTGTATCGCGTTTTGTTTTATAATATATGATACTGGGATAACAATATCAGCTATATCCTCTCCAAAGTCAGTAGTTATAAATTTACCAAAAAGCTTCCGTCGATACTCAAGTCTTCCATCGCTAAGAGAATTCTAAGAGAATTCTATCAGAGGGATTCTATCAGAGGGATTCTATCATAGCAGAAACACTGCTGTCAAATCTGAAATCTCCTTTGATAAACCTAGCTGCTTTTCGTTGAACCATATCCGTATGGGAAATTAATCCTACTTTGTGAGGATCCTAAACCGCACAGCAATATTCAAGTGCAGGTCGAATCAATCAGGGAAAAGTACGGTATTTCTTTTACTCTCAATGAACATCACCTCAGAATTCTAATGGTTAACCTTTGCATCCCATTCTCCTTTCCTACTATGCTTCCAATATAATAATAATAAAACGGCTTTATTCGGGTGAGATTGAGACTAAAAGTCTCCTCCTCCATCTTAACCATCGTCACACAATACATAAATAATTAATTTAAAGAAATAGTATGAAAAAATATAAGAATTGTGGATCTAAAAAACTTAAGAAATTCTTAGGAAAAAAGTTTATCCACTGCAGGAAAACACCCACTAAGAAGTGGGGTGTGAAAAACCTGCGCAAACCTACCAATAGATATAACTAAAAAGGTGGTAATAAACATGATTACCTTTTATAAATACACTACCAATAGGTACATATATGGGATACATCAATAAGCATAGTCACGTCGACATTTAAATAAATGCCAACCATTTACATAAGAACATAAAATAATAATGGTATACATATTTTAAAGCATAAATACCATTAATCCAGTAAATAGTCAATATTACATAAAACTTAAATATCAACACAAAATAGGGATAGGAAACAAGTGAGAAAAGACTTTTATTACTAGAATAAAGAAGAGAGAATTTTATTTACAACAGCAATAAGTATATGAAGATTGAAGACAAAATATCACAACTGTACAGTCCAATGGTACACAATTTTTATATATAATATTAACATGCTCAATGCATACATATAGTATAAAGTCGAAAATATTTAAAAACGTAAATCATATGTTGTCAGTAAAACAGTACAGGAATTATATAAGTACAAATTGAAAATAAGTAAAAAAAAGTAAATTCAAGGAAAAACCAGGACCAAAAAGACCAGAGACATGATTTTCATGTTGCAGTGACGTTTGTAGTGAAGGGTTTAAGAGATTTATAGAGAACCAGTATGGTATAACGAGTATGGTCTTTGAAGGATAAATTACTACCGAAAGTAATTCCTAGGTATCAATGATGCCTTAAGAACTTCAAGGGATTTCCTTAAATACTATTAGGTAAGCAGTAAATGTTGGTGGAGCACAGTCCTAAGAACTGAGCTCCACGCACTTCGAGAATTTATGAAACTATCACCGAATATGCATGAGTTCGACCCCAGGTGGGTGCAAATTTCTCCTATTGAAAACGCAATGCGGCGATATATAAGAATCTTTTTTTTAAATCCTAGTCCCGATAATATGCAAACGTAAAATCCGGCATTCGAATAGAGATTATAAGTACATTTCATATAAGAATTGTATGGTTTCCACAGTGATCCATGGTTCGATACCAGAGCGCCGTTTACAATCCTCTATGCATTTCAAATGGGGTTTACGGATCCTATATTATAGGACCTTTCCGGTCTGATATTGACTTCAAACTTTGTATTAAATATGAGTTAATACTACCAGGTCGTTATTTATATTCATATCTTTTATAAGGTCCTGGGTTCAACACCAGGTGGCTCAAAAATTTTTAATGTATGGCGGGAATTTCAAATGTTGTATGACTTATTTCTTCCTTCGCAATTTAGTAATGCAATGGGCCATAATCATTCGATTTTTTCCGTCGTGCCCGTTGCCATGTATTGAAAACTCCTAATAGAGTTTGGAACCAGCGATGGCCTCAGGCTCCTAGCAGTTGCTGAAAAACTGAATATGGACGGAAACTTTGCCATGGCTCCCTCCATTTTCCGTCAAATGAATGTAATCCGTGCACCTATTGGGCACCTATTCGTCTATAACCATGTACACCCAAATGCACACAACCACTCTATCTGCCACACCCTCTACACCAGTGATTCCCAAAGTGGGCGCGGTAAGTAAGTACTCGCGCGCGATCAATCAAAGCACTCTCCTGTTTGCATGATCCGTCCAACAAAACTATCGGATTTTAGTATTTGAAAATTTCAGGTATTATTCTTATTCTATTCTAATTTAAGAAGTTTTTTATTCTTTTTCTATTCTTTACTTTTCAGGAGAAAGTGAACTTGCTCAAACTTCGATAAGGCTATGACTCACTCTTCACAAATGTGAGTGACCACCTCAACAGAATAGGTTTGGGTGACGACGGTGGGCTGGATCTCCAAGTTAAGTAAGCAGACTATACTTTAATATTTTGTAGATTCATTTTTTGAATTTCATCATGTTATGGTATTCCGAAGTATTACAAATTTTATATTTCAACTTAAGGAAGACATTTGAGATATTCTAGAAGAACTAGGCGTGACTAATTGAATTTAAGATTTGTTGAAAATAATCAGTTTGAGCGACAGCATAGACTTTCTGTAAATCTACTATATAGTGTATAGCAAATAAAAGAAAAGTATCGAGGTTTTTCGGGTTTACCTAAATTTTTTACATGAGGATGTTATAAATGTGTTGCATTTTAATACAAAAGAACAATGACACACTTGTTCGAATGATCCCTCGATTGAAAATGTTTGAGTCTTTCGCTAGTATTTTTCGGGTTTATACAAGCAGTTGCTTTTAACTTAAAATGTCAATATTAAGAGCTTTGGCATTCCCTTGCTGACTGTAATTCAAATTAAAGTACTTATAATTGATACTTTTTGTTTCAAAAATTCCAAAAAAGAGGAAGACATGACCGATGGCTGTTTTTAATTGTCTGTTAATATTAAAATTACTAATTTCCTTCTTAGCATTTTGCCTTATATTCAAATTTAATAATCATATTCAAATATTCTTTCTGATTTTATGAACTCTTTAAATTGGTGCATTATATTATAACTAGTAAATGGGTGCTTGCAAACTGCAAGCAAAGAAAATTATTAAAGGGATACTACCCTGAGTTATGGTTCTATATGTTACATTTATGCTTCTTTTTAATTATACCACTGTCTTTCGTATGCATAATTATAATTGTGAGATCGAGATTCATCAAATAATATAATAATAGAATAATTATATCGAAAGCCTTTCACGTTCATTTGATACGGGAGTCCTTAAGGCCGGGTGGCCACCAAATGCGAAGCTAAGGTAAGTTGTGCGAAGTTAGGCCGAGCGGAAAACACTTTCACAATCAAAAGTACACTTTTGAATGCAGCTGTGGCCACCGGATACGAAGCGTAGTTGAGCTGAGAATTGTGACGTCATTCAGCCACGCAAGGCACATCTTCCGTACGGTCGTGGTACGTGATGAAGTCAGCTTCCCCCTCCACAGCTCACAACGCGGTGGAGGGGGGGAGCCTCTCGCTTCTTTCCTCGGCAGTATCTGAAATGATATCCATTTACATTCACAAGCGTGAAAGGTGCGATAAATTCCCGATTATATCTTTCTTTCAGAAACATTGTAATGTAATTATTGATGACCGATTTCATTTCACAAAAAGTAATCACTTTGTCAATCTATGATAATTGTGATCGGACCACCTAATTTAATTACTTCCAATGTCGTTACACTTCAATTAAGTCCCAATTTAAGATAATCACTAGTATTATCGGGAACGCAATAATTGTGAAAATGTCGTCCGAAGGGTTCACTACAGCAGAGAAACCTTTTCTCGTAAATTTAATCATTGAACGCAGGTCAGTTTTTGAAAAAAAACTAATGCTGTGGCATCGTCAGCAGGTAATTGTCTAGGAGAGCAACACCAGCTTAAAAACCATAGCATTAAAACCAATAACATCAGAATTTTCATTTATGCACTATTTAAGATTAGACGATTTGAAGTAGGTTTTAAAAAAATGGTTTGTGCTCCTCTGCGAGATATTTACCTGTCAGCAAAAGTTAGACGTTGGATGAAGAGTGAAGAAAAATTGAATTGCCATGCTTAAGTGAGTAAAGTGATTAATTTTTGTGATGCTCTTTACAGAATAATTTATCTATGTATTAATATAAAACTAAGAACTATTTATACTATCAGTAATACAAAATGAAAAGTGTACTCGAAACTTATATGCAATTTGCGAAATAGAAAAATTTCTGTCCAATGGCTGTAAATAATATCTTAATTAATGTGCGCCAGCATAATATTGTGACAGAATCCGTCTCTTGCGGAAATTCTGTGATTTAACCGTAATAAGAGAATTAAATTCTAAGTAGGCAACTAAAGGCTAATCTTACGCCATCTTGTTAGTTTACAAAGGAATCGCTTCGCTCAGCTCAGCTCCTCTTCCAGTTGCCAGACCCTCGGAGACTAAAACTTCGCTACGATTCGCTCCGAGTCACTCGGTCCAGCTCCGCATTCGGTGGCCACCTGGCCTAATGAATACGCATTCGCAAAGTTAAATTAAGGAATACGCCAAACACAGTAGTAAATGGGTGCTTGCAAAATGCAAGCAAAAAAAATTATCAAGGGATACTACCCTGAGTTATGGGTCTATATGTTACATTTATGTATCTTTTTAATTTTACTACTGTCTATCGTATACATAATTTTCAAATGAGTGAGATCGAGATTCACCAAATAATATGATAGTAAAATAATTATTTCGAAAGCCTTTAACGTTTATGTGATACGGGAGCAGGGCCAGATTAAGGTTTCTGGGGGCCCAGGGCCAGAGAATGGTGGTGGCCCTTTTTTCAATTCAAAGATAGAGGATGAAATTTCAAACAATAGCTGAAAGTGTGTTTGTAAAAAGGTTATCAATTATAAGAATGAAAAGAATTTTCAAATTTTGTTTTTTAACAGTTTTCATAAAATGGTCTGTTTTTCAAGTAAAAAAATTGTTTTTAATTCAACGTCTTTTCAACTCACATAAACTTTTCTCATTATTTTCCTAGCGAATACATCAATGAGATTTTCAAAAGATAAACTTTTTAATATGTCGCTTTCGATACTCAGAATTATTAAACTAGTCAGACGTTCCTGTCCTATGCTCGTCCGTAATCTGTTTTGATGATTTTCATTTTTGAAAACGATCTTTCTCCACTGCAATTTGTCACCATCATGGACGAGTAAATGCGAAGTACTATCTCCGCATTAACAAAGGTTGAGCGTAAATCATTCTCTATGATTATGCGGCAGAGAAATGTCTCAATTGATTCTTCTTCAAGCTGTTTATACAACTCTGATAACTTGGCAAGTTGAAGCAATTCGGGAGATAGTGTTGATTCTAAATCCTCTGGATAGAGTTCGATGAGATTTTTCGCTGCGGAATCCAACTCTTCAGGTATTATAGTCGGAAGCTTACTCAAAAAACCAAATCTTTCACAAACGACTTCATATGCTGCGATGCGTTGTGACAGTGACGTAAGTGTGGAATCTACAACAGCACATGCACACATGCATGAACTTTCTATTCAACAGAGGCATGCACTATTGCATGCCTCTTGCAAGTTGACCGGACCTCTTTTTCATAACGCATGCCTCAGCGCAAGTAAATCCAACCAGTTGGATTTTCGTTCAACATTCTGTGCGTCTTTCCAGAGATTTCGATATCAGTTTATTTAGTTTTTAAATAAAATCGACTGAGGCCGTATTGATATTGAGTAAATTCATTACGAATGAAATAAAATGGTATTCTCTTCTCCACAAGTTTCATTGGAATAAAACTACGATCATTTTCAGGTCCACAAAAACAAACACATATGTTATAAAATAAATAAAACAAATACATAATTTTGATTATAAATATCTAATATCTAATATATATTAAATATCAATAAATGACATTTCCGCCATAAAGTGTGACCCCACCAAAGCAGATCATTGCTGTATTAAATTCATTTTAAATCGAATACCTTAAGAGCGATAAACTTACATCGTGTAAAAACGTATTTAGTGCCCTATGGTTATATATACATGTAAATAAATTTAACAGTGGATACAATTATATATTCATGCAAAAGCTGAGTTTTTCTGCACACTTTTTTATGATGAGTACAAGGCCCCTCTTCTTAAACTCGAGGGAGGGTTCTCAGTTATCAGTTCTCCCGTGGCAAAGAAGCGTCTTTGTCGTAAATCGGCTGGGAAATTACTCACTTGCTCATTCAACAATTCCTTGTCAATTCTCTCTTACTAAACTACCGATGCCTCAATTACTGTAATTTCATAGCTACTTCTTTTCATTGTGTACCAGTACCTGCTGCATTTCCCACCCTAGGCTTTTATTCGACTCGGTTACTTTTCCCAGTTTTTTGGAATAAAATTAGGTACCTCGGCTTATAATGAGTTCGGCTTATATTCGAGTATAAAAAGTATACTCTTTCACAAATACTACTAGTAAGACTATTGAAATATCGGCTATTCTGTTCCACATTTAAGTGGAAATATTATATCTGGAGGGGAAAACTCTAAATATCGATTTGTGTTTCGGTTGCCTCAGTGAGGATCTCTGTTCGAGCCCCAGCCAAGACACTATTTTTCACTTCTTGTTTAACCTCAATATTATATCTTCATTTTCATCTCTGTGTAGAATTGATTGAAAGAAACTTATTTTCACTTGAACAGTTTTTATTGCAAAAGAAAGCATCAATCTTAATTTTCAATGTTTTTAAGTGAGAGTGTATGTCCGTTTTTCTTCTCCCAGAAAATAATTATTTTGGTTATGATCTTTCTAAACTCATAGAGCAAAAGTATAATTTAATTTTCATGCAAGTGAACTATAGTGCAAATTCTGTGGCTCAAATATTATATTTATTCCATCATAACTCAGGATAATCCAATCTCAGCTGAAACAGAAAATTAAATGCGTAACTTCCCATTGCTACATTAAACGCAAAGGCATAATTTCACTCTAAAGACGGTGTAAACCGCATCACACATCATTGTAATTTAATTAGTGAAACCGAAAGACTTCTGCAACGATTAATATCTCTAAGAATTTGAAGCGAAATCGATATAAAGACTTTACCATCTTAATTATACATTATTAAATAGTTTTGTCTCGAAAAGGGATGAGTCGTTTGAGCTCTCATTTCCCTTCATTAGTTTGAGGGACCTGACCACAGATAAGAATATTCCATTGCGCAATTAGACCGAATGTTTCAGCCTGCTTTTCTGGTGGCTATTCTATCCCTATGGGTAGTAGATAAGGGGTGACTTGGAAGGTGGATTTCGCAAACAAGAAATATAGAAATGCTTTGCGTGTAGTCATGTTTTTGGCCTTCATTTTCAGTTCTTCGCGTGCAATCGAGTTGTTCACAACGAAAACGTATCTTTCAGAGGACTTACCTATATTGGCAAAGTGCAAGTGTGTTTCGTGCTCTATCACCAAGAAATTGTACTTCCAGTTTTTCTTGCTGAACATACAAGGATTTTAGTCGGTTTAGGAAGTGCTGCGGAAAATAAATCGAGTGTCGCGCAATTGCCCTAAGAAATATTGTGGAATTGTGACTGCAGTGCTTATTTATAAAATATCATTAATTTTCAAAGTACACTTAATCCACTCAGTTAACGGAGAATGTTAGGCGAAAGAATATACGTGTTAAGAGGTGTTGCTTTTGTGAGCGAAAATGGATACAGTGAGGTTGAGCAATTACTCGGCAAATTGTTTTTTTCGTCACCAGTGGTCATCAGATATGTTGTAATGTTAACGCTCATAAGAAAGTTTTGTGTGAGTGCTGTGATTTGTTATTTAAAAGCGTTATTTGAGGAAACCTAAAGAGGTAAGAAAATACTATCAATTGCTTCTATGCGTGGTACTTCATGCCGTATTTTTAAACGAATTTCTATTTTTTTACTGTAAATATATCAAGTGACTGATCAAATTTCTCACCCTCTTTCCATATTTTTTATGAAAATTATTATTGCTTCAGTACATCCGAACAGAGACTTCGAGGAAACTAATTTCCTACCGTGCTTTCTACATATACATCTAAATTAATACCCTACAAGCCGCCTTTCGGCGTGTGGCAGGGGGTGTAAACAACAGTTGAATCTAAACTACTTCCTTATTTGGTTATTGCCGCGTATCGTTCGCGAAAAGAATGAATTTTTAAAACGATTTGTCCTAGCATCTATTTCTCTTAACTTACGGTCATTATCGGATCGACCCAGGTAGCAGGATTTAAATTGCTTTAAATTTATCTGTGCAACGCAAATGCCAGGATTTGATTTCTAAGGAAACTAACGCAAAATACGGAGGTTCTCACGTTCCAGTATTCGCTTTTTATTGAATCACAATGTTATTAAAACAAAAGACCTTAAATGAATTAATGCAATTGCTGATATAATGACGATATGCAGATTTTATGTAATCACATGACGGCTAATGTAAAAAAGTAATTCTTTAGAATCGAAGAGTATTTTCTGCTGAAACATCCGAACTTAAATTGCTCATACCTGTTGTATAGTTTTATCTACAGAAACGACTGTAAGCTATTAATTTTAATTTCAGCATTGTAGTTGTTTAAATAAATGTGGCTTCGATGGAGTCAAACTTCTTTTCTTTTGATTATATATTCACACGATCTAATTAAAAAATTGCATCTGGAAAGCATTATTATTAAAAATAAGATTTTTAAATACATCCGTTTGTTTTACTTTATTTTAATTAAAAAGTTGATTATAATGAAAGTAGACTTTAATTTGACAGCACTACGAAAGTCATTTTTCGGCTATTTTATTGATATTTAATTAGGAAGCTTTGATTTAAACCATTAATTCTGGTGAGCGATATAATTTAAAACAAGATTTTCAAATATATATTTTTGTTCTTTTAAATGAAATATGGTTGTTATAAAATAGGTTTTATTTTGATTACTATCACGACTACTTAAATCGTTTTCTTGCTACTTTCTTGATTGTAAAAAATTTTGAAATAAACTTTTGATTTTAGAAAATTTTGATGTGAACTACTATTTCCGATAAGCAGTATTATTTAAAAAACGATTTTAAAATACATTTCATTTTCATTAATATGAAAGTGGACTATAATGTAAGTAGATTTTATTTTGACATTAAACACTAAATTCAAAGTGCTATTTTTGGTACAATATATTATTTAACTATCTTACTCTTAATACAAGGTATAGTTATTGTACAAAGAATCTTAACTAAAACGTGAATTGGTAAAAAAAGTTATTGGCAAATAAAGTAATATGAAAAATAAAGAATAAATTCATATTTACAAGAAAAGTCAGGGAAAACAGGATAAGGTCCATGTGAGCCATTCTTGGCTCATCTGTTAGTTTCTGGTTTTCAATTGTTGTATGGTATACTTATGTTAATATTATATAGACTGATTTAAACTATATATAGATACAAAATATTACACAAGGCATAGAAACTGTGATAACATTTAATATAATATTTTCCCCACTCATTAGAAGTCACTTAAAAATGGTCCTTACGTCTCAATTTATAGGCAAACTCTCTCTTTGGAGCTACAGCCCTATGTGAGCTTCCACCCCGATCAGCCTCCACTTCTCTGTCTTCTCACTTTCATCTTCTTCATGTCCTTTATGAATTAGACATCTCAATCTGGACCTTCCTCTCCGTCTAGTGGCATCAGTCTCCCTTCTGTCACCTTATTCAGCATTGCAGTTTCAAGCATCCTTTCCACATGGTCCAAACATTATACTCTCAAAGATTTTGTGAACTTAACTACAACTTTCCCAATTCATTATTGTCTTTAACTCCTCTTTGGATCTCCTTTGCCATAATCCATTCTCAATAACAGGTCGGAATATTCTCTGCAATTGCTTTCAAATCTTACCATGGCCATACTCTTGTGTGATTGTTAGTGTCAATTTTTATGCTCCATAGGTTACCACTGGTCTGATAATTGGTTTATATATTTGTATTTAAGTGTTTCTGTTTATTAACTTTCTCTTGATTATCTTCATATTTGCAAAGTAAGTTTTATTCCTTGCTTGTATCCTTTCATTCATTCATATTATGCTTTTTTGTAAGTTATATATTCTAGATATTTAAACTCTCCCATACTATCAAATTTTATCTGTTCTATCTCCAAATCCTGGGTGACTCTAGGTTTGCCAGAAGAGTTCATAAGCATATATTTAGGTTTGCTGGTATTAACTATCAATCCCATTTTGCTTGCTTCTTTCTATTTATTTGTTAAATATTTTTCCTCTTTGATCAATTTTTCTTCAGATTTGTGTAATCCTAGAATATCCTTGCTTTATTCCAGTGCTGAATTCAAATTCAGTTTATTAAGTATGTTTACTTTAGCCATGCTCTTCTTCAATGCCTTTTGAATCAATAGAATTATTTTGGATGGAATTTCCATATCCTCCATTGCTTCTCAGAGTTTGATCCTGTTTATACAATCAAATGCTTGTATAAAATCTACAATAGCATATGCAGTTAAACATTATCATCATAGCATTTATCTAAAATTTGTCTGATAACAAACAGTTGGTCTATTGTACTTCTATTGGATCTACTCCCACACAGAGAATCTCCAATTATCCTCCCAGTTACTACTTACAGCCTTTCTTTTATGATGATTTCATATACTATATTTAACAGTATTTTCCATCTAGATTTCTCGAGAACCAGTTTATTTTCCTTTCTATATATTGGGCTTAGGATTCCCATGCTCTATCCTTCTGGCATTTTTCTGCTTCCTATATTATACAACTAAGTTTATGTATAGCATCACTCATTATATCTCGTCCTTATTTTACTAGCTCTGCTGCAATATTTTCTTCCCTGGAGCTTTATTATTTTTAAACTTTTGTATGCATTGTGCAATCTCCTGTCTAGTGGGTTTAATTCTGAGCAAGTTTGATATATTTGATTCTTTCCTAAGCCTGTCATTTTCCTCAGTTTTACTCTCTCCTTATCTTCTGTACAGAGAAGTTCTTTGAAATATTATACCAATCTTTCCAGAACTTTATTCTCTGCTTGGACTACATTTCCCTCCGTATTTTTAAATACTTCAATTCTTGGTTTGTATCCTCTTTTCACCTTTTCTAAAACTTAGTAGAACTATCTCTGTTTATTCCGTTTGCTGTATTCTTCTAAATTCTCTAGCTGTTCTCCATTTTCTCCTTTTTTCTTGCATATCCTATTTGCTTCCTTCTTCATTTTTTGGTATCTTTCAGTGTTCGTTCTGGTTTCTTTCCTTATCATGCTTTCTCTAGCTTTATTCTTCTCCTGTATAATTTGGGCACACTCGTTGTTAAACCAATCAGCATGTATTATTCCCTTGTTTCTTCCACAGCTTCTTTGATTGCTTTCCCTATTTTTCCCATTCTTTTTCTATGGTTATTTTATAAGTTTTTCATCGGCTGTTGGTTTGCATTTTACTAGCTAATCCTTTTCGGTTTTGCTTCGTTACTTCCTAGTCTTCATTTAACTAATATGTGTCCCATATTCTCTTAACTATATCTGGACCTTTTTCTGTTTTAATTATTCTCTCCCTTACTCTTGCTTTAAATAGTTAATGATCCGAGTTACAGTTTGGCCCTTTGCAGCTTCTTATGTCTATATCTGATTATTATCCATTAATCCTCATTTTTCACAGCTTTTTCTCGGCTGAGATTTCGCTTGAAATTGCGTCACTCCCTGCAACGTCTAATTAATTATTCTTCCATCACTTTTTCTATTAATTAAATTTTGTAAAAATATTTGTATGATATTTTTACCATTTATAGCTCTTCGATAGTTGAATAAAGTAGACCAAATGGTATGAAAGAAATTCCTTGGTTCCATTTTCGTACATTAAGATATTTCCAATTTTTTCTTGTGCAATTGTATCAAAAATATCTACTTCAACATTAAAGAAGCTCTGTCCAAATCGATAATTATTGAAGACTGAGAAACTTCACCTCTCTGAATCCAACCCTTAACCCCCGCGTCTTTATGGACTTCCAAAAAATACATAAGGAAGACATCCTTATCCTCCCAGTGGTTTCAAACATTTCTTCCCCGTGTCATAAGCTGGCCACTGAATTTAATAATTTAATTGAAAATTTATCAGACTTTTTGCCATTGTGGGAAAAACTCAGTGGAATTTGCACGTAAAAGTGAAAGACTTGAAATTTCCTAACAATGTAAAACTCTTTCGATGTTTATAACTCATTTACCAGAGTTCCTTTTGTAGAGTCTGTTTTTGTGTTGGAAGGGTTACTAAAAAGGAAAAATGCAGATGAAGTAGTAACTAGTTACCTGTTGTCGTTGGCGAATGTGTGTTTAAAGAAATCTTTTTTTCATTTCCAAGGTTTTTTTTTTATGAACAAAACTATGGTCTTGCCCTGTTTTAGCTAACATTTTCATGGACTCCCAAAAGAGAAATTGTTTTATTCAAATTCCCATTTGATAAAATTTATTTTATGCTGGTTTCGGTACGTTGATGAAATCTTTTGTTTCTGGGGTGGGAAATACCGACAACTCTCTTCCTTCATCTCTATCCATCCTAGTTTTTCATTTTCCCATGAAATTGAAACTAATAATACTTTAAAATTTTCTTGACCTCACTCTACATCTAGTTAATCAAAAATTCGAATTCAATGTTTATAATTATTTTATTATACAGACAATCAACTTATGTTAACAGTGCCATCCCCTTTACTTCCAATCACCACTACTCACATAAGCTAACCGCTTTTCACTGCGCTATCCTCAGATTATTTAATATTTTCTTTATCTACTATAAACTTTCTTCGCGAGCTTAAAACTATTAAAGAAATACCTGTTGCAAATGGTTATTATATTAATTAATTACTTCCATCAATGGTTTATACAATATTTTTAGTTGTACCCATATTCAGTAAAATTAACTATACGAAGTGTAGATCCGCTACTGAGGCAGAGAAAACATCTGATAACAATCAGCTTATTTTAAAATCCTTACTATTTTTAGTGTTTTATATTAGTTCATTTGTAGATTGAAACATTTCCCAAGTAAATAACTTCTTGTATGCCCACAAAGAAGTTGCAGCCCAGGCTGCAAATCCTTTGTGGGCATACAAGACCTCAACTATGTTGATAACTTAAGTAGCAAAACTTTTCGTCTTTTGAGCTGAAAAGTTTGGGCTGTGGATTATCCTTATTTCTAAAATACAAAGAGAGTATGGAGAATAAATTTAAATATGAATTGGATGGAAACGATGGATATACCATAAAAATGAGAAATAAATACTTAGCAATGAATTTAAACTTTTTACCAATTAATGTTAGACATGTGAAACCAGTGGAGCAGTAGTGCTTAGCAGGCAGTTTAATCATGTGATTTATTCCATTCTTGGATAATAGAATTCCTTAGCTGATCCATATTTTCAACGAAAAATTATGATAAACATTCAATATTTACCTCAGGAAAATTGATCCATTTTCATCAATCAATTTAAAAATAAATAATTTACCAACATAACATTTTGTTTTAAGTTTGATATTCAGGAGTGTGCATAAAGATCCACTAATTACTATTTGTTCAGACTATTCAATCAAAGACCTCTCTCTTTGCAATTTACAAGGGAATCATGAAAATAAGTTATAAAACTTACAAATAAGTTCTCATCCAGGGGATGGTTATTGACTTTTCCTACAAGGTGGTATCATTTATTAGTATTTTATCTATTGTGTTGTATAGTCCTGGCCAAAATTAATGTACCACCTCCCTAGCGATCCTAACGACCGGTGGTGCATTAATTTTGGACAGGTGAGTACCTAGTTACGAAGAGTTTGTTAGCTATTCCATCACCAAATGCAGGCAAATTTTTAATAAAGTTAGCTGATTGTAGCATAAAAATTACAAGGGTAAATGAATATAATCTGATTCATCCTTTACTTGCAGTTATAATATTAAATTATATCACCTATATTTAGTAAGGTCAATACAACTCAGTAAAGCAACGTAAGCCTAAGTCTTTCTCTAATAATTCTCAAAAGTATATGGATCAAACTCGCTTCTCACTAGGTTCAATTAAAGTTCACAGGTTAGTTTTTAAACTCATCAGAATATCCAGTAATAACAACAGATATTAAAATACAGAATTCAAGAATTCAATATGATAAAGTCAATGAGAAAATTACAAAGAGGCATTAAAAATTATAAAAATATGAATTTGAAAACAAGATGTTTTCAGACACTAATTGAAAATAAAGGTTATGGAATCTGACTTAGAAGAAGCATTTTGTAAGTAAAAGTTAAAGTAAAACAAACACTATATGATATATATAATAAATCTGAAAAACCATCAATCATTCCAGTTAAAAACAAGGTAAATATACATCAATATCATATTTTTGCATTAAGAAATTGAGATTTTTTGCTAAAATTTAAGCAAATTTTGATCTATAAAATAAACTTTTGGGATTCAATGGGAGGATATTTTCTTAAAAAGGAGTTAACAAATACATATTAACAATAATTATCCTTTTTCATGTTAAGAAAATGCAGATTTTTCATTAAAAACATGGTAAATTTCAATGAATTAAACTGACTTTAATAAATACATCATGTCAAGGGAATGCTTAAAATTCAAAGTGTCTCCAATAAATGCATTCAAGATGGCTCTATTTATCGCGCCTCATTCTCAAACCATCTTTAATTTTGGATTTTCTAAAAATTTTGGAAATTATATCTAAGGAATAAGTATTTTTGGTGCTCTTTATTTGATTTCATTGCATTATTCAGTTGAAACTTAGTTCTGACCCTATAAATTTCCTTCTTAAAACCTGTTTACATTACCGCAATATTTTGTGCAACCAATAAGGTTTCTATTGTTGGAATTCATAGATTATCTCCAACCACCCAAACATCAGTGAGGTTTATTTCATAGTTTCAACAAAGGAGTACCTAAAATAAATTTAGCTATTTAAGATAATTTTATAAATAAATTTTATTTAGCACTGCATTAGAGTTTAAACTCAACAAGTTTCATTAGAGAATTTAACTGTGAGGGAAACCTTTTGCTACTGCATCCAAATTTTTCTTCAGCACGTTTCTTGGCGATGCACATTGGTACTCAGGCATATTTCTCCAGCTGCACTTGTTCTCAGTGACCAGGTTTACTCAAAGAGGCTGCACTCAGAACATTTCTGAATGCAGCCTCAAAATAAATTGGCACACAGAGAACAAATTTGCAAATTAAAGGAAATTATGGAGTAAAAAATACACTCAAATTGAAAAAAATGCAAGCATTTAAAACTGAGAATTTGTTTCATTTGATCTATTATTTTGCAAGTTGGGCCTTCGACTACTCATTTTCCTAATCTGATAGACAATGCTATAAGTAAGATCATTTTGGAGAAGGAGATTAACCACTGAAGAAAGTCTTAGCAAATGAAAGTTGATTTAAAAAACCAACCTACAAATTAGAAACGATTAAAATATAGACAGAAGAAATCAATTTGTAAAACAATTTTATATATTGGTAGTGGAACTTTAGGGACTTGTAATTTAATAGTAGTACATATATACATGAGTTTTTCCGGTACTTTGACTGTAATAGTTACTTTCCACCATGCCTTATAGGTGATCCTTACTTTGCAAACGTAAAATATTTTTCTGAAGCCATTATTTAAACTTAGGAGTATAAGAGATGTATAAGGCCAATAACTTATAAAAAATTAACACATGGCTAATATGGTCCTTTACTTTTAAGGAGGCATGCAATTCCAGTGTATATACATATATGAGAGTTCCACCTTTAATCAGGTTCATTTGCCCTTTTGAATACCATTTCCTTCATTTCTTGGTAGTTAAACCAACCCTCTACATCTAACATTTTTCACTTCTAGGTTGAGTTGAGAGATCATAAGAAGAATTAATTTAGAATTAGAAGCGTTATTTTATTTATTACTATATACACTGCATTTTGACTATTTTCGGTTGGCAGCTACAACAAAATACTAACTACTTTTTACAACACAGATATGTCCTACAATCCCGTACACTGTAAAACCTTGTACTGATTAAAAATTCAGAATTAAATCACTGTATTATAAAACAATATTTGAACACATACAAAAGCTACAGTAAGCTTTAAATTATACAGCATCTTCATGGCACCCACTCTAACATACATTAACCACAGGTATCTCGTAAATATAGTTAATTTTAAATTGTCAGTTATTGTTGTTTCTTTGCTAAGCCTCATGTGATTTTGTCACAATGTCAACAACAACACTTATACTTTATAAAAAATTCAAAATTTTCCCATTCCACTCTCTCTTTCACGATAAAATACTACATCTTGAATACTTTTTGTGTTTTTCTAAATGTTTGAAGACCTCTTCAGACAGCTTATTCCATTCTTTAATCTCTCTATTCATTGAGGAATAATGGGTGATATGTGTCGTCTCAGCCCTTTTTTTCTCTGCTTTAACTTCTGGTTATAATCCACTTATGTTATATAATATGGTTCCTCTATTCTGCTATTTAACTAAACCCATGCCTTTCCTCTGTTTCTGACCTGAAAGATGCCTAAAAGTTTATTTACTTTATACCTTTGTTCTAATGTTTTCCAGTGGAGAATTACCGTATTTCCCGGCCTATAAGACGCACTTTCTTTACTCCAAAATGTGCTCTAAAATCTGTCTGCGTCTTATACGCCGATGGTATATGGGTATAACTCTGTCCTATAATAAGCAAGCTGATTCACCGGGATAAATTCATACCATTAAGTATTTTTTCCATATCAGGCATTGAAAATAGTTCAGTTTATTGCAAATTTCGATAATAACACTTTTTTGATCAAGTAGTAAGGAATACAGTTTTAATATTTCGATGACAGAACTTTCTTATAAAAATTCCCAGGTAAATCGGAAATGCATACAATGTAGCATGTTTAGTTTAATCTCGCATGTGGTTCTGCTGAAAAAATTTACACACATTGGGCTAACGGAGATGTCATCCCTATGCTAATACATTGTATCTCTCGCAATAGAGAGTTTACCGGCACTCAACCTTATGTAACAAAGTATGATTTTTTTTTTAATTCTTACCAGAAGAATCAAGGTGCGTCTTATGCACGTCTTATAGGCCAGGAAATACGGTACTTAAATATTCAGTGTTATCTTCTTTCCTAAGTCTTTCTAACACATACCTAGCTGCTTTCCATTGAACTTCCTCTATCTTATTGACATTCATATTTCTTTCAGATTCCACACATTTTTTGAGTATTCTAATAGAGGTCTCACTATTGTCTTTTACCCAGACTATTGCTTTTGTACAATTTCCATGTAATTTTCTCATTACATAATGCATATTTAATTTTACTTTAAACACGATTTTGTCCATTTAGGTACTCCAATAAAAATTTTTAGTCAGTGTAACACCTGAGTACCTACATTTTTTCACCCTAAGAATTTGCTCTCCGTAAGCTCATAAGTAAGTGCTCTCTCTTTCCTCTTACTATTATATGTTTACTTTTCTTTGCATTTACCTTCATTCTATTTATTAATGACCACTTCTCAACAGCTTCAATGCCTTCTTGTAAAATTTTGGTATCATTTTCATGTTTTATCTCTCTATAAATCATACAATTGTCCAAAAAAATCTTTTTTTTTGATTTAGCCTTTATGTAAGCCATTACATAGGTTAAGGAAAAGTAATGGCCGGATTACACTTCCCTGGGAAACTCCTGAGGTTATTTTTAATTTGTCAGAAGTAATTTTGCCTAGTTTTACTCGCTGTAATCTACCAATTAATAAATTTCAAGACCAGTTTTTAACCTTCTCATCTACACCCAATTTATCTGTTTTTGCTAACTAGTAATGATGCAGTACTATGACAAATACTTCGGAAAAATTGATTACAATGGAATCAAAATCCTTTTTCAAATCTAACGATTCTGACAACTGCAACTCACATGAATGATACTTTCTGAATCCATATTGATAGTTGCACAAACACCATATAACCTTCCAAAACTTCCTAAGATAATCTGCAACTAGTCTTACGAATAAGAAGAAGATTTTTCCTAAACTTGAACTTGAGTAAAATTGGAAAATAGTTGGTTTGTATTGTACTGCAGTCAATTAGCAAAGTAGTGGTGGATACTCCCTAGTCTAGTGTGCAGGTGTGCCTTTTCAAACTCAAAAAATAGGAAAGATAGATCATCTTAAGAGGGGAGACATGCACAAACAAAGTGGACCATGAATGGTGGTGGATGGCTGATATGACTTCATCCTTATGAGGAGAGGACCAGGATTTGGAAAGGAGCCTTTCGGAGGATTGTGATTTGATATTGTGAAGTGATATTTTTTAAAAGTGTAGTGTCATATTTGATATCAAGCCCTGGCTTTTTTTATCACATCTCAGGAGTAAGTTGCTGTTTTCAGTGAGTCAAATTTTAATTATTCACCCATTTTTGAGTGTCTTTATTTTACGCTTTTCTGTTTCTGAAAAACACATCTCTAAGTAACTTTGACTAAAATCTTTCCTATACTTAGGTTATGAATTAGTGTTTTAGCATCTGCTTCTTTTTTTTTCGTTCTACTTTTTCTCTCTAAAATTTTGCTCTCTACCCATGCATGACAACCATGTTGTTTATTTTTGAGTTTTTGTAAAATTTCATATTTGTTGACCTTTCACCTGTCTATGTATATGGACCCTAGTGATTCAATTAGTATTTAATAATTCTTTAAGATTTCCAGTTTACTTTGTCTTTATGAATTCTCCTTTTAATTTCTCCAGTAATATTGCCCATCCCTTCTCTGAACTACAACCTTGTTGTGATTAAGCAATGCGAATACGTATGGTTCACATGCTTGAATTTAGAGAAGAAATGAGGGAGGAAAATTCTACCACAGCTGGCACTCAAACCCAGATCTCCAACTTGCTGGGCAGAGGCTTAAGCCACTATGACAGCACTTTTCCCACTTTCAATTGTTGATGCTATAATGGGACATTTTGTGCTGTGGAGGATCCATCAAAGATGGCACCACTCCTGTGCACAATTGATATCCTGTGTGTGGGTGATCATTTGCGCTGAAATAATATAAAGGTGCACATCCAGTTAAGATTATACACTGATAAGTCTCTCTCCACTCTCAAAGTTAATATGGTTTTTGGCTCAGGTTCAACATGTATTGTTTTTTTTATCGGTTCCTCTTCAGCTCCACTCCAACCAAATATATCGTTTTTTTCAGTATGGGTTTTCAGTTCAGTTTGAATTCAATATCCTTGTTTTAACATGGTCTAATAAAAGTTGTTTGATGAAATGAGGATATGGAAAGAGATGATTCAAAACATATATTGGTCAAACAAGAGCATTTGTTCTCTTTCAACTGTACCGCAAGGTGTACAGCTAATCGAGTGGTCTCTTCTCACCTATGCTAAGGGGCATTATTTTGAAAGATGCTAGATGACATAGAGCGTAGGGTACCTATGGGTATTGTGGCAATTTCGTCGATAATTTCGTGCCGACGTGACGGCGTGACCGGAGTGACCAGAGTGAATCTGACTTATGGTGACTTAGGGTGGCGAAGGGTGGCGCCTTCGACTCCTGATCGCTTTTTATGCCAAATGGTGGAAGAATACAAAATCTTTGTCAAGAGTCAAAAGTTCGAACTGAGACTATTCCGCGGTTACGTGTGAAAGGCGTGCCAGCCAGCGCTCCTGTCCCGTTCACTGTGTGACCGTGAACTCAAGGGCGAGTCTAGATTGGTTTTGGTGTGAGGAGTTGGGGCTGTTCGAAGACACTTTTGCTAAGAGACTTCTTGAAGAAGGTTGTTGCGAGGAGAGAATGTTTCGACGTCTTGTAAATTCGGAGTCTTCCCGAATCGACGTTCGTATTGGGTGATTTTTTACTAATTGTAAATGAGCAGTTCAATTTAAAGTGTTATTTTGTTGTATGATATTGTTTGACCTCTTAATATTATTACTTATTATATTTATGGTTGAAACTCATTCTCTGATTGATTTCCCGATGTTCGATATCCCGAGCTGATTGCTGTTCAGAGTAGTTATTGAGTTACCGAATGTTTTTCAGTTCTTTCCAAGTACTGAACTACAAGGTGGCACAGTATACCTAAGCTACCTTGAAATGGCAACGGAAGAAAATGGTTTTGAACAGAGATTTAAGGCAAATTAACCTACCAAAATGTAGAACTCTCATCTATGTACGCTAGAATTGCCTATCTAGACTAGATTAATGCGTCCAAATCTCTTTTGTGGAAACCTAGACATGTGGGAATAAGGGGAAGGGAAAAGGTTGACACCACAACAAAGAAGGAACTTGGCATTTACAAACCAACGTCACCAACATACCTGCCAAGGACATTAACAGAAAATTTCCATACATTCATTCCTTCTGAATGAGACTTTCTTCAAAAACTGAATCAGAGACTTTTAAAAGTGGATATAATAAAACCCATGTCACTTCATTTTCATTCATATAGCTAGTAAATACCAACTAAGCAAAGTGGTAACATTTTGACACATTTAGCTTAGAAAATTCATAAAATATGGTGAGGTTTTTCATTTATATCCTGTTCCATCAGCATGAAGAGAGCTAATGAGAAGCTGAAGGTTTTTATTTCTGATTTAGAGATGGCATGTGGTACAATCAGTGTCATGGAAAATTTCAAGATCCCTATCACAACTTTCTCAGTGACTTCTCCCAATGCCAGTGTATTTGATGAACTTGATAAATGTGCGACATGTGGGAAATGGTCATAAAATAAAAGATTTGGTTCATAAATTGAATGAGGTGAAAGTAAACGGAGAGGTTTGGAGGAAAAAATTGGAAAATCTAGAGGAGGGAATGTCAGAAGTGTGAATTTATAATTGAAGATTGGAAGTAAATTGACTGAGTCCATCATGAATATGATCTGAATAACTAGGGATATAGCTGTGTAATAAATGTAATTGAATAAGAAATATAGGGTTAGAAGAGCACCGTGAGATAATTACAATCAAGCAAAATATCAACTGCATTCCTTGGATCTTGGTGAATAAGGTTAAGAGTCCCACTATCAGAAAGTGGCTTATCTGTAAAATCAAATTATCATTAAATCTGATATGTCAATTTTCTCTGTTAATTTCTTTTTAATAGAAATAACTCATAGAATGTATAATAGTAGCTTATTTTCAATTTATTTCTTCCGTTTATTTAATGCTGTGAATTAGGGAAATTTACTTTGCAAGAATATAAACTTAAATTTTAATAATGCAATCGAACATGTCCTTTTACCTATAATCCTATATTAATTCATTGTCTATCAGAAAATACCTTTTCCATATCTTCTCAATCAACAGCATTACTTCAATTTTCAGTGTCTCCTTGGCCCTTTTCATTCTCCCACATTCCATCTTATTTACCCTCATATTTCCTTTCCTTCAATTTATTTCCTTCCTTTATCCATTTCCCAACCAGTTACATAACATAACTTGGTGGTAAATATATCTCCCATTTAAAATAAAATGGGATATTTTTTCATTATTCTTTTGGATGCGCTTATTGAAATGATAGGAAGTTCTTGCTTAGCTAGAAGATGTATATTAAGACACTTTTTAAGAAAAAAATTTAGATAAGACCATGCTGTTCCTGGGTTTGATGCCAGAGCACGTTAAAATTTCTCACATAAAGAATATAAGGGAAAGGTAGGGTGTCATTTAAGGCAGTTGCAGCCAATATTTCTGCTTGAGTTTACACATATAGTTAAAGATTCTTCTGTTGCTTTCTGGGCTTCATTGGTAGAACATGTGGTGACTTCAGGGATATCTGTTGGCATAAAATATTGTACATCTCTCTAGTAAGGACTCAGCTTGAGTACTGCTCAATCATTTGGGATCCTTATTACAATAAGTATATCAACTCTTTAGAAAGAGTCCAAAACAAGTTTCTCTGGATGATATCTTTTAAATTCAACATTGTAAGAGAACCTGGCCATTATGAAACCATACAAAGTCAGCTGAACCTGCCTACCCTTCAGGCCAGAAGGGAATACATTGGTATACTTTTCATGTATATAGTTCTCAATAACATGATTTCCTGTTCCGAAATTCTATCCCTTGTAACCCTGAAAGTACCTTGTGTACCTACCCGCAGCTGCGAGAAACACAGAATATATACAAAAATGACAAACCAGTTGGTGAATCAGAAGGCAGTAAAGGTGGGAAGGGAGAAGGGGAGGAAGAAGGAGTAAGTTGAGGTGGGGGAGGGAAAGGAGACAAAGGAAAGAATTCAAGTCCAACGATACAAAAACAGGGGAACAGCAAGATACAAAGTAGCACATTAAAGGAAAAGGGTGGGGGTGGATGGGGTGAGGTGGGAAAGGATAGTTTTCAAAATGGGAGAGGGATTGGGAAAAAGGTATTCATCGACAATTTTCAAGGAAGAACCTCTCAGGATTTCAACCGTCTCTAAGGCTTCTATTTTAGCACTCCGGTCACACACGTGCAACACAGTCATGTCGAACTCACTAAAGTGTCCTTTTTCTAATAAGTACTTGCTGAAATGGGAAGCGGATGGGTGTTGATGGACATAGGCACGTTTATGTTCTTGCAATCTAGTCTGAAAACATCTCGCGGTTTTCCCCACATAAAAAGCGTCACAATCATCACAATTAAGACGATACACCCCACTCCTCTTGAGTATGTCGATGGAATCTTTACAATTCACTAATAAATCTTTAAGCTTAGGACCTGTCTTGAATGCGCACTGGAATTTATCTTAAACACTGTTGGAAATAAAATAAGAACTATCACCAAAGTAAATAAGGGAACACCATTTCTTATCACTACATTTAATCACACGGAATATTCCATTGAGGGCCAATTTCTTATATTTCTTGCCTATTATATTGTCTATGATGTTGGGGTTGAAGCCATTTCTAAGCGCAATATGTTTTATGATGTTCACTTCAGTATTGAAATTGGCTGTTGACAGTGGAACAGTTGATAAGCGGTGAACCATGCTATGGTAAGCAGCCAAGTTGTGGGAGAGAGGATGAAAGGAATCATTGCTAATGGTACAGTCAGTATAGCATAATAATAATAATAATAATAATAATAATAAGTCGTCTTTATTTGGGCGAGATTGAGACTTAAAAGTCTCTTCTTCCATCTAACCCATCGTCATTAAGTATAAAATAAGAAGTAGAAAAAATTAGAAGAATTGTGGAGGTAAAAAACCTAAGAGATTCTTAGGAAAAAAAAAATCCACTGCAGGAAAACACCCACAAGGAAGGGGGGTGTGAAAAACCTGCGCAAACCTACCAATAGTAATAGCAGAAAGATTTGAAAAGAGAAAAACATTCAAAAATAAATAAATACACTACCAATAAGTACTTACATGCGATACATAAATCAGTTTACATTTAAAAAGAGATAGCAATATACAAAGTAACATAAAAAAAACTAAATAGAAAAAAAAAACGTACATTATCAGAGAAAAAAAATAAAATAAAAGAATATTACTATAAAAAAACAGTATCAAAATAATGCACACAGTATGTATGCACTAGTCAAAATTTTATATAACATAGATATTTAGGTAATAAGTAAGAAAAAAAGAAACATGAGAATTATTAGGTATATAGACAGAATAATTACGTACTAAGACAAAGAAAGCATCTAATGCGTTGAGAGGAAGAGCAGGAGCAACATCAGTTGAGTGTGTATGGGATAGAGGAGATTTCTTTTCATTGCTGATTGCATTGCTGCATTTCGTGTCAGGGCATTTATATGAAAGATTTAAGCAAGGATAGAGGAGTAACATAAGGTGATTCAGTGAATGCATATTGAAGGAAAGGAGTAGTGTGGCTTTTTAATTCGGAAGTCTATCTAGCTGAAGGTAATCAAGGCATTTTCTCTTGAAAGAATGAGAGGACACAGAGAGCTTGATATTAGCCGGAAGAGAATTCCATAGCTTGCTTGCAGTTACAATATAAGAGTTGTGAAATGTTTCAGTTCGGTGGTGAGGGATAAGTAGATTTTTGCATCCTCGTGTGTTACGGTTATGTACTGAATCTAAACTTACAAATTCGTTTGCGATGTATTCGGGAGTATGTGTGTGTAGAATGTTGTAGAATGAACAAAGAATGTGTAGCTTTCTACGAGAATCTAACTTTAACAAGCCTAATTTATGGTATGATTCAGATATATGGTCGTACTTTCTTAAATTAAAAATAAATCTCACAGCTGCATTCTGAGCTCGCTGTAGCTTAAGAGTTAGTTCACCGGACAAGTCTTGGTAGATAATGTCTCCGTAATCAAAGTGAGGCATAATTAGGGACTTCACAAGCTGTGCTTTCAGAGAGGAAGGGAGAAAATATCCTAAGCGCCTGAGATTTTGAAGGGACATATATACTTTCTTACAAATATTTGTTACTTGCTGCGACCATTGCAGATTTTCATTTATGAAAAGGCCAAGATTATTTACTGAATTACTCAACGGGATTTGAAATCCGTTTAAGGTGGGCTTGGGAATCATATCGATATTTAAATTCTTTAAAAGTTTAGGATTGCCAATGATAATGGCTTGCGATTTAGTTGGGTTAACGGCAATGAAATTATTTCTGCTCCATTCGTCTATTAAAGCTAGATCTTGGTTTAACAAATTCATTGACTGAGGAAGATCTGTTGAACTGGAGTCTAGATAGATCTGTAAATCATCCGCATATAAATGATACTTGCTGTATCTGATGACTTGCGGACAATCATTGATATAAAGAGAGAATAGCAAAGGACCTAGTATAGAACCTTGAGGTAGACCACGATCAATCTGTAACCATGAGGAAGAGGAATCTTGAGATATAACTTTTTGTTGTCGCTCGTAAAGGTAGGATGAAAACCAGTCGGTAGATAATGTAGAGAAGCCAATATCACGCAGTTTCGCTATCATAATATCCACATCAATTGAGTCAAAGGCTTTACTAAAATCAAGAAGAATTAGAGAAGTTAATTTTGTATTGTCAATGGCTCTTCTAATATCATCAGTGACTTTCACTAAAGCCGTAGAGGTACTGTGACCTTTGCGGAAGCCCGATTGAAAGGTGTTAAGAATTGAATTTTGCTTAAGAAATTCGGTTACCTGGCCATGTACTAGTTTCTCTAAGACTTTGCTTAATACAGGAAGGAAGCTGATTGGACGGTAATCGATTTTGTTTAATTTGGAATGTTTAGGTATCGGTCGAACTAGCGCGCACTTCCATGATTTAGGGAACTTTCCTTGAAGGAGTGAATGATTGAAGATATTGGTTAATGTTGGTAGAATTAGAGAGCAAATTTTATTAATGAAATTGATTGAAATTTCGTCCGCTCCTTGCGCTTTAGACTTGATAGTTCTGATGGCTTGATATACTTCGTATTGCGATACCGGCTTGAAGAAGAACTGAGGTTTATTAATGGATATATTTGTCTTTCGTATCAAATTATCTAATACTTGGCGTTTAATTTCAGTATCGATGTTTGTTGGAGGATGGGAAAACTTTTCGTTAAGCGTATCGAGAGAACAATTGCTGAGTGGAGGGGATTCTTTGGATTTACCGATCCCGAGGCTGCGCAAGTCTTTCCATATTGAGGAAGATGTATTATTGCCTTTTGAAATAGAATAGGCGAATTTGATTTTAGAATTTCTAATCAATTGCTTTGTCCTGTTTCTAAGATTTTTGTAATAGTTAAAATTTAGTGAATTTTTAGTCGTTTTAAATTTACGGAAAGCTGAATCACGTTTCCTCATCATTTCTTTGATTTCATTAGTAAGCCAGGGAGCAGTTGGCTTGGAAACTCTGACTGTTTTAATGGGCGCATAAGCATTTAGTAAATTAAGAAATAATTTATTTAGAGTATTGACCTTTGCATCCGTATCATTGAGGTATTCTATCTCATGCCATGGTAGTTTTATCGCGTCTTCTAAAAATTTATCACAGTTTATATTCTTCAAGTTACGGTGTTGGATGAACTTCTGTTTATATTTGGGTACTTTAAGTGAATAAGCTAGAAATAGGACGTCATGATGAGAAATTCCGGGAGCAGGCAGTTGACCATACATTTTAACTTTTTCTGGGTTACTCGCAACGATGAGGTCAATCCAATTGGAGGATGTTGCTGTAGTATATGTAGACAGGAAAGGCAAAATAGTTAGATTAAGCGCTTCGAAGGAGTTTCGAAAGAATTTTGAGTCGTGATTATCTGTGTTGAAATTAGCGTTAAAGTCTCCCCCGATTAATATGTGCTCGTATTTATGGCGAAGATTTGACAATTCCTCTTCGATATCGTTTCGATTTCCAATTTTTGGTGGTCTATATATAACTCCTAAAAGTATTTTCTTATGCTCAATGACAACTTCTACGAATAAAAATTCAGGTCTTCTACAATAATTGGGACTGCTGTTTGATATAATTTTACATTGAAGATCGCTTCGGACAAAGATTACAACTCCTCCTCCTCTTTTGCCAATACGGTCATTGCGATATAGGTTATAACCGGGAATATTTACAATGGAAGATTGAATCGACTGGTTTAACCACGTTTCAGAAACCGCGATCGCGTGAACACTAGAATCGGGAATAATTAAACGTAGCTCATCCAGGTGAGGCACAAGACTCTGGGCATTCAGATAAATGAATTGAAACGTTCGCGGAAATGCATTAAACTTCTTTGTCAAGAGATCTCGAGTGTTAGAGGAGAGAGAAGAAAACCCAGTGAATGAAAATTTCGCTTTTAACCCTAGCATGGCTTAACTAGCATGGCTTCTTATAAATAGAGAACTTATGTCTCCTGTTAACAATCGAAATATTGAGATCCAGATAGGAGAGAATACCATTGTTGCTCTTTTCTAACATGAACTTAATGAAGTGATGGACAGAATTTAGGAAATTGAAAAAACTGTCTAGAGTGCCCTCAGTCCCAGTCCATAAGCAAATGATGTCATCCACGTATTGGAACCAGTATAGGATTTGATTATTCCACACTGATTTACCACATGAGTGTTAAATCACCAATATGGTAAAGTTACAATTTTCCTCAAGAGATGGCACTAGTTTCAAAGTTTATAAACAAAAGTTCCAATTTTCCTCAAGAGATGGAATCAGTGTCGAAGCATAAAAACAAAAGTTCCAATTTTCCTCAAGAGATGGAATCAGTGTCGAAGCATAAAAACAAAAGTTCCAATTTTCGTCAAGATATGGCATTAGTGTCGAAGTTTATAACCAAAAGTTCCAATTTCCCTCAAGAGATGACATTAGTGGCGAAGTTTATAAACAGAAGTTCCAATTTTCCTCAAGAGATGGCATTAGTGGCGAAGTTTATAAACAGAAGTTCCAATTCCCTCAATAGATGGAATTAGTGTCGAAGCTTATAGCCAAAAGTTCCTATTTCCCTCAAGAGATGCATTAGTGGCGAAGCTTATAAACAATAGTTCCAATTTTCCTCAAGAGATGGCATTAGTGTCAAAGTTTATTGTATAGTACATTTAATGTATCGAATGTCAATTCAATTATGGCTATCGATATCAGTATGGACAATACACATCCTGACAATTTGACTTTATTTGAGATTTGACAAGAGAGAAAAGAGATATAAAGATTCCTTCGATAGAAAGAGGAGATATAATAATTATAATATATTCATAATCGCTTCTTGTCTGGCAATGTCGTATGACTAAGTGAAAGCATCAGAGACGATAACAGGAATGGGGGATGTCGGTGCGTTCTTTTTTACACACCACTTCCGGATTATAAAGCCGATACATTAAATGTAAAAATGATCATCAAAAAAATTGCGCATTGCTGGAAAAATTAATCATGTATAAAGGATAGATTATGATACAATTTGATGTAAATATCATTGCCACAAGTTGCATTGAGTTGGAGAAATTAGATGATTAAATACAATATGATGTCACCATTATGCTGGTTGCGTAATCAATTTTTGTTTTGTATCGCTGCAAGTGCAATTGAAAATACTTGGAAGAAATAAATAAATAGGAAGTTAGTGCATAAAATTGACTATAAACTGTGTTAAAAACCATGTTTCTATGTAGCAAAGTTACGAAGAACAAAAAATTAATATAGTTCTCCATCGCTGAAGTACGCCTTTGATAACATCAACATAATTCATACGTTTCCTTGTTTTTAAATAAAAAGTTATTTGTATTAAATTACTTACTTTTATCAATTAATTGTTATATTTTTTATTGATATTGTATTAATTATTGATATATTTTGGAAGTAAACGTCTCGAAAAAGATTCGATTTCCCATGAATACATCGAAAATGGCAAAGGTCTATTTACTGATCGAACTTTCTAAATTAAACTTTTACATTAACGCTATATTTTAAAACTTACGAGGAAAATTGGAACTTTTGTTTTAAAACTTCGACACTAATGCCATCTCTTGAGGAAAATTGGAACTTTTGTTTATAAGCTTCGCCACTAATGCCATCTCTTGAGGGAAATAGGAACTTTTGGTTATAAACTTCAACACTAATGCCATCTTTTGAGGAAAATTGGAACTTTAGTTTATAAGCTTCGCCACTAATGCCATCTATTGAGGGAAATTTTAACTTCAGTTTATAAACTTTGTCACTATTGCCATCTCTTGAGGAAAATCAAAACTTTAGTTTTTTACTATCTTCGCCGCTAATGCCATCTCTAGAGGATAATTGGTACTTTCGTTATTAAACATTGACATTAATGCTGCATCTCCAGAAAAATGTGAACTTTTTTTATCTGAAAAATAAAAATATCCCAAAGTAAACTGTAACATTACCATAAGTTGAGATATAATTCAGTATCATACTTATACTATATTTAGCAAATTTTACTCTACCTAGGAAGGCGGGTTAAAAAAATAAATGTTAACTTTTTTAACCAAATATCTTTTTCTATTTGTTATAATAAAATAATATTCTAACATTTATGTACCAATATTGCATAAACTTTATATTTTTCCTATTTATAAGTAGCCTAACAGTTTAAAACTTTTGGAGTATGTAAAAAGGGTTAATTATATTGATTTTTAATAACGAAGTCACTCTATGTTTCAAATGCCATAGGAAAATGATAAAAATTAATTTCATTCCTTTCGAAAAAAAGTCAAAATATAGCGCATAAATAATTTTTCGATTTTTTTATGAAACTTCCAGTTTAGCAGTTTTCGACTATGACATACTATTAGTAATATTTGCATTATTGTAAAATTAATCCTTATCACTGTCACCAACCTGTAAAAGTATAATTTTAAATTGTTTTTGAATCGTATTAAACTTGGGTCCTACAAATGATACTATAACTTTTTGTTATTAATAAACTATCCTTAACCTACACCCAGCCTAACAACTTCACGAAGCAGGGTTACTAAATTCAAAAAGAAAATTATTCAAATATATTTATTGAGTTGCTCTTTGTTACGATATTGGAAATATGCGATCACAGATTTGATTTACAACAGATTAGCGGACGAGCATGTGTCTGAGAAAGACTACAAACATGCAAAAAATGTGTGGGAATCTTTTGTAGAAATTTCCCCTCTCCGGAAGTGATGTTTCCTCAAGTTTTTCGATTGAGCTTGTGTAATCATATGGGTAGACCCCCTTACGTTTGACTAGGTTTGTTTTCTCACCGAATACCTCGCTAGTATATTTAAATGTTTTTAAATTTGTTACCAGTGAAGCTAATGACGCTGGCATGAAGCGACTTGTGTCAAGAAATCTAATGGTGAATTTTTTTTCGATTGACTTTGCGAATGAAATATACTTTTCCTCGGTCTTCGGAATCACATTAATTTTTTTATCATCATAGTCTAACTCCCGAACCAAGAAATGACCGTCATACGATGAAAGATTATGAATAAACACAGGTAGAAAATTTGGCATTTTGTACTGCAGGTTGCAAAACGAATGTGCGGGCCCTCGATACTTACCTGTCAAGTGATCGTGATCTCTAACGGCATCTGACTTCAACTCTTTACCACAAATATGACAAGACAACGCATTCTTAAAATTTGCCTCTTCTTCCGGGCTAAGCAATTCCATTGGCACAACGTTTTTATACAACTTGAATACTCTCTCTGCTTCCTCTTTCATTTTCTGCATAAAGACCTGTGCAGTATTGGGACCTCGGTAAAGCTGTGGTGTCTCACATCCATTAGGCGTTATGAGAACATAGCAAACGCTGAATGGTTTGTGTTTCTGAATAGCGTGTGTGTAGGATGCGTTAGGAAAAGATTCACAAGTGCTGATACCTTGGAGAATACATTCAAAGTCTGCATATATTACATACGGAACTGGAAATGAATGCCCGATTTTGGTAAATTTTAATATCTAATCCCCCTCGATGGGAAGCTCAATTCTCGTGGGTTTTTTTACTATTACAGTTTGCTGTATGTGTCTCTAATTTTTTTTGTCATGATAATGCATGAAGCATCGTATGCAAATGTAAATTCTACGACATTTTTGTTATCTGAAGATGGATTAGACTCTTAAAGTTTTTAATCCAGCAATAATGAGCCGTGTTGTCATTTGGTATATACCCTAGTAGCACAATTTGTGATCACAACATGCTTGAAGCATTTCAGTGAAACATTTTAGAAATTTTAAAAATGTGCCTAGCACATTTTGGGTATGAAATTTTTGCTGGGTAAAAATGCGCCAGAAATGTGCCGTCAACATTTCGGTTAAAATAGGTCGAAAATGTGCTATACACATTTAAATGTAAATCTTTCGAGCGCTCGTTATATTCCAGATAATACTGAGTTTTTCACAAAATAATCAACGAAAACACAGGATATTATACATGGTTTCAAATAAAATAAGGTTCTCATTAGTAAAATAAATCAATGGCTACGTAATAATTGCATGTTAATGAAGTATAATTTGAAATTTATTTAACATATATGTATAATATACCTCCAGTTTTCGTTGATTAATTTGCAAAATACCAGGTTACATTGGAAATTTATCAAGTCTTCATTAGCTCTTCCTTTTAATTAAACTAGGCGACTATGAATTCTCTTTTCAGCTGAATGATGCATTATTAACAATAATACTTTTCGATCACACATCAAATTTCCCTACGGACAAACAAACAAACGTTTTCATAATCCCTTACTTTTAATTAAACAGCTACCCACATAGCAGAATCACATCTCAGAGATATCGCGAATGTCTAACAAGATGTCTTGGAGATGCCTCAGTGACCTTTCGTGACATCTCCAAGGTATTTGAAAACACGATGAATATTAATAAAAGGAAACATTCTAAATCACTTATCAGCTGAATGACTATATTATTAATAATGGTAAATTTCTAGAAACTAGAAATTTACCATAATAATACTCGATCAAACATTTCACACACATCACATTCCATCACTCTCTTCAGCAGGAAAACAAAGTAAAAACAAGAGATTAAGCTATGGTATTTTTTGTTTATTAAAACAAAAACATATTCAACAAAAATTGTCACAAATCACGCGAGCTGTCAAACGTCACGAAAACAACTACATTCAAAAAATTCTAAAATTACATACGTGCTATTTTATAGTAAAACACGAATACACACATCGCCAAACGTTCCCACTATTCACACAAACCGCCAAACAGCACTTAAATTGTTAAACCACACGATTTTTACACAAATTCGATTTTCAAACATTGACATCTATATCTTAATCCTTATTGATATGAAAATTCTCACTTCCACTAAGGAAATTACGGGTATACACTAAAATAAGTGAAGCCAAGCTTGGCTAACGACATCAACTGCCAAGGAAACACGCCACCACAATTCGTTCTTCAACTGTTAGAGCTAGCTGCATGCGTTAGGCACGGTTTTAAATTCACCCATCTGATGATTTATGGTCTGCATCGATGATCTTTGTCTGATTACTTCGATAGATTATCAATTCTTGATGAGTTTAAGGACAGTCCGCTGGTTTTTCTGCTGTTTGACAAGACAGCTACTGTTGCATTTAAAACTTGTTCCATCTCCATAATTCTTTAACCGCGAGTTGAATCAGATCTGTCGAAACTTAAATCATTGCATCGTTTTTGTTCATTGATTGTTGCATTATAAATACGTTATATTTCCCATTGTAAGTTGATATTTACTGGCTTTTATGAGGTTATTGATATTAACATTTGAATGATCCACTGCTGTCATCAGAGCCATATATTATATATTGATTCTTCATCGCGAATTAATTGTCTCCATGAAAGCGATGGACATCGGTGGAAAGCATCGTAAATCCATCGGTGAATAAAGAAACGGTTGATGGATCCATCGATGACTTTAAAAACGGATTGATGGATTTACGATTCCATCGATGAATTTTAAAAAGTGCCTATTGCTGAATAAGAATTTTTATTTAATTTCCTTTCTTTACGCCCTTATCTCTATTACAAACGACCACTTTCTAATTTTAGTTGTCAAAAGGAAAGAAAAGCTACATTCAATCAAAAATTTTTATAATTATTAGTTATAGAAGGAAGAATGAAATTTTGCACAAACATGCTTGTAACATGTTCAGAAAAACGTGCGCTCTAAAATCACCTTAAAACATTTTTAGCATATGCTCACGTTGTGATTCTGAAACATTTTAGCTAAAATGACTAAAATTCCCTGAGCACATGCTCAGCATCTTCTGTGCTACTAGGGTATAATAGGTCACGATGATCTGCGAGCTCGGTATTTACAATTTTTATTGGATAGACATTGCTTTTTTCGTCTAGCCTGAAAACGTAAATAGAAATTTTATTTGTTAGCTCGAATTTAGGAATATCGGAGAGTTTGACTGGGTATTCAATACAATCTCAATCGTACCCATTGTCGAATTCATCCGTATTATATTTGTAGACACGTTGAGGGTCTTTATGTACGTTCTTTCCCCAAACCGCGTATTTAAAACAAAACTGATCGACATTCCTAACATTTACAACGGATTTTCTGCTTGCAATCTTGGGTGGTAACTCAATAAAGGTTGATCCGCGTAACGGAGTGTAACGATTAATTCGGAGTTCTAAACCCAAGATTTTACTCAGTGCCCACCCTGATCCCTTCACCTGCATCTCGGATTTTTCTTAAGTAATTTTCCAAATAAACTTTCTAAAATTTCCCCAACGTCATCGGCTAGCAAAAGCCTAACGTTCCTCGTTTTGAATGCTCGTTCTATCGTCTCCTAACCCCTCTCAAAGTTTGCCTTAACCACAATATTTATTTTAAGGGCAGAATTACTTATAAAAATATTCTCCCCAAGGTCATTTGCTTCTTAAAAACTTTTGCTTTTCATAAATTCTCATTGAAATTTGTGACAGTAAGTCTGTCTCATTTTTTCTAAGTTTTGTTCTTTAAATTCTTAGTTTTAAGTTTTTATTTTTAAATTCTTTTATTTATTATATGTTCTTGCGTAAAACATTTTCTTTATCTTTCAGATAGTTCAGTTAATTTTTGGCTGTATTCAGAAATTGGAGTTCTGATTTCTGAATGCAGCCTTAAATTAAACCTGGCACTTGGAAACGACAAACACAGTTGATGGACATAGGGGAGCAATGAGCAGCTGCAAAAATATTTCTAACTATAATAGAGTCTCTGGAGATTTTGGCCAGGCGAATACCAGAACAATGGCAGTCAAAATTGTGACTACTGTCCTTTGCCTCAATGACGGGGTTGGAAGTGTCCTCCTAACTGGTATCCCATTTTCTGCAGATTGATGGGAGGGATGGGTGTTTTTCCTTGTTGTCTGGCATGAAGTCTGCTATTTGCAAAATCCCAGATACTGGAATTCAGATCAGGGCTTGATGTAAGGCATTCAATTTGTGGGACTTGTTACTATCACACCTATACCATGAAGTTAGGACTGCAATTAAATATGGAAGCTTCCGGAGTTTACCTGAAGAATTCTCAAACTACAGTCTAAGCCTCCACACTTCCACAACAACCCTCACTTTCCTCTTTGTTGACCTTTATTTTTAAATTGCTCAATTATTTTTACATTGTTCATTATTAATGGTACTCTTGACTAGGTGAATTGATTAATTTATATTGGTGTTGCTGATAGGGGTTTCATTCTGTTTCTGATAATCATTTTAGAGTTATTTTAAACAATTATATGAAAATAAAAAAAATATTTTGTAGGTATTTATATTAACTTTGGGAACACTAATTAAATAATTAAAATAAATTATTTGCATTTACTAAAGTTGATTAGGATCACAAATTAGTTTCCAAAGACTGAAAAGTCCAGACACTAAAAAATGGAAGAATTATCCAGAATAGTTTTTGTGTGTGCTGCAAGTTAGCAAATACGGCGAATGTCAGAGTTTACTAAAAGAAGGAAAAGTTGCATAACACTTAAAGCATATAAGTTCCCTGACTACCTTAAAAACTCATCGAGATATTACCTCCACTGCTCCAAGATCCACTTGTATTGGTGTAAAGTCCTTCACAGCCAATGGATTTGGCCAGGATTTCCTAGAATAACGACTAATTGGTCCCATAGTGGGACGATTGATTAATCAGAAAGGAAGGGAAGATCCCCCCTTCACATTGATCACTATGCCTTGAGCAATGTGTTTTTCTTCACTGGTAGATAAGGATTCAAAAGTGCTGTTATTCCTCTTATCACTGAAACAAACACAATCAATCAATGTCATACCATGAATAACATTCAACTTTGAATTGAGAAGTTTACTTTGCCAGCTACATGAACTCCCTTCTTTTACCCAAGACCTTACTTTACTTAGCATATGTAATTTAAATAACTTGGAAATGATCTGTAAATCCCTGAGATCCCACTAAATTGTACAGAACTGGGACCATAAGATATCATATCAGTTACTATTATGTTTATGTTATCAAGAAACCTAATTTCATGAAGGTTGTGTCAGGATTAATTATTTACTGAAGCTTTTTAAAATAATAAATATAAGTCCAAGACTTTTTCAATATCTTCTGTTTATCAATCCCTCAGGATTGGTTGGCAACAGTTTTCCATCCCTCTCTATTTTCACCCATCCTCTTTAATTCTAAATAGCTTTCACATTGCATATTATTTCTTCATGCAAAGCTTAGGTCTGGAGTTATAATGCTCTTTCGCTAGTATCTCTGGTGGAGTTTAACACCCAGTCATAGTCACCATACTATGCAGCTGTTACATGTATGAAAAACACTATTTACTACATGCCGTCATTTCTATAATCAATATCATTTTTTCCCTACAATCTTATGCTGTGGATTTTTCTTTTAACCGCAAATTAATCCTTTATTATCAGAATAGGTTGTTATTACTAACAATGTAAAGCCTTATTCATCAATACTATGAGTTCTATATTTTTATTCAGTAACTCAAATTTGCCTCAATTGATTCTGTTCACTTTCGTGTTTTTAATTTGGCTGAAAAACGTTTTTGAGGCAAATATTTATTTTGGTCCATTCAAAAACTCCAACCAAGTTAGCTGCTGTTCAATACCTTCACTTTCCTTTGGATTCAGAGTTTGCCAGTAGCAGGGAGGAGGAGCAGGGAAAAGCTAGCGAAGTAGGATAATGGAAGAGAGAAGCTTTCTGGAATGAGTAAGAAAAGAACTTGGAAAATGTGCTCACATTGAAAGGGTCAGAACCAGAGGGTTGCAGTCACTCGGAGTCACCTGATGGTTCTGTATATTCTCATATTGGGTATTAAGATATATCCGTCAAAAACATAAAAATTCGTACTAATCCCCATTATATATTTTTTTACAGGGAAACGTATTTTTAATGGATTATTTAGCATACATCAGTAGGAACAAGCATTACTTTGTGAATGGTCAGGTAATGAGAAACCTTTGCCATAAATTTTACCTACATGTTAATGCATACGAGTTTATTAGAATGAATTTCCATACACATTTCTAACTTAAGCTCTATCATTATGATTTCATTGATATTTATGCTTCAGGGTTAAAATATTTCATTGAGATGTAAAGATCATGCCATTCATAATGGCTCACAAATTATCATATTATGATTATATATATCAAGCGATAATTTCAACTTTAAGCTATAATTGTATTACATATTTATTTTCAAAAGAAAGTGAAAAATATAGATAATTAACTAAGTTAATGAATAGCAAATTATACTGTAGTTTTGTATTCTCAAATGAGTAAATGAGACTAAATAATTACAAAAAACGATATTTAGAGTCTAATGTTACAACACAGAATGGAATTATTTTCATCTTCAAGCATTCAATGATTATTTAAACTGGTCTTTGTATATTAAATGTCATAATATGAAATACATTTATATTATTAAATAATATTAGTAATATTACATGTTGGTAACTTATTAATGTTTAACTTCATTTTATCATAAGTTCTTAAGTTGTCCTATAATATGTTTTTGCAAAAGCCAAAGGTTCATATGGAATTTTACGTAATATTTCAAAGACAGCAGTGGTTTAAGGTAAAATGGAGGGGAAATTATTGGATGATGAAATTTTTGAAGAATCTTTAAATTGGAATTTAGCTTCAATGAAATTATTTCAATCATGAAAACTACTTATAAAAGTGTACACATGCATCAGTTTGAATCAAAGTAAACCTGGGCTACATTTAACTGAATTTCCTTCTCATATATAATCTTCAGGTATACTTGGTTGCCCCCCATAAGAGGCACCCCAACTCCATGAACTCAGGGGCTTTCAAGGAGCACTTCAACAGAAGATACCTTCATCTTGTTCGTAAGTAATCCCAAGTGATCGTGGGGCAGTTCTTCAGACATAACCACTCAGATTTCTTCCGAGTCATCTACAATGAGAGAGGTAAGTTTATTTCTTCACATATTCTAACATTGATTGGTAAATAAGCATTGGTATAGAGGTTTGAAGAGTGAAAATCACTGTAATCATTTCAAGAGTAATATCCAAAGATCTTTATAGCATTAATCATAAAATAAAAAGATTAATAATATTAGGTTTCTTATGCCTAAATTAATTAAAAATGTTATCATTTTCTACTAAAATTTAAGGACATGAGTAGGACAGAGTATTAGAATATTTCAATACTATCATTAAACATTAAATAATGAAAAATAGATGATGAATAATATTCTGTTGATTATTCTTCACTGTATGCCTCTAAACAATATCTTTCTTTAAATGTACTATATGTTCCAACTACAGAAAGCTACTACAAATCTTTGCATTCCTTTACCTCCTCCTAAACTGAAGATTCTGACAATAGAATATATGAATTAAAACTTTTTTGTTGTAGCCATTTTTATATCTCTGGAAAGGGAAATCTAGAAACTCAAATATGTCTTGAGGGATCTAACCTCATTATCTTTCAGCACTAGGATTCCATCTATGTTATGAGTCTGGCTAGGCAAAACTTTTAATTGGGGATTTTGCATACTATAGGTTGTTTAGTGGGATCACATGGCTCATTTTGTTATTCACGTAAAGAAAATAAAAGAAATTGTGTCTCAGTGTCCTTCGGCAACACTAGAAAAAATCCTTAATGTTAGCAACCTTTTTGCCATTCAAAGATGGAACAAATTAGAGATAGCTAAGCTCAACCCTCACTTGATGCTATTTTAATATTTGAAACAATATCATTCAACCTTAGGTCTGCCAATATCCTGGATGTTTTTGGCTCCCTCAGTGACACCCTGGCGCACCCCTAGTGGAGCAAATAATCCCAGACTTTGTCTGTACAAATTTGACACCGATACGGGACGGGTAAAATACATATAAATACATATAAACTCTGCATAAACAACTAAAATGACTCTCTCTAAACTTGTGAATTACTGAATATAATTTTATTCATCCTCAACTTTATGAATCTATTAGGAGGTAAAATTAATATTTTGATGAAAATTATGGATATGAATTGTGCGAAATTGTGATCTGAAAATTTAGTCTTGGCCTATTTTTTCACTTTTAATTTCTTCAATTTTGTTGATTATGAAGTAAAACCCTGTAATTATAAGTTTATTACCTAGTTAAATACTTCAATTAATACCTAACATCAAATATTTCATAACAGTTCATATAACCTACTTAAAATAAAAATTACTCTCATATTTCATTAATCAATTATCTCATATGTGTGTATTAAACCAATCATTTGTATTGATTATATAAGTTACATTCTTCATTTGCCTTGATTTGGTCACAGTAAATCTCAGAGAAAGGGAAAGCTAGTTTACAAATTTTAAAGTTTGAAGCAAAAATTTATGTGTTTATCTTTTGATGGAAAGTCAGAGCATTGCAAAGCTTCGTATTAGATATAGGAGAATTAAGTGACTACCCATCGCAGTGTAGACCTCTCTTACCAAGGGCAGTGGGTAGAACACACAACACCGCAGGGCGGGCCTGAACTATGATCCCTTACCTAATACTCGTCTCTCTCCCGTAGGTGTTAGACTACGTTCAATACTTCTTGAAGCTGAGCTCCGCAAACCACAGAGATCACGCCGAATGGCAGGTGGAATACAACCACACCTCCCTCTACGGCCGTCCCAATGTGTCAACCACATCTTTACACAAGTTAGCCGAGACCTTCTGAGAACCCCACCGTTGACAACAGCGCCTCTTTCTACGGCGGCTACGACTCAGGTGTGGGGAAACCCTACTCCCTGTTGGGGATTCTGTGCATCAGTGCTGCCCTCATATTCGGGCGATGAGATGGTGAACCAATCGACTCGATCTAATGCGAGGAGATGCAGAGAGTGAGGATGTTGACATTTTTTCTAACCAGAAGCCTACTGTACTTTGAGGAATGAGATTACCTCGGAACACATTTATGTGCTCGGTACCTGAAAGGAATGAAAGAGGCGTCCATTGTTTTTGGTAAGTGGACCAAAAAGATAGAGGAGTCTTTTATTCCCTCTCCAAGTCGGTTTATTGTTACGTGTGGCGAAAAATAAAGGTTGCAAGACGAAAAGCGCTTCTCCGTTCCCTTGTGTTGATGCGCGTTTTTGATGATCGCTCGCCTCTTTTTGGCTGTGACGAAACGGGATATTTTTTCTGTAACTGTGTCTGGTAGACGTCGCACAGTGGTCCGAAATCGAACAAAGCCGGACAAAAGTCCAAAATTGCTTTTTTTGAGATACAAACTTGAAATTTTGCAAATATACAGCCAAATGATTGCTTATCATGGAATGGTAAGCCGTTTTTCATAAATCATATGCGTTACTTAGATACGGAGGGTCAAACATGACAAAAATTTCCAAAAACACGCACGATTCTATTTTTCTTCGAAAATCTTATAAGTTAAGCTAATAGTGGACTTGTGGAAGGAATTTAGTGGAATAAAAAACATTATGTTCGATTAAAATGGTACTTTATCTATACTATCCATCAGTTTCAAGCATATTGGTCAATATTTGTGTGGTGTTCCATCACAAAATGGCGGACGCATTTATTCATTTATTCATATATTTGTATTAATTATTATAATTGAAAAGAAATGTATTATATAAACACTGGTTAAGATTTTTTTCTGTAAAATATGTTACTTATTCCATGTGCTCATATTATTTTGTTTGTATTTAGATTATATTGTGTGGGATGATTGAGTATGTATATGTATGGTATTATAATTTTGTGATGATGAATGCATAATAGAATAAAAAATTGAAGTAATTATAATGATGTATGATTGTATGATCCTTAAGGTTTCTAACAATAAATCAGCTATTTTTCATAATACTTATTGAAAAGTTGTAAATGTATCACATAAATAAAATAGTGTTACTATTTATGGAATGAGTCTAATCATAATTTATTTTTATTGTATGATTGATTTAATTATAATCAATGAAATAAATGATTTGTTAGCTTGAATATATTTGATTTACTCAGAATGGATGACTATTTTAAATACAACACTTTCATTGGTATAAGTTTTGCTTCTTTATTTATATTTCTCCCTCCCAGAAAATTGCAATAGATGTACATTGTGTACACCTTTGTTTAACTACTAATTCTGGTACAATGAACTTGTATGTCTAAAATATTAGTATTTTCTTTATCTTTTTAGATATTTATCTTTAAAGTATCTTTAATGTTGGACAAAGAATTATAACATATAAATAAAAGATTAACTCTTGAAAATCCTGTCAGGTATTCAGGTATTTATGGTTCCTCTTAAGTTCTACACTCTTGATATAATTTTCAGTAGTAAACCTAGAGGATAAATACTTAAGGTACGATGTGAGTAATTTGTTCTATCCACATTTCTTTTGAAGTTAATCTAGATTTTATTTTTCTTTAGGATTAATTGATCTCCTATGTCGCCTTCACAATTTGCTTGAGTAAGATTATAATTCAGGTAGTAATATCAATGTGAAAACATTCAGGAAGAAGGAATATGGATGGTTTATACACTGGTATCCTGATCAGAATGTTGTGCTATAGATGCTTATTATCAAATGCTCATTTGTATATTTTAATACTCTTATGAAGCTCTTATTTTGCCTTTCATACTAATAAATGTTTTCATCCAGTATAATCCATGAATTTTTCAGTAATATCTCAATTTGGTATCTTCTATTATGTAGTGGTCTAACAGATTTATATGTTTGTGTCATTTTAATTATTTTTCCCTTTTGCTGTTATGGTAGCATATGGTTGGCAATGGTATTGGGAATGCATTATTCATGCAGATAGTTGGTCTTATAGGGGTCTTCCTGTCCACCCCTTGCCATGGAAGAAAGAAGGAGGGTCATAATTTTGTAGGTGGATCCTTATAGGCCATGATATGGCAAAATATTGGTATGGTAGTTGTCCAAAGAAGCATGATATAATCAACAAGCTGCGTTACGCGAAGCAATGACATGTATTATTGTTACTTTAAATTTAATATTTACGAGACATCTTTTAATGAATTTATTATTTTCTAATGCCAGTCATAACATTTAAAATTTTTTATCAGCTACGAGATTTTTATTATAAAGAGCTTTCATTTATTTGTAATCATAAATAGCCTATTCCAGTGGATAAAGTTTTTAACAACTAGGTGTCACCAATCAGTATCCCCTGGGCTGCGAGTGTGTAATTTTAGTGAGAAGTGAGAATGTAACGTTTGTCACTGGAGGAAAAGCGATCTCGGAACGATTTAATGTGATATCGCTCCGTTTCATTTCGATGAGAAACCGGTCGTGTATTATAATAAATTTTCGTGGAAAATACAAAGTCTGCGGTTTATTTTCATTGGTGAGATCTGTTAGGAACAGAGTTGCCAAATCATGCACAAAAGTGGGCGGAAGTCGTCATAGAAATGTAATTTTTGGCTGCTGCTAGTAATAATGTGACTCTAAATGTGTAATACGGTAATTATATAGGTATTAAACCTTAAGAAAACAAGTCAATGTGTTTTGTAACTGATGTAATTACCTTATAACGAGTCTATTAATTTCTCTCCGTCTAACAGTTTGTGTAGACAATTGGATTTGAACGGAAAAGATCGGTTGTTTACGCATATATATTAGTCTACCAATTATTTTCATGTAAACCAACAGTAGTATAGGTTAAGCTTTTATCTACTATGTAGTAACAAATGTGAAGTATTAAGTATTGAATTATACAATATTTATTCGAAATTCTTAATTAATTAGAATGTTTGAAAGCGAGGAAATGAGCTTGATTCATTGTGTTTATTTGATCCCATGTAGATTTTGGTCCATGTGTCGCAAATATTTGTGGAGGAAGGTACTAATTGTAAAAACACAGAACTAGATAGATTCACAAGAATTAAGATATCTAATTCTCACGACAAGCTTTCTTTCAGTTTGGCAGGATAATTAATCAATGTAGCTTACACAATAAGTGATTAATGCTGATAGAATCATTAGCTTTCTCAAATTTTCTATATATAGCATCCACCTGAGCACCATCTTAAAATGTTTTTAAGATTTACTTTGATATGTAACCAGATTTTTGGTGATTGAATCATGTTGAATTTCCCTGGTGAAAACAATCCTTTTTATTGACATTAAAGTGTTTGGATATGTTTAATAATCAAAGGCAATAATTAAGCTAGACAGGATTAAAATTGAAATTGGTCTTCATTCAAAACATTTGCTACAGGACTTCATAATAGACTCAACATGGTTGATCCCAAGGGTATTAGGAGTTCAGGCATTGTTAAATACATTAAAAGTGATATGTCTTGATTTAGAAATTAATTTTACCAAAGTTTGTACTATTAATGTTTCTCATGGATATAAAGATGTATATTTGTAATATAGTTTCTTCTTAGTTCTTAAAAGGGCATTTTCTTTTTATAAATGTTAGCAAATTATCAGCTTCTTTAGATGTATATCTTCTTTGTGCATAAATCGTTGAACTGCTCATGCTTTGTGCAATAAAAATACATAGATAAATAAACTAATAGAATTAAAGAAAGTATCATATCAGCGGTGGAATACACTACTTTCCCAATCAAAGGGTAGGATATAGAAGATTGTCATTCATCTTAGAATGCAATCTATTTATGATAAAGGTATCTCTCTTACATATTTCAGTTATTTCTATCAGTAGATTCGCACTAATTTTTCACATCTACTTTATTTGCGACAGGGTTAATACTGTGAATAATACATTTCCTAAGATTCACTTACGTTTTTTGTATCCACAACAATTTTTTTTCCTTTTTAATATCAAATAAAACATTATTTATGATTATTATTTACGAATAAGATTAAATTGGTGATGGATTGAATTAAAAAAATATTTATAGTTTAAATGTGTAGAAAAACGCCTACGAGAAGAAGATTACAAAAATTTCTGGTAAAAAATTCGAGCTGAAAAAACATCTTGGTGGTCGGTGATTCTCTAATGATGTTGACCTCAATTTTCGTTGTTCGGTGGTAGAACACTCTGATGTCTGAATAAAAAAACTGTTGCCAAGATACGAAAAATGTCTTTAAAAGAGACTACATCAAAAAATAAAGAAAAATCTGAATTTCATTACTGAATAGTTTTTATGATTTTAAAATAAAGATTTTATTTTCTCTACCCCAGGGAAACTTATTTTTTGGACGCCCTTCGTACTTTTTATGGTTATTAATAGTATTGTTTGCATTTATATTTTCTCACTGGGTATTATATGAGGTTTGTTTAGTTACAACAAAAACATTTGTAGACATGCTTGTCTGGAGAAGTCTTTGAGTGTGAGTAAGGTTTTTCTATTATTCGATCTTGGCATTCACTTATTTCTTTATTCTGGTTGAACGATTCATTTTCTAATTTGTCTCTTCAATGCTGAAGGTTTATTTCATACTTTGTAGATATTTTTTTTAAGTTGAAAATATTTAAGAATACATGTTCAATAGTTAATAGGCTTATACCTTTTAACAAAGGGCACTTAATTTTGTTGTGGATTATTTCTTAATACTTACCTTTTTCTGAAAAAAATAAATGTTCCATTACTATTCTTTCAGGTTTTCTAAATCTTCTATGCTGAATTTTGATATTATTGTATATTGATGGTGCTTATTACCCTACAGGTATAATTAGGCTAAATTAAAGACCATGATTTTCTGATGATACATATGGAAGTTCTATAATACGAGTAAAATATTGCTTGCATACTGCAAGCAGATCGATGACATTAATTTCATATCGGCATTATATCGGGACGGTCCACAAAAGATTGAAAATATTCTTAAAATTCGCTGAAATTTCATCGTCTGGCATCGAACCCGGGTCTTACTGGTGAACTTACAATGCAGCACATTAGAAGATCACCATCTCTAACTATGTGTGAAAATTCAAGCAGAAATATTGGCTACAACTTCCTCAAAAGACGTTCTAATTTTCACGGATGTAAATGGCTCTCTGGATTCGAACCAAGGACGATCATTGAAATCTAAAATATTTTTTCAATATTTATTTATTATTTCTATCTATGTACCGAATTTCAAGTTTTAATATTAAAGGGAAGAGGTTCAAAATAATTCATAAAAATCGGATCAGTTTCTGATAGTAGAGACGCCTGGTGTCGAACCCAGGACACATTGGTAGCTGTAAATGCACAGTTTGACTTGTAAGAACTTGATCTTATTTTATGCAAAGTTTGAACTGGATATCATGCCGGGAAGTAACTAAAATTTGTTTCCGTTATCTCCATAAGAAATACATTGAGGAGTGCAAATTGCCCTCTGGGATCGAACCAAGGACCATCACCGAATATGTAAAATTTGATTATGATATATATTTATGATCTCTAACCCCATGCCGAATTTCAAGTTTCCATGCATTCGGAAAGGGATAAAAAAAAATCTTAAAAATCGCCACAATGAATTTTAAACGGCCGATATTTGCCCCGACCTAGCATCGAACCATGGACAATATTCGATGATGTCTTTCTGATTTTCTTTGTATATGCACGGCTTCTAGCGATCACTTGAGTTTCAACTCTCTACTTTTCCGGGAAGTGCCTCAAAAAATTTTTCGAAAATTCCCACCATGTATTCTTGTGAATTTGAACCAAGGACGATCATTGAAATCTAAAATATTTTTTCAAAATTTATTTGTTATTTCTTTCTATGTACCGTATTTCATGTTTTAATATTAAAGGGAAGAGGTTCAAAATAATTCATAAAAATCGGATCAGTTTCTGATAGTAGAGTTTACACAAGTTCGCGAGAAAATCGCGACTTTGGGGCCTTCTGGAATCGAACTCATGACACTGAGGTTCAAAGGCGGCTTTATCCTGGAGGTTAAACGTTATGGGCAATACGTCGTAAAAATTTCAAGTCGGTGGCACTTGTGGAACATGGTTAGAATTTTGATCCCCTATATATATATAACTTACGAGTAAAATGTAGCGTGCATACTGCAAGCAGATTGAGAACACTAACTTCAAGTCACTGACACTGACTAATCAATGGTTTAGGCTGTGAATTAGTATCCTATCTATCTATATATATATATATATATATATATATATATATATATATATATATATATATATATATATATATATATATATATATATATATGAATGAATCCGGGTAAGCATCTATATATAATAGATATATATATATAGGTACAAGTAAAATGTAGCTTGCATACTGCAAGCAGATTGACAACACTAACTTCATATCGGCATCATATTGGGACGGTTCCCAAAAGAAAAAAAAGGATTGAAAATATTCTTATAATTTGCTGCAATTTAATCGTCTGGCATCGAACCCGAGTCTTCCTGGTAAACTTACTATGCAGCACAACAGAAGATCACCATCTCTAACTATGTGTGAAAATTCAGGCAGAAATATTGGCTACAACTGCCTCAAACGTCGTTCTACTTTTCACGAATGTAAATGGATCTGAACCTGAATGTAAATGGATCTGAAAATGACCCGAACCAAGGACGACATAGGAAATCTTATATATTGGCTATTATCAAGGAACATCTGATAGATGGATAAAAATATCACAGCCTCTTAATCCAAGTCTTAAAAAATTCATAATTGTAAAGGAAAATATTCAATAGTTACCTAATTACCTCAATGAAGTTTTAATCAGAAGTATATGTGTTGTCTGGAGGAGGGGTGCGAATTCTTCCATCATCCTTAGCAAGGATATCGTAAACACTAAGCGGAAATGAAGAGGAAGGCAAATATACGAGAAGAACGGCGAGTTTCTGAAAATCAATTGATAAAATGAACACTGAAGAAGAAGAAAAAAGGAAAAGTTTTTCAGCCGCCCTCATTCAAAAACGGTAGACTCAGGGATCGATAGTTCGAAGTCGACCTTAAGTCATAGTCGATCGATACTGTCATGGCGTTTTAAGCGTGTAAACACCGCAAGGAAGATGGAATTGCTAGATAGATTGCTCTCCAGTTTGGTATTATTCCGTTGCAGATATTAAGATCGAGAGGACTCTTACATCTTATACAGCCTTCCGAGCACGGTTCAACTTCATTGAAGTTCAACTATTTCCGTTCTTTATCGCAGCCCGTTTTTAAGTAAAACAAAAAGTTTCTCCGATATGTTTTAAATCTCTCTAAAGTGCTGCACCATATTTTGCTTGTATATTAACCTCTCAAGAAGTCTTCGAATTGTTCTTAAATACTGTGCCATTTTGAAACACTTTTCTTTCCAACTAATTATTTGGTTGTTTCTTCCGTCTCGTAAAGTTTTGTTAAGAACTGTTGTAGGTTGCGGACTGTGATTGCTGTTCTTTGTTGCACTTACTTGGTAAGCAGAGCAAATGGTTATACGAAATTATGATGGATACTACTGTGTCTCTAAATTGTTATCATGTTTAAGCAAGTATTGTGTCTATCAAAGTTATCAGTTTGAATAGCAACTGCGAAGCAATCTTTGAATTTTTGTTGAACACTTTTTAATCTCATATTCATTGTGAGTCACTATTTATATAAATTGTACAATTTGCATACCCTGCTTAAATAAATGAATCTGATACTACCTATGAGCCGCCTTATTCCACTATGTATACCTTGCCAATGCGAAGTATTTGAGTACTTTAACAGCTTACGTGAAATTAAAAAACAACTGTACCAGGATTCGTGTCCAAGGATTTCGCTTGGAAGAATGTGATTCCAGAATAAAAAGACAACCCTATTTCTCGAAGAAACGGAATTAGATGACTAGGAAATACAGGAAGAGATCGGAAATGGTATGTGAAAATACTTTCGATACAAAGTGGTTGATCTTTCTTACATCACAGTTCACTTGGCTCCTTACAGTTTGCTAAAAATATGTGCCGTTAATTAAAAAGTAATAAATTTTGTTATTCCAAATAGTTAAATCAGAGATCGAATCCCGAAAAAGCTTATGAAAAAATGTTACAATTCAGTAAAAGTTATGGATGTTGCATAAACTATTGCACCTCATTCCCTATCTTTTGTACACTTATATGGCATTACAAAAGTGGTATGTTTCAGTAAGTTCCTTTGAATATCAGTCGATAATTACTAAGGAGAATCCAGATTTGCCGTAACTTCCTTATTGCTTAATTTATTTTATTTATTTATTGGTTTATTGTTTCATTCTGTGATTATTGTATTGCAAGCACCTCATATGAGTACTTGTATACTGGTTAACTTTTTAATGTATATTGCCAACTCTATATATTTCTCTCTATGTTCAAATAATAAAGCTACAGATGATATATTTTGATTCACGAGATGAGAGGTTTTTTTTCTATTACCTTCTTCAAGACACTGTAGATTCAATAGGAAATTAGTTATCATTGTTTGAAAACAATTTAATTGGCTTAGCCTAATTTAATGCTGAAAACTGAAGTGGCTCATTTTTGTACCCCTTCCATGACATTTCATTAATATAATTTTTATTTTTCTTTCACATACTGAGAAATCTTAACAGCCCAAATAATGAGTATGATATAATAATATGACCCAAAAAATGGGTGGTAGCACATAGGACATACATGCTTTTAATTGATTTATTTTATTTATTACTTCTTTTAGACATGCTATTTCAAAAATACTAGAAATAAATTTGTTTTTATGGACAACACATTGGTATTTGAAGATTTTCCCAATAGGTTATAACCTATAGCAAGAGCCTAGGTTGAAAATAGGCAGAGGTGGCCTTTTGTTCCACATTGGTTCCATGTTAGCAACCACATTGGACTTTTGTTCTACATAGTCCTTATGGACTGTGGCGAACGTTTTGCGGCTGTCCGCAAAAGTTCCATATGACCATGTTCCACACTAGCGACAAGGAATTTCTAACTGGGCAGCTACATTGAATTTGACCAAGGAATTTTGTGTGTTATTGTATGTACTATGCCAAATCAGTACTTATGATGTGCCCACAACTTTATCTAAAATATTGCTTTTTTATACAGTAAGGATATCGAAATGGAGAGAGGAAGAAAAACAGGCAAATATTACAGCCTACATTCAGGAGTGGCTGAAGTATGGGAAATTCAGAAATGAGAGAAAGAAGAAAAGAAATATCAACATTATAAACTTTGTGACATTAATGTTAACGTTGTGACAACATTGTATCAATGTTAAGACAACATTGTGGTAATGTTGTGGCAACGTTGATTCCTGTTAACTTTGACGTTGTATCAACGTTGTCTTTGTAACATCAATGTTAACGTTGTGACAACATTGTAGCAACGTTAGGACACCATTATGGTAATGTTGTGGCAACGTTGACATTGTATCAACGTTGCATTAACGTTATGAAACCTTGTGACAACATTTGGTAACGTTATGACAAAATTTGGTTTTTCTAATTGTAACGTTGATAAAACGTTGTCTTTGTGACATCAATGTTAACGTTGTGACAACATTGTAGCAACGTTAAGACAACATTGTGGTAACGTTGTGGCAACGTTGATTCCTGGGCCCTTTAACATTGTATCAACGTTGATACAACGTTATGTAACTTTGTGACAACATTAGGTAACGTTGTGACAACATTTCGTTTTTCCCATTGTAACGTTGATACAACGTTGTGACAACTTTCTCTGCTACTGGGGAAGTTTATGTATGTACCAAGATATCGCTAATGTAAATTACTAAAATGTTCTAACCTTCCAGCAATTCAACTATGTGGTACATATCGCTTTGATTCTTCTGAATAATATTTCTTGTTTAGATTTTTTGCCACTCATACTTCAATTTTATTGTGATGCTTGGGTAATAATTTGGAAAACCTAATTTTTTTCTACAATATTTATTGGTAGGCTTGTCTGGATAAGCCATTGAATTGATCCCATTCTTCTGAAAAGAACTTTTTTAACATAGTAGTGTAATTTTTGTTAATTGAATCTGTACTGCTTTTGCAAATTTAATTTTTTCTTTGACAGCTCTAATCCATGCCGAATATTTAGATATATTCTCACATAAAAGTGTACATGTTATAAATTTGGATATAAACAAATTGTAAAAATGTTAACTAAATTGTAAAATCTTTAATATAAAATAGTGTGGGTATGTATGTATGTTCGCTAAAAACTTGAGAACCGAGAGTCGCAAGACTTTGAAATTTTCAACATTGTTAAAAGTCGATCCCGCGCAGAGTATAGGCTACTTTTTATTTCCCTAAGGTCCACGTTTCGAACCTAGATGGGTCAAAACGTTTCCATAAGAAATACACGTAGAGGTAATTTTTTCTCTTAATTTGGTTGCAGAATATCGTTTTTGAATCGAATTTGTGCACATTTTGATAACGTTTGTGAATATTTTATCCAAATTTTGAGGTCTTAAACAACCCACCTCCCTGACGATCAAGGCGATTGTTGAATCCCCAGCACATGTACGTATCCGTAGGAACACATTGAGAAAATATGCCTACTTCAAATTCATGTTAAAAATAAGTGATAGATTAAGTAAATTTCTAGAAGTCTAGAAATATACCCATGTGGTAAAAGCCACAATGTTTGAAGTGTCTTCCCCAAATATTTCATTGAAATCAGGGCATTTCTAGTGGGAAAAAAAATAAAACCCAAACAGACCTCTTCTAGAAATTTACCATAGATTATATGAAGAGGGAGAAATTTAAGGAGATATTAGTAACTGCAGCTGTGGACGATATACTGTGAAGAATTGAGCGTACAAACATACGAATACCAATATTTAAGAAAGGTTTTAAATTTTATGGAAGCGTCTGTAGCAACCAAGTTTTATTTATATAAACGTAATTGTTTACTGACTATTACGTGGGATAAATGGGTTTATAGTAGTTTGTTAGATGAAATTGCTTTCTCTCGATCAATACAACTGACTGCGTATACAAAACCTGATAAGTTTTCTATGTTTTTAATATAATCTTCTGCATTAAGTATTATCGATTTACTTCGATAAATATTTAGCCGGAAATGGACATGGTGAATATCGTAAAGGTTTCCCAGTTTCAGTTAAGGACGGCGATTTGTAAAGCTTTAGCAAATCTCCAAAATCCTATCCCTCCATTGAAAAGGTAAAGCAAGTTTTTGTTTTGTTATACGCAGAATAAAAAAGTGATTCATTGTTGTTTTTTAAGTACTTCCAATCCTCTTAAATTTACTATCATTCTGTTATCGGTGTTCAATCTCGGTTGTTTCAGAGTGATATAAAATACATTTTGGTTGTGTTTGATCATTGTTTCCAATATCAATTTTTTCCCTTTCTGAAAATGTCTTCTTGAACGTGATGCTGCTTATCCTAATGCTATCTTCGAATATACTTTTTATAATCCTTAAACAAATGTTGTGTTCATCGAAGAATTGTTCATTCTAATATTTAGATTACTTCGCAGGTTTTATTATAACTTTATTTGGTTTGTTTATTGGTTCTCTCTCCTCGTTAGATTGCCTTCACACAGACGTCAACCTGTGTCATGCTCGCTTGTATTTGCATTCTTATACGTTAAAGTAAGACTTGAGTTCAAGGAAGGGTTAATTTGTAGAGTACTGTTTTTCGTTTAGCTCAAAGTGGAAATGAAGTTCCAACATATTGCCTCACTCTTTTAAGAAATGAGAGCATAATCTTATTTGAAAAATGTAATTCAATGAAAAAATTCAAATTTCCTTGCTTTGTTTTTCAAGCAGTCAAAACAGATAGGAATGACTGGTGATTTTTCTCTAAGTGAAGGCTTGTATCTCTTACATGCAGACAAATCTTGAGTGACATCAGATTCATTTTATTGGTTATCCTTCAATTGCCAGCATGATAATTGATCTTCATTAAAATATTTCAGTTGAATTCTGTAATTTACTTTAATTTAGAAGTCTCATGATATATTTTCACCCAGTGATAGATTTTATTTCATCCCAGTCGTGATCAAGACTGACAAAAGTTAACGATAAATACATTTTCCTTTATCCTGTACCAAATGATAAATGAAACTATTCCATTTATCAGAATATGGTAGCAGGAAGCTGTGAAGATAGTAAGGGTCTCAATGCAAGACAGGCCATCTTAATCATGGTTGTCTTAATCTTTAGAATACTAGAGGGAACTTAATTTTCTGTGATATTTTTGGCATCTTTAAGGGTTTCAGGGTTTTTTGTCATCACTGTAGCAGAATGATTTGGAGTTCTTTATGCTAGTGTTAGCTCAACTTTGGATCTTAATGAATGAATTATTCAGCACTAAAACTTTTATCCCACACTTTTTTGTCTCTGTTTGTGAAATTTTGGCCTCTCACTGGACTTAACCTTCAGACATTCTCAATTATAATCTCTAATCTTATTTGAGTTGGCGCTTGGCATGGAAAAAACAAGTTGGAGTTTACTTTATTGATATATATGTAGGTTATGTAGTAGATTAATGGTGAATACTGTTAATAACTTATGTTCTTACTTGCTCATATTATTCCTTAATACAAAGATTTTTTCATATCTTTGTAGGTGCAGATATCCTAGGATCTGTATCCTTTAGATTATTTGACAGCAAACTTATTATACTTCAGTTTTCAGTAGAGCCATTTTCTTCAATTTCATAATCTGCTTGTGGCATTAAGTGCTTTCACTTATCTATTTTTTCACACATGTAGTTACAAAATTCAAACATTTCATTATTGCTGTACCATACTATACAACCATAATTACTATATTTTGGCTATAATTCCAAAATGTATCATGAGTAGACAATATTTTCATGTTTTTATCTCATCAGAGATTTGTTTACTTTATTATGATTCTTGTTTAACACTATGAATCCTCTTTTTCAGGAGTAATGATTTTTCATGTGATATCATTATTTATGCTTGTACTTGGAATTGAAGATGATCAACTCCATCCTCTAGCAGGAAGGAATTGAGCATCTTTGTCTTATTCATCATAGATATTTTATTTATTATTTTTTATTTGTATTTTATATAACTCTTAATAATATTGACTTGTATATATGTATATCCTGTTATTCATTCAGTATGAGTGGATGGGAAGGAGTAGATAATGGAGATTAGGGAATAACAGAGGGTTTATATAGGATTAAGAATAGGATTAGATTATGGGTATTAGGCTGCCTTCACACGAGGCAACTAGTTGCGGCAATCGGTTGCCGCCACCGATTGCCAGTGATTGCCTGTAAGGGCAACTACAGACAACTTTTTTGCCGCAACAGTCGAGAAAATGGGCTCGAGTAGTAAACTACTTCTTCTTGCGTTGCTTATCAGAAAGAAGAAACGCAAGGCAAGAAGTATGCATATCCATCCTATGCTTTCAGCAAGACTCGAAAGAGGTCTTTTTTGTACGTTATATGACGATATATGTGTGGACGAGAGGAAATTTTTTAATTATTTAGGTATGCCAAAAGCATCGTTTGATGAGCTTCTGAACTATATAGAGCCAGACATCACAGGTATCGATACAGTGATGAGAAGAAGTATACCAGCAGAGGAGAAGCTAGTTCTAACATTGAGGTAAGTAATAACAATGAGGAATTTAACCCTTCCTCTGCTTATCTTATATACATATATATATAAATGAAATGATGCTCGTGACGTCCTCTAAAAGGTTTATTTCATTTGCAAATTTAAATTAGAAATAATAGTCGTACAAAGTAGAATTAAGCACCAAAAGAAGGCGAATAGAATAAAGATTCTTATTTTGGTCGTGAAATATCGTTTACGAATCGAAATTTCGAGGTTGTAAACAACCCATCCCCCTTGACAATGAAAGCGATTGTTGATTCTAAGTTCATGTATTTATCCATCAAAATGCATTAAGAATATAAGTCAAGTTAAAATAAATCCTGATAATAAGTGATACACTTTATGAAGAAGAAAAAATTGCATGAGATTTTAAAATTTGCTGTTAAAAACTATATCCTATGATGAATCGCACGGAAAAAGGATGAACATTTAAATTTTAGAGAGAACGTAAATTTGCAATAAGCAATTGTCTGCTCAATTGATAATACATTCTTTCTTCTATCATATTAGCAGTGTTATGCTTTTATCAAATATTCTAAAACGTAGTTTGCAGTAAGCAATTATCTGTTCTATTAATAATAGATTCTTACTTCTATCCCATTAGCAGTGTTATGCTTTAATCAAATAATCTAAAACATATTGTTTGCAGTAAGCAAATTTCTATTCAATTAGTAATAAATTTTTACTTCTATTAGGAGTATTATTAACTGAAGATAGCTACCCTTCCCCTGCTTACATGAAATAATTCCATACTGCATGTTATATATTTGTTTTCATTTCATTTATTTTACAAAAATTACACATAATCTAATTCCACCACATCACCATCTAATGTTGAACCTGGGTTCTCTGTTCTCAGATACATGTACTGTACCTGCTGGAGGAAATTCCTCTGAGAAAGTGGGTTGCGTTGAGTCTTCACTCCAATAACCTGTTGCTGTGCTTCAGCAATGGCCATTATTATATCTGCTTTCAACTTCAGCTTATTCTCTTGGGGCACCTTTCTCATGTCCGAGACAAGGGACAGTAAGAACTGTCTGTCCTCATCCTTCTCTTCCTCCATCTCCTTCCTCATCTCCTCACTTCTATCTTCTTCTTCTGCTCTTACTCTTACATCCAGCCCTGAAGTTTCCTCCACCTCATTGTCGACTCTGTTGTTTTCATCTCCCTAATCCATAGTGGAAGTTTTCACCTTAGACAGCCTTTCCAAGAACCGAAGGCATTCAAAATATACATATTGCTTCCTTCCTTTTGCCCCTGAACCACTTTTTTCTTCCTTCTTCTTTTGAATCTCTCTAGCATAGCATGTACGTATACATTTCCATTTCTTCTGGAGTGAAGTCACTGAAACAAGGAAGGATGCATAAGAAACATAATTTAATATAATACATAATTTAAAAGAAACTGTGTTATTTGTGTGCATACTCTTTCTGAACATTAATTTTCCAAATCATTAATTCTTTCAGGTATTTGGCTTCAGGTGCATCTATGACAGACCTTCACTACCAATACAGACTAGGCCAATCTACAATCTCAAAGATAATACGGCAAGTTTGCAAGGATCTGGGTAAGAGTAAAGCCGATCTGTTTTCCTGATGTAACAGAAAAAATGTGGCTAGAAACTGCCACTCAGTTTTATGAACGAAGTAATTTTCCTCATTGCTTGGGAGCCATAGATGGCAAACATATAAGAATTGTTAAACCTCAGCAAAGTGGTTCGTTGTACTACAATTACAAGAACTACTTCTCCATTATACTCATTGCTGTCTGTGATGCATCATATCGTTTCCTGTTTGTTGATGTAGGTGCATATGGAAAGTCATCTGACTCAACTGTCTTCAAAGACAGTGTGCTCTACAAAAGACTACATAATGAAACCTTGGGAATTCCTCCTCCACAGATTTCATTCACAGGTGTTGATGAGCCAATGCCTTTTGTGTTTGTTGCTGATGAAGGCTTTGGACTTTCTAGGCATATACTTCGACCTTACTCAGGGAAGTCTTTGAGTCCCAAAAAACAAGTATTTAATTACAGACTGTCAAGAGCACGCAGAGTCATTGAGTGTTCCTTTGGCATCCTTGCCAACAAATGGCAAATTCTACACAGACCACTAAATGTAGACCTGGATTTGGCAGAAGATATAATAAAAGTGTGTTGTGTTCTGCATAACTTTGTACGAGAGAGGGATGGTGTCCAAATTGAGGATTCCTTGACAGTTGAAGGACTCTTTGAAATGGACCCAGCTACTGGACCAACATCAAGGCTTGCCATCAATTTGAGGGATAAGTTTGCAAACTATTTTATGAGTGATGAAGGTGCAGTGCCATGGCAAATGGATCGAATATAGTGATGTGATATAATTGTTTTAAGTTACATTGTATAGCTAAATTTATTAAAGTAGTTTATCTGTTCATTCAGATTCTTGAAAGAATTTTATGTATTTACAATCATTATAAAAAATGTTACCAATGGATCTAAGTGCAAAAGCAATTATTAAATGGACATAATTGAAGGTAAGTATTACAAGAAATGTTCCTAAGTAACTAATATTGACACTAGATTAAAATGGCAGAGATAACCAGTCTTGCTGTGTCTCAATGAAACATGTAACAAGTGATGTTCAACAACCAGAAATTCAGATAGATGGCCACAGTTCTGCAATATGTGTATCACATTGTGTACATAGGTAAGAAATGTACATTACAATTTATGTAAGATTTGAAATAACAGTAAAAAGTAGTACATATTTTGCTTATATGTACTCTATCTGGTTCATCAAGTGCTTTATGAGCATAACATTACTTTTTGTAAATTTCTTTAAAACTAGAAAAATTACTCAAGTTAATAAATAGTTAGTGGAAATGAAAGTATTGAAGAAATTTAAATTGATAATATGATAAATTATTCCTGGAATAGTAGATGGGAGTGTAATGGTTCCAATGAAACAACTAAATTATTTGTAATGAGTTACTTATATGCTATTAGTAGGTTTGTCCCACTTTACATAAATAATTAAATAAAAGATCTCCCTTGGTTGCCTTAAAATATTACAGCTGCAACAAGCTTAGAAATCTAGCATATCAAGGAGCCAGATTAACTAGGGAGGAATGGAATTGAAGTGTAAACAAGACCTTAAGGAATCAGTGCAGTGCTGTGTTTTATAGGTGAAAGAAGTAATACTTTGAAATAAAAATAGTGAAATCAGACTACAAAAATATGGTTATGGAGCAATGAAACTTATAAAAAGATACCCAACAAATAAAATATAAAGAACTATGCTTAATAAAAACTCCAGATGATGTAGTTTATGAGTTAAGTATTTCACAAGGGAGTAGTAACACTGGAAAGTAACAGTAAACTATGAGTTCCAATTGATAGTACAATCACATTTCAATGAGAATTTTCAATACCTCGAAGTAGTATTTGATTAAAATATGAATTAAGAGGGTTATCTAGACTATATTATGAGAAAGGCTCAAATTTAAAGTCCTCATTTCATATATTGCTCTTCTGTGTTGACTTGTGACAGTAATGAAAGCTTACTGAGATTTAAAATATTGCAGAACAGAGCTAAGAGAGAGATATTAAAATATGGCAATTTTTTTCCAGTGAAATCTATGCTCAGACAACTGAATGAGTTAAATTCTTTAAAATCTCATTTCCACAATACTCTTGAAGGCGACTACTTCCACTTGCAGCCTTGCATCATCGAAACTAGTCTCCTAAATAAAATATTGTGGAGATTACGAAGTCATCTTTATCATGTCTTTCCACGAAATTGCGCCTTCTCACATACACTACATTTAATAAGCTCTTATTTTGATTTGCTTTCTAATAGAATTCTATTCTAAATAAAACCTACTACTACTATCAAGCTATACACAGTTATGGACAGAAATAATTCACAATACTTACCAATCATGGTTTTCTCTGCCGGAGATTTTTCCTCGAAGTCTGCAACGAATTTTTCCGAAACGTGTTGCCATTCGTTCCTCCTCTCTATCTTGTTGCTATACTCTTCTTTCCCACTGTCCCATATAGCCGGTTTTTGTTCTATTTCACAGATGAAGTCTTCCGTATTTATGCTCTCCACGAACCTACAAAAATCTTTACTTTCCATTCTCTCAACTTTACTACTAAAGGAAAGCAAGGCTAATGGCGAAAAAAGGCGAAAGCAATGGCGAAACGGTATGCACAGAGGGCACGTGATCGAAAGTTGCGCCAACTAGTGACTGCGTGTGATGGCTACCATTTGAATCAATGCCCCATCTCGAGTGGCGGCAACTCGAAGTTGCCCCTGCCAGTTGCGCGAGTGAGCCACTGCTGGCAACTGATTTTCGGTTGCGTCATTGCAGTTGCCACGTATGATAGCCTCCATTTAAAACAATGCCCTGCAAAAAGTTGAAGCAACCGATTGCCGCAACTAGTTGCCTCGTGTGAAGGCGGCCTTAGGAATAGCCAAGGGTTATGTTTAGATTTAGGCTTAGATAATAACACTATACCTTATGCCTTTAGATTAAGTTCCACTTTTCTATCTTATAACTGTATTCATATAATTCTATCGCATTTTGCTTTTTCAAGTAATCCAGATTGACTAGAGAAGTCATCCTTATTGAATGAATTGCATGCCATATGTAATTGCCGCTGATGGATCAATTGAGAAGATACAGGTAAGTCTACTGATGTAGTTGATGATGTGAGCAAAGTTTCATGTTTGTACTGAAATGTATGCTAATATTTTACTTTGTTTAGAAGCAGAATTAATGCAAGTAGGCCCCTATCATAAAGGAAATATAGTGGTGAGTTTAAGATTTTATTAATTCTTTACTACTATTGGTTGGTTTCTAGCTTAGGTGGCATATGTTTCAATCAATTATTGCATTCAAATCTGTACTAATCTTCTATGCAAAACATCACACTTTTCTGATTATGTGCAGAAACATTTTTTGATTAAATTCCTAATTAGTAATTGTGAAAATAAAAGGTATATAGAAGAAAACAGTTATAGATTATTATACCATTTTATCAATTATATGTAGCATTAGAAAATCAATCCCATTTAAAGGATTGTTAAGTAAAATGGAGGTTGGCTGACTTAACTAGAAGCTTCTCCCTTTGGTATCAAAGTCAAGCAAAGTTACATAAACTATCTCTCTTTAACAATCATTTTTATTCTGGACTATACTCTTAAAAATAAGTATGTATGTAGCATTCAATCAGATTTGATATTTATAATCACAACTAAAATATATTGAATGTATTCCTATTATTATAATAATGATAGTGATATCTCTTAATGATCAGATTTTCTCTCTATGGGCAATGGTGGATAAGTGTGCAAGTAGGATTTCCCTTTCACCAACATTGGATATGACACCATCTTGCTCTACTGGAAAAAGATGACAGCAGGGGAGGCACCAAGGAAAGATAATGACAGTCGCACATATCCCCAATACAGGTAGCTTATAAATTTATTTCATGTGTTTTTTATTTAAAATACTTCAGATATTTCTCCTAAAAATGAGCCAAGTTGTATTAATCAACTCTCTAATAATCATTTTAACTCTTGATAATCCATGTACAAATGAGTATTTCCAAAAGAGATGTGAAGTCTATGTGAAAAGTGTCACTAATAGATAAGTACTTGAGGTGGCATTAAGTATTACTGATCATAGATTTTCTCTTTAGGGGCAACCATGGATAAGAGGGAGAAGATGATGACAACCCAAGAAGTGCTTAAAAAAGAAGATAAAAGGCTTGGTTATTCCTGATACAGGTAACATTCAATTTGATTGAACATACTTTTTCCAATTTATGTGGATACCTCTCTATGCACAAATTTGAATGCTCTAGAATCTTTACAGTAAACGGCATTGGATATAAAATCATTTAAAATCGATCTAGATTTCTTTTGTGGTCTTTACTACGTATATTGCTCTAATAATATTAGTGGCTGTAAGTACGGAAGTTATTCATCAGTGACTATGTGATGTGTCAATGTTCAGAAAAACGAAATCCACTGTTGTATTATTGGACAGCTTTTTTTTGCTTTTTTTTTGGCAACCTTGATGCAAATAATTTAGTCCTTGTTTGGTAGATTATTTTAAGAAACATGACACAGAATCATTTATAAAATGAGAAATTATCTTTTCATTGGCGACGTATGAAACTGGTGTAGGACATTGACATTGAAAGACAGAATAACAATGCAAAGGAAAAAATAATTTCAAACCTATTGATTTGAAGGAGGAAAGCAAAGTGAAATGTTACAATGCAAGAATGAAATAAAATTAAGGCAGTCATAAGGGCTTTGAAAACGAAGGAATTCTAAACGAACGGAAAAAACAAATATTGGAATCTATTCAAAGAATTTCAGAGATTTGGATTAAAGCAGATTAATTCAGGAAAAAAATAAAGAAATGTGAGATTTAAATAGAATGAAAAAAAACTATTAATAAAGATTTAAACAAGTGGATATTAAACAAATATATATATGAAATAATGGTAAAGATATAAAATTAAAAAAATGGTAATTTAAATAATCTTTTTGAGAAAACAAAGTGCAGAAATATGGCTGAATTAGAGATTGAAAAATACAACTTATGAAATTAATTAGAAAAAAATTAAGAGTAAAACAGAATTGAAAATAAAGAAAAAATGTAGCATATTATCAATGGAAAAGTCTTAAATAGATGAATATTAAAGAAAGTAATTTGAAAAAAAAATGAAAATGGTTACAAGTTAATTAAATCAGAAAAGGAAAATAAGTGCAGCAAGTTGCCTGATCTGAAGGGTGAATCAAAACATTCATATTAAGTAGTAGGAAACAGCTGCAGATTTGATTTAACCAAAATTTGATGTTAAAGTGAGGTGTCTCTTATACTTTAGTGAAATAATTTTGATTAATGCATCAGTTCAATTCTTTTAATATATTGAACTGTTACTGTTTAGTACAAACACAACAAGATCTTTATCTCCCTTAAATTTATAAACATTTCCCACCACAGTGTAGCATTTACTTGCTATTGATTTTTTCTAAAATAGGATGGGTGGGAAGTGTTTAATTACTCTGCTAAAGAATTAACTCTGTTCATCTGAGAAAATCACCACTAGTATGTTGGTGTGACACATAACAGGTTTTAATGTTAAATTGTTCAAAAAAATCTTTGGAATCAAACTAAGTGCCTGTTATATGTATGGTGTATGTATACATTTTCATATTGTTGAACAATTACTTCAGTAAACTAGATTACTACTTAATTTTTTTGTCTCTTTTACTCCATGTTTAGATTCTCCTTTTGATTAATCACAAATATTTTGAACTTATGAAAACTTAACTTTCATAGTCATTTGTACAAAAATTTTAATTTCATAATTAGTATTATTTTTACAATCCTTGCTATGCCCTTTTCAAGAAAATTTGATGAAATTAAATAAATATTATCTTTAATGTTTGGAAATCTGAACTTGTTTTTCTTTATTTGGAATCTTAAATTACATTCCCATATGAAGGATTACTACAGTAAATGAGATTTAAAGGAATGGGGAAGTATTGATTAGAAGGGTAGTTAATGATATTGAAAGGTTCTGTTGTTTTGAATTTTGTCACTCATAGTTAACCCTTTAAGTGTGTCAAGGGAAAATTTATTATTCCACTTGAGGTGCCAAATATCCATGAAAAAATACAAATCTGAAATTTGGTAATTTTTTAATTTACAATTCTTCATGTCAGCATTTATGGCTCATGATATACAGTCGATAACAATTGATATGCATCTTTTCCTTTTGGATATGCAACCATGCACTTCAAATATTAAAGAAGGAATATTTCATTTCATACTTGACTTATCCTTACCCTTACAAATGGGTTTGTAGATTGTTATGGATTATCTTCAAATTCCCTGGAACCACAATACTTTAGACTATCCTGGATAGATTATTCATAATTGAATTTTTACTTTCTCCCTATACGTTGTATAGAGAAAGTATACTATAGAATATATTCTATTTGCAAAAAAATTGAACCTCAGAAATAGATGTTTTGGGGCCCATAGAGTTCGTTTTTGCGATTTTCAGTGACCTTTGCGGTATATTACTTGGTAATATAAATTGTTTTACTAGGAATATAAATAGCGCTGACTTTGTCTACGTAATTAAAGCTGCTATATTTCACTCATTGATAACTTCGGTGATATTTTGGCAGTGGGGATTGATTAAGTAGTTTCATCTGTAAATATTCAAATGCGTCGTGAGTGCTACTCTTAATATTTTACTTCTCCAAAGAAATAAATCGTTTCACGCAGGGCAAATATTTTGAAAAATGTCTAAATCAAAACTAAGTACAAAAGATAGGGCCTTTCAGTATAAAAGTCAAGGATTTTACAGCACTGACAGAAGTACTGTTATGTGCAAATTTTGCAACTGCCAAGTCTCTTGGGAAAGAAAAGATTCGATCGAGAAACATTTGAAATCCACAAAACATGTTTCTGCCAAAGGTTCGGCCAACGAGAGCAAGAAATTACAGTCTTCAATCGCCACTTGTTTTAACAGTGTGGAGATCAAGAAAAAACCACCAAGTACTTTAGGAAGCACATCACGGAAACATTTCTGAAGGCGAACATACCATTGGAAAAAATTGGAAATGAGCATGTACAACAATTCTTAGGAGAATTCATTGAAGGTAAATATCATTATAAAGCTGTTTCCTCAATGCCATTATGATTCCCAGTATGTAAAACAATTTATATTACCAGCTCTGTTGCAAAAAGTGAAAGTCATAATATTCTAGTATTTGCTTGGATTCCTTGTGATTTTAAATTATTTACACTTGTTATCTTAGGTGCTGGTGATATCCCTTGTACCAAAATTTTACGAGAAAAGTTTCTTCCAGGCGTAAAACTAGAGAGAGAAGCTGCTTTAAGAATTAAACTTAAGGACAAACTCCTAGCTCTGTTCTGTGATGAAACTACGTACAAAAGGGTCAATGCATTTTTTTCATCTTATTTAAAATTATTGAAGGTGCTGGTAGAGTTGAAATAACCAATGGAGATGTTCATACTCTGGAATCTGCTTGTGGAAAAACATGCTCAAGGTCTAAATTAGAAACATTGAAAAAATATGACATTAAGTTTGATAATGTTGTGGCCTTGGTGTCAGACTCTGCTAGATATATGGTTAAATGCTTCCATACTTTGAAAAGCGTTCTTTCCGATTATGTTCTTATCATTCAATGTTGGGTGCCCAAGCTAAATTTAGTGATAAATGTGCTTGGAAAGCAATTGCCTTAGCTACAAAATGCTATTTCTAAAATAAAATCTGCATATCTGAATATTCGCAAGAAGAAACATCTGTTCAGAAAATATCTTGATGATCAATATCCTGGTAAAAGTGTTTCTCTTTTTCCACAACCAGTTTTAACCAGATGGTCATCATGGTTTGAGTCTGTGTTTTACACAGCTGATCATTTGCATGACATAGTGGAATTTATGAAAACAGAGGAAATGTGTCAGCAATGCTGGTATTGACTACATCATAAATATAATATTTCATATGTATTTACAAGGTTACTGTAACCATTTATGATATCTCTTTCACTACCATCACATGAAACTCAGGCAATACTAATGTAAGTTCTGAGAGGACATGTACCAATGTACATACATCTATGTTCCATAACCACTTTTGGATATTTATTGTAAGCTATTTGTAATTATTTTAAAATTAAACTTGTGGATGACACATAGTACAATCATTGTTGCATAATAACTATGTAATTTAATTATATTTAGTATTTAAATTCATTGAAATGACAGAAGGAGATGTTAGGATACCAAAAAGCATGATTTAAAAGCATCGATTGGAAAGCACCGCTTTTTGGATTTTAAATCACCGCTTTCTGCTTTTCCAAACACCGAAAAATTCCAGTCTCTATTAATGACATACTTAAACCTCGAGCACTCTTGCTGGCGCACTGAGTCCATCAGGTTGTACATTTGCATTCGTAACTTTTTTATCTTTACTTATAATCATTCTGTGTCCCTCAAGTCTTCCTACAATAATGTTCTCTATGTACCACCCGAGTTTCGTATAAATTGGGTAAAATTTACGGCAACAAAGAAACTCTTTTGAAGCTCATGTCACGCTTGCACACCCTGTGCCCAGGTTAAACTGAATATTTTACTGCAAAGAAGAGTATTTTTTGGGATAATAAGACCATTTCTGTGTAATAATAAATGAATGTGAACTGTGAAGGTTTGTGCACAACTTTAACATTGAAACCTTCAAGGAAATAACTTATGTTTAAAGCGTGAATCATTCCGTTTATCAATAAAAATCTATTATAAAATAAATGCAATCAATCAATTTTCAAGGCTTAAACTATTGTATAATGGCTATAAATTACAAATTTACGGAAATGGGCCAGCTATTATTTAAAAAAATAATAGCTGGCGCTTGGAGTGCGCTAGAGCGACTGCTCATGTAATGCCATGGGGCGCGAGTGCTCGAGGGTTAAGGTTGAATTGAATTTTGTAGCCTTAGAGGATACTTAAAAAAACTCTGACAGGGCTGGGAATAGAACACGGGATCTTCCTCTTTCTAGGAGGCTGCCTCAACCATCTGGGCTACTCTGCCAGAGTATTTTCATAAGCCTTATGGAAGCTTTGAGTGCAAGGGCAGGTGTACTTTCGTCTGACTGTGCGGCATCGTCCATGAGCCATGGCCTCATAGAGGCACCAGCAACACAAAGTGGTGTAAAGGGGAAACCCACCTTAAGGAATCCCAAGGAAAAGGTTAAAGGTACCCTTATATGCAAAGTAGCTTTAATCCTTAGGATGCTAGTAATTCAATGTCTTTACTTAAGTAACTTATGCATCTCTTTTGCTTTTCATAAATTTTCTCTTCAATATTTCTCCTTTTGTAATTTTATATGATGTAAAGAATTTATTGGTAGATTGTCACATTAAACCATAAAAATACCTCATAGTTTGTTTCTAAAATCTTTGGGAAATATATCTCATATCATGATAAGTAATGTATTAATATTATATAATAATATTGGTTATAATAAATATTATCTCAAGCAATATATCTACTATATAATATGAATCTTGATATCCTTAATTATTCTTCAAATGTTGCATGCAAATAGCAACAATTGAACATGCAAATAGATACAAAAACAAAATATATTTATTCATAGATTTATGAAAATTTTATTTTTTGGATCAATATAATTGTTTTATATTCTTTTTTGATATATTTAATTTATTTTTAAATTTAGTTTATTTTATGTAATAATTTTTACTTATTCTTTTATATATGTATGTAATTATAAAGTCTATTGTTTTATAAATGTATTTTTGTCAATACCATGGGCCTTGCTTGTGTAGTGCATAGCATTCCGAAGGTATCACTTAATCCCCATGATCATGGGTTCAGAAATGGTTGTTTGTTGTTTTTTCCTCAGTGAAGCACTCCCTGACAAGTTCATGAGAGCTTAGGTCCGTTTCACATGGACGCTGACTGTCCGCGCTCCGCCATACGCGCGCAAGGCGCAGAGAGCGGTCGCCGCTTTTCACATGGACGCAGACGGTTTTCGTCCGCAGCACAATGTCAGTTGTGTGCAGCTTGCCAAGGTGGAAGAATGTCATGCTTCCAAGTGCAATTCAAGCAATTGCTGTGTACTAGGTTACGGGAAAACGGAAGAAAAATGCCCTTTCATTTTGTTTCATATCCTGGAGGCGTAGGTCTTTATTTGTCATTCAAGACACCCCATAAGATCTTTCTACTTCTCCAATTAATAGCTCAGTGTCAATATCCATGGCGAAAAGACGCATTCACACTGTACTCTCCAAGCTTGCTCTTATTCTACTGACAAATCTGCTTGATCCGCGTCAGTCATCCACGTTCATGTGCAAGCACAAACCTGCCTCTGTGGCCCATACGCGCGCAGACGATCCGCGGGTGGCTCCTCCGCGTGCGGACTGTCCGCACTCATGTGTAAGCTTCCATTAACGTCAATGGAACCTTATCCGCGTGCGAGTAGCGCTGAGGGCGGACCGTCCGCGTCCATGTGAAACGGGCCTTAGAGGGACTTCACTGATATAAGGCAACAGGTGATAAGATGAAAAAAAAAATTAATGTTTGGTTTCTATATAATTTTAATTTATTGTGTATATGATATACTGTATATGCAGGTGCATAAGTGGATATTTAAAGTTAAAAAAAATCTCTCAAAATAATATATTACTATTATTTTGTTTTTATATGTACATATAATTTGTTTTATATAGTATCCCAAAATGAAATACAATTTTTTGTGTATTCCTAATCATTTTATATTTTTGAAAATAAATTTTGTATTTTAGTTGTCTTCTTATTTCTTTTTTGGATGGATGTGTTATATATCAAATTGCAGGGTTTTTCCTTGTAAAATCTATTCATTAAGATTATATCTTAATTTTATTAAAGGTTTAAGATAATATCTAAAATTTTAAATCTTATTTCTAAATTTCATGAGATTTTATCTCATCAAATATATCTATAAATCATATCAAAGATATTATCTATAAATCTTATGTTATCTTATCAAATATCTTATATTTGAAAAAAATTGAGATTTAATCTCTAAATTTTATCTTAGATCTATCTTATCTATAAATTTTAACAAAGATCTCATCTCTGAAATTTTCTAAAATCTTATCTCTGAATAAATAAAAAATATATTCTCCTATATAAGATCTTATTTAATCAAGGATCTTATCTCTAAATAAATAAAAGATATAATCTAATCGAAGATCTTATCTTATCCACTCAAAGATCTTATCTCTAAAATTATAAAAATATCTAATCTGAACAAAAACATATCAAAGATCTTATCTCTAAATTTATATAAAAATATCTTATCTAAGATTTTATCATTCAAAGATCTTATATTATCAAAGATCTCATCTCTAAATTTATAAAGAGATCTAATATTATTAAATATCTTATCTCAAATAAGATCTTATCTTTTCAAAGATCTATTTCTGAAGTTTTCTAAGATCTTATTTCTAAATTTTAACAAAGATCTTATATTAACAAATATCTTATAAGATCTTTGTTAAGAAAAGATCTTAGATATTATCAAAGATGTTATCTTGGATCTTACCTTTTATACATGATCTTATCTCAATATTTTAAATTTTATCTAAAAGATCTTTAGACTTTATCATATGATCAGACCTCTTCTTTAAATTTTATCTAAATTGTGTTTTATCAGAGATAATGTCTTAAATTTAGGATATATTTAATCTATTATGTTAGCTCTAAATATGTTATTATATTCAAATTGTTTTAATTTAATTAATCTTTACTCAACTTGAAATTGTTCTCTTAAGATATGAATATATATATAAATTGAAATTTCGCTAAAATTATTCGTTTTTGTTAGTTTTTTTGATAATATCTCGATAAAATGAGTAAAATTAAGGAAAAAAAGAGGAAAAAAATTGAAATTTTGCTAAAATTATTCGTTTTTGATGTTTTTTTCGGTCATATCTCGATAAAATAGCGAAATTTCAATTTCTTCCCCTTTTTTTCCTTAAGTTTCCTCATTTTATCGATATATGACAGAAAAAAACAAAAACGAATAATATTAGCGAAATTTCAATATTTTTCCTTTTTTTTTCATTAATTTTCCTCATTTTATCGAGATATGACCTAAAAAAGTAACAAAAAAAATAAATTTAGCGAAATTTCAATTTTTTTCCTCTTTTTTTTCCGTAATTTTCTTCATTTAATCGAGAAATTATGGAAAAAGTATCAAAAACGAATAATTTTAGCGATATATTATTTTTTCCCTAATTTTCCTCATTTTATCGAGATATTATCGAAAAAAGAAACAAAAAGGAATAATTTTAGTGAAATTTCAATTTTTTTCCTCTTTTTTTCCCTAATTTTACTCATTACATCGAGATAATATCGAAAAAAGCCAAGAAACGAATATTTTTAGCGAAATTTCAATTTTTTTCACTTTTTTTGGCTTAATTTTCCTCTTTTTATCGAGATATGACCGAAAAAAGATAAAAAATAATTTTTAAAGAAATTTCAATTTTTTCCTCTTTTTTTTCCTAATTTTTAGTCATTATATCTAGAATTTATCAAAAAAGCAACAAAAGAAGATAATTTTGGCGAAATTTCAATTTTTTCCTCTGTTTTTCCCTAATTTTATTCATTTTATAGAGAATTTATTGAAAAAAGCAACATAAACGAATAATTATAGCGAAATTTCAATATTTACATTTTTTTCTAAATTTTCCTATTTTTATCGAGATATTATCGAAAAAAGCAATATAAACGTTAAATTTTAGTAAAATTTCAATTTCTTTTCTTTTTTTCCTTTCATTTTCCACGTTTAATCGAGATATTATCGAAATAAGGAACAAAAACGAATATTTTCAGCCAAATTTGAATTTTTTTCCACTTTCGTTTCCTTAATTTTCTACATTTTATCGAGATATCATGGAAAAAAGTATCAAAAACGAATAATTTTAGCGAAATTTAATTTTTTTCCTCTGTTTTTCCCAAGTTTTATTCATTTTATGGAGAATTTATCGAAAAATGCAACATAAACGAATAATTTTAACGTAATTTATATTTTTTTCCTCAATTGTTTCTTCAATTTTCCTCATTTATCGAGATATTATCGAAAAAAGTATCAAAAATGATTAATTTTAGAGAAATCTCAAATTTTCCTTTTTTTCCTTATTTTTCCTCATTATATCGAGATAATATCGAAAAAAGAAAAAAAAAAACGAATATTTTTGCGAAATTTCAATTTTTTTCCAATTTTTTTCTTTAATTTTTCTCAATTTATCGTTATATTATTGAAAAAAGCAACAAAAACGAATAATTATAGCAAAATTTCAATATTTACCTTTTTTTCTTAATTTTCCTAATTTTATCGAGATATTATCGAAAAACGCAACAAAAAAGAAAAAGTTTAGCGAAATTTCAATTTCTTTACATTTTCCCCTTAATTTTCCTCGTTTTATCGAGATATTATCGAAATAAGCAACAAAAACGAATATTTTCAGCGAAATTTCAATTTTTTTCTACTTTTTTCCTTAATTTTCCTCATTTTATCGAGAATTTATTGATAAAAGTAACAAAAGCAGATAATTTTAGCGAAATTTCAATTTTTACCTTTTTTTTCTTAATTTTCCTAATTTTATCGAGATATTATCGAGAAAAGAAACAAAAACGAAAAATTTTAGCGAAATTTCATTTTTTTTTCTTTTTTTCCCTTAATTTTCCTCATTTCATGGAGAATTTATATAAAAAAGCAACAAAAGAAGATAATTTTGGCGAAATTTCAATTTTTTCCTCTGTTTTTACCTAAATTTATTCATTTTATAGAGAATTTATCGAAAAAAGCAACAAAAATGAATAATGTTAACGTAATTTCTATTTTTTTCCTCAATTGTTTCTTTATTTTTCCTCATTATATCGAGATAATATCGAAAAAAGAAAAAAAAACGAATATTTTCAGCGAAATTTCAATTTTATTCCACTTTTTTTTCCTTAATTTTCCATATTTTATCGAGATATGACCGTAAAAGCTAAAAAAACGAATAATTTTAGCAAAATTTCAATTTTTTTCCATTTCTTTCCTTTATTTTTCTAGCTTAATCGTGATATCATTGAAAAAAGCAACAAAAACGAATAATTATAGCGAAATTTCAATATTTACCTTTTTTTCTTAATTTTCCTAATTATATCGAGATATTATCTAAAAAAGCTATATAAACGTTAAATTTTAGCGAAATTTCAATTTCTTTTCTTTTTTTCCTTAATTTTCCTCATTTTATCGAAAATTTATCGAAAAAAGCAACAAAAGCATATCATTTTGGCGAAATTTCAATTTTTTTCCTCAATTTTATCCTTAATTTTCCTCATTTTATCGAGCTATTATCGAAAAAAGAAAGAAAAAGGAATAATTTTTGCAAAATATCAATTTTTTCCACTTTTTTTTCCTTAATTTTCTACATTTTATCGAGATATCATGTAAAAAAGTATCAAAAATGAATAATTTTAGAAAAATTTCAAATTTTCCTTTTTTGTCCCTATTTTTCCTCATAATATCGATATAATTTCGAAAAAAAACGTATATTTTCAGCGGAATTTCAATTTTATTCCACTTTTATTTTAATTTTCCTCATTTTATCGAGATATGACCGAAAAAAGCAAAAAAAGACGAATAATTTTAACGAAATTTCAATTTTTGCCTCTTTCATTTTCTTAATTTTAGTCATTATATCGAGGAATTATCTAAAAAAAAACGAAAAATTTTTGTCAAATTTCAATTTTTACCTTTTTTTTCTTAATTTTCCTAATTTTATAGGGATAATATATAAAAAAGCAACAAAAACGACAAGTTTTAGCGAAATTTCATTTTTTTTTACTTTTTTTCCCTTAATTTTCCTCATTTTATCGAGAATTTATCGAAAAAAAGCAACAAAAGGAGATAATTTCTGCAAAATTTTAATTTTTTCCTCTTTGTTTCGCTAATTTTACTCATTTTATGGAGAATTTGTCCAAAAAAGCAACAAAAACGAATAATTTTAACGTAATTTCTATTTTTTTTCCTCAATTGTTTCTTTAATTTTCCTCATTTACCGAGATAATATCGAAAAAAGGAAAAAACGAATATTTTCAGCGAAATTTCAATTTTATTCCACTTTTTTTTCCTTAATTTTCCTCATTTTATCGAGATATGACCGTAAAAGCAAAAAAAACGAATAATTTAAGCGAAATTTCAATTTTTCCTCTTTCTTTCCTTAATTTTCCTCATTTTACCGAGATATTATCGAAGAATGCAACAAAAGCGAATAATTTTAGCGAAATATCAATTTTTTCCTCTTTTTTTCCTTAATTTTCCATACCTTATCGAGATATGACCGTAAAAGCTGAAAAAACGAATAATTTTACCGAAAATTCAATTTTTTCTTTTTTTCTCCTTATTTTTCCTCATTATATCGATATAATATCGAAAAAGGAAAAAATTAAGAATATAGTTTCCATTTTTTTTTCCTTAATTTTTCTCAATTTATCGTGATATTATTGAAAAAAGCAACAAAAATGAATAACTATAGCGAAATTTCAATATTTACCTTTTTTTTCTTATTTTTCCTAATTTTATCGAGAAATTATCGAGAAAAGCAACAAAAACGAAATATTTTAGCGAAATTTCAATTTTTTTTCCTTTTTTTCCTTCATTTTCCTCATTTTATCGAGAATTTATCGAAAAAAGCAACAAAAGCAGATAATTTTGGCGAAACTTCAATTTTTTTCCTCAATTTTATACTTAATTTTCCTCATTTTATCGAGCTTTCATCGAAAAATGAAAGAAAAAGGAATATTTTTTGCAAAATTTCAATTTTTTCCACTTATTTTTCCTTAATATTCTACATTTTATCGAGATATCATGGAAAAAAGTATCAAAAAAGAATAATTTTAGAGAAATTTCATTTTTTTCCTCAATTTTATACTTAATTTTCCTCATTTTATCGAGCTTTCATCGAAAAATGAAAGAAAAAGGAATATTTTTTGCAAAATTTCAATTTTTTCCACTTATTTTTCCTTAATATTCTACATTTTATCGAGATATCATGGAAAAAAGTATCAAAAAAGAATAATTTTAGAGAAATTTCAAATTTTCCTTTTTTGTCCCTATTTTTCCTCATTATATCGAGAAAATATCGAAAAAAAAAGGAAATTTTCAGCGAAATTTCAATTTTATTCCACTTTTTTAAAATTTTCCTCTTTTTAACGAGATAAGACTGTAAAAGCAAAAAAAACGAATATTTTTAGCGAAATTTCAATATTTTATCCACTTTTTTTCCTTTTTTTTTCATTTTATCGAGAATTTATCGAAAAAAGCAACAAAAGCAGATAATTTCTGCGAAATTTTATTTTTTTCCTCTTTTTTTCCCTAATTTTACCCATTTTATGGAGAATTTATCGAAAAAAGCAACAAAAACGAATAATTTTAGCGAAATTTCAATTTTTATCCATTTTTTTCCTTAATTTTCCTCATTTTATCGAGAATTTATCGAAAAAAGCAACAAAAGCAGATAATTTTGGCGAAATTTCAATTATTTTCCTCAATTTTATACTTAATTTTCCTCATTTTATCGAGCTTTCATCGAAAAATGAAAGAAAAAGGAATATTTTTTGCAAAATTTCAATTTTTTCCACTTATTTTTCCTTAATTTTCTACATTTTATCGAGATATCATGGAAAAAAGTATCAAAAAAGAATAATTTTAGAGAAATTTCAAATTTTCCTTTTTTGTCCCTATTTTTCCTCATTATATCGAGAAAATATCGAAAAAAAAAGGAAATTTTCAGCGAAATTTCAATTTTATTCCACTTTTTTAAAATTTTCCTCTTTTTAACGAGATAAGACTGTAAAAGCAAAAAAAACGAATATTTTTAGCGAAATTTCAATATTTTATCCACTTTTTTTCCTTTTTTTTTCATTTTATCGAGAATTTATCGAAAAAAGCAACAAAAGCAGATAATTTCTGCGAAATTTTATTTTTTTCCTCTTTTTTTCCCTAATTTTACCCATTTTATGGAGAATTTATCGAAAAAAGCAACAAAAACGAATAATTTTAACGAAATTTCATTTCTTTTCCTGAATGTTTTCCTTAATTTTCCTCATTTTATCGAGATATTATCGAAAAAACAAACAAAAAAGGATTAAATTTAGCGAAATTTTAATTTTTTCCTCTTTTTTTCCATAATTTTCCTCATTATATGAAGATATTATCGATAAAAGCAACAAAAACGAATAACTTAAGCGAAATTTCAATTTTTATCCATTTTTTTCCTTAATTTTTCTCAATTTATCGTGATATAATTGAAAAAAAGCAACGAAAACGAATAATTATAGCGAAATTTCAATATTTACCTTTATTTTCTTAATTTTCCTAATTTTATCGAGAGATTATCGGAAAAAGCAATATAAACGTTAAATGTTAGCGAAATTTCAATTTCTTTTCTTTTTTTCCTTTAATTTTCCTCGTTTAATCGAGATATTATCGAAATAAGGAATAAAAACGAATATTTTCAGCGAAATATCAATTTTTGCCTCTTTCTTTTTCTTAATTTTAGTCATTATATCGAGAAATTATCAAAAAAAAAACGGAAATATTTTTGTGAAATTTCAATTTTTATCTTTTTTCTTAATTTTCTTGATGTTATCGAGATAATATCGAAAAAAGCAACAAAAACGAAAAGTTTTAGCGAAATTTCATTTTTTTTACTTTTTTTCCCTTATTTTTCCTCGTTTTTTGAGATATTATCGAAATAAACCACAAAAACGAATATTTTTAGCGAAATTTCAAATTTTTTCTGCCTTTTTTACTTAATTTTCCTCATTTTATCGAGAATTTATCGAAAAAAGCAACAAAAGCAGATAATTTCTGCGAAATTTTATTTTTTTCCCTAATTTTACCCATTTTATGGAGAATTTATCGAAAAAAGCAACAAAAACGAATAATTTTAACGTAATTTCTATTTTTTTCCTCAATTGTTTCTTTAATTTTTCTCATTTACCGAGATAATATCGAAAAAAAGAAAAAAAGAATATTTTCAGCGAAATTTCAATTTTATTCCACTTTTTTTTCCTTAATTTTCCTCATTTTATCGAGATATGACCGTAAAAGCAAAAAAAAACGAATAATTTTAGCCAAATTTCAATTTTTTCCTCTTTCTTTCCTTAATTTTCCTCATTTATCGAGATTTTGTCTAAAAAAGTATCAAAAATGATTAATTTTAGAGGAATCTCAAATTTTCCTTATTTTCCTTATTTTTCCTCATTATATCAGATAATATTGAAAAAAGAAAAAAAAACAAATATTTTCAGCGAAATTTCAATTTAATTCGACTTTTTTTTCCTTAATTTTCCATATTTTATCGTGATATGACCGAAAAAGATAAAAAAACGAATAATTTTAGTGAAAATTCAATTTTTTCTATTTTGTTTCCTTATTTTTCCTCATTTATCGAGATTTTGTCTAAAAAAGTATTAAAAATGATTTATTTTAGAGGAATCTCAAATTTTCCTTTTTTTTCCTTATTTTTCCTCATTATATCAGATAATATCGAAAAATGAAAAAAAGAATGAATTTTTAGCGAAATTTCAATTTTTTTCCAGTTTTTTCCTTAATATTTCTCAATTTATCGTGATATTATTGAAAAAAGCAACAAAAACGAATAATTTTAGCGAAATATCAATTTTTTTTTCCTTTTTTTTCCTTAATTTTCCTCATTTTATCGAGAATTTATCGAAAAAAGCAACAAAAGCAGATAATTTTGGCGAAATTTCAATTTTTTCCTCAATTTTATCCTTAATTTTCCTCATTTTTCCTTCGAGCTATTATCGAAAAATGAAAGGAAAAGGAATAATTTTTGCAAAATTTCAATTTTTTTCACTTATTTTTCCTTAATTTTCTACATTTTTTCGAGATATCATGGAAAAAAGTATCAAAAATGAATAATTTTAGACAAATTTCAAATTTTCCTTTTTTGTCCCTATTTTTCCTCCTTATATTGAGATAATATCGAAAAAAAAACGTATATTTTCAGCGAAATTTCAATTTTATTCCACTTTTTTAAAATTTTCCTCATTTTATTGAGATAAGACCTTAAAAGCAAAAAAAATATACGAATAATTTTAATGAAATTTCAATTTTTTCCTCTTTCTTTCCTTAATTTTCCTTATTCTATCGAGATATTATCGAAAAAAGCAACAAAAGCAGATAATTTCTGCGAAATTTTAATTTTTTCCTCTTTTCTTCCCTAATTTTACTCATTTTATGGAGAATTTATCGAAAAAAGCAACAAAAACGAATAATTTTAATGTGATTTTAATTTTTTCGTCATTTTTTTCTTAATTTTCCTCATTTTATCGAGAAATGACCGAAAAAAGCAAAAAAAAATAATTTTAACGCAATTTCAATTTTTTCCTCTTTTTTTTCTTAATTTTAATCATTATATCGAGAAATTATAAAAAAAACCGGAAAATTTTTGTGAAATTTCATTTTTTACCTTTTTTTTCTTAATTTTCCTAATTTTATCGAGATAATATCGAAAAAAGCTACAAAAACGAAAAGTTTTAGCGAAATTTTATTTTTTTTACTTTTTTTCCCTTAATTTTCCTCGTTTTTTTGAGATATTATCGAAATAAACCACAAAAACGAACATTTTCAGCGAAATTTCAATTTTTTTCCACTTTTGATTCCTTAATGCTCCTCATTTTATCGAGAATTTATCGAAAAAAGCAACAAAAGCAGATAATTTTGGCGAAATTTTAATTTTTTCCTCTTTTCTTCCCTAATTTTACTCATTTTATGGAGAATTTATCGAAAAAAGCAACAAAAACGAATAATTTTAATGTGATTTTAATTTTTTCGTCATTTTTTTCTTAATTTTCCTCATTTTATCGAGAAATGACCGAAAAAAGCAAAAAAAAATAATTTTAACGCAATTTCAATTTTTTCCTCTTTTTTTTCTTAATTTTAATCATTATATCGAGAAATTATAAAAAAAACCGGAAAATTTTTGTGAAATTTCATTTTTTACCTTTTTTTTCTTAATTTTCCTAATTTTATCGAGATAATATCGAAAAAAGCTACAAAAACGAAAAGTTTTAGCGAAATTTTATTTTTTTTACTTTTTTTCCCTTAATTTTCCTCGTTTTTTTGAGATATTATCGAAATAAACCACAAAAACGAACATTTTCAGCGAAATTTCAATTTTTTTCCACTTTTGATTCCTTAATGCTCCTCATTTTATCGAGAATTTATCGAAAAAAGCAACAAAAGCAGATAATTTTGGCGAAATTTCAATTTTTTTCCTCAATTTTATACTTAATTTTCCTCATTTTATCGAGCTTTCATCGAAAAATGAAAAAAAAGGAATATTTTTTGCAAAATTTCAATATTTTCCACTTATTTTTCCTTAATTTTCTACATTTCATCGAGAAATCATGGAAAAAAGTATCAAAAAAGAATAATTTTAGAGAAATTTCAAATTTTTCTTTTTTGTCCCTATTTTTCCTCATTATATCGAGAAAATATCGAAAAAAAAAGGAAATTTTCAGCGAAATTTCAATTTTATTCCACTTTTTTAAAATTTTCCTCTTTTTATCGAGATAAGACTGTAAAAGCAAAAAAAACGAATATTTTCAGCGAAATTTCAACATTTTATCCACTTTTTTTCCTTAATTTTCCACATTTTTTCGAGAATTTATCGTAAAAAGCAACAAAAGCAGATAATTTCTGCGAAATTTTATTTTTTTCCTCTTTTTTACCCTAATTTTACCCATTTTATGGAGAATTTATCGAAAAAAGCAACAAAAACGAATAATTTTAACGAAATTTCATTTCTTTTCCTGAATGTTTTCCATAATTTTCCTCATTATATGGAGATATTATCGATAAAAGCAACAAAAACGAATAATTTAAGCGAAATTTCAATTTTTACCTTTATTTTCTTAATTTTCCTAATTTTATCGAGAGATTATCGGAAAAAGCAATATAAACGTTAAATTTTAGCGAAATTTCAATTTCTTTTCTTTTTTTCCTTTAATTTTCCTCGTTTAATCGAGATATTATCGAAATAAGGAATAAAAACGAATATTTTCAGCGAAGTATCAATTTTTTTCCACTTTTGATTCCTTAATGCTCCTCATTTTATCGAGAATTTATCGAAAAAAGCAACAAAAGCAGATAATTTTGGCGAAATTTTATTTTTTTCCTCTTTTTTACCCTAATTTTACCCATTTTATGGAGAATTTATCGAAAAAAGCAACAAAAACGAATAATTTTAACGTAATTTCTATTTTTTTCCTCAATTGTTTCTTTAATTTTTCTCATTTACCGAGATAATATCGAAAAAAAGAAAAAAAGAATATTTTCAGCGAAATTATAATTTTATTCCACTTTTTTTTCCTTAATTTTCCTCATTTTATCGAGATATGACCGTAAAAGCAAAAAAAAACGAATAATTTTACCCAAATTTCAATTTTTTCCTCTTTCTTTCCTTAATTTTCCTCATTTTACCGAGATATTATCAAAGAATGCAACAAAAGCGAATAATTTTAGCGAAATATCAATTTTTTCCTCTTTCTTTCCTTAATTTTCCTCATTTATCGAGATTTTGTCTAAAAAGGTATCAAAAATGATTAATTTTAGAGGAATCTCAAATTTTCCTTATTTTCCTTATTTTTCCTCATTATATCAGATAATATTGAAAAAAGAAAAAAAAACAAATATTTTCAGCGAAATTTCAATTTTATTCCACTTTTTTAAAATTTTTCTCATTTTATTGAGATAAGACCTTAAAAGCAAAAAAAATATACGAATAATTTTAATGAAATTTCAATTTTTTCCTCTTTCTTTCCTTAATTTTCCTTATTCTATCGAGATATTATCGAAAAAAGCAACAAAAGCAGATAATTTCTGCGAAATTTTAATTTTTTCCTCTTTTCTTCCCTAATTTTACTCATTTTATGGAGAATTTATCGAAAAAAGCAACAAAAACGAATAATTTTAATGTGATTTTAATTTTTTCGTCATTTTTTTTCTTAATTTTCCTCATTTTATCGAGAAATGACCGAAAAAAGCAAAAAAAAATAATTTTAACGCAATTTCAATTTTTGCCTTTTTTTTTCTTAATTTTAATCATTATATCGAGAAAATATAAAAAAAAACGGAAAATTTTTGTGAAATTTCATTTTTTACCTTTTTTTTTCTTAATTTTCCTAATTTTATCGAGTTAATATCGAAAAAAGCTACAAAAACGAAAAGTTATAATTATAATAATTTATGCGAATTATTTATATAATAATAATTTTGGCGAAATTTCTATTTTTTCCTCTGTTTACTCATTTTTTTTTCTCATTTTATGACGAAATTACCGAAAAAAGGGACGAAACGGATAATTTTAGCAAAATTTTATTTTTTTCCTCAATTTACTCGTTTTTTTCCCACATTTTATGTCGAAATTACCGAAAAAAGAGACGAAAACGGATAAATTTTGCAAAATTTCTATTTTTTTCTGTATTTACTCGATTTTTTCTTATTTTATAACGAAATTACCGAAAAAAGGGACGAAAACGGATAATTTTGGTGAAATTTTTATTTTTTTCCTCAATTTACTCGTTATGGTTTTTAATTTTATGACTAAATTTCCGAAAAAAGGGACGAAAACGGATAATTTTTGCGAAATTTCTATTCTTTTACTCTATTTACTCGTTTATTTCCCACATTTTATGACGAAATTACCGAAAGAAGGGACGAAAACGGATAATTTTAGCGAAATTTCTATTTTTTCCTCTATTTACTCGATTTTTTCCTCATTTCATGACGAATTTACCGAAAAAAGGGACGAAAACGGATAATTTTAGTGGAATTTTTATTTTTTTCCTCAATTTACTCGTTATGGTTTTTAATTTTATGACTAAATTTCCGAAAAAAGGGACGAAAACGGATAATTTTTGCGAAATTTCTATTCTTTTACTCTATTTACTCGTTTTTTTCCTCATTTTATGACGAAATTACCGAAAAAAGAGAAGATAATGGATAATTTTAGCACAATTTCTATTTTTTTCCTCTATTTACTCGTTTTTTATCCTCATTTTATGACGAAATTACCGAAAAAAGGGACGAAAACGGATAATTATAGCGAAATTACTATTTTTTTCCTATATTTACTTGATATTCTTCCTCATTTTATGACGAAATTACCAAAAAAAGGGACGAAATCGGATAATTTTAGTTAATTTTCTTATTTTTTCTCCATTTATTCGTTTTTGTTCCTCATTTTATTACGAAATTCCTGAAAAAAGGGACGAAAACGGATAATTTTAGCGAAATTTCTATTTTTAACTCTATATACTCTTTTTTTCCTCATTTTATGTCGAAATTACAGAAAAAAGGGACGAAAACAGATAATTTTAGCGAAATTTCTATTATTTTCGTCAATTTACTCTTTTTTTCCTCATTTAATGACGAAATTACCGAAAAAAGGGACGAAAACGGATAATTTTAGCGAAATATCTATTTTCTTCCTCAATTTACCCGTTTTTTTCCTCATTTTATGACGAAATTACCGAAAAAAGCGACGAAAACGGTTATTCTTAGCGAAATTTCTATTTTTTTCCTCAATTTACTCGTTTTTTTCCTCATTTTATGAAGAAATTACAGAAAAAAGAGACGAAAACGGATAAATTTAACGAAATTTCTATTTTTTTTCTGTATTTACTCGATTTTTTTCTCATTTTATGACGAAATTAACGAAAACAGGGATGAAAACGGATATATTTAGCGAAATTTCTATTTTTTCATCTAATTACTCGTTTATTTCCTCATTTTATGACGAAATTATCGAAAAAATGGACGAAAACGGATAATTTTAGCGAAATTTCAATTTTTTTCCTCTGTATACTCGTTTTTTTTCCTCTTTAATGACGAAATTACCGAAAAAAGGGACGAAAACGGATAATTTTAGCGAAATTTCTATTTTTTTCCTCAATTTACTCTTTTTTCTTCTTCATTTTGTGACGAGATTACCGAAAAAAGGGACGAAATAGGATAATATTTGCGAAATTTTTATTTTTTCCTCTATTTACTCGATTTTTTCTCATTTTATGACGAAATTACCGAAAAAAGGGACGAAAACGGATATTTTTAGCGAAATTTTTATTTTTTTCTTCAATTTACTCGTTTTTTTTCCTCATTTAATGACGAAATTACAGAAAAAAGGGACGAAAACGGATAATTTTAGTTAAAAATTTTATTTTTTCCTCTATTTACTCGTTTTTTTTCCTCATTTATGAAGAAATTACCGAAAAAAGGGACGAAAACGGATAATTTTAGCGAAATTTCTATTTTTTTCCTCAATTTACCCGTTTTATTTCCTCATTTTATGACGAAATTACAGAAAAAAGAGACAAAAACGGACAATATTAGCGAAATTTATATTTTTTTCCTCTATTTACTCGTTTTTTTTCCTCATTTTATGACGAAATTACCGAAAAAAGTTACCAAAACGGATAATTTTAGTGAAATTTTTATTTTTTTCCTCAATTTATTCCTTATTGTTTTTAATTTTATGACTAAATTTCCGAAAAATGGGACGAAAACTGTTATTTTTAGCGAAATTTCTATTTTTTTCCTCTATTTACTCGTTTTTTTCCTCATTTTATTACGAAATTCCTGAAAAAGGGACGAAAACGGATAATTTTAGCGAAATTTCTATTTTTTTCCTCAATTTACCCTTTTTTTTCCTCATTTTATGACGAAATTACCGAAAAAAGGGACGAAAACGGATAACTTTAGTGAAATTTTTATTTTTTTCCTCAATTCACTCGCTATTTTTTTTATTTTATGACTAAATTTCCGAAAAAGGGACGAAAACGGATAATTTTTGCGAAATTTTTATTATTTTCCTCAATAAACTCGATTTTTTCCTCATTTTATGACGATTTTACCGAAAAAAGGGACGAAAACGGATAATTTTAGCGAAATTTCTATTTTTTCCTCTGTTTACTCGTTTTTTTTCTCATTTTATGACGAAATTACCGAAAAAAGGGACGAAAACGGATAATTTTAGCGAATTTTTTTTTTTCCTCAATTT